>CM062294.1:175054678-176287238 GCA_031216915.1 Pictodentalium vernedei
AAATGCTTATCTTGGATGTACATGTACTCAGGCTGAACATATGTTTCAACAATGGGAAAATTTTTTATTCAGTTGACAGGAATTTACTCCTTAATTAACAGGTCAAATTTGTATTGAAGGTATGGAATTTAGTGCTGTGTTTGGAGGTTATATGCAATTAACTCTCTGCCTGAAGCAGGCATATTTTTCTGCTAAGAACCAAAAAAACCCCGTTACCTAGAAGAGGGATATTTCAGGCTGTTGTTAAACTACATCCCTACAACTAAGAGTATACCACCTATAAATGACTTCTTGCTGCAAGACTGTAATGAATTTTTCATCAACTCAGGTCATGACTGCTGTAGAGCAGCCATGACACAATTTTAATAAAAATTCAAGAAAATACTCAGCAGCTAGGTTAAGAGTTAACAGGGTTAATCAATTAATAAATATCCAGTTAAGTGGGCTCTACTATAATCCAACTCCATGAACTGTTTCATGATGACATAATGCAGTTCTTTCATAGCCTCATTATAATCAAAATTACATAGCACAGCAAAGATAAAAAGAAGAGAAATTCTTCCAGTATAGGTGAGCATTCAACAGTAAAACCTGTGTCAGATGAAGGGTTAACAGTAGTCGTAACAATAAGTAGAATGGCACTCTATCTGTCATGTCTTTAGTAATCATCTGGCTGAAAAGGAAAAAAAAGAAAACACAAATTATTCATACTAGTGGAGGTGGATCCATGCTGCACACATATTTTTAATGGCCATTCATGTCTGTATACAGAAAAGCACAGGATGTGACATATTTGTCAATTTTCAGGAATAACATAAATACTACCACCAAACATGTTTGTTTTAGTTATATTAGATAAAAATGCATGCACCTGCGGTGTTTGAAGTCAATTGGGCCCATGGAGGTTGAGGAGATCGGGCACATCATGACAAACAGAATAACTCAAATTACAGTAAAATAATACGGGTATATTCAATCAACACTAACAGTACCACTGCTGTGGACAGGTCACTTTCCACGGGTGGGCAATATTTCCACAGACGCCATAATATTAAATTCCAAACACTAATTATAGGAATAATCATAAAAAATTTAATTAATGAATCACCAGGTAAAGCCTGGTGCTTCATTAAATAAAATTTTACTGATGAAAATTGAAATTGAAATTGAAATCTTTATTTGCAGTATAATTATTGTACAAAAATAACATTAAACTAATATGTGTACTGCGGGAAACAGCATAGCCCTGTTGGCTGTCTTCCTGCTATTCCCCATGATTTTTATTACCTTAAATGCATACATGGACATCACTGTCCACACGTGGATTTCGACTAGTTCATAGCAACTGTACTGTACTTCACTCAACTGTTTTAGTACAGTGAAACTGGAGCATGGTGGCTCAGTTGGTAGAGATGCAGGCTGCAAGCTGAGAGGTCCTCAGTTCAAATTCCACCTGTGGCAACCATGTTTTGTCCATGGGCTAACCCTGCTTCTGTGGAGTTAGTATGTTGGGGAGTCTGACAGTTGCTTGCCATTGCTCAGTAGTTCTCTCTGGGTACTCTGGCTTCCCACCCGTAAAACTGTCCGACACGAGGTGACCCTGGCTGTTGAAGTGTCGTTAAAACCCCAATAAATGAAAGTGGCAATGACATTGCAGCTCAACTTGTCCAAGAAGGGACTCAACAAACTAGAAAGAAGATCCAGTAATGCCATGTCACTTTCTCAAGTTTCTACAGAAAAGACATCACACCAAAGCTACAAATGATATCTGAAAAATATCAGGAGAGGGATGGAGCCTGTTGGGTGTACTAATGGAATTGTTGACATTTATATGTCAAATCCAAGATGGCTGGTGGCAGCTATCTTTTTCAACGGAATGCAAAAAAATCTTGATAACTCCCATCTGAATATCAAACCAAAGTTACATATATAATGTGAAAAAGTTTAGGTGAGAGGTGCGGCCTGTAAGGTCTTCTAATGGAATTGCTGACAATTTATATGTCAAGTCCAAGATGGCCACTGCCAGTCATGTTTTTCAACAAAATTCAGAAACATTTGATAGCTCCCATCTAGACATCACACCAAAACTACATATGAAATTTGAAAAAGATTGGGTGAGAGATGCAGCCTGCAGGTTGTGCTAATGGAACTGTTGACAATTCAAATGCCAATCCAAGATGGCTGCTGGCAGCCATATTTTTACTGAAATTCAGAAAAATTTGATAGCTCCCATCTAGACATCACACGAAAGCTGTATATATAAGATCAGGTGAGAGATGCGACCTGTAGGGTGTGCTAATGGAATTGTTGAAAATTTATATCCGAATCAAAGATGGCTACTGGCACCCATGTTTTTCAACAAAATTCAGAAATATTTGATAGCTCCCACCTAGGCATCAAACCAAAGCTACATATGAATTTTGAAAAAGATCAGGTGAGAGATGCGGCCTGTAGGGTGTGCTAATGGAATTGTTGACAATTTGTATGCCAAATCTAAGATTGCAGATAAATTGTCAACAATTTATATTGCCTGTTTTTTAAAGAAATTTGGAAAAATTTGATAGCTCCCATCTGGACATTGCCCTAAAGCCACATATGAAATTTGGGACTGATCGGGTAAGAGCAGAGGCCTGTAGGGTGTGCTAAAGAAATTGTTGGACAAGTTATATCCAAATCCAAGATGGCTGCTGGCAGCCATGCTTTTCAACAAAATTCAGAACAAGAGGCCCCAAGGAGCCTTAATCGCTCACCGGCCAAAGTGGTTGAAAGAAGTATTTGGGGTCACATTCAGTTAGACATGGTTCATCAACACTACAGAGGAATGAAGTCATAAGAGACAAATTTTATGGAACTAGGGACATGGCTTGAACAAACTTGAATCTTACCCCCCTAAGGATGCTGCATACCAAATATCAAAAGCATTCATCCGCTGGATATGAAGAAGATTTTTAAAGAAAATTCCTTATTTTGAACTAAGTTATCATTCGGGCTCCCACAGTGAGCCCAAATATGAACCCAGGGACTTGGCTTGAACAAACTTGAATCTCACCCCCAAGGATGCTGCATGCCAAATATCAAAACATTTCGACTGCTGAATCTGAAGAACAAACATTTTTAAAGAAAAATTCCTGATATTGACTAAGTTATAATTCAGGCTCCCACAGGGAGCCCAACTATGGACTCAGGGACTTGGCTTGAACAAACTTGAATCCCACCCCCAAGGATGATACATGCCAAATATCAAAACATTCTAACTGCTAGATCTGAAGAAGAAGATTTTTAAAGAAAATTCCTCATTTTGAACTAAGTTATCATTCGGGCTCCCACAGTGAGCCCAAATATGGACCTAGGGACATGGCTTGAACAAACCTGAATCTCACCCCCTAAGGATGCTGCATACCAAATATCAAAACATTCCGACTGCTGGATCTGAAGAAGAATATTTTTAAAGAAAATTCCTCATTTTGAACTAAGTTATAATTCAGGCTACCACAGTGAGCCCAAATATGAACCCAGGGACTTGGCTTGAACAAAATTGAATCTCACCCCCCTAAGCATGCTGCATACCCAATATCAAAAGATTTTGCCTGTTGGATCTTGAGAAGAAGATTTTTAAAGAAATTTGGCTGAAATGCACTAAGTTCAAATTTGGGCTTCTATACTGAGCCCAAATATGAACCCAGGGAGCCAAATTGAACAAACTTGAATCAGATCTACCCCACAATGTTGCATACCAAATATCAAAAGATTCTGCCTGCTGGATCTTGAGAAGAAGATTTTTAAAGAAATTTGCCTGAAATGCACTAAGTTCAAATTTGGGCTCCTATACTGTGCCCAAATATAAACACAGGGGGGCCAATTTGAACAAACTTGAATCAAATCTACCCCACAATGTTGCATACCAAATATCAAAAGATTCTGCCTGCTGGATCTGGAGAAAAAGATTTTTTAAGAAATTTGCCTGAATTGCACTAAGATCGAATTCAAGCTTCTATAGTGAGCCCAAATATGAATCCAGGGGGCCGACTTGAACAAACTTGAATCAGATCCACCCCACAATATTGCATACCAAATATCAAAAGATTCTGCCTGCTGGATCTGGAGAAGATTTTTTAAGAAATTTGCCTGAAATGCACTAAGTTCGAATTTGGGCTTCTATACTGAGCCCAAATATGAATCCAGGGGGGGGGGGGGGGGCAATTTGAGCAAACTTGAATCAGATCCACCCCACAATGTTGCATACCAAATATCAAAAGATTCTGCCCGTTGGATCTTGAGAAGAAGATTTTTAAAGAAATTTGTCTGAAATGCACTAAGTTCGAATTCGGGCTCCTATACTGAGCCCAAATATGAACCCAGGGGGCCGATTTGGACAAACTTGAATCAGATCCACCCCCACAATGTTGCATACCAAATATCAAAAGATTCTGCCTGCTGGATCTGGAGAAGAATATTTTTTTAAGAAATTTGCCTGAAATGCACAAAAGTTCAAATTCAGGCTTCTATAGTGAGCCCAAATATGAATCCAGGGGGCCGATTTGAACAAACCTGAATCTGACCCCCCTAGAGATGATGTATACCAAATAGGAAAGAATTCTGCCTGGTGGATCTGAAGAAGAAGATTTTTTTAATTTTGGAAAGAAATTCATGGGGGCTATCAGAGTTATGCCCCTTGTGGGTGCGGCAAGTTTATTTGTACAAGTTTGAATTGACATATAATGGGCAACGTGCACACCAAATTTGGTTCAATTTGATCAAGTAGTTTGTGAGGAGTAGTCGATAATGTAAAGTTCATGACAGATAACGACGATGGACGGCAAGTGATAAGTTAAGCTCCCTTCAGTGAGCTAAAAATTCAATGGCTCTTATCTAGACATCACACCGAAGCTACATATGAAATTTGAAAAAGATTGGGTGAGAGATGTGGACTGTAGGGTGTGCTAATGGAATTGTTGACCATTTATATGCCAAATCTAAGATGGCGACTGCGGCCATGTTTTTTAACAAAATTTGGAAAAAATCTAGCTATTGCCCCAAAGCTACATATCAAATTTGGGACAGATCGAGTGAGAGCTGTGACCTGTAGAGTGTGCTAAAGAAATTGTTGGACAATTTATATACAAATCCAAGATGGCCACTGGTGGCCATGTTTTTCAACAAAATTTGAAAAAAATCGATAGCTCCTATCTAGACATTGCCCCAAAGCCACATTTGAAATTTGGAACTGATCGGGTGAGAGCTGTGGCCTGTAGGTTGTGCTAAAGTAATTGTGGATGGACAGATGGATGGACGGAGGTAAAGTGATAAACTGAGCATCATTTATACTAAAAAACAGACCAAATTTCTTCCAGAATCTTCTTCGATTTTGTAGGGGCACAGAAAAGTGTTTTTCCAAGTGGTAGCACACCTGCAGTAGATGTTAATTTTTAAGTATCAGATGCTGAAGTTCTTTATTTTTTGTGAAAGTAATGAAAAACCGGTGCAAACTGACAGATTTCCTTTGTATTATATGCTAAACGATAGATTATCAAAGAAATTGCAGAAAGACAGAAATCGTATCCCCCACTGTGAAGATATAAAAATTTTAACTTTCACAGTATCAATCAAAATGGCGGCTTTCAAAGCATCACTTCAAGGTGAATACGAGTCAAATTATCTCTGGAAATGATCAATTTGTTCTAAAAACGTATAATGAAATGTAAATCTAGTGTTTTTGAGTGGATACCGATCATTCCCAGCAATAATTCAACACATATTCACCTTGAACTGATGCATGAAAACCACCAGACCAAACATGGCCTGAAAGTCCATAATATAAGTTTTTGGTTTGGTACATCCTTTCAAAGGACGTACCAAACCAAAAACTTATATTACGGACTTTCAGGCCATGTTTGGACTAGAAACCCACCAGCTAAATCAGACTGCAAGACACTATCTGTTCCGAGTATAGATCAAATCACTTCCGCATATCAATGATTCAATGCGCTATTTACTTTCATGCATCAATTTAAGGTTGAAACAAGGGGAATTATCAGATTCTAATAAAAAGCGTATAATAAAAAGAAAATCTAGTGTTTTTGAGAATATACCGATAATTGTCTTACTTGTGACAGATATAAATGATTATTTTTGCTCAAGTAAGCGCTCGCAAAACATAAACATTTGTCTCTGTCACTCATGAGATAATTTTCGGTATCCATTCAAAAACACAAGATATCCTCTATGTATCATATTTAAAGATGAGCGTAACGTCACATGAGTATGTGAGATGTGACTATCATCATGCAAAACTGTTACTTTGTCAATGTCTAGATGCATTACAAAGTCATCAACAATTTCATCTTCACAATGATTCACGCATAATGAATAAAACCAAATAATAAGAGTTAAAAAAATGAACAGGGATTTTCAGGTAACTTACAATCAATAATCCTAAAACTTCACTTCTCTGACATACATGCAGTTTCAACGTTAACCTCTACGTAGCAGTTTCTTTCTTTTTGAAATATTGGAACATTGGATAAACTTAACACAGGTGAGCGATAGTGTGAATTGAAACTGGACATCGCTATTTTTGGATACTTCATTGTTTTGAGGAATTTACGCGGTCCTCCTTAACACCACAGGACACCTCACATCAGAACACCGATATTAATTTCTTTCTTCATCACATCCTTTTTTTCTAATTCTGCATTTGCGCGGGGGTTATTCCAGTTTATTCTATTATATCTTGTTTGACAAACTCACAAAGCTCTGTCAAATGAAACAGAAGACGTTAAATACTTATATTTGATGCATGGAGGCCAAATGGATCCATAAACGTGAGGAGTTCATTTACCCATAACTCTTAACCTGTTGAGTATTTTCTTTAATTTTTTCATGAAATCCAGTCATGGCTGCTATGAAGCAGCCATGACTGGATTTGATGAAAAGTTCGAACAAATGGAGCTCAGCTGATTCGTGATATCATTGGTCTAATTAAAAACATCAAAGATCTCTATTAATATCCAGTATAACCCTTTATACTAATTATTCTTAAAGGTAAGCCAATAAATAAAGGCAGTCCAGAGAAATGAGACTTTATACTCATTAAAAGTGTCCGAGGATTGTATATTAACACTCGTTTGACACGTGACATATACAAATGCTTCACACTGAGCTACACTTTAAAAATATTACATGATATGAGTAAACATTGGCTTTACACTTTAAAACCATCCTGGTACAGACTCGGAATTACTGACTCTGGGGGAGGTATTCCTTTGCTTTTCACTATTAGACAGGTGACCTAACATAACTATAGTTGCAACTGATTAGTGGACAATATTCTGAGCAACTGATAACGGACCTAAACAATGCAGATCTCCAGAAATGGACTCAATATTTCTAAGATAAAAATTTGTGAAAGTGGAAGGCTGAGACCAAAATGCAGCCTTCATTAGATCCGTAATAGCAACACTATTAGCATAAGCCCAAGATGTTGATAGAGCTCTAACTTCATGAGCCGAATTCTTAAGAGCAGACTGCTGAGATGAAGATAACTTATCATAAGCAGTACCTACAGTTAATTGAATCCATCTAGCAATAGAATGAACCATAATGACCTTTCTATTAGGCATCAAAGACAAAAAGAAACGCTTACGTCCCTTTTTAATGAACTCAGACCTATGTTTATAAATACGTATTGCTCTAACAGGACAGAGTAAAGGCTTATGCCCGTCGGAAGGGCCTTAATAACAATAGGTTCCGGATACTTATTAGGAGCCTGATTCTTAGCCAAAAATCCAACATTAGTAGTAAACGTAATAGTATTACCAACACTACGATAGTGAGAATCATCTACAGATAAAGCATGAAGCTCACTAACTTTTCTAGCAGAAGAGAAGGCTAAGAGAAAAGCTGTCTTATATGTTAAGAATTTGAAGTCCACTGTGTCAAGAGGCTCAAAAGGTGCTTTTTTTAGCTTAAGGAGAACCCATGCTAAATTCCACTTCGGAATTAATCTAAGGGTTCTAGGTCTATTTATCGAAAAGTTTCTTACCAATTTAGATAAAGAGACATTAGTTCCAATCATCAATGAATCATGGTGTGAATAGGTATCAGATAACACAGACCTATAACCCTTGATAGTAACAGGCTGCAGTTTGATCTCATCAAACAAATAGACCAGAAAATTAGCAATGTCAGGAATGGAGGGATCATAAATATCTACAGAGTGATCCCTACACCAACGACGAGAGACCTTCCATTTTGCAGCATAATTTAGCGAAGAGGAGGTCCTCCTGCAGTTAGAAATCGCATCCACTGCTCGTCCTGCAAAACGTTTTCTGTGCAAGAAGGACCACACAACGGAAATACGTGAAGGTTGAGACCTTGCGGATTGTGGTGAAGGGTGCGCGATTTCCCCTGCGACAGGAAGGAAGGAAGCTTCTGCGGCATGTCCCACAACAGACACCTGAGTAGATTTATCCACGGTCTCTGTGGAGACAGAGATGCTAACAACAGAATCTTGCAGCGGGATTGCTTTATCTTGAGCAATATCTGCTGAATCAACGGCACTGGAGGATACGCATATCCTATTATCCCGTTCCACGAGATCGAAAGAGTGTCTACTGCAAACGCTTGAGGATCCGGACATGGTGACACATACGTCTGCAACTGATTGTTGAGATGCGTTGCAAACAAATCTATCATTGGTCGCTCCCATTGGTAGCAAATCTGATTGAAAACCTGTTTGTTGAGAGTCCACTCCGACGGCAACAGGCGACCCCTCAGTGAAAGGGAGTCTGCTAACACATTCAGACGACCCGGAATATGACGGACCGATAGTAGAACCTGATGTTCCAATACAAACAGAAGGATTCTTTCTGTTAGCTTGAACAACGGAATGGAATGAGTGCCTCCCTGATTCCGAATATACGCTACTACCGTCGTATTGTCGGATAGAATTTGGACGTGTGCATTCTGAATAACGTCCATCCAATGACGCAATGCAAGCCAAATTGACATCATTTCTTTGATATTTATGTGCTTGCTTAAAAACTGCGGATCCCAAAGACCCTGGCACCTCGAATCCAACAGGCATAGTGTCGCGCCCCAACCTGTTTGACTGGCATCCATCATAATAGTAAAACTCGGATCCGGCAATTGCAGTGGAACTCGTTGAGTTAACCATTGAATGTCTGCTCAAGTCTGAATCTCTTGTTTCACTTGATTTGACAAGAGGATGTCCATATCGAGCAAATGAATTTTTGCCTTCCAATTCTGAGTCAGAAAGATTTGGAGAGGACGAGTGCGTAGCTGCCCCATAGGAAGGAGATCCGCGGCAGCTCTGCACAGACCTATCAGTCTCATGAATTCTCTCACTGTAACTTTCTCTTGAGTTTAGACAATAGCGAGCATAAAAACTGACCAATTTCGCTCTGGTTAACAGCAGACGAACGAGATTGTTGTGCGTCTCGAAGCTCATCCCCAGGTGGGTGAATGACTTGGACGTCACCAGATCCGACTTCTGTTCGTTTACTATGAAACCGAGACATCGGAGCAATAGAATCAGATTCTGCACATCGTTCTGAAGTGTTAACTCGTTGCCGTACCTTTGAAGAATTATCGTCCAGGTAGGCCGACGTTACCACAGACGAATGAGCTCAGAAGTAAGTCATGAC
Organism: Pictodentalium vernedei; assembly: GCA_031216915.1. Classification (NCBI taxonomy): domain Eukaryota; kingdom Metazoa; phylum Mollusca; class Scaphopoda; order Dentaliida; family Dentaliidae; genus Pictodentalium; species Pictodentalium vernedei. Next base: position 175,064,344 of record CM062294.1, read on the forward strand.
CGAGTTCATTATCCGAGTGAAAGCCCAGGGCGCTAGATTCAGACCGAAGCACATCGCACAGAACTGATATACAACACCTAGGACAGCGAAACAAAGATACTTTTTGAACGCCAGATGTACCACGACGTGAAAGTATGCATCCTTGAGATCTATGCTCGCGGCATAGTCGTTCACTCGAATGCTCGCTCTGACCGATCAAATGGTCTCCATATAAAATTTTGGAGCCACAATCAGCTTGTTTATCCAGTTTAAGTCTATTACTGAACAGAACGAGCCGTCTGGTTTCGGAACCAGAAAAAGATGGCTGTAGAAACCTGGAGATTCCTGGTTTTCTACGACCTCTATCGCGTTCTTCAGTAAGAGAGACTGGACTTCTGAAAGAAGCATGTCTCTCTTTTGTATATTTGATGGAAGTTGAGTCCATCCTTTGAAGGACAGTTTCAGTCCTTCCGCAATTACCCTTTGAACCCAAGGGTTCTCCGTAATTAAATTCCAATTTTCTTAGAAACTTGACAACCCTCCGCCCACTGGAACACAACAGAGGTTTACACCATCACTTCCTGGACCTGCGAGGAAGTAGAAACCACATCCTCCACGGCCCGCACCTCACGTAGTCGACCTAGGGGCGTCTGACCTGTTATTATGGCCAGCATTAGGGCCCCTACTAGAGTCGCTGTCTTGACGGCCTCTAAAATTAGGCCTAGAGGGTGCGTACGCACCTCTTAAGGAACTTCCCCTGGACGTACCCGTCCCAGAAGATCCTTGCCTACTTTTCTCCACTGGTTCCGACTTAATAGAAGCGGACTTAAATAACAGAGAGTCTGAAGCTTTCTTAGTTAACTGATCATAAATAGCAGAAAGCTTGCCGTCAAAGAGAAGTTCTCCAGAGACCGGAGCGACTCTAAGAGAGTTTTTCACCTTACTATCCAATCTGATGGACGTAGTTAAGGCTGCATCACATCTAACCAACTCCAGATTAGCCACTGAAAGGGCGGAGTTGTACGTGGAAAAGGCAATAGCCCTTGACAGAACTCTTAAAGACATTTGTACGTCCTGAAATTCTTGCCCTTCATGGCGTAATGACAACGCTCTGGTAAGGTGATCTGCGTACGAGAGTGCGTCTAAATTTGCTCTATTAGAAGATATTGTCGTTTCCAACGTAGAGCTATGAATAGACATAGACGACGACATGGATAATTCAAGGTCTTCAGCCTCGTCTGGACGCAGAGGAACTCTCTGAACGCCCTGTCCTGCCGTTTCAAACCTATTTCTAGAATTAATGAAAGGCAGATTGAGAGCATTAGCCAAAAGGAAGGCTGACTTGCCCGTTTTAGATGCAAGTTTACTGATAGCGTCGTTCAAAAGCTCGAATGTCCGTGAGACATTCCTGGACTGAGACGGAAATTCAGGGACGGAATCCCTAAACTGATTGAAAAAATCGGTGCCCAGTGGCGCTATAAGCCTCCTATCTGGCTGAGCAGCATCCTGGTCTGCTGGAACAACTTCAGGAAGGAAATGCCAGATTAACTCGACGGCGATTTTATGTTGTTCCGAAAGGGAGAATTCTAACTCGTCAACCTCCCTTTCTCCATCCTGACGGACCTCATGAATATCTCGGTCGTCCGCTCCAGATTCAGCTGCGGAACATACCGACCCAGCATCATCAGATACTTCCTACTCGGACAGAACTTCTGCCGGCTGCTGCTATGATCTGTGCTATCTGCGATAGCACGTCCGTCAACGAGGCCTGCGGAGCTGTGGTCTTACAGGATTTTGCCGCAGGAAGCTCCATGGACGTTGTCTCCTGCATACTTCTTTTATGCAAATGTCCGGAAGAAGTAGGCCTCGAATCCTTGGCTACCGGATGGCGTGACCTGGCTGTCGAGGAATCTCTGGATGGCGATGCTGGCTGGATATCAGCGGTCACGTAGCCAAAGTGCAGTCGAGTGCGCTGTCGTGAGGACGAAGAAGCCACTGATAAGTCTCTGTGGACTGTCTATAAACTGGAGCGTCCTGAGGGGTGGACGTAAGCTCCGACTGAGGAACGTTTTGTACAACATCTGGACCGCGATGTTGTTGTACGAGAGAGAGACCTCTCTCGCTCACAGCCCGTGCGGAGCTGGACGAGCTAGGAACCAAACCCAAACAAAAGGCTTCTTCCATCCTAATCTAAGTTCCGTCATTACTGGGTGTGCCTGTGGTAAGTTTATAGTGCTCACAACACCCATACTTCCTTCCTCTTCCTGGACCGCAACGGACGAACCCGGGTGATGACGCATTCGGTGAATGGACGCGACACCGGGCGAGCTAGCGGATGTAGACGCCAATGCCATCGACCCTTCTAGGGGCCTCTTAGGCAATTGCCGTATATCCTTGAGCACTTTTGCCGCTAGCTCTTCTCTAGATTGTGACGACGGACGCACACTGGTAGACAACATCACGGAAACATCACCCAATTATTGTTCCTCTGAAAAAGAGAGTGAAAAACTTGAGTGACCCTGCTGAGAGAGGACCGGCATGGCCCCCTCCCTGCTAACAACATACCGTGACACACGTGTCCAACGTTTGTCATCCCAATTAATACACACTGAACAAGGATTAGTGCGAGTACATTGACTACAATTAATACAGAAATCATGAGAATCAGAGGAAGATTTCCTTCCATTACAATTTGAACAATAATCTTTCATTGTGAAAATAATCAGTCATAGTACCCGCAATAAGCCTTGAAAACAAAGATACATGATATAATAATCCATTATAATAATACGAAAAAATTATTGAAAAAAGAAAAAAATTTTGAAAAAATTTTTTTCAGAAGGGCCCAAGTTTCCAAAGGGAACCCTGAGCCCAAATGGATCCCAAAAAAGCCCAAGTGTGGACAAAAATTTTAAATCATTTTGAAAAATTAATGTAACACTTACGGACAATATTAATGTATCTTGCTATGAACTAAACTAGGTAGAAGACAAGCAATCACTATCAGAAGTAACCGTTGTCAACATAAACACAAAGTGTAAATAAACCAGAAACATGAAAACATGACTCCAGGCACTGGTAAACATGGCCCAGAAATCAGTGACTAATTTAAACACTATCTGATGCTAAACAGAGCCTTCCCCAGAAGAAACTGCAGAGCATCAGATGGTAGATGCAGACCAAAACGCCTAAACACCCCAAGGGTGAGGACGTAAACATGGGGAAAAAAACAGAAAATAATTCTGTTTCCAAGCCAAAACTCCCAAAAAATTTTAGTAATAAACATTACAAAAAATAAGCCAAAAGCATGGGAGAATAGCTAGGGGGGAATGAAGGAAAGGGAGAGAGGAAACACTGATCAAACAATGGAACATTCATAGCAAGAATGACAACAACAGGGCCATGCCTCGAAAATAGGCAACATGAAAATAATTTCATAAAAAATTATAAGTTACAGCCCTGAACATCTGAAACCACTGTTTTTTCCTCTCCTCATCCTATATCCACTTCATATCCACCATTTCTCTCATAATTATGTGTCTGGCATCATTAAAACTGAGATTTACAGCACAAATATCAGTGAGGTGACACTGTTTTCAAGGCCAAACAAAGAATGACATTTTGGCGCCAATTTCGAGACCTCCTTGACACTGTGCATGTGCAGTGGAGTAAAAGTACGGAGGACCTACCAGGACATCAAATTTTCGGTTTTGGATGCAAATTTTGGGGATTGGGGGGCAAAATTTGTTTTTGGCCCTGAATTTAATGGAGTTTGCACCAGCTAAGTCTGGGTCATTGGTACAGTATAAAAATATAATATGAGGTGTAGATTGAGCTAAAAATTGAGGGGTGGGTTAATGTGGCCCTCACAGTTAATGTACGTGGCCCTCACAGTTAATGTATGTCAACAAAAGTTACAAAGTTACAGTGAAATTATTCCAAAATGAGTTATCCTATCAAGTTACAATGAAATCCCTTCATAAATACGGCCTACAGACTGTGCTAAAGGTTTTCGGGCATCAGGCCAGTGTAGCCATCACGGTTGACCTATCGCAATCAAAAGGGGACGTCCTCATCTAGACATTATACTGAGTAATCCTACCAAGTTACAATGAAATCCCTTCATAAATACAACCTGTAGTCTGTGATAAAGTTTTTCGTGTTTTGGGCTCGGGCAGCCGTCATGGATGAATGATCATGACCAAAAGGGGACGTTCTCATCTAGGCATTTATCTGGAGTCATCCTACCAAGTTACACTGAAATCCCTTCATAAATACAACCTGTATACTGTACTAAAGGTTTTCGGGCTTCGGGCCCTTGTAGCCATGACAGTTGATCAATTGCAACCAAAACGGGACGTTTTCATCTAGACATTATATGGAGTCATCTTACTAAGCTACAATGAAATCCTTCCATAATACGACCTGTAGACTGTGCTAAAGGTTTTCAGATTTTGGGCTCAGGCAGCCGTCACGGCTGAATGATTGTGACCAAAATGGGACATTCTCATCTAGACATTATATGGAGTCAGTCTACCAAGTTACATTGAAATCCCTCAATAAATATGACCTGTAGACTGTGCTAAAGGTTTTCGGGTTTTGGGCTCGAGCAGTCGTAACGGTTGACAGATTGCGACCAAATGGGGAAGTTCTCATCTAGACATCATACGGAAGTTACAATGAAATCCCTCCATATTAAATATGACCTCAGGGGCGCGGTGGCTCAGTAGGTAGAGGTGAAGGCTGCAAGCCGGGAGGTCCTCATTTCGAATCCCACCTGCGGCAACTGTATTGTGTCCTTGGGCAAGACACTACACCCCTATTGCCAATGTGGGGGCACGGTGGCGCTGTGTACTAAGGTGTACTGCACGTCGATGGTGCACTTGTCTTCAACCAATGCTAACCCTGCTTGTATGGAGTTAGTATGTTGGGGAGCTGACAGTTGCTCGCCATTGCTCGGTGGTTCTCTCCGGGTACTTGGCTTCCTCCACCCATAAAACTGTCATGGTCATGATTAGCCATTGTGCAGAAGTATGTGACCTTAACCACTAATAAATAAATAAATAAATAAATAAATAAATAAATAAATATGACCTGTAGACTGTGCTAGAAGTTTTTGTGTTTCGGGCTTGGGCTGCCATCACGGTTGACAGATCATGACCAAAAGGGGACGTTCTCATCTAGATATTATACAAAGGCATCCTAACAGTTACAATGAAATCCCTTCATAAATCCGACCTGTAGACTGTGCTAAAGGTTTTCGGGTTGTGGGCTTGGGTAGCCATCACAGTTGACCGATTGTTACCAAAAGTGGACGTTCCCATCTAGACATGACCTCAAACCTGCACATGAAATTTCGAGATGATCGGACAAGAACTACGGAGTGTAGCCTGTGCTAAAGGAAAATGTGAACAGACTCACAGACTAACAGATTTCTGCACATGTGATGGCAATAGCTTATCTTGACTTTGTCAAGTTAAGCTAAAAATGGGTCCCTATATAATGCCCCTTCCTCAACTCTGGGGGTACCTGCAGGAATGCAGTAGAAATTTTGTTGCATAAATCAAGTATATGTCAAATTAATATTGGATACCAATTTCAAGTCAAATCGGCACCAGTGCCAAGAACTGAAATTTTGAGTCTGCCAGGAATTTTGCTCCTCACTGGATAAGCTCAAACTTTTTTCAGATAAGTGTGAATCAACACAAATAAAGGAGGCTGCATACCCAATATCATTGTGGCTCCAAGTTCATGTTTAGGCTGTTCAGTGTTTTTCCCATTAGCAACAGTATCAAATGGGGAGGAGGGAGGATGGCCATAGGGAGCTTCCTGAAGAAAGCAATAGCAGTTTTTCAACCCAACTGACTCTACTACTCTTCAGAAAGCTTCATACCAAAACAAGAATTCTTTTCGTGTAGTTCTCAAAATATGGATGTCTGAATGTTTTCTTTCTATCCTACTGGGACAAGAATGTTTTTTCCTCAGCATAAATCAAGTACATGTCAAATAATTCTGCATACCAAATTTGTTTTAATTTGGCCAACTGGTTCAGAAAGTTAAAAAATTTATAGTAATTTATATATTTTTTATACTTACCAATGACCCAGACATAGCTGGTGCTAACTCTTAAAATATAGGGCCAAACACAAATTTTGCCCCCCAATCCCCAAAATTTGCATCTAAAACTAAAGAAAACATGTCCTGAGAGGCCCTCCACACTTCGCCCCTACTGCGCATGCGCAGTGTCAAGGACGTTCCGAAATTGGCGCCATTTATCATTCTAATAACCAGTGCCTGGTAAGCGCTATGTACTCAGCGGGGAGGCAAGAGTTCCCAACTCCTGGGAGGGCCATCCCCGTCTGGGTCATTGGTAAGTATAAAAAATATATAAATTACTATAAATTTTTTAACATTTTTATACTGTACCAATGACCCAGACATAGCTGAATAGTAAAAAGGCTGGAGGGCCAAGGACATAGAGCAAAATGGAATACGCTCAATAAAATAAAATAGAGTCATCCCCTGTAGGGAAAAGAAGTAATAGGCCTTACATGTATCTTTCTTATTTATGATAAATTAGAAAGATACAACACCTTCCAAAAATTGAGCTTCATACATCCATGTACTCTATTAATATCCAATAATCCTTATACTAATAATTTTTAAAGTAAGCCAATAATAAAGTAAGTCTAGAGAATAGAGACTCTTATACTCCTAAAAGTGTGTGAGAATTGCATAATCATGTCTGTTGACATATGCAATATTCAAAAGCTATACTTTAAAAACTAAGACTTGAATGAATTTTATAAACTTAAACTTCTCACTAAACAACCATCCCAATAACAGCTCAGAATTACTAACTCCGGAGGAGGTATCCCCTTGTTTTCATAGTAAAAACAGGTGACCCAAGGGAACACCCTCCCCCCCCCCCTTTTTCTTGCCCTGGGTCAAATAGCCCAGAGCGAAGAGGGCAGCCGAACGGAGACACTGCCGAAACAGACAGCCTACCTAGCTATAGTAGCAACTGTTAAGTGAATGACATTCTGAGCAGTAGATAATAGACCTAACAATAGAGGCCTCCAGAAATGGACTCGATATTTCTGAGATAAAATTCATGAATGGATGGCTGAGCGCAATGAGCAGCCTTCAAAAATCTATAATAGAACACTATTAATGTAAGCCCAAGAAGTAGAAGAACTCTTACTTCATGAGCCGAAATCTTAAGCACAACTGCTAAGCCAATGATATACCATAAGCAGTACGCTAGTTAATAGAATCCATTAACAATAAAATGGAGCGTAACGTCCTTCTACTAGACATCAAAGACAGAAGAAGCTTACGCCCTTGTAATAAACAGATATCTGTTTATAAATACATAAACTGTACCCGGAAAGAGTAAAGGCCTATGCCCATACGAAGACGGAAGGACCTTAAAATAATAGGTTCCGGATAATAGGAGCCTAACTCTTATGCAACAATCCAACCTAAATAGTAACGGAAGTATTGATTCCGAAACTATGAAAGTGAAAATCATCCATCGATAGTGCATGAAACTCACTGACTCTACAGTAAAAGAGAAACCAACAGAATTACTGTCTAAAAGGTCAGAATTTGAAAACTACTGTTTCCAGAGGCTCAAATGATTACTTAGCTAAATAAGAACCTGAAGTTAAAATCCGTATAGGAATTTAATCTAAAGATTCTAAGTCTATTTATCAAAAAGTTACTAACTGACTTAGATAAAGAGACAAAAGACTCAATTGTAAACTATCGTAGAGTGCATAGGTATGAGGTAATATAAACCTATAACCTAAATAACAACAGGCTGCAGTAGATCTTGTGAAACAAGTATACTAAAAAATAGCAATGAGTAGTATGGAGGGATCAACCATATGAACATAATGATCCCTACACCACGACGGAAGAGCCTCCACTTTAGTCGCATAGAATAGCGAAGAAGAGGATCTCCTATAGTAAGAAATCGCGTCCAAAGCTCGTCCAGTACAGTGCTTACAATGCAATACGGACCACACAACGGAATACATGAAGGTTGCGACCTTGCTGGTTGTGATAAAGATGACACGATTTACCCAGTGAAAAAAGATCCTCACATAGAGGAAGATTTCACGTTAAGATCCACAGTAGACAAGAGAGTAAATTACTCATGATCTCTGTGAAGATAGAGATGCTATCAACAGAAATGTATTGTGGTTGTTTATCTTAGCAATACCTGCTAAAAACAACAGCGCCGGAGGATACGCGTATCCTATCATTCTGTCCTATAGATCAATAGAGCGTTAACAGTATTAGCTCAGAGATCTGGACAAGCCAACACATACGTCTGCAATTGATTAGCCAGCTGTGTCATAAATAAAACATCATTGGGCGCTCCCATAGATAGCAAATCTGATTGAATACTTGTTTGTTGAGAGTCCATTCTGACAGCAACAAGCGACCCGTAAGAGAATGGGAGTGCGATAAAACAATCAGACGACCCAGACTATGACGGACCAAAACTGAACTTGGTGTACTATAACCAACAGACGGATTCTTTCCATTAAATTGAATAACGGAAACGAAAGAGTGCCTCCCTGGTTCCGGAGATACGCCACTACTGTCGAATTAAAGGACAGGAATTTGGGCATGCGTTTCTGAATAATGTTCATGCAATGACATAAAGCAAGCCTAAAAAAACATTATTCCGCGGAAGTTAACTGATAGCTAAAAGACTGCGGAACCCAAAGACCCTGGCACTTCGAATCCGTAGGGATCAGTATATATCCCAATCTGTTTGACTGGCAACCGTCATAACAGCCACACTCGGGTCCGGCAACTGCGGCGGCACTCTCTGAGTCAACCACCGAATGTTTGCCCCAGTCTGAATCTCTTGTAACACTAGATAGACAAGAGAATGTATAAATCAAGCAATTCATGGATTGCCGGAAAGTTGCCGTCGAAGAGAAGCTCCTCCGAGAACGAAGCGACTCTGAGAGAGTTCTTAACCTACTATCCACGCGTGGATGTAGCTAGGGCTGCCTCACGTCTAACCAACTCCAATCAGCCACTGAAGGGCGGAGTTATACGTGAACAAACTACTGCCCTCAAAAGAAATTACATTGAGAATAATATCCCGTAAATCTTTTCTTGAAGACGTAATGATAACGCCTCAGTAAGGCGGATTACGTATAATAAAGCGTCTAAGTTAAGTCTAATATACATAATGTCGTTCCCAACATTGAAATTGGAAAAGACATAAACGGTGAAAAAGAATATATGCAGTCTTTAATCACACCGTCTAGACGCATATGAACTCTCGGTATGCCCTGCTCTGCCAAAATAAACTATATGTAAAAAAAGATAAAATGGCAGAAATGAGCCACGCGGACAAGAAACTAAACTATCATGCTTAGTAGCCGTCTTGTATATATATATAAATATATAGCGTCGAAAAATAAAACACATGTTGTAATGACAATATTGGACTGCATCGGTAAGTCAGGGACAAAGTCCCTGTACCGATCGAAAAATCCGAGTCCAATGACGCTATAAGTCTCTTATCCAAGATCGCAGCAATGAAGTCCGAAAAATAATCACTGGAAGAAATGCCAGAAGATATGAAAGGCATCTTCCGATACTACTAAAGGGAAAACTCGAAATCTTTCGAATCCCTTTCGCCATCCTGTCGGACCCTATAAAGCGTTCGGTCGTCCGTAGCTTGATGCAACCGCGGACCGCACCGACCCAGCGCCGTCGGATAATTCCTGATTCGACCGAGAAATCGTCAATTGCTGGGTGCTGCGAAACAACTGTGCTAACTCGGATAGCACGTCCGTCACTGAGGCCTGAGGAGCAGCGGTCTTACGATGCATTGCCGCAGGAAGCTCCAAGATCGTTACCCCGTGCATACTTCCAATATGCGAGCGAACGGAGTGTATAGGCCTCGTGTCCCTTGGCTACCGGATGGCGCGACCTATTCGCTGTGGAATCACTGAATGCCGAAACTGATCGGATACTCGAGGTCACGTAGCCAATGTGCGGTCGTGTGCCCTGCTGTGAGGATGAGGAAGCATTAAAGACAGTCTCTCGGACTGTCAATATAACGGAGCGTCCCGAGCAACGGACATATGCTCCGAATGTAAAATATCTGAACCACAACATGCGGTCCCCTATGTTGTTGGCTTCCTCCGATCTGTCCTCAATCTGCCGTCACTGGGTGAGTACTAAAGTAATTAAAGTGCTCGCATCACCCAAATCTCCTTCCTAGACCGCAACGGACGAACCCGGCAGCCGAACCATTCGATGAATGTACGCTACACCGGGTGAGCTAGCGAATGTCACTCCGTAAGCGATAGACATATTCCATGAGCACTTATTGCCGCTAACTCTTCATTAACTATGACGACAGAGGCACACTTTTGAAAGACATCTCCATAACTCTTCGAACAAGAAACCAGAAATGCTTGGATAGCAAGCATAAAATAATAATATATATAGCGTCGTTCAATAATTCGAAAGTTTGTGTGACATTATTGGACTATGTCGGAACTGAGGGACGATGTCCCTGAACCGAACCAAAAATTTCTAAGTCCACCGACGCTATCAGTTTCTTATCCGGCATCGCAGCATATGTTGTTCCGAAAGGGAAAGCTTGAAATCCACCGAATCCCTTTCGGTATCCCGTCGGACCGGATGAAACTTTCGGACGTCCGTACCCGCTTCCGCGGAGCGTCCCGACCCAGCATCGTCGGATAAAATATATGCGACAGATTCAGTTGATGCTGGGATGCTGCGATAAACTGTGCTATTAAGGAAAGCACGTCCGTTCCCGAGGCCTGTGCAGTAGCGGACTTACGATGCATTGCCGCTGGAAGCTCCGTGTACGTTGACTCCCGCATACTTCCTATGCGAACGTCCGAAGTCTGCAGGCCTCGAGTCCCCGGCTACCGACCCAGCGCTGTCGGATAATTCTCGATCCGACACCGTTTCTGTCGGCTGCTGGGATGCTGCGATAAGCTGTGCTATGTGCACAAGAATGTCCGGCGTCGAGACCTGCGGAGGCGCAGTCTATCGCTGCTTCGCCGAGGGCAGCTCCGCATCAGATGGCTCCCGCATACTTTTCCTATGCGAACGTCCGGAGTCCATCGGTCTCGAATCCCTGGCTGCCGGATGGTGTGACCTGGTCGCCGAAGAATCCTTGATCGGCGAAGCTGGTAATATATCGGCGGTCACGCAGCCAAGGTGCGGTCGTGTGCGCTGACGAGAAGAGGAAGCCTTAGCAGTCTCAGCGGACTGCCTATACAACGGAGCGTCCCGAGCGACGGACGTATGCTCCGCTAACGACACATTTGTACCACAACATCTGGGGCCAGATGTTGTTGAACGAGAGAGGGGCCTCTCTCGCTTGCCGTCCGGATGGACCGGAACGAGCTATGAATCGGACTAAAAGGCTTCCTCCGTTCTCCCTCCGATCCGCCGTCACTGGGTGTGCATTAAGTTAATTTTATAGTGCTCGCATCACCCCAAAATTCCTTCTAGACCGCAACGGACGAACCCGGCTGCCGAACCATTCGGTGAATGGACGCTACACCGGGCGAGCTAGCGGACGTCAAAGGCCGTCGAACCTACTAGGGTCCTCTTAGGCAATTGGCGTATTACATGAGCACTTTTCCGCTAGCCCTTCATTAATTGTGACGACGGAGGCACACTGTTGGAAGACATCACAGATACATCACCCTAATCTTGATCGTCTGAAATAGAAATTGATAAAGTAGAGTGACCCTGCGGGGAAAGGACCGGAGTGTCCAAATCCCCAACAACATACCGTGACATACGCTTCCCATATTGTCATCGAAATCATACGATACAGAACCGGAGTTAATGCGAGTACACTGACCACATAAAGAATGATAATAAGGTCAGAGGAAGACTTCCTCTTAAAACAATTGATCAATATCCTTTCAATGTGAAAAGAAAACAAGTCCTGGTACTCGCACTAACCCCTGGCAATCAAAATACATAATAATAATATGATCCATTAATATAGAAAAAATAATTGAAATCAAAATATTTTGAAAAAATATTTTTTCAGAACAGCCCAAGTTTCTGAAAAGTAACGTTGAGCCCCAATGGATCCCAAGCCTAAGTGTGGACAAAAATTTTAAAAATATTTTAAACAATTTATTCAACACTTACGAACAATAATAATGTATCTAGTTATGATTGAAATAACATAAAGATATTATTATTTAGAAATCCCCCCCTCACACAGAGGGCTGTTGTAAATGTAAACAATGAGTGTAAAAACACTAAAATAAGACTCCAGGCACCCAGGCCCGAAATCAGTTACCAAAAATACACCATCTGATGCAAAACAGAGACTTCCAGGGAAGAAACTGCAGAACATCAGATGGTAGATGCAGAACACAACGCCTAACCACCCGTAGGTGAAGACGTAAACATGGGGAAAGAACAGAATTCATTCTGTTATTCAGCTAAACTCCCAAGAAATTTTAGTAATAATAATTACAGAAATTATGCCAAAAGCATGGGAGAATAGCAAGGGGGAACTTAAAGGACAGGGAGAGAGGAAAAACACTTGTAAAAACAGTGTAACTAAATAATCAGAATGACAACAAAATGGCTGCTGCCTTGAAAATAGGTAACTTAACATAATTTCATTAAAAAATTTTAAGTTACAGCCCTGATAATATTCTGTCACACATTCTTTTCCTCTCCTCCTTTTCTATCCTCCTTAGAATCACCATTTCACTAATATTTATGTGTCTGGCATCATTTAAACTGAGATTTAAAAGCACAAAGATCAGTCAGATGTTAACTGATGAAGGGCCAAACTTAGAATGATAAATGGCGCCAATTTCGGAACGTCCTTGACACTGCGCATGCGCAGTAGGGGCGAAGTGTGGAGGGCCTCTCAGGACATGTTTTCTTTAGTTTTAGATGCAAATTTTGGGGATTGGGGGGCAAAATTTGTGTTTGGCCCTATATTTTAAGAGTTAGCACCAGCTATGTCTGGGTCATTGGTACAGTATAAAAATATAGACGTTTTGATGTGTGTGTGTGTGTGTGTGTGTGTGGGGGGGGGGGGGGGGGGGGGGTGGAGCATAAATTTGGCCCTAATGGCTCAGCCAAATATTTCCCAAGAAACTTTCTTTGAACAATTTTAATCTTCATCACAAGAGGAAGTTGCACACCAAATATCAAAGCACTGTGTTTAGTGCTTTGTGATAAGAATTTTTTAAAACTTTGGGCAAAAAAGGCTATGCCCCGACCCCATTGGGTTCAGCAACTTCTACTAAACAAACTTAGAAGAGAATCTCCTACAGTTAAATTTGTGCCAAGTTTGGTTGGATTTGGGACAGTGGTTCTGAAGAAGACTGATATACATAAGTGAAAGAATGCCATCCCGATGTCAAGTGATAACCACAGAATGCGCCAACTTTCAGTCTTGCGAGTTAAACAGCATACATTTAAAACTAGAAGTCCTGTCACAAACTGTGTGCTTATCTAGGCTTAATTGCAAGTAGGAATTGTGCATCCAAAGCAAGGCAGGTTCTCCTGGTTACTCATAGCAAGCACAGGCAATGTTTCTGCCAATGGACCTCTGGGTTATCCGGAGGTCCATTGGCTGAAACATTGCTTGTGCACAGGCCATATGTACAGAATATGATAGCCTCACTATGGTCATAATGCGTAGATTAACATGCAGATCGATGTGCTATTTGTGCGCATTTCATGACAATACTTCTAGTTTTAACTGTAGGAAGCACAGGCAGTTTTTCAGCCAATGATTTATTGGTTCAAACTGGAGGTCATCGGCTGAAAACTTAGCTTGTGCTTCTGGTGTTTTGTCACAGATGACTCATTTCCAAGATGGAAACTTTACTCTGTGGCTGTTTTAGTGTTTATTCACTCTCCATGTAATGTACTCCTGAAATTCTTACAAACATATTATAAATGAAATAATTGGAGATAAAAATTCTAACCATGCAGTGCATAATATGAAAAAGTATGAACACAATATCAAAATTTATAAAACTAAGATATTACAACATTCATGCTTAAACCTTTATCTTCTCAAATAGACCAGAACAATACAATTTATTTCTCCAAACTCAATAAAAAACCTCATCACAATTTCTCCCTTATTGACTCGTCCTGTGGGAGGAGGAAGAAAATTATTATTTATTTATTTATGGGTGTTTAAGGTCACATATTTCTGCACAATGGCTAATCATGACCACAGCAGTTTTACGTAAGGCGGAGTATCCAGAGAGAACCACTGAGCAACTGCCAGCACCCCAACATACTAATGCCACACAAGCAAGGTTAGCATTGGTTGAAGACAGGTGCAGGATCGACATGCAGTACGCCTTAGTACACAACGCTACCATGCTCCCACGTGGGCAATGGGGGTGAAGTGTCTTGCCCAAGCACACAACTTGGTTGCCGCAGTTGGGATTCGAACAGAGGACCTCTCGGCTTGCAGCCTGCACTTTTACCAAATGAGCCACCATGCCCCCGAGGATGAAAATGTGACACTGACAACACAACACAGAATAGATGAACTTCATTAATTTGTTGCCCTAATTTATGTCTTTTTTCTGTCTCAATAGGCCTAGCAACTGATTCCCTAGAACTCCTAAGAATGATCAAAGGGAAGTTAGGCTTAAACCAATGGAGATATTTAGAGATGGGTTTTTGTGATAAGTGATGTTGTATAAACTATTGTAGATTTTTTCAAAGTTAAGGGGCCTGATGTGTTATTTACTATATATTCTTACCAAAAAGAAAACCTGCACCAAAACCTTTTTCCAGAAACTGAATCTGAAAATATCCAACTGCCCAGCTCCTCTTGTGAAAGGATAAAAAATCTTCAGAAAAATGCTTGAAATAGTTCAAATTCAAACTTGACTTAACCCTTAGGGGGTCTAGAGATTTTTACATATTTTTGCCACACTTTGGCAGTCTACATTCTGCGACTTTACTGTTATTTTGTGGCAAGTCTTGACTGCCTATAAAGGCAGCCAAGACTTGCCTAATGAAAGTGTCAGTGACACTGTAGCTTAACCTGACTGTGTGTAGTGTTTGATGAAAAGGATAATGTTCAATGTTTATGAAAGGATTATGAAATAAGACAAGAATTTTGAAAATTGAGAATCTGTTAATTTCTGTTCCCTGTATGCAATGTTCTCAATAAGAATAATTTGAGTGCAGACTGTACTAAAGAATTAAGACCAGGGTTGATGTGGCCTTAACAGTTAAAGTATGTCAACCAAAGTTACAAAGTTATGGTAAAATCATTCTAAATGAGTCGTCCTACCAAGTTACAATGAACTCCCATCATAAATATGACCTGTGGACTGTGCTAAAGGTTTTTGGGCTTCGGGCACGCGTAGCCCTCACGGTTGACTGATCGCAACCAAAAGGGGACGTTCCCATCTCGACATTATGTGGAGTCATCCAACCAAGTTACAATGAAATCCCTTCATAAATATGACCTGTAGACTGTGCTAAAGGTTTTCTGGTTTCAGGCTCTCACAGCTGTCATGGT
Source organism: Pictodentalium vernedei (assembly GCA_031216915.1). Taxonomy (NCBI): domain Eukaryota; kingdom Metazoa; phylum Mollusca; class Scaphopoda; order Dentaliida; family Dentaliidae; genus Pictodentalium; species Pictodentalium vernedei. The sequence goes on from CM062294.1 coordinate 175,079,894, forward strand.
TGGCCGATCGCGACAAAGAGGGGAGGTTCTCATCTTGACATTATACGGAGTCATCCTACCAAGTTACAATGAAATCCTTTCATAAATACAAGCTGCAGACTGTGATAAAGTTTTATGGGTCTCAGGCTCAGGCAGTCATCACGGTTGACCTATAGCGACCAAAAGGGGACGTTCCCATCTAGATATGACCTCAAACCTGCATATGAAATTTTGTGATGATCGGACAATAACTATGAGGTGTAGCCTGTGCCAAAGATTATGCAAACAGACTCACAGACTTCTGCACGCAAGATGGCAATAGCTTATCTGGACTTTGTCAAGTTAAGCTAAAAGCAACTACCGAGGTGCTTGTAATGTAACTTGTGAGTTAATTCAAAGACAGCCTGTAGGGGCACCTGTTCTGTTGCAAAAAATGTGAACAAAGTTTGAATTAGGCCCTTAAGGGTTAAATACTGAATATTTATAACAGTATTCAAACTCATTTTATTCCCAGTTGATGTTTAAAAGTTATTATACAGTGATGAAAATGTGTTTAAAATGAAAGTGTCAATGACACTGTAGTTTAACTTGACTGTGTGTAGTGTATGATGAAAAAGAAATGTTCAAAGTTTATGAAAAGATTATAAACAAGAATTGTGATAATTGAGAATATGTTAATTTTTGTTCTCTATATGCTATGTTTTCAATAAGAATAATTTGAGGTTGTAGACTGTACTAGAATTGAGGCCTGGGTTAATGTGGCCCTCACAGTTAATGTATGTCAACCAAAGTTACCAAGCTACAGTAAACAAACGAGTCATCCTACTAAGTTACAATGAAATCCCTTCATAAATATAACTTGTAGACTTTGTTAAAGGAATCTAGGTCAGGTGACGGTTCGGCAGTCACAGTTGACTGATCATGACCAAAATAGGAGGGTCTCAACTAGATATCATACCAAGCTATCCTACCAAGCTACAACGGAATCCCTTCATAAAAACAACTTGTGGACAGTGCTACAGGAATCAGGTCACGTGACCAGGATGTGTTAATGGCTGACCGATCGTGTCCAAAATAGAACAGTCTCATCCAGACATCATACTGAATTATTCTTCCAAGTTACAATGAAATCACTTCATATATTTGAACTGTTGACTGTGCTAAACAAATCTAGGTCAGATACTTGTGCGGCCATCAAGGTTGACCGATCACGGCCAAAATAGGACATTCTCATCTAGACATTATACTGAGTCATCCTACAAATTTGCAGTGAAATCCCTTCATAAATGTGAGTTGTAGACTGTGCTAAAGGTATCTAGGTAACGTGCCCCTGTGGCCATCTCGGTTCACTGAACCCTAACAAAATAGGACGTTATCATCCAGATATTATACAGAGTCATCCTGCGAAGTTACAGTAAAGTCCCTTCATAAATACTACCTGTGGACTGTGCTAAACACAGGCACTCTCCCATTAATTGTAACAAGTCAAAACAACTGAACAAATTTTGATGGTCAAAAATAATTTAGCGCACTACCAGTTAAGAGCCCAGTACCGATTGTCATGGGTTTCTTTTGTCTAAACATGTACATGAAGAATACATGTTCCAACAAACAGACATCTGGTGGTCTTGCCAATGGCCATGATAGTACCTTGGCAGTGGTTTCTAGTGAAGTATTGACTGCTTGTATAAACAGCCAAGACTTTAGTAGACAGCACTGCTAAGTCCAACTGCTACCTTATTAAAGGGATTAAAAAATGAGAATTCTCCAGGTTTTTAAGGACACTTTCAGAATCTATGACAAGAATCAAATGAACATTTTGTAAGAATCAAATCTGATTCTCATTGTTTTCTTTAAATCATTTGTGAGAATCGATTCTGATTCTCGCATTAATCTTAAGTCCTAAAAGAATGACAGAACTAATTTTATTCAGAGTTACAACTTCTAATGATCAAAATTAATCTAGTGCTTCACCCGCTGAGATGTAAAGGAGAAGCACAGTACAGTTGCTGTGGACTGGTTGTAATCCATGAGTGGGCAGTGATGTCCACACATGCATTTACCAGGTACTAAAAATCATCATAAGCTAATTCTTCATTAATTAAATTTTTGAGGATTATTCCTATAATTAGTGTTTGGAATCTAATATTATTGCATCCATGGAAATGACCAGTCTACAGCAGCCGAACTGTAAGCGGCCATAACTCCATCATATGTAAATGGACTACAATGTTGTGAGTATAAGTATACTTTACACTGCTATTTTCTTCTAGAAATTTAAAAGAAGTGGTCAGGACAAGAACGAGAGATGTATTCTGAAAACTTTATAATAAAAGGGCCATAACTACTATGCGAAAGGTCATGGAAGCTGAATGACATAATGGTTTTCACACTTGGAATTCACACTGATACTTTTATGAAGCATAGGCACAGACTTAAGTGCTGAAGGAATGATCTAAAAATTCAATCATTCAAAAAATTATGAGAAAGAGTTGTTAAACTTGGCAAAACAAACAAGAGATTGTACCCAAGGTGTTGGCATACCCTCACCAGTGTCAAATTGAGGTTTGGGTGGTGTCTGGATTGGCATTATGAAATAGTAAATATTTACATGAACCCAATGGACCCCACCCATCCAGCACAATCGTCCATTTTTTCGACCTCAAATCATCTGAAATTCATCAAAACTTGTTTTAAAGTAAACAAGCCAAGACCAATACCGGGTCTGGACCTGCGTCGCTGCATGCAACAGATCTGAAAATTAGATACACGATACAACTCATCATTATGAAGGAGCCGACCAAATATAAAATCATTCCCTTTCATGAAAGCCAAGAAAACTTTGACGGAAAAAGTGTTTCGGACGAACTGAGGGACGGACGGAGTTGAGTGGTTGTTTTGGATGGACTGACGAACGGACGGAGTCCAGCGGTTATTAGACCTGCTCTGCTGCTGGCGACGCAGGTAAAAAAACAAACAAAAATACCCAATGGATTTGCCCTGGTGTCATAATAGGGTAGGCAAGTCTCCCGGGGACATAACCAAAATCAAAAGGAAGCTTCCTCTAGACACCAACAATGTATAACAAAACTAGAAGCACTGTCAAAGTGCCGAAGCTGCGACAATTCGTGCAACGCCAATGATGTTTTAAAACTCGTTGGTGAAAAAAAAAACTTGTTGGTGACAAAAAAACTTGTTGGTGACAAGTCCATAAATGAGACAGAAATTATCCGAATGGCATGCACTATTGAGAGGGCGCAGACATCATGAAGATACACTTGCATACAAAGTATGGTGTCATTCCATCAAGTATTTTAGGAGTTATGGTGTTTTTTAAACTCGTTGGTGACAGACCATCAGACCGACAGACAGACCGACATTGCCACATATACAGCTGCTCATCGCAGCTTAAAATAAAACTGATTTGAGTCAGCATTCATTAGTTATTGGATGGAAACAAAATTCATGATGGCTGCCATGGAAGCCATAATGAACTGCCCACTGGTGGCCATCTTGGTTCCACTGACTGGTCCAAAATTGAAAGAAAGCTTTCTTCAGACACCAACAATACATAAACCAAAAATAAAATTGATTCGAGTCAGCATTCATTTGTATTGGACGGAAACCAAATTCAGTATGGCCACCCTGACGGCCATATTGAAGTGGTTATCTGATCCAAAATAAAAAAAAAGCTTCCTCTAGATACCAATAATGCATAACCTAAAAATGAAACTGATTTGAGTCAGTATTCATTAATTATTAGACAGAAACCAAATTCAAGATGGCCACCAGGGAAGCCATAATGAACTGGCCACTGGTGACCATCTTGGTTCAGCAGACTGGTCCAAAATCAACAGGAAGTTTCCTCTAGACAACATCAATGTATAATTAAAAAATAACAAGAGGCCCCAAGGGCCTTAATTGCTCACCGACCAAAGTGGTTCAAAGAAGTATTTGGGGTCACATTCAGTTAGACAGGGTTCATCAACACTACAAAGGAATGAGGTCATGAGAGGCAAATTTTATGGAAAAACACTAAGGAATGGATTTGAACAAACCTGAACGTAACATGCCTCCACCCCTGCCCATAAAGCCCAAATATTAAGCCAAGGACTCAAATTGAACAAACTTGAATCTGATCCCCCTTGAGATGTCATATACCAAATAGGAAAGAATTCTGACTGATGGATGTGAAGAAGGTTTTTAAAGAAATCACCTCACATTGCATCAAGTTAAACTTTGGGCTCAAATAGGGAGCCAAATTATTAACCCAGGGTCCCGATTTGGGTTTTTTTATCTCAAAATTGAACAAAACGCATAAAAAATCCAAAACAAATTTTTTTTCCTGAACTTTTGGTCAAAAATTTCTAAGTCCGAACCAGACTCAAAATTTTCAACTCAGGGACCCAATTTGAACAAACTTGAATCTGACCCCTCCTAGAGATGATGCATACCAAATGTTAAAGGATTCTGACTGGTGGATCTGAAGAAAAAGATTTTTAAAGAAATGTTCTCATATTGCACTAAGATAAAATTCAGGCTCCCATAGGGAACCCAAATGTTAACCGAAAAACTCGATTTGAACAAACTTGAATCTGCCCCCCCCCCCAGAGATGATGTATACCAAATATGAGAGGATTCTGACTGGTGAATCTGAAGAAGATTTTTAAAGAATATTCCATGCATTGCACAAAGTTAAAATTTGGGCTCCCATAGGGAGCCCAAATATTAACCCAGCAACTCAATTTGAACAAACTTGAATTTGACCCCCCTACAGATATTGTATACCAAACATGAAAAGATTCTGTGTGGCCAATCTGAAGAAGAAGATTTTTAAAGAAATTTCCTCAAATTGCACCAAGTTAAACTTTGGGCTCCAATAGAGAGCCCAAATACTAACTCAGGGACCCAATTTGAACAAACTTGAATCTGACCCCCCTGGAAATGTTGTATACCAAATATGAAAGCATTCTGACTGGTGGATCTGAAGAAGAAGATTTTTAAAGAAATTTTCTCATATTGCACTAAGTTAAAATTCAGGCTCCAAGTATTAACCAAGAAACTCGACTTGAACAAACTTGAATCTGGCTCCCCCAGAGATGATGTATACCAAATATGAGAGAGGATTCTGACTGGTGAATCTGAAGAAGATTTTTAAAGAATATTCCACGCATTGCACAAAGTTAAAATTTGGGCTCCCATAGGGAGCCGACATATTAACCCAGCGACTCAATTTGAACAAACTTGAATCTGACCCCCCCCCCCCTATAGATGTTGTATACCAAACATGAAAAGATTCTGAGTGGCCAATCTGAAGAAGAAGATTTTTAAAGAAATTTCCTCAAATTGCAAACTTTGGGCTCCAATAGAGAGCCCAAATACTAACTCAGGGACCCGATTTGAACAAACTTGAATCTGACGCCCCTAGAGATGTTGTATACCAAATATGAAAGCATTCTGACTGGTGGATCTAAATAAGAAGATTTTTAAAAAAATTTCCTCATATTTCAGTAAGTTAAAACCGTACATGGAGCCCAATTATTAACCCAGGGACTGGATTTGAACAAACTTGAATCTGCCCCCCCCCCCCCCCCCCCCCCCCCCCCCCCCCCTACAGATGTTGTATACCAAACATGAAAGGATTCTGAGTGGTCGGTCTGAAGAAGAAGATTTTTAAAGAAATTTCCTCAAATTGCACCAAGTTAAACTTTGGGCTCCAATAGAGCTCAAATCTTAACCCAGGGACTCGATTAAAACAAACTTGAATCTGATCCCCCAGAGATGTTGCATAACTAATATGAAAAGATTCTGACTGGTGGATCTGAAGAAGATTTTTTTGAAAAAATTTATGGGTGCTATCAGAGTTATGCCGCTTCTGGTGCCTCCTGTGGGCGCGGCAAGTTCATCTGTACAAACTTGACATATGATAAGAACATGCACACAAAATTTGGTTCAATTTGGTCGAGTAGTTTGTGAGGAGAAGGCAATAATGTAAAGTTCACAACAACGACGACGAAGGACAACGACGGATGCCAAGTGATAAGTTAAGCTCCCTTCGGTGAGCTAAAAATGATTCGAGTCAGCATTCATTAGTTATTGGACGGAAACCAAATTCAATATGGCCACCATTGCACCTATATTAGACTGGCTAGCTGATCCAAAATCAAAAGGAAGTTTCCTCAAGACACCAATAATGCATAACCAAAGATTGAAACTGATTCGAGTCAGTATTCATCAGTTATTGGATGGAAACCAAATTCAAGATGGCCACCATGGAAGCCATAATGAATTGGCCACTGGAGGCCATCTTGGTTCAGCAAACTGGTCCAAAATCAAAAGGAAGCTTCCTCTAGACACCATCAATGTATGATGAAAAAATGAAAATGATTTGAGATAGCATTCAATAGTTATTTATTTATTGGTGTTTAAGGTCACATACTTATGCACAATGGCTAATCATGACCATGACAGTTTTATGGGTGGAGGAAGTCGGAGTACCCAGGGAGAACCACCGAGCAACGATGAGCAGCTGCCAGCTCCCCAACATCGTAACTCTGCACTGGAGCACAGGCAGGGTTAGATTGGTTGAAGACATGTGCACCATCGACGTGCAGTACGCCTTAGTAAACGGCGTCATCGTGCCCCCATGTGGACAATCTGGGTTAAGTGCCTTGCCCAAGGACACAACGCGGGAGTCCGAATCGATCGCTCAGACGGTCACCCATCCAAGGACTAACCGGGCTCGACGGCATTCATTAGTTATTGGACGGAAACCAAACCACCATGGCGGTCATATTGAATTGTGTAGCTGGACCAAAATCGAAAGGAAGCATTATCTGGTCATCCATAAGTTACCCTTAAAATTATGATTTGATGAAATGAGTGGTTCTTTAGTTATTGGACAGAAACCGAACGTTAAGTGACTAATGACGGATGCCAGACACCAGACAGACATGGTGAAAACATAATGTTCTTGGGGGCATAATAAAAACTAAGATGACTGGCCTCATTTGCATAATTTATACACGAGAAAAATTTGTACACTATGTTATGTACAGTATGTGGAGAGTGGATTGTAACAAAATCACCCAGGGAGTGGAATTATCACCCAAAGTATCATTTTCAAATTATGTACACATGTGCAAAGAACAAAAGCAATGTTTCAACCAATGGACCTCCAGGTATAACCTGGAGGTCCATTGGCTGGAACTTTGCGTGTACTTATGCTCTGCAACAAATTTGTAATTAATGAATGGGTGTCTCCACTCTGCGGGTGAGTTAGTGATAATACACTCTCCACGTACTGTATATTGTGTTGTGTTTTCCATACCAAAAATAGTCAAAATCTGAAGCATTGTTTAGGAAATTCTTGCTTGAAAAGTGTAATTCCTATTTTTTTAGAACAAAATGGCTGATTGTGGCCATTTTTTATGCTTGGCAAAACTTAAAACATTATGCTCTTCCTTTTGTCAATAAACACACCTGAATTAAGTTTCATAATAACTTTCCTTGAATTAATCAAGCTTTGTTGATTTTAGTGATTTGTGTTTTTTTATCTGCAGACAGGACACCTTAAAAGCTAAGATGGTTGTTTAATTTGCATAATTTATGCACAACAGAAAACCCTATATGCTATTTTATGGATATTCTGCTAGTTGTTTTTCATATAAAATAGAATCCACATCCAAATCACCATTTGGAAGCTCTTGCTTGAAAATTGTAACTGTTATTTTTAAAACAAAATGGCTGACACTGCCATTTTTGATGGCTGTCAAAACCCAAAATGTAATATCCTCCTCTTCTTGTCAATTAACACCACAGAGTCAGGCTTGGCAATTTCAAGAGAGCGATTTTTTAGCTCTCCTTACTGCCCTCCTGAAAGAATTAAGGAGAGCGAAAAATTGCCCTCCTAAATATTTTGGTCTGGGATGATTGAGATTACATGTATTATGCTCACATTAAATTTTTGTTGTAAAGCAAAAATGTAATTTAACTTCGAAGTCACATAACATCACGTAATTTCATTTTGAAACTGGTTTAGTGGTAAAAGGTAATGGCTGCAACCATACCCAAACACAGTTGCAATCATTTGAAGCAAAATGGGTCACAGCAATATTTTTTTTCTGTCAGTTTTAAGTTCAACAACTGACATCACAGTTTGAGTGGTAATTATTCAAGGAGGAGCGCGGTGGCTCAGTAGGTAGAGATGCAGGCTGCAAGCCGAGAGGTCCTCGGTTCGAATCCCACCTGCGGCAACCGCGTTGTGTCCTTGGGCAAGACACTTCATCTCCATTGCCCGCGTGGGGGCACGATGACGCCGTGTACTAAGGCGTACTGCACATCGATGGTACGCATGTCTTCAACCAATCTAACCCTGCCTGTGCTGCAGTGCGGAGTTACGATGTTGGGGAGCTGGCAGCTGCTCGTCGTTGCTCGGTGGTTCTCTCTGGGTACTCCGGCTTCCTCCACCCGTAAAACTGTCACGGTCATGATTAGCCATTGTGCATAAATATGTGACCTTAAAACATCAATAAATAAATAAATAAATAAATAATTATTCAAGGAATATTGACACTATAATATACTACCATTACTACTATCCTGTCACTTGAAGCACTTGCACCAGGATGTGACTGTAGATTCAAGCAGACCTGTTGTCCAAGAAAGTCATATGCCTACCACTACCACCTTCAACCACCCTTAGGGGGTTGAAGGTGGTAGTGGTAGGCATATGACTTTCTTGGATAACAGGTCTGGGTACACACACAGGTCTTGTCAAGTGTGTGTTCGGTTGTTGAGTGAGACATCTTGATGTCTAAGAGATTTCGCTTTACCTTAGTAAAGTTAATAAAATCACTGATGTAGTCTGTTGGTTTCAGTTTCAATGAGTTCGTTCAACTGGATACTTAAAATGCTGTGTAAAGCTAATTGCTCTCCTAAGCTGATTGAGGAGAGTGATTTTTTGCCCTCCTGCATTTTTCAGAATGCCAGGCCTGCAGAGTTGTTTCATAACAATTGGCCTTGAATTAATTGAGTTTTGTTGATTTTGGTGATTATTGTTTTTTGTCTATAAATGGGACACTTTTAAAAGCTTAGATGGCTGTCTAATTTGCATTATTTAAGCATAAGAGAAAAATCTGCATACTTTGTTATATATGTTGTGCTACTTGTTTTCTATACCAAAAATAATCAAAATCCAAAACACCATTTGGAAGTTCTTGCTTCAACAGTGTAACTATTTTTAGAACAAAATGGCTGATGGCAGTCATTTTCTTAGGCTGTCAAAGCCCAAAATGTGACATCCTGTTCATCCCCTCTGCACCATTATGTCATACCTTCCATTGTGACATATCAGTTGTCCATTGATACATGTAGGTTTGTATGGACTAATGTACAGACAGAGTAATGGATGGACAAACTAACAGATGAAGGGGCAAACAGACAGACAGATGTAATCCTGTGGACCCCCTACTCTATTAGTGGGGTATAATAATCAATGTACCAGAATGTCATGATGTGCAACCCGACTTCATCCCAGAGCTATATAACAAAGAATTCGGCAGTCTATTGAGATGTTTTGGTGAAGTTGTCCACAAAAAAACATGGGATATATGAGTGGGCATTTGGTATGTCAAGAGCAAATCTGTATACTGCACTTCAAAGCATAAAAATTAAGTCAATAAGAAATCACGATAGAAGTGTGACTGACTTGTAGAGTGCTATGAAAAAACAGTTATAACTCAAACGAAAGACTACAAAAAACTACAAACTAATGAATCAAACACAAATACACAATATTTATCACTCTCAATATTGAATTAACTGTTTTCGTGATGCAGTCTATTGCTGAAAGGGAACAAAAGTTTTGTCCATCCTTACTCATGTTCAGAAAATGTTGTAATGTGATATACTGCTGGAATGGGCTCTGTCGTCTGAATCCTAAACCCATAAAGGCCTGAATATTTTTATACGTTTGCTGTACTTTGACAGTGTACATCATTTGGCTTGGCAGGAGTTTCACGGCAAGCCTTGGCTGGCTACAAAGGCAACCAAGACTTACTTAGAAACAACTGCCAAGATACTTGGAATATAACTTGCATGTTCACCCAAAGATCCCATGTTGGATAGGGAAAAGTTATAAAGTTGGAATTAGGCCTTTAAGGATTAAGGGCCTAATTCCAAATTTGTCATGTTAAATGGTCTCAGTACAGAAACCCCAACATGTTATCACAAGGAAATAGTCAATGTAATAGTGAAAGAACCCTTGTAGTTGTTTTTCCGCACGTCTTGGTTGCCTTTACAGGCAGCTAAAGCTTGTCTAAGAGCCACTGCTAAGACACTCGACCTACAGACATTGGTGGAATTTCTGTAAAACTGTCAAATTCATATGGGTAAAAGTAAAATAACACTGCAGAACATCAATAAAATGACCCTAAAGCTATCGAAGCAGCCAATGTTGATTAGTGCTATAAAAATAGGGCTTGCATTTTACCAGCACTAAGGCTGATAGGTCCTGAAATCAGCCCCATAATTTATTTCAGATGACCTATCAGTGGGCCATGTGAGAATAAGATACTGATGTTAAGCAAAACAAAAAAATGCCGATAGGAACACCGATCCAATGTCGAGTTGTGACAGCACAAAAGTGGGTTTAATCATTATCAACTTATCGTACAGAAACCAGTTGTTTACAATTTACTATGTGAAGGGTGACCTTTGACTTGGTGATTCCGAAATAAATAGGACTCTTTCTTGCACCAATGCTAACCTACCTATGAAGTTTCATGAATGTGGGTGGAACCATTGTTTAATTATCATCTGGAAACCAATTGTTTATGATTTATTATGTTCAAGGTCATTGTGACCTTGACCTTTGACCTAGCGGGTGCAAAATAAATAAGGGTCTTCCACTCACCTAGGTCAACCTACCTATGAAATTTCATGAGTCAAACCATTATCAAGTTATCATCCGGAAACAAATTGTTTACGATTTACTATGTTCAGGGACACTGTGACCTTGACCTTTCAACTAGAGAGTAAAAAATAAATAGGGTTCTTCCTCTCACTGATGCCAACCTACCTATGAAGTTTCATGAAAGTGGGAAACCAATTGTTTTGATTTACTATGTTCAGGGTCACTGTGACCTTGACCTTTGACCTAGCGGATCCAAAATAAATAGTGGTCTTCACTCACCTAGGCCAACCTCCCTATGAAGTTTCATGAATGTGTGTTGAACCATTGTCAATTTATCATCCGGAAACAATTGCTTAGGATTTACTATTTCAAGGTCACTGTGACCTTGACCTTTGACCTAGCGAGTCCAAAATAAATAGGGTTCTTCCTCTCACCGATGCCAACCTACCTATGAAGTTTCATGAATGTGGGTCAAACCATTATCAAGTTATCATCCGGAAACCAATTGTTTATGGATTTACTATGTTCAAGGCCACTGTGACCTTGACCTTTCACCTAGCGAGTCCAAAATAATTAGGGTTCTTCCTCTCACTGATGCCAACCTACCTATGAAGTTTCATAAACGTGGGTCGAACCATTATCAAGTTATCATCCGGAAACCAATTGTTTTTACTATGTTCAGGGTCACAGTGACCTTGACCTTTGACCTAGCGAGTCCAAAATAAATAGGATTCTTCCTCTCACAAAGGCCAACCTACATCTTAAGTTTCATGAATGTGGGTTCAACCGTAGTCAAGTTATCATCCGGAAACCAATTATTTGATTTAGTATGTTCAAGGTCACTGTGACCTTCTTGACCTTTGACCTAGAGAGTCCAAAATATATAGGGTTCTTCATCTCACCGAGGCCAACCTACCTATGAAATTTTCATGAACATAGGTTGAACCATTATCAAGTTATTGTCCAGAAACCAATTGTTTACGCCTGTTCGCCCACCCGCACAAACGCCATTCACCAAACTATAAGTCGAGTTTGACATCGTCACAACTCGAGTAAAAATAGGCCCAGACAATGCAAAAGTATGCCTCAATATTGCCTCCTACTTTGCATTCTGGTAGGCACTAAAATTATTACAAAATGAAAGGCCAGTAAATAAACATGAGGACTCCTAATAAGGAGCAATTCTCAACCAAATTAATGAACCAAGATCAATGTTCACCAAAGCTCAAATTAAATTTAGTGGACAAGATTTTTAAAATTTTGTACAGAAAAGCGATGACTTTGAGTTCTGTTTATCACAATCACTTAAAAACGTTGTTTGTAGAGAAGATATTACAGTATCAACAGAAAATTGTTGGGAAAGGGAAAACAGCTTTCATATTGAAAGTATGTCATTAGAACGAACATGTAGGCCTTGTCTAATGACATGTCATAAGATAAGGTTTTAAAGAATTGATATTTTTTCCTATTTTTTTTTTTTTTAATATTGCTACAGCACAACCCTGTTAACTGAAAGACAATCTTGCCATATCCAATTAACAGGAGCAAAAAAGTAACAAGAAATTATGGAGCTCAATCAACCAAGATATAATATACTCTCCCAAAAAAGAAAGTGTGCATGCTAAAAAATAACACTAAAAAAAGATATATATCATTTTCATTCATGGAAATTTTATTCAATCACAGATGAATCAATTTGTGATCAACACGAGAAATTTCATTATGCTACGACGAATACTCTTGATGCCATGGAGAGTCAAAGACACTAAGGGTCAAACACAAAAGTCACACACTCAATATCTGGTATGACCTCCGTCTGCATCGACTACTGCTGTGCATCTACGCCTCATGGAAGCAAATAAGTTAGCGTGGAAGTGGGTTAGGGTAGGGTTAGGTTAGGGTTAGGTAGGGTTAGGGTTAGGTTAGGTAGGGGTAGGGTTAGGTTAGGGTTAGGATTAGGGTATAGTTAGGGTTAGGTTAGGCTAACCCTAACCCTACTCTACACCACTGCAGTCGAACATAACGTCAAAATCGGACGAATTGCAGGTCTTCGAGGACGTGAGCCGTATTCTCTCAGCTGGTTGATTACTGTTTGAGGATGTATCCGTCTCAGGTTAGGGATGTTCCTGGCTGTTGCCGGTTCCGGAGATGGACGGCATGGATATACCGATCTTGTGCAGGGGTGGTAACTCGGGGTCTCCCGGAGTGGGGTCGGTCTCGAACGTCATCATGTTGTGCATGTCGATGGACTAGCCTGTCTACAGTGTTACGGTGGCAGTTCAAATGCTGGGCAACCTCTCTGTTTGTTCTGCCAGCTCTAATCATACCCAGGGCAAGGAGACGTTGATTCATTGTCAATCTTGGCATGCTAATGTGGAGTCGTTTTAACAGCAGCGCAAGTTTGAATGTGAACGATAGGAAGGCCTTACTTTAGTGTTTAAATACCCAAGGATTCACACTGCTGCATGAATTTTCAAACTCTCCACATGCAAAACATGCCTTTTCACAAACGTGCAGCATGTCATTTAACGTTAATGCAATTTTAATGGGGAAAGGTGTTTTTGTGTTCAATATAACTTATTCATGAACAGGTTATCACTCTTTACACCTACGAAATTATTTTTTTGGAGTTTGATCAATTTTTGCAATGTACACTTTCTTTTTTGGGCGAGTATACATTAAATATGTCTACTGGACTGAGGGCAGAGATGTCCAAAAATATGAAAAATTTAAAGTAATTTGTATATTTTTTATACTTTCCAATGGCCCAGACTTAGCTGGTGCTAAGTCTTAAATATGCAGGGCCAAACACAAATTTTGCCCCCAAAATCCCCAAAATTTGCATCCAAAACCAAAAAACTAATGTCCTATATGGTCCTCCATACTTTTGTCTACTGCACATGCGCAGTGTCAAGGAAGTACCGAAATTGGTGCCAAGCCTCATTCTTACAACCAGTGCCTGCTAAATGTATAAAATCAGTGGGGAGGTATGAGTTCCCAACTCATGGGAGGGCCATCCCCATCTGGGCCATTGGTAAGTATAAAAAATATATAAATTACTTTAAATTTTTTCATATTTTTAAACTGTAAACCAATGGCCTAGACTTAGCTGAATAGTAAAAAGGCTGGAGGACCAAGGATATAAAGGAAAATCCAATAAGCTCAATTATATATACAGGAATATCCCCTCAAGGAGAAAAGGAGAGAAAGGATTTACATATGTCATTCTTGTTTATTAGAAATATTAGAAATAAGAAAGACACAATACCAACCAGATAATTGAACAGTATATCATATATAATTCTCTATTAACATCCAATATAACCCATTATACTAATTTAATAAAGGAAGCCAATAAATAAAGATAGTCCAGAGAATGAGACTCTTTATACTCATTTAAAAGTGTCCGAGGATTGTATATTAATGCTTGTATGACACGTGACATATACAAATGCTTCACACCGAGCTACACTTTAAAAATATTACATAAATGAGATATATATTAGCTTTACACTTTAAAACCATTCCAGTACTGACTCGGAATTACTGACATCAGAGGAGGAATTCTCTTGCTTTTCACTATATAGCTGGTGATATAAGGGAAAACCGTCCCCCCTCCCCCTTCCCCTTGCTCTGGGTCAAATCACCACAGAACGAAGAGGGCAGCAGGACAGAGTCACTGCTGGAACAGAAAACCTGCATAACTATAGCTGTAATCGTTTAGTGGACGACATTCTGAGCAACTGATAAAGGACCTAAACATCTAAGGTCATCTGAAATAGACTCTATATTTCTAACATAAAACTTTGTAAAAGTAGAAGGCTGTGCCCAGTACGCAGCTTTCATGAGATCAGTAATGGCAATACTGTTAGAATAAGCCCAAGATGAATCCATCTAGCAATAGAATGAACAGAAATGTCCCTTCTATTGGGAATTAATGATAAAAAGAAGGGTTTTTATCCTTTTCTGATAAACTGTGATCTACGTTTATAAATGCGCATAGCTCTTACTGGACACAGCAAAGGTCTTAGGCTATCTGATGATGGAAGAGCCTTAATGATAATAGGCTCAGGATATTCATTAGGAGCCTGATTCTTAGCCAAAAATCCCACATGAGTAGTTAAAGTAATAGTATTACCAACACTACGATAATGAGAATCATCTATAGATAAAGCATGAAGTTCACTAACTCTTCTTGCGGAAGCAAAGGCTAAGAGAAAAGCTGTTTTATAGGTCAAGAATTTGAACTCTACAGCATCCAACGGTTCAAATGGAGCATCTTTAAGCTTCAACAGAACCCAAGCTAAATTCCACTTAGGAATTAACCTAAGGGTTCTAGGCCTATTGATCGAACAGTTTTTGCCTAACTTAGATAAAGAAACATTAGATCCAATTTCTAAGCTATCATGATGAGCACAAGTGTCCGATAGCATAGACCTATAACCCTTTATAGTGACTGGCAGCAGTTTGATTGAGAACGTCAAACAAGTAGACCAGAAAGTTGCAATGTCTGGAATGGATGGATCATAAACATCAACTGATCCTTACACCAGCGAAAGAAAACCCTCCACTTTGCCGCATAATTCAGTGAAGAGGAGGCCCTCCTACAGTTAGAAATTGCGTCCCATGTTATTCCTGTAAAGCACTTCCTGTGCAAGAAGGACCGCACAACGGAAATACGTGAAGGTCGAGACCTTGCGGGTTGTGATGCAGTGTGCGTGACTTCCCCTGACAAAGAAGGTCCTCCCATGGAGGAAGCTTCCGGGGAACGTCCCATAACAGACACCTGAGCAGATTTATCCATGGTTTTGGAGACAACAGAGATGCTACCAGCAGTATCTTGCACTGCGATTGCTTCATCTTTAACAAGATCTGTTGAATCAACGGAGTTGGAGGATATGCATATCCTATCATTCCGTCCCAAGAAATTTAGAGAGCATCTACTGCGTACACTCGAGGATCTGGGCATGGCGACACATATGTCTGCAACTGAATGTTGAGATGAGTCGCGAATAAGTCCATCATTGGTCAATCCCATTGGTAGCAAATCTGTCTGAATACTCGCTTGTTGAGAGTCCATTCTGAAGGCAACATGCGACCTTTCCGAGAGAGCGAGTCTGCTAGAATGTTCAGACAACCCGGTATATGACAGACCGATAGATCAACGTGATGTTTCAAGACAAACAGAAGAATTCTCTCCGTTAATTCGAATAATGGAAACGAATGAGTGCCTCCTTGGTTCCGAACATTCGCTACTACTGTCGAGTTGTCCGACAGTATTTGAACATGTGAATTCTGAATTATGCTCATCCAATGACGAAGCGCTGGCCATATTGACATCATTTCTTTGATGTTTATATGTTTGTCCTGAAACACAGGGTCCCAAAGACCCTGACACTTCGAGTCTGTCGGGCTCAGGGTCGCACCCCAACCTGCTTGACTCGCATCCGTCAAAAGAATCGTAAAAGCCAGATCTGGCAGCTGAAGCGCAACTCCCTGAGTTAACCACTGAATGTCTGCCCAAGTCTGAATCCTTTGCTTTACTTGGTCCGATAAAACAATATTTGTTTTGAGCGAATGCGTCTTCACACTCCATATTTGAATGAAAAATATCTGGAGTGGATGTGCGCGCAAGCGGCCCATCGGAATGAGATCTGCCGCCGCTCTGCACAGCCTCATCAGTCGCATGAACTCCCTTGCTGTTAATACGTCTGAGTGCAGACAAAAGAGAGCATAACAACTGACTAATTTCGCTCTGGGTAATGGAAGACGAACAAGATTGTTGTGAGTCTCGAAGCTCATTCCTAAGTGTATGAACGACTTGGACGGAGCTAGATCCGACTTCTTTTCATTTACAATGAAACCGAGACATCGGACCAATAGAAGCAGACTCTGAACATCATTCTGAAGAACCGTTTTGTTGCCGTATCTCTGAAGAATGTCGTCTAAATAGGCCGACGTTACCGCAGACGAATGAGCATGGAAATATGCCATTACCGAGTTCATTATTCGAGTGAATGCCCAGGGTGCTAGAATGAGTCCGAAGCACATCGCTCGGAACTGATAAATGACCCCTAGGACGGCGAACCGTAGGTACTTTCTGAATGCTGGATTTACCATGACATGAAAGTATACATCCTATAGATCTATGCTTGATGCATAATCGTTCATCTGAATGCTTGCCCTTACTGATCGAATGGTCTCCATATAAAACCTTGGAGCCACGATCAGTTTGTTTATCCATCTCAAATCTATTACTGGACGGAACGAGCCGTCTGGCTTTGGAACCAAGAACAGGTGACTGTAAAAACTCAGTGAATCCTGGTTTTCTACGATCTCTATTGTGTCTTTCTCTAAAAGAGATTTTACCTCGGATAGAAGAGAATCTCTAAAATTTTTAGAGAGTTGGTCGGAAGCTGAGTCCAAGGTGGACTTCGTGTTAATGGAGGTTTCTCTTGGAATGATAGCTTTTGGCCTTCCGAGATAACCCCTCTGACCCAGAGGTCTTCTGTAATTGGAATCCAATTTTTCAGAAACCTTGACAGTCTTCCGCCAACAGGACCACAACAGAGATCCTGACCATCACCTCCTGGACCTGCGAGGCCTACAGGAAGAGAAACTACGTCCTCCCCACGCAGTGCCTCGACCCGTCGACCTGGGGACGTCCGACCGGTAGTCTCGGCCAGACCCACGTCCCCTACCTGAGTCGCTACTTTGACGATCTCTAGGGTAACTACCTGAGGATTTCTTGTATCCTCTATAGGAGCTTCATTTGGACGTATTTTTTCCTGAAGCACCTCCTTTACCCTTCTCTGCTGTACCAGTTTTACTTGAAACTGATTTCAAAAGCAGAGTTTCAGATGCTTTTCTTAGTGACCTGATCATAGATCAACGAAAGCTTGTCATCAAAGAGAAGGTCACCAGATACTGGAGCGACTCGAAGAGAGTTTTTCACATTAACATCCACTAGGGATGATGACGCTAGGGCTGCATCACGTCTAACTAACTCTAAATTAGCCACTGATAAGGCAGAGTTATATGTGGAATAAGCTATAGCCTCAGAAAGAATGTCCTCGAATTCTTCGCCACCGAGACGTTGTGCTAATGCTCTAGTAAGGTGATCTGTGTAAGATAAAGCATCGAGATTTGCTCTATTGGAGAATAATGTTGTATCCATTGTATCCGAGCGAATAGAAAAAGACGAGGGTAAGGACAAAACTAAGTCCTCAGTCCGTTCGTCCAAACACAGAAGAACTCTCAATATACCCTGACCTGCCGTTTTAAATTTATTTCTATTATTGATAAATGGCAGATCTAGAGCATGTGTAGATAAAAAACTGCTTTTCCGCGGTCCCGAGGATAGATTGAGTATAGCGTCATTTATCAGTTCAAAAGTCCAAGACACATTACTGGACTGAACTGGGTAAACTGGTGTATCTTCCTTAACCCGAGTCCAATGACGCTAGCAGTTTTTTATTCTTTGTCGCAGCATTCTGACCGGAGTAACAACATCTGGAAGGTATTGCTGAATAAAATTCATCACTACCTTGTGTTGCTCAGAAAGGGAAAATTCTAATTCGCTCAATTCCCTTTCACCATCCGACTGGACCAGATATGAGTCTCGGTCATCGGTCATCCCTATCTGAACGAGCAGAGGAATGTACCGACCCAGCTTCATCCGACAGTTCAACATCGGTAACTGTCGTAGGATGTACCGTAGCCTGCTGGGATGCTGCGATGAGCTGTGCTATTTGCGACAGAAAGTCCGTACTCGAGGTCTTTGGAGCAGCAGTTTTTTGTAGCTTAGCTGCTGGATGCTCCTGGGATGGCATAACCGCCATACTCCTCTTATGCGGACGTCCCAATTCATGTGGCCTCGTTTCCTTGGCTATTGGATGGCGTGACTTTCTCGAATCCTTCTTCGGCGATGCAGGCTGTATCTCCATAGTCACATAGCCAAGGTGCGGTCGTGTGTGCGTTGAAGACGAACTGGAAGCCGATAGACTAGCCAACCCCGGCAGCCTATTTGACGGAGCGTCCCGGACAGGAGGCGTGGACGTATGCTCCGATTGACGATCGTTCTGAACAACAACATCTGGCCCCAGATGTTGTTGTAAGAGAGAGGGACCTCTCTCGTTCGCGGTCCGGGAAGACCTGGATGAGCCTGATCGCAGAACTAGCTGGTTTCCTCTGTTCCGTCGTCGCAGGGTGAGAATGTTCCGATATTATAGTGCTCACAACACCCTTTTTCCTTTCCTCGACCGCTACGGACTTACCCTGTGTCATAACACCCATATTCTGAGTGACAGAAGCACCGGTCGAGCTAGCTGGCAACAAGGACGTAAATCCCATGATCAGTGACCTAGGCCCTTGTCTAATTTCCTTGAGCACTTTTGCCGCTAGCTCTGTGTTAGATTGCAACGATGGTAGCACACTTTCTGATGGTATCACCGATACATCACCATGTTCTTGTCCCTCTGAAAAAGAAACTGACAAACTAGAGTGACCTTGTGGTGAGAAAACAGGCATGGATCTCTCACCACTAACAACATATCGTGACACATGTCTCCAATGTTCGTCATTCCAAGTGGCACAAACAGAACAAGAGTCAGTGTGAGAACAATGACTACAGCAAACACAATAAACATGAGAGTCAGAGGAAGATTTCCTCGACTTACAATTTGAGCAATATTCTTTCATTATGCCAAGAATTACAAGTCCATAGTTCTCACATTCACCCTTATCATAATATGACAAAGATACATAATAACAGAATTCAATACAAATATTTCGAAAAATAATTCATAAAAAATTTTTCGAAAATTTTTTTCTATGAGCCCAAGTTCCCAAAGGGAACGATGAGCCCAAATGGATCCCAGAAAAGCCTAAGTGTGGACAAAATTTTTTACTTGATTCTAAATGAAAGTGTCAATGACACTGTAGCTCAACTTGTCAAGACAAAGACATGCACATGTATAGTATGTGACACAGCAATGACAAACATCTTGGTAATGACCTGATAACAAAGGTACATATAAAGTATTGTAACGGTCTGTACATAAATACTGACCGTTGCCTGTAACAAATGTATAGGTAAAGTATTGTAAAGGTGGGTGACAGTCAGGTTGCTAAACTAGAAAAGAAAACTTTGAGTCCCAGAGTGGGTCTGACTGAACCCCAAAATATTTGTTCTCATAGCACAGTGATAACAAAGGCACCCCAAAACACACTCGTTCCTGTCCCAAGGTGAAAACAAAGGTACCCAAGAAGTTTTGTAAAGATCAGTTCATAAATACGAGCTGTATAGAACTTGTGACAAAAAACTGATTGGACCTAATTTCGGTACAAAATGGCCACTGGCAGCCATCTTGAATTTTGGACCGTACCCAGAAAAACTCATTCTCATCCCAAGGAGATAACAAAGGTACCCAAGAAGTTTTGTGAAGATCGGTTCATAAATACAGCCTCTACCCTGAGCCGTATTGACATGTGTGCTTACATTGTGTAAGTAGCACTGAATAAATCAAAGTTCATCTAATTTGCATAATTTCGGCACGAAAAAAAAACCCTTACAATATGTGATGTATTCCATGTTACTAAACATTCATACAAAAATTTATTCAAATCAGAACTTTCATACAGAAGTTCTATACAAAAGACTGATTGCACTAATTTTGGTACAAAATGGCTGCTGGTGGCCATCTTGAATTTCGGACCACACCCAAAAACACTCGCTCTCATCCCACGGTGATAACAAAGGTACCCAAGAAGTTTCGTAAAGATTGGTTCATAAATATGAGCTGAGCTCTATAGAAGATGTGTACAAAAAACTGATTAGACCTAATTTCGGTACAAAATGGCCACTGGCAGCCATCTTGAATTTTGGACCGCACCCAGAAACACTCGTTCTCGTCCGAAGGTGATAACAAAGGTACCCAAGACATTTCGTGAAGATCAGTTCATAAATACAGACTCTAGTCTGAGCCGTATTGACATGTGTACTTACTGTGTGTAAGTCGCACTGAAAAAATCAAAGTTCATCTAATTTGCATAATTTCTGCACGAGAAAAAAACCCGTATTATATGTGATGCATCCCATGGTACTAAACATTCACACAAAATAATTATTCAAATCAGGGCTTTCATATGGAAGTTCTGTGCAAAAATCTGATTGCACCTAATTTTGTACAAAATGGCTGCCATCGGCCATCTTGAATTTCGGACCGCACCCAAAAACACTCGTTCTCGTCCCACTGTCATACCAAAGGTACCCAAGAAGTTTCGTAAAGATCGGTTCATAAATACGGCCTCTAGCCCGAGGCGTATTGGCATTTGCACTTACAGTGCTGAAAGTAACCCCAAAAAACATCAAAATTAGTCTAATTTGCACAATTTACATACGAGAAAAAAACCTGTATTATATGTGATGTATCCCATGGTACTAAACATTCATACAAAAAATTATTCAAATCAGAGCTTTCATATGGAAGTTCTGTACAAAAAACAGATTTCTGCATCGTCGGTACAAAATGGCTGCTGGCAGCCATCTTGAATTTCGGACCGCACCCAAAAACACTCGTTCTCGTCCCACGGTCATAACAAAGGTACCCAAGAAGTTTCGTAAAGATCGGTTCATAAATACGGCCTCTAGCCCGAGCCATAGCAGCTTGGCACTTACAGCTCTGAAAGTAACACTAAATAAATCAAAGTCAGTCTAATTTGCATAATTTACGCACGAGAAAAAAACCTGTATTATATGTGATGTATCCCATGGTACTAAACATTTATACAAAACTTTATTCAAATCAGAACTTTCATACAGAAGTTCTGTACAAAAAACTGATTTTTGCATCATCGGTACAAAATGGCCACTGGCAGCCATCTTGAATTTCGGACCACACCTAAAAACACTCGTTCCCGTCCCAGGGTCATAACAAAGGTACACAAGAAGTTTCGTAAAGATTGGTTCATAAATACGACCTCTAGCCCGAGCCATAGCCAATTGTTGACGTACAGACAGACGGACAGACGGCCAGACGGACAGACGGACGACGGGCCATGACAATAGCTCAAATTTGACTTCGTCAAAGTTGAGCTAAAAATTAATGCTACACTTCCGGAGTATATAATGTATCTGATTAAAGACCTAACATAATAAGGAAATTACTTACAGAAAGTAACCGATGTCAATGTAAACAAAATGCTATAAAAACTGGAAACAAGACTCCAGGCACTGAACAACACGGCCCAAAGTCAGTAACAGATTTTTTTAAACTATCCGATGTAAGACAGAATCTTCATGAGAAGAAACTGCGATACATCAGATGGTAGATGCAAGACCAAAAACGCCAAAACACCCAAAGGGTGAGGACGTAACCATGGGGATATACAGAAGAAACATTCTGTAACCAAGTTAAACTCCCATGAAATTTTTAACAAAAAAATTTCCAAAAAGTATGGGCGCTGAACCGGGGGGTATCAAGGAAGGAGAGGAAGGAAACACTTAACAAACAGTGGCAATTTCATAGCAAGAATGATAACATCAGGCCCATGTCCCGAAATTAGGGAACATGAAATAATTTTCAATAAAAATTATAAGTTACAGCCCTGAACACATCCAATCACTGTTTTTTCCTCTCATCCTCTTAATGCATCCTTTGATCCACCAAAATCACCATTACTTTGTGTCTGGCATCATAAAAACTGAGATTTACAAGCACAGAAGGGCCAAACAAAGAATGAGGCTTGGCACCAATTCCCATACTTCCTTGACACTGTACATGCGCAGTAGACAAAAGTATGGAGGACCATATAGGACATTAGTTATTTGGTTTTGGATGCAAGTTTTGGGGATTTGGGGGGCAAAATTTGTGTCTGGCCCTGAATATTTAAGAGTTAGCACCAGCTAAGTCTGGGCCATTGGTTTACAGTATAAAAATATGGGAAATCCAGTGGCACTCAGAGTAATTCGCTAGATCACAAGGCTATTTATTCAATTAACAGAAATTTACACTATAACCTCTAAACTATATGCAATTAACAGGTTCAATTTGTTCTGGATGGTCTGGTGTTTGGAAGTTATATGCAATTAATTAAAAGAGTTATTCTTTGAAGAACACAATCAGTGTGGATTCACTATTATTTTTATCATCTTAACCCTTTACCCAACGCAGACTATATCAAAATTTATTATTTTAAATATCATTTTTTTTAATTTTTCAAAAAATGTCAACAAAACCATATCATGTGACCCTTCGTTGGAACGAGCTCGATGAGCTCGTTCCAATGAGGGGTCACATGATATCGTTTTGTTGAAATGTTTTGAAAAGTTAAAAAATTTATAGTAATTTATATATTTTTTTTACTTACCAATGACCCAGACATAGCTGGTGCTAACTCTTAAAATATAGGGCCAAACACAAATTTTGCCCCCCAATCCCCAAAATTTGCATCTAAAACTAAAGAAAACATGTCCTGAAAGGCCCTCCACACTTCGCCCCTACTGCGCATGCGCAGTGTCAAGGACGTTCCGAAATTGGCGCCATTAATCATTCTAATAACCAGTGCCTGGTAAGCGCTATGTACTCAGCGGGGAGGCAAGAGTTCCCAACTCCTGGGAGGGCCATCCCCGTCTGGGTCATTGGTAAGTATAAAAAATATATAAATTACTATAAATTTTTTAACATTTTTATACTGTACCAATGACCCAGACATAGCTGAATAGTAAAAAGGCTGGAGGGCCAAGGACATAGAGCAAAATGGAATACGCTCAATAAAATAAAATAGAGTCATCCCCTGTAGGGAAAAGAAGTAATAGGCCTTACATGTATCTTTCTTATTTATGATAAATTAGAAAGATACAACACCTTCCAAAATTGAGCTTCATACATCCATGTACTCTATTAATATCCAATATAATCCTTATACTAATAATTTTTAAAGTAAGCCAATAAATAAAGTAAGTCTAGAGAATAGAGACTCTTATACTCCTAAAAGTGTCTGAGGATTGCATAATCATGTCCGTTGACATATGCAATATTCAAAAGCTATACTTTAAAAACTAAGACTTGAATGAATTTTAAAAACCTAAACTTCTCACTAAACAACCATCCCAATAACAGCTCAGAATTACTAACTCCGGAGGAGGTATCCCCTTGTTTTCATAGTAAAACAGGTGACCCAAGGGAACACCCTCCCCCCCCCCCCCCCCCCCTTTTTCTTGCCCTGGGTCAAATAGCCCAGAGCGAAGAGGGCAGCCGAACGGAGACACTGCCGAAACAGACAGCCTACCTAGCTATAGTAGCAACTGTTAAGTGAATGACATTCTGAGCAGTAGATAATAGACCTAACAATAGAGGCCTCCAGAAATGGACTCGATATTTCTGAGATAAAATTCAAGAATGTGGATGGCTGAGCGCAATGAGCGGCCTTCAAAAATCTATAATAGCGACACTATTAATGTCAGCCCAAGAAGTAGAAGAACTCTTACTTCATGAGCCGAAATCTTAAGCACAACTGCTAAGTCAATGATATACTATAAGCAGTACCGATAGTTAATAGAATCCATTAACAATAAAATGGAGCGTAACGTCCTTCTACTAGACATCAAAGACAGAAGAAGCTTACGCCCATAGTAATAAACAGAAATCTGTTTATAAATACATAAACTGTACCCGGAAAGAGTAAAGGCCTATGCCCATACGAAGACGGAAGGACCTTAAAATAATAGGTTCCGGATAATAGGAGCCTAACTCTTATGCAACAATCCAACCTAAATAGTAACGGAAGTATTGATTCCGAAACTATGAAAGTGAAAATCATCCATCGATAGTGCATGAAACTCACTGACTCTACAGTAAAAGAGAAACCAACAGAATTACTGTCTAAAAGGTCAGAATTTGAAAACTACTGTTTCCAGAGGCTCAAATGATTACTTAGCTAAATAAGAACCGAAGTTAAAATCCGTATAGGAATTTAATCTAAAGATTCTAAGTCTATTTATCAAAAAGTTACTAACTGACTTAGATAAAGAGACAAAAGACTCAATTGTAAACTATCGTAGAGTGCATAGGTATGAGGTAACATAAACCTATAACCTAAATAATAACAGGCTGCAGTAGATCTTGTGAAACAAGTATACTAAAAAATAGCAATGAGTAGTATGGAGGGATCAACAATATGAACATAATGATCCCTACACCACGACGGAAGAGCCTCCACTTTAGCCGCATAGAATAGCGAAGAGGATCTCCTATAGTAAGAAATCGCGTCCAAAGCTCGTCCAGTACAGTGCTTACAATGCAATACGGACCACACAACGGAATACATGAAGGTTGCGACCTTGCAGGTTGTGATAAAGATGACACGATTTACCCAGTGAAAAAGATCCTCACATAGAGGAAGATTTCACGTTAAAACCCACAGTAGACAAGAGAGAAAATTACTCATGATCTCTGTGAAGATAGAGATGCTATCAACAGAAATGTATTGTGGTTGTTTATCTTAGCAATACCTGCTAAAACAACAGCGCCGGAGGATACGCGTATCCTATCATTCCGTCCTATAGATCAATAGAGCGTTAAGAATATTAGCTCAGAGATCTGGACAAGCCAACACATACGTCTGCAATTGATTAGCAAGCTGTGTCATAAATAAATCATCATTGGGCGCTCCCATAGATAGCAAATCTGATTGAATACTTGTTTGTTGAGAGTCCATTCTGACAGCAACAAGCGACCCGTAAGAGAACGGGAGTCCGATAAAACAATCAGACGACCCGGAATATGACGGACCAAAACTGAACTTGGTGTACTATAACCAACAGACGGATTCTTTCCATTAAATTGAATAACGGAAACGAAAGAGTGCCTCCCTGGTTCCAGAGATACGCCACTACTGTCGAATTAAAGGACAGGAATTTGGGCATGCGTTTCTGAATAATGTTCATGCAATGACATAAAGCAAGCCTAAAAAACATTATTCCGCGGAAGAAAACTGATTGCTAAAAGACTGCGGAACCCAAAGACCCTGGCACTTCGAATCCGTAGGGATCAGTATTATATCCCAATCTGTATGACTGGCAACCGTCATAACAGCCACACTCGGGTCCGGCAACTGCGGCGGCACTCTCTGAGTCAACCACCGAATGTTTGCCCCAGTCTGAATCTCTTGTAACACTAGATAGACAAGAGAACGTGTAAATCGAGCAATTCATGGATTGCCGAAAAGTTGCCGTCGAAGAGAAGCTCCTCCGAGAACGAAGCGACTCTGAGAGAGTTGTTAACCTTACTATCCACGCGAGTGGATGTAGCTAGGGCTGCGTCACATCTAACTAACTCCAATCAGCCACTGAAGGGCGGAGTTATACGTGAACAAACTACTGCCCTCAAAAGAAATTACATTGAGAATAATATCCCGTAAATCTTTTCTTGAAGACGTAATGATAACGCCTCAGTAAGGTGGATTACGTATAATAAAGCGTCTAAGTTAAGTCTACTATACATAATGTCGTTCCCAACATTGAAATTGGAAAAGACATAAACGGCGAAAAAGAATATATGCAGTTTTTAATCACACCGTCTAGACGCATATGAACTCTCGGTATGCCCTGCTCTGCCAAAATAAACTATTTGTATAAATGATAAAATGGCAGAAATGAGCAACGCGGACAAGAAACTAAACTATCATGCTTAGTAGCAGGCTTGTATATATATATATAGCGTCGAAAAATAAAACACATGTTGTAATGACAATATTGGACTACGTCGGTAAGTCAGGGACAATGTCCCCGAACCGAACGAAAAATCCGAGGCCAATGACGCTATAAGTCTCTTATCCAAGATCGCAGCAATGAAGTCCGAAATAATAATCACTGGAAGATAATGCCAAAAGATATGAAAGGCATCTTCCGATACTACTAAAGGGAAAACTCGAAATCTTTCGAATCCCTTTCGCCATCCTGTCGGACCCTATAAAGCGTTCGGTCGTCCGTACCTGATGCAACCGCGGACCGCACCGACCCAGCGCCGTCGGATAATTCCTGATTCGACCGAGAAACTGTCAATTGCTGGGATGCTGCGAAACAACTGTGCTAACTCGGATAGCACGTCCGTCACTGAGGCCTGAGGAGAAGCGGTCTTACGATGCATTGCCGCTGGAAGCTCCGTGACCGCTACCCCGTGCATACTACCAATATGCGAGCGAACGGAGTGTATAGGCCTCGTGTCCCTTGGCTACCGGATGGCGCGACCTATTCGCCGTGGAATCACTGAATGCCGAAACTGATCGGATACTCGAGGTCACGTAGCCAATGTGCGGTCGTGTGCCCTGGTGTGAGGATGAGGAAGCATTAAAGACAGTCTCTCGGACTGTCAATATAACGGAGCGTCCCGACCAACGGACATATGCTCCGAATGTAAAATATCTGAACCACAACATGCGGTCCCCTATGTTGTTGGGCGAGAGAGGGACCTCTCTCGCTCACAGCCCGGACGGACCTGGACCAGCCAGGAACCGGACTAACAGGCTTCCTCCGATCTGTCCTCAATCTGCTGTCACTGGGTGAGTACTAAAGTAATTAAAGTGCTCGCATCACCCAAATCTCCTTCCCAGACCGCAACGGACGAACCCGGCAGCCGAACCATTCGATGAATGTACGCTACACCGGGTGAGCTAGCGAATGTCACTCCGTAGGCGATAGATATATTCCATGAGCACTTATTGCCACTAACTCTTCATTAACTATGACGACAGAGGCACACTTTTGAAAGACATCTCCATAACTCTTTGAACAAGAAACCAGAAATGCTTGGTTAGCAAGCATAAAATAATAATATATATAGCGTCGTTCAATAATTCAAAAGTTTGTGTGACATTATTGGACTATGTCGGAACTGAGGGACGATGTCCCTGAACCGAACCAAAAATTTCTAAGTCCACCGACGCTATCAGTTTCTTATCCGGCATCGCAGCATTCTGGTCCGACGAAAGAAGCTGGAGAAGACCAAGTCAGATGACATACACAACAGCATATGTTGTTCCGAAAGGGAAAGCTCGAAATCCTCCGAATCCCTTTCGGTATCCCGTCGGACCGGATGAAACTTTCGGACGTCCGTACCCGCTTCCGCGGAGCGTCCCGACCCAGCATCGTCGGATAAAATATATGCGACAGATTCAGTTGATGCTGGGATGCTGCGATAAACTGTGCTATTAAGGAAAGCACGTCCGTTCCCGAGGCCTGTGCAGTAGCGGTCTTACGATGCATTGCCGCCGGAAGTTCCGTGTACGTTGACTCCCGCACACTTCCTATGCGAACGTCCGGAGTCTGCAGGCCTCGTGTCCCTGGCTACCGGATGGTGTGACCTGGTCGCCGAAGAATCCTTGATCGGCGAAGCTGGTAATATATCGGCGGTCACGCAGCCAAGGTGCGGTCGTGTGCGCTGACGAGAAGAGGAAGCCTAAGCAGTCTCAGCGGACTGCCTATACAACGGAGCGTCCCGAGCGACGGACGTATGCTCCGCTTACGACACATTTTGTACCACAACATCTGGGGCCAGATGTTGTTGAACGAGAGAGGGGCCTCTCTCGCTTGCCGTCCGGATGGACCGGAACGAGCTATGAACCGGACTAAAAGGCTTCCTGCGTTCTCCCTCCGATCCGCCGTCACTGGGTGTGCATTAGGTTAGTTTATAGTGCTCGCATCACCCCAAAATTCCTTCTAGACCGCAACGGACGAACCCGGCTGCCGAACCATTCGGTGAATGGACGCTACACCGGGCGAGCTAGCGGACGTCAAAGGCCGTCGAACCTACTAGGGTCCTCTTAGGCAATTGGCGTATTTACATGAGCACTTTTCCGCTAGCCCTTCATTAATTGTGACGACGGAGGCACACTGTTGGAAGACATCACAGATACATCACCCTAATCTTGATCGTCTGAAATAGAAATTGATAAAGTAGAGTGACCCTGCGGGGAAAGGACCGGAGTGTCCAAATCCCCAACAACATACCGTGACATACGCTTCCCATATTGTCATCGAAATCATACGATACAGAACAGGAGTTAATGCGAGTACACTGACCACATATAGAATGATAATAAAGTCAGAGGAAGACTTCCTCTAAAAACAATTGATCAATATCCTTTCAATGTGAAAAGAAAACAAGTCCTGGTACTCGCACTAACCCCTGGCAATCAAAATACATAATAATAATATGATCCATTGATATAGAAAAAATAATTGAAATCAAAATATTTTGAAAAAATATTTTTTCAGAACAGCCCAAGTTTCTGAAAAGTAACGTTGAGCCCCAATGGATCCCAAGCCTAAGTGTGGACAAAAATTTTAAAAATATTTTAAACAATTTATTCAACACTTACGAACAATAATAATGTATCTAGTTATGATTAAAATAACATCAAGATATTATTTTTTAGAAATCCCCCCCTCACACAGAGGGCTGTTGAAAATGTAAACAATGAGTGTAAAAACACTAAAATAAGACTCCAGGCACCCAGGCCCGAAATCAGTTACCAAAAATACACTATCTGATGCAAAACAGAGACTTCCAGGGAAGAAACTGCAGAACATCAGATGATAGATGCAGAACACAACGCCTAACCACCCCTAGGTGAAGACGTAAACATGGGGAAAGAACAGAATTCATTCTGTTATTCAGCTAAAACTCCCAAGAAAATTTAGTAATAATAATTACAAAAACTATGCCAAAAGCATGGGAGAATAGCAAGGGGGAACTTAAAGGACAGGGAGAGAGGAAAACACTTAAAAAAACAGTGTAACTAAATAATCAGAATGACAACAAAATGGCTGCTGCCTTGAAAATAGGTAACTTAACATAATTTCATTAAAAAATTTTAAGTTACAGCCCTGATAATATTCTGTCACACATTCTTTTCCTCTCCTCCTTCTCTATCCTCCTTAGAATCACCATTTCACTAATATTTATGTGTCTGGCATCATTTAAACTGAGATTTATAAGCACAAAGATCAGTCAGATGTTAACTGATGAAGGGCCAAACTTAGAATGATTAATGGCGCCAATTTCGGAACGTCCTTGACACTGCGCATGCGCAGTAGGGGCGAAGTGTGGAGGGCCTTTCAGGACATGTTTTCTTTAGTTTTAGATGCAAATTTTGGGGATTGGGGGGCAAAATTTGTGTTTGGCCCTATATTTTAAGAGTTAGCACCAGCTATGTCTGGGTCATTGGTACAGTATAAAAATATAATATTTTTTTCAACTGCTGAATTTGCATATTAACGCTGGCGGATGCGGCTGATTCATTGGGTAAAGGGTTAAATTAGATAAAGAATGTTTTAAAAAATCTTGAAGACTGGTCTTTAACCCTTTGAATCTGGAAGACCGCCTTTCCGGTCCAGGAACATGATGCATCATAATTTCAAAAAGCAGGATGGCTGTTAAGTGAATGTGTAGAGTAGATTAATCAATATTTTAACATGCAGCACTAAGGCTGCACGGTGATAATATTACTTGGTCTACCCCCAAATAATGAATATGGCCTCTTCCAGTTTGGGCTATTGAACTGACATGGAAGATGCCATCAGGGTTCAAAGGGTTAATATGCTTCATCAACTGGATTAGCCAAGACATAAGAACAGTTAATTCACAGAAAAATGGCCATAAATCAATGCTAGGAATATACAGTTACACCTAAAAAAAACATGCAGAATGACTTTTTTATATAAAAGTATACAATAATTAACAGCCTGAGTGTTGAAATAATTTTAAGTTAATTTGAAATCACATGGCTGCATTACAACAGGAAAATTACAGCAAATTATCCTTTGAAATTAAAATCAATTTTGAAACAGTTTTTAAACTGTATTTTGAAAAAAAAATGCTGCAGGTGAAATACCCTTTATATTGTAAAACTCTATTAGATGAAAACTCACGTTGTCAATGTAAAAATATTTAATTAACAGGAGTATTAATTCACAGGAATTTGGACATATCCAGTATGCTAGTAATAAACTGAGCATTTATTCCATTATTCCTTGTGGACAGAGCTCAGGGAGCTATCTTTAAACATTCGGAGTTAAGTGGACGTTAAAGTAATTCTTCAATACAAGAGGTCTTATTCAATTAACCCTTTACCCAACACGATATCAAAATTTATTATTTCAATTTTTCAATTTTAAAAAAAATTTAACAAAACTATATCATGTGACCTCCTCACTGGAACGATCTCATTGTGCTCATTCTAATGAGGAGTCACATGATTTGGTTTTGTTTAAATTTTGGGGAAAAACCATTTTTTTTAAACGGCTTATTTGTAAATTATGCAGTTGATTCATCAGGTATAAGGGTAAACAGAAGTTTCCTATTTAACCTACATTTAACACTCTGCACTCTGATGTCAAAATGGCAAAGTTTCAGCATCAAATATTTCCCATAATGCAGTTTTGAAATTTAACCAAATATATCCAGAATGACAGAGCTCAGTGAACTCTGTCAAACAAGATATAATTGGTTAAATTCATAATTAAAACAGAGAAAAGCAGTGATTGGAGAAAATTCTGTTGCACTACCAGAGTGCAATGGGTTAATTTCCAGAATAAATTTGATCTATAGGTATAGTATATGGATAGGTATTTGGCAGTTGTATCCCGTTAACCTTTTACATAAAGAATCGGCACATTTGGGATATATGGGCTTTTGAATTTGTTTCTGTTTTTTAGCCCCTGGGGGAGGGGGGGGGGGGCACAGGGATGGGATTTTTTTTTCTTTTTCTTTTTTTTGGGGGGGGGGGGTGGGGGGGGGGAGTGACATCAATCAACTACTTAGGACCCACTTATACTACATGTCAAATTTGGTTGAAATTGGCCCACGAGTTCTTGAAATAGAAATTTTGTACAGAGCCCAAAATGGATATGCCCTCACAGAGAACACAAATGTTGACCTACCAACTTCCCTTGAACAAACTTTAATCTTCTACACCAAAGGATGTTCCATACCAAATATCAAGGCATTCCCTCTGGTGGTTCATGAGAAGATTTTTAAAGTTTTTAAGCTTTTGGGTCATTAACCAGAGCCCGAATATGGTAGCTTCTTCATCTGAACAAAACAGAAAGGGTATACTCCATAGATGGTCTGTGCAATATATGTTTGAATTTGGCCTAGTGGTTGTGAAGAAGAAACAAAGTTTGCAAAAGTTAATGGACACTGGACATCGGATGCCAAGTGATGGCAATAGCTCCCACTGACTTGCAGTCAGGTGAGCTAAAAAGTTAAAAAATTTATAGTAATTTATATATTTTTTATACTTACCAATGACCCAGACTTAGCTGGTGCTAACTCCACAAAAACCAGGGCCAAACACAAATTTTGCCCCCCAATCCCCAAAATTTGCATCCAAAACAAAAAGAAATCATGTCCTAAAGGACCTCCATAGTACGACTCTACTGCGCATGCGCGGTGACGCAGTCGTCCCGAAATTGGCGCCAAATATCATTCTTACTGGCAGTGCCTGGTCAGCGCTATGTACTCAGCGGGGAGGCAAGAGTTCCCAACTCAGGGAGGGCCATCCCCGTCTGGGTCATTGGTAAGTATAAAAAATATATAAATTACTATAAATTTTTTAACATTTTTATACTGTACCAATGACCCAGACTTAGCTGAATAGTAAACAGGCTGGAGGGCCTAGGACATAGAGGAAAATCCAATAAGCTCAATTATAAAATAAAGAGGTAACCCCTTAAGGAGAAAAGGAGTATTAGGCTTTATATGTATCTTTCTTATTTAATATTTAAATTAGAAAGATACACTACCCTTAATAATTGAGCACAATAACATTCATGTTCTCTATTAACATCCAGTATATCCCTTATACTAATTATTTTTAAAGCAAGCCAATAAATAAAGTAGTCCAGAGAATTGAGACTCTTTATAATCAATTAAAAGTGTCCGAGTATTGTATATTAAAGCCCGTTTGACACTTGACATATACAAATGATTCACACCGAGCTACACTTTAAAAATAAGACATGAATGAAATTAAACATTAATATTACACTTTAAAACCATCCCGGAAGCGACTCAGAAATACTGTCTTGGAGGAGGCATTCCCTTGCTTTTCACTATAAAGCAGGTGACCTAAGGGAACACCCGCCCCCCCCCCCCCCCTTCCCCTTGCCCTGGGTCAAATAGCCCAGAGCGAAGAGGGCAGCCGGACGGAGTCACTGCCGGAACAGAAAGCCTGCATAACTATAGTTGCAACTGTTTAGTGGACGACATTCTGAGCAACAGATAACGGACCTAAACAATGCAGGTCTCCAGAAATGGACTCAATATTTCTGAGATAAAAATTAGTAAATGTGGATGGCTGAGACCAATAAGCAGCCTTCATTAAATCTGTAATAGCAACACTATTAGCATAAGCCCAGGAAGTAGAAAGAGCTCTTACTTCATGAGCAGAAATCTTAAGCACAGACTGCTGAGAAGAAGATAAATCTTCATACGCAGTACGGATAGTTAACTGAATCCATCTAGCAATAGAATGGACTGAAATGTCCTTTCTATTAGGCATCAAAGACAGAAAGAAACGTTTACGTCCCTTTCTGATGAACTGAGATCTCTGTTTATAGATACGTAGTGCTCTAACAGGACAGAGTAAAGGCCTACGCCCGTCTGAAGACGGAAGAGCCTTAATAACAATAGGTTCCGGATATTTATTAGGAGCCTGATTCTTAGCTAAAAAACCGACATTAGTAGTGAAGGTGATAGTGTTCCCAACACTACGATAATGAGAATCATCCACCGATAGTGCATGAAGCTCACTGACTCTTCTGGCAGAAGAGAAAGCTAAGAGAAAAGCTGTCTTATAAGATAAGAATTTGAAATCTACTGTCCCAAGAGGTTCAAATGGCTTTTCCTTCAATTTAAGGAGAACCCAAGCTAAATTCCACTTAGGAATTAATCTAAGAGTTCTGGGTCTATTTATCGAAAAGTTTCTAACCAATTTCGATAAAGAGACATTAGATCCAATTTGTAAACTATCATGATGTGCATAGGTATCAGATAACATAGATCTATAACCCTTTATAGTAACAGGTTGCAGTTTGATTTCGTCAAACAAGTATACTAGAAAGTTAGCAATGTCTGGTATAGAGGGATCAAATATATCAACAGAATGATCCCTACACCAACGACGGAAAACCTTCCACTTAGCCGCATAGTTTAGCGAAGAGGAGGTCCTCCTACAGTTAGAAATCGCGTCCACTGCTCGTCCTGTAAAGTGCTTGCCATGCAAGAAGGACCGCACAACGGAAAAACGTGAAGGTTGAGACCTTGCGGGTTGTGATGTAGTTGGCGCGATTTCCCCTGCCAAAGAAGATCCTCTCGTGGAGGGAGCTTCCGCGGTAGGTCCCACAACAGACACCTGAGTAGATTTATCCACGGTCTCTGTGGCGACAGAGATGCTACCAACAGAATCTTGCATTGAGATTGTTTTATCTTTAGCAATACTTGTTGAATTAACGGCGCTGGAGGATACGCATATCCTATCATTCCGTCCCAAGGGATCGATAGAGCATCTACTGCAAATGCTCTTGGATCCGGACACGGGGACACATACGTTTGCAACTGATTGTTGAGATGTGTCGCAAATAAGTCTATCATTGGCCGTTCCCATTGGTAGCAAATCTGATTGAATACTTGTTTGTTGAGAGTCCACTCCGACGGCAACAAGCGACCCTTTCGTGAAAGGGAGTCTGCTAGCACATTCAGACGACCCGGTATGTGACGGACCGAAAGAAGAACGTGATGTTCCAACGCAAACAGAAGGATTCTTTCCGTTAGATTGAACAACGGAACTGAATGAGTGCCTCCCTGATTCCGTATATACGCCACTACTGTCGTATTGTCGGATAGGATTTGGACATGAGCATCGTGAATAATGTCCATCCAGTGACGTAACGCGAGCCAAATTGACATCATCATCCGTATCCCTTTCACCATCCGGTCGGACCTCCCGATGTTCCCGGTCGTCCGCCCCCGATGCTTCGGCGGAGCGTACCGACCCAGCGCCGTCGGATAATTCTCGATCCGACACCGTTTCTGTCGGCTGCTGGGATGCTGCGATAAGCTGTGCAATCTGCACTAGAATGTCCGACGTCGAGACCTGCGGAGGAGCGGTCTTTCGCTGCTTCGCCGAGGGCAGCTCCGCATCAGATGGCTCCCGCATACTTTTCCTATGCGAACATCCGGAGTCCATCGGTCTCGAATCCCTGGCTGCCGGATGGTGTGACCTGGTCGCCGAAGAATCCTTCATCGGCGAAGCTGGCAAAATATCGGAGGTCACGCAGCCAAGGTGCGGTCGTGTGCGCCGACGAGAAGAGGAAGCCTTAACAGTCTCTGCGGACTGCTTATACAACGGAGCGTCCCGAGCGACGGACGTATGCTCCGCTAAAGACACATTTTGTACCACAACATCTGGTCCCAGATGTTGTTGTACGAGAGAGGGGCCTCTCTCGCTCGCGGCCCGGCTGGACCTGGACGAGCTAGGAACCGGACTAAAAGGCTTCCTCCGTTCTCGTTCACTATCCGCCGTCACTGGGTGTGCATCTATTATTTTTATAGTGCTCGCATCACCCAAAATTTCCTCTTGGACCGCATCGGACGAACCCGGCTGCCGAACCATTCGGTGAATGGACGCTACACCGGGCGAGCTAGCGGACGACATTTGTCTAATCTCCATGAGCACTTTTGCCGCTAGCTCTGTATTAAATTGTGACGACGGACGCACACTTGAAGAAGATAACATGGAAACATCACCCTGTTCTGGTTCCTCTGAAATAGAAACTGAGAGAGTAGAGTGACCTTGTGGAGAAAGAGCCGGCATTGCTCTTTCTCCAGAAACAACATATCGTGACACACGTTTCCAATGTTTCTCATCCCAATGTTCACATACAGGACAGGGATTAATGCGAGAACACTGACTACAATTAATGCAATAATCATGAAAGTCAGAGGAAGATTTCTTCCTATTACAATTTGAACAAGTTCCTTTCATTGTGAAAGAACAACAATAAGTCCTAGTTACTCGCAAAAACCCCTGACACAAAGATACATAATAACATGATCCATTAATAAATGAAAAAACAATTGCAAAACAAAATAATTTTGAAAAAATATTTTTTCAGAGAAGCCCAAGTTGCTGAAAAGTAACGTTGAGCCCCGATGGATCCGATGGCAAAGTGTGGTCAAAAATTTTAAAATTATATAAAATAATTAATGAGACACTTTCGGATAATATAAATGTATCTTATAATGAGATAAACTACCTCAAAGGCAAACAGCCCCCCTCAAAAAAGGCTGTTGCCAATGAAAACAAACAGTGTAAACACAGAAGAAAACATGACTCCAGGCACTGAAAAAACTGGCCCGGAATCAGTCATCAATTACACTCTATCTGATGCAAAACAGAGACTCCCAGGGGAGAATCTGCAGAACATCAGATGGAAGATGCAGAACACAAACGTTATACACCCATGGGTGAAAACGTAACTATGGGGAAAATAACAGAAAAACATTCTGTAACCAAGCAACTCTCCCAGGGAATTTTTAGAAATGAAACTTCTCAAAAATATGCCAAAAGCATGGGAGAATTGCAAGGGGGGACTTTAGAAGGTTAGGGGAGAGGAAACACTGAATAAGCAGTGCAACAATTAGCAAGAATGACAACAAGAGGCGTTTGCCTCGAAAATAGGCAACTTAACATAATTTCAACAAAAAATTTTAAGTACAGCCCTGATTATTTTTTGCCACTTCTTTTTTCCTCTCCTCCTTCTATCCTCCTTAGAATCACATTTTCTCCAAGAATTACGTGTCTGGCATCCTTTAAACTGAGATTTACAAGCACAAAGATCAGTGAGATGTTGACTGATGAAGGGCCAAACAGAGAATGATATTTGGCGCCAATTTCGGGACGACTGCGTCACTGCGCATGCGCAGTAGAGTCGTACTATGGAGGTCCTTTAGGACATGATTTCTTTTTGTTTTGGATGCAAATTTTGGGGATTGGGGGGCAAAATTTGTGTTTGGCCCTGGTTTTTGTGGAGTTAGCACCAGCTAAGTCTGGGTCATTGGTACAGTATAAAAATATTAAAATAAATATATTTTGATGTAACATTTGTTGGGTAAAGAGTTAACAGGGTTATTTAATAAAGAAGTATCCATTAAGTGGTAGAATGCTATATTTTTGGGGTTGTTCAAATTTGTTCACTTGTCTTTGCCTTGTTACAATTTATGAGAGAGTACCTATGGGAACTTTCCCATGAACTGTAGCATGGCAAATCCATACTGACTAAATAATTTCACTTGAAAGATAGTACATCTATAGAAGATAAAGTCTTAAAGTTGTCTTGCCAGCACTTCAGAATAAAGCCCAAATATGGCCAAACAACACACAACAAGTTTAAGCATACTCCACCCTATCACAATCTTATCGGAAGCTCTGATTTTGCTGGTTTTCAACAATGAGAGAGTTAAAGCACTAATAAATATACAAAACTGGCCCCAAATAAATAAGAAACCCAATATTGTGCAGCTAAACACTTACAGTGGATGACAACATGCAACAGACAACAACATATTTAAAAATTACAAGTCCACCTCTGGAGTCAATTCTGCCGACAGTGTGTGCCATCGTTCAAACTTCTTATCTGAATGTTTCAGAGTTTCAAACCAGTGCCTCAATCGGTCACCTTTAGCACTAATTCCCAATTGAACACCACCTGAAAAGAGATTTGTACAACATTAAATATATAGTCTCTTATTTAAAATCAACTATAAACTATTACAAAAATGTTAAAGGTGTAAAGTTTGATATTTATCAACCCAAATGCCTCATGTCAACTCGACCCAATGCCAACATCTATTACCAAATAATGTGTAGACTCTTTGGCTCTTGTAATCACAAAAATGATCAACATGTCTCTGCAAGAAGGATATGTGCCAGGTGTGTGGAAAATCACGATTATGAACCCTCTTCTGAAGAAACAAGGTGCAGAACTTGTGTTTAAAAACTTCTGGCCAGTGAGTAACTTACCATTTGTTTCTAAGCTGTGTGAAAAAAGCTGTCAATGACTAGCTAATGTTACATAGTGATATGCATGCTCCATTACCAGCCAACACAACTGAATTCAGAAAATCATTGAATTGCATTTGCTTGATGTTCATGATTATGCTGATGACACACTGGTCTAATTCTCTTTTTGACCATCAACCAAGGATCAAACTGAAGCTCAAGAAATTATTAAATCAAGTATTTTGGACATTCGCACTTGGATGATTTCAAATAAATTAATGATAAACGATAAGACTGAATTCCTAATAATTGGTTCACGTCAGCAACTCACTAAACTTGGCATCAACTCGGTGAAGGTAGGAGATTTCACAATCAGGGCAAGTGACAGTGTAAGTAATCTTGGTGCCTTCTTCGACTCAAACATGTCTATGGACAAACATGTTACAAATATGAGCAACAAGGTTTTCAAAGGCCTATACAAAATTAAACAGATAGGACAGTTCCTTACAAAAGACTCCACAAAAACTCTAGTTCACGCCTTTGTAACTTCACATTTGGATTATTGTAATGGTTTACTGCTCAACCTTCCACAATACCAGTACTCTCGTCTGCAGAAAGTATTAAATGCATCAGCCAGATTGGTATTTTAGAGTATTACGATCTCAACACATCACTCCTGTATTGATGGATCTGCACTGGCTGCCAGCAAAGTACAGAATAATTTTCAAAACTTTATTTTTAGTTTTCAAGGCATAAAATAACGTCACCAGCCTACTCAGAAGAACTCGTCAACACCAAGAAAGTGTGTCAATACAACCTGAAGTGTGATAGTAAAATGCTACTACATAATCCAACAAGAGATCCCATGGTGCCTGAGGCACTCACCTGACAATAGTTGTTTAAAGACGTATTTAATTAGTATCTATAGCTAGTTAACACTAGAGGAATGAAGTTGTTTAATTATTTATAAATCTGTTGTCCATGTTAGATGATTTTGCACAAAGTTGAAATTCAGGCTCCTAAATATTAACCCAGGAACCTGATTTGAACCAACTTGAATCTCAACCCCCTAGAGATGTATACCAAATACAAACACATTCTGAGTGGTGTATCTGGAGAAGATGATTTTTAAAGAAATTCCCTCATATTGCACTAAGTTAAAATTCAGGCTCCCATAAAAAGCCTAAATATTAACCTGGGGACTTGATTTGAACAAACTTTAATCTGACACCCTGGAGATGTTGTGTACCAAATATCAAAACATTCTAAGAGATGGTTCAGGAGAAGAATACTTTTATAGAAATTCCCTCATATTGCACTAAGTTAAAATTTGGGCTCCCATAGGGAGTCTAAATATTAACCCAGGGACCCGATTTGAACAAACTTAAATCTGATCTATCTAGAGATGTTGTATACCAAATATGAAAGGATTCTAACTGGTGAATCTGAAGACAAATATTTTTAAAGAAATTCCCTCATATTGCACTAAGTTAAAATTTGGGCTCACAGAGGAAGCCCAAATATGAACCCAGGGACTTGATTTTAATAAATTAGAATATGACACCACCCCCTAGAGATGTTATATACCAAATATCAAAGTATTCTGAATGATGAATCTGAAGAAGAAGATTTTTAAAGAAATTTCCCCATATTGTAGTAAGTTAAAATTTGAGCTACCATGAGGAGCACAAATATTAACCTAGGGATTGGATTTGAACAAACTTGAACTCACCCCCTAGAGATGTTGTTTTCCAAATATGAAAGCATTCTGAGTGGTGGATATGAAGAAGATTTTTAAAGAAATTCCCTCAATTGCACGAAGTTAAAATTTGGGCCACCATAGGGAGCCCTAATATTAACCCAGGCACTTAATTTGAACAAACTTGAATCTCACCCACCTAGAGATGTTGTATACCAAATATGAAAGCATTCTGAAGAAGATCTAAAGAAGAAGATTTTTAAACAAATTCCCTCAATTGCACGAAGTTAAATTTGGGCCACCATAGGGAGCCTAAATATTAACCCATGCACTCAATTTGAACAAACTTGAATCTAACCCCCTAAAGATGTTGCATACCAAATATGAACGCATTCTGAGTGGTGGATCTGAAGAAGATTTTTAAACATCATTCCCCATATTGCTCTAAGTTAAAAATATGAACCAAGGGGCTTCATTTTAATACACTTGTATCTGACCCCCCTATGGATGCTGTATACCAAATATCAAAAGTTTCTGATCAGTGGTTGTGGAGAAAAGTCTTTTAAAATTTTTGCAAATATGCTGAATCAGCTAAACACCCCCCCCCCCCCCCCCCCCCCCTCTCCCCCCAAGAACACCCTGACATAACCGATGGCAATTTAATTTACCATTCAATTCTACTGGTCCTAAGGATGCTTCATACCAAAAAATAAGAGTTCTCTGTTCTGTGGTTTGGGAAATATGGGCATTTGAAAATATTTCTTTTTTTAGCTCCTGGGGTTCCCCACAGGGATATGGGAAAATCTCCTTTTTTTTGCACGAATCAAGCAATAGTGACTCAATAATATCACATATCAAATGTGGTTCAAATCAGAGCATTGGTTCAGAAAATAGAAATTTGGGATGGGGCCAAAATCTTGTCCCTCCCATTACAAAGGCTAATGTTGATCCACGAACTTCATTTGACCAAATTTGATTCTACACCCCAAAAGGATGGACGACGGACAGTGAGTGATCACTTTAGCTCGTCCTAACTTTCAGTCAGGTGAGCTAAAAAAAAAATAGGTGTAAGACATTTGGAGATAGGACATTCTCATTTGCTGGTCCTCACTTGTGAAATAATTTACCTGATCATCTAAAAAGACTGTCAAATCTTAACACTTTCAAGAAAGATCTCAAAACATATCTATTTCAAACAGCCTATAAGTGATGTTCTGGACTGTAAAATACTATATACATACATGTATATTCTGTTTGTATATTTGCACGAGCTCAGTAACATGTACAGTGCCTTAGAATATGGTTCTTAATCCACTGAACTATAGTTTTGGGGCTATATAAATGGGTCTATTATTCTTGTTAACTGGTAGAGTGCTAAATTCCTTTTGGCCATCAAAATTTATTCACATGTCTTTGCTTTGTTACAATTTATAGGAGAGGGCTTCTGGGCACTCTCCCATAAATTGTAACAAGGCAAATCCTAACAGAATAGATAATATCACTTCAAAGATAATATGAAGCACAGCCACTGAATTTGAAGCCTTTAAGCTGGCAGTACCCGCACTTCAGGATAAAGCCCAAATATGGGCTTTCTGCACTCTTCCAGTTAACAGAGAGATATGGAGAATCAGTTTCACAAAGCTGGTCTCTGAAGAGGCAAATACAGTGAAGCCCACTAAATTGGATATCTCTTTATTCAATAACCATGTTAATTGAATATAACATAACACAAACCATTTGCCATATCTTTAGTACAACTTCACTTATTATTCGCACATAGGCTGAATATTAAACTCCTGTTAACCGAATAAAAAGCCTTTTAATATGTTGAGAAATTACCTTGACAGTCACCAAATTCCACATGTTTATAGAACTATTTAGCCTCAGTATGTCCAATACAGGTCTTTAATCTATTATATTTTGTTTGACAGAGCTCCATGAGCTCTGTCAAACAAGATCTATTAGAATAAATACTCAGTTTATCTCTAGAACAGAGAAAAGTAACAAAAATATCTGATAAATGAATACTCCTGTTTACTGAATAATTTTGACTGGCAAAGTGGCTATTCAATTAACGGGGTTTTACTATGTTTCACAGGGTTTTAAGCTTGAATGGTGTGTGCCTCTTCCAACACAGGGGGCAGCAATTTTAAATTCGCATCTGATTTGACAGGTGCTGTGGCAAGATCAAACCACAAAGGATCCAGCTGGCAAGTGTTCAGACATCTTGAGAACCTAAGGTGATTGATTCTCCTGGGCCCTCTTCCAAAAGGCATTTGTACGGCCCCACAAAGTAGATCTGTTTCTCAGGCCATTTTTGTAAAACTGCATGTGGGTGGGCGTTTTTTTTGTTTTATTTTTGTAATTATTTTTTTGCCATCAAAAGTTCATGTTCTTGGTTTGTTTATGTTTTAGGCCTCATAATCTATAGAATAGCATGGGTAATGGTGTATTTCGTCCCTTGAGTGCAAGAAGACTTTGAAATGCTGGAGCATTGCAAAGCCTTCTTGCACTCAAGGGGCAAATTTATCAATTTTATTAACTTGGGTAAAATATCAGACATGAACAATTCAATTTTAATTTTTTTAAGTTTGCATTGGTTATAAAAAGAGCATCTGGCAGCCAAAAGGACCATTTGGGAGGGCCTGAGAAACATATTTTTAACCTTTTTAGGCCAAAGTGTAACATTAAGAAAGAAATATACAGATCATTGAGACAGTTATGTACTGTAATTTCCAAACTAGCAATTGTGGGTCTCATTCTCCTCAACATGTATATACACAAAGATCTTCATACAATGTACAGACAGTGCTTCACATGTTGCAGGGCTTAAATTCAATGAGAATCCAGAATCTGATGTTGATAAAGACTCACAAACTGTTGGACATATCCCATATTGATACATAGCAGGATTCTCACAAAACTGAATGGAATTTAGGCCCTGTATGACCTCACATCATACTGTTAATAACAATGAGCTGTTTGGCAGAGCATCTGCTTAACACTTTACCAAATGGATCAAACACATCTGCATGCATAATAGACAAATGCAGCAGAAGAAAAAAAGATTATGTTTCAAAATATTTCAACAAAACCATATAATTTGACCCCTCAATGGAACAAACTTGTTGGGTTCATTCCAATAGGAGGTGGGGTTGGGAGTTTACATAATAGGGTATGGTTGACATTTTTTGAGAAATTTTAAAAAGTAATATTTAAAACTAAAGAATTGTAATTTGTTGGACAAATTGTGGGCTTTCTCAACTTTTTAATGTGAAAGGGTTGACTGTATTGTGCATGAAATCACTTTGATTATCTTTACACCTCATTTTTTAGCACTGGCATGTGAGAAATTTTTCTGTTTTATGTTTGGCAGGTGAGGAAAAATGCCTACATTATTTAAAACAGCGTGACATAATAATACCTTGATATTTTCTTAACTGAAACCTCTTTATCTGACAGAAAACTATGTAAGCACTTTATGTTACAATAATCCCTAACATAAAGAACTGAAAGTACTTGGCGTACAACATTTCATCTGCACTCCTTCCGCATTAAAAACTGTTCATTCATCATTACAATACTTTGTGGGGGGAGGGGGAGGGGGGGTTTAGAATCGGAGGAGAGCGGTATATCCTCGGTGACTGGTAAGGTGGTAGATGATAGCTTGTTCAGACATTCTGATCCAACTTTTTCATCAGAACAAGAGCTTTGTTAATGAGGTAGCTCCCTCGGAGCCCTACAGGGGGAATCTTGACGAGTAAAAGGCTATGGGCAGACAATAGAAACAGAGATCCAGCAAATAATTAGAGAGAGCAGAGAAGGGAGAGATCAATTGGAAGCCAACTTGAAAAACAATGCGATACTGAATTTATTCTTGTTTATTATATTGTGGTAAAACAGGACTCGCCAACCAACGCCTGTTATGCTATTAGTTTTACGCAACCAAAACAGATATTGGATGAAGTGGGACACCAAAACATATAACACAAAATTTGTTCCACAATAATCCCTGAATATTATTATGGAAAGCAAAACGAGACATGTCTTTTCTGTTTTAGAAAAAGTAAGTACAGAAAACTACAGCCAAAACAGATATTGGATAAAGCGGGACACTAAAACATACAAAACAAAATTAGTTCCCCAATAATTGCCCAATACAGTTATAGAAAGAAAGCTCAGATATATACTTCAGGTTTTGAAAAAAATGAGTACAGAAAATTTCAAAATTCACTGAAATCACAATATTTCAAACAGAACTATTCTTCAAGTAGCCAAAGCCAAGATATTTTGAGTTCAGGCATAGAGAAAAACTTACAACAAAAGATTTATTCAGTGCGCATCTCCAATCACAGCAAAGCACAT
The DNA here is from genome assembly GCA_031216915.1 of Pictodentalium vernedei. Lineage (NCBI taxonomy): Eukaryota > Metazoa > Mollusca > Scaphopoda > Dentaliida > Dentaliidae > Pictodentalium > Pictodentalium vernedei. The sequence goes on from CM062294.1 coordinate 175,123,915, forward strand.
TGTTTGAAATTATTCCTTTTCAAATTTATAGAAAGTAGCAACCAAAGTAGGCCAATTTGGCCATTTTTAAATGATACTCTTTTCATTGCAATCAGTGTTCTGGGAGGTTAAAGGTGAGACTGAAACGTGAACAGCAATGTTCCTCTAAATGTGCAAAACATTTCCCAGCAAACAGTTAGTTACTATAAATGCCAATTCAGAGGAAATCAAGTTGTTTAGATTTTGATTTGATGACAGGAAAAAATGGGTACATAATGCAGTGAATTTCACGAAGAATACAGCTTTTTTCTGGATAATGTGGTTAACAAGAGGCCCCACGGGGCCTGAAGCGCTCATCTTGTACAGAACACAATTTAAACAGAGTCCAAGAATGAGTCTACATTAAGCAAGCCATCTCCATAGGCTACACTGTCAATCCTTGAGTCCCTCAGGAGTGACAAAAATAATCTGGGCATCATGCCTTTTCTTCAGTTGATCATAAGTAAAATGTAGAGCTCCCCTATGAAACCCCTTGATACAACCTACGTGGATTAATCTTAGTACCTCTAGAGGATTCTGAATACAAAATTTTTAATTCTTCAGCAAAATGGCCAATTCCGGCTCCCATAGAGAGCCCAAATATTAACCCAGGCTCTTGATTTGAACACAGTTAAATCTGACTTCCCTAGAGATGTTGTGTACTGAATATGAAAGCATTCTGACTGTTGGATCTGAAGAAGAGAAATTGTAAAGAAATTTCTTCGAATTGCACTAAGTTCAAATTTGGGCTACCACAGCGAGCCCAAATATTGACCTACGGATCCGATTTGAACAAACTTGAATCTGACCCCCCCCCCCCCCCCCCCCCCCCCCCCCCCCCCCCCCTAGAGATGTTGTATACCAAATGTGAAAGCATTCTGACAAGTGTATCTGAAGAAGAAGATTTTTGAAGAAATTCCCTCATATTGTACTAAGTTAAATTTCATGTTCCCATATGGAGCCCAAATATTAACCTAGGCACTCGAATTGAACAACTTGGAATCTGACCCCCCTAGAGATGTTGTATACCAAATATAAAAGCATTCCAACTGGTGGATCTGAAGAAGATTTTTAAAGAGATTTTCTCATATTGCACTAAGTAAAAATTAGGGCTACCATAGTGAGCCCAAATATATACCTAGGGATTTGCTTTGAACAAACTTGAATCTGACCCCCATAGAGATGTTGCATACCAAATATCAAAGCATTCTGACTGATGGATCTGAAGAAGATTTTTTTAAATTACCCTCCATATTGAACAAAGATAAAATTTGGTCTTCCGTAGGAAGCCCAAATATTAACCTAGGGACTTGGTTTGAACAATCTAGAATCTGACCCTCATAACAATGATGTATACCAAATATTAAAAGATTCTGACTGGTGGTTCTGAAGAAGAAGATTTTTAAAGAATATTCCCCATATTACCCTATGTTAAAACTTCGGGCTCCTCTAGAGAGCCCAAATATGAACCAATGAGCTTTATTTCAACAAACTTTTATCTGACCCCCCCTATGAATGCTGTATACCAAATATCAAAAGATTATGATGATTGGTTCTGGAGAAAAGATTTTTTTAAATTTTTGCAAATATGCTGACTCAGCATTTTTTCGATGCCCATTACAGAACACCCTAACATAACCGATGGCAATTTTTTTTACCATTCAATTCTACTGGTCATAAGGATACTTCATACCAAATAAAAGCTCTCTGTTCCGTGGGGTTTGGGAAATATGGGCGTTTGAAAATATTTCTATTTTTAGCTCCCAGGGTTCCCATGGGGATGCAGGAATTTTTTTTTTTGCATGGGTCAAGTACTTATGACCCAATACTACCACAAACCAAATTTGGTTCATACCGGACCATCGGTTCAGAAAATAGAAATTTTGGGCGGGGCCAAAAATCTTACCCCTCCTATTACAAAGCCAAATATTACTTTACGAATTTTGTTTGAACAAACTTGATTCTACACCTCATATGGAAGCTCCATAGCAAATATCAAGTCATTGTACACACTGGTTCTTGAGAAGAAGATTTTTAAAATATTTTGGAGCAGTTTCCCCCACTCCCTCCCTATGGGGCTGGGCATGCTGAGTTGAACAAAAATGAAATGCCCCTTTGGGACCATCACTCACACAATCTTTCACTTGAATTGGCCCAGTGGCTTTGGAGGAGAAGACCAAAACATGGTGTTGACGGACGACGGACGGGAAGCGATGAGATTAGCTCAGCTTGACTTTGTCAAGATGAGCTAAAAATGTGTTGAATTATGAATGACACCAAAACTTATAACAGAAAATTTGTTTCCCTACAACACATAATACAGATATGCAATTGAAAGTAGACTATACCAATCCTACCCAGGGAAACTGAGTACAGAAAAGTATGAATCTGAAAATGAATTTTGTCTGATGGTACTCAACTGGTATTGGATAAAGCGGAACACCAAAACATACATCACAAAATTTCTTCTCTATTGATTTTTGAATGCAGTTATGGAAAGCACAATGAGCTCTTTCATTTTCGTTTGCAGACAAATGAGTACAGAACTTTGAATTCACTAAAAATCAATTTAATTCAGAGAGTACTATTCTTTGAGGGGCCCAAAGCACAGTTGGGTTGAGCCCCTGAGCATAACTTACAACAGCAGATTTGTTCATTAAGTATCTCTACATTTACCAAAGCAAAGTGCTTGAAATTAACCCTTTCCAAAATGATAGAAAAAAGCAACCAAAGTTGGCTAATTTTGGCATTTTCAAAGGGTACTCTTATTCTCGCCATCATTGTGTTTGAGGCTTAAATCTGAGATTAAAAAGTAAACAGTAACTTTCTTCTGCAATCATTGATGCATCTATCAAAACCATAATAATTTATACAACAACCTTGCAATTAAAAGAAATTTGCCATTGAATTTTGAAAGTTTTGAAGAAAAATGTTACATTCATGTTGTTTTTGGCCTAGGGGTTAATTTTGAAATATTTGTCTGGTTATTTTGGTGTATAATATTATGCTCTAAATGTCTGGAAAATTTGAGCTAAATAACTGTAAGCAATTGGGAGACTTTTGAAAAATGGTGAAATTTTGATAGTTTTGTCGAAATATTTTGAAAATAAGCTTTTTCACAAATATGACGATACCTCACTTCATATTACATAAGTTTGCCAAATTTTGGTTGAAATCGTATACCCTATTTTTTGAGCTACATTGAAAAAGGGTCAAATTTCAATGGTTTGGGCAGAAAAGTTTGAAAATAAGCCATTTCACCGATATGACGATATCTTATTTCAATAGATTTTATGACATTGCATAAGCATGCCAAATTTAGTTGAAATTGTACAGCTTGTTTTTGAGCTGTGCAACAGATAAAATTGAGGGAGGAAAAAAAAGTTAAAAAATTTATAGTAATTTATATATTTTTTATACTTACCAATGACCCAGACTTAGCTGCTGGTGCTAACTCCACAAAAACCAGGGCCAAACACAAATTTTGCCCCCCAATCCCCAAAATTTGCATCCAAAACAAAAAGAAATCATGTCCTAAAGGACCTCCATAGTACGACTCTACTGCGCATGTGCAGTGACGCAGTCGTCCCGAAATTGGCGCCAAATATCATTCTTACTGGCAGTGCCTGGTCAGCGCTATGTACTCAGCGGGGAGGCAAGAGTTCCCAACTCAGGGAGGGCCATCCCCGTCTGGGTCATTGGTAAGTATAAAAAATATATAAATTACTATAAATTTTTTAACATTTTTATACTGTACCAATGACCCAGACTTAGCTGAATAGTAAACAGGCTGGAGGGCCTAGGACATAGAGAAAAATCCAATAAGCTCAATTATAAAATAAAGAGGTAACCCCTTAAGGAGAAAAGGAGTATTAGGCTTTATATGTATCTTTCTTATTTAATATTTAAATTAGAAAGATACACTACCCTTAATAATTGAGCACAATAACATTCATGTTCTCTATTAACATCCAGTATAACCCTTATACTAATTATTTTTAAAGCAAGCCAATAAATAAAGTAGTCCAGAGAATTGAGACTCTTTATAATCATTTAAAAGTGTCCGAGTATTGTATATTAAAGCCCGTTTGACACTTGACATATACAAATGCTTCACACCGAGCTACACTTTAAAAATAAGACATGAATGAAATTAAACATTAATATTACACTTTAAAACCATCCCGGAAGCGACTCAGAAATACTGTCTTGGAGGAGGCATTCCCTTGCTTTTCACTATAAAGCAGGTGACCTAAGGGAACACCCGCCCCCCCCCCCCCTTCCCCTTGCCCTGGGTCAAATAGCCCAGAGCGAAGAGGGCAGTCGGACGGAGTCACTGCCGGAACAGAAAGCCTGCATAACTATAGTTGCAACTGTTTAGTGGACGACATTCTGAGCAACAGATAACGGACCTAAACAATGCAGGTCTCCAGAAATGGACTCAATATTTCTGAGATAAAAATTAGTAAATGTGGATGGCTGAGACCAATAAGCAGCCTTCATTAAATCTGTAATAGCAACACTATTAGCATAAGCCCAGGAAGTAGAAAGAGCTCTTACTTCATGAGCAGAAATCTTAAGCACAGACTGCTGAGAAGAAGATAAATCTTCATACGCAGTACGGATAGTTAACTGAATCCATCTAGCAATAGAATGGACTGAAATGTCCTTTCTATTAGGCATCAAAGACAGAAAGAAACGTTTCCGTCCCTTTCTGATGAACTGAGATCTCTGTTTATAGATACGTAGTGCTCTAACAGGACAGAGTAAAGGCCTACGCCCGTCTGAAGACGGAAGAGCCTTAATAACAATAGGTTCCGGATATTTATTAGGAGCCTGATTCTTAGCTAAAAAACCGACATTAGTAGTGAAGGTGATAGTGTTCCCAACACTACGATAATGAGAATCATCCACCGATAGTGCATGAAGCTCACTGACTCTTCTGGCAGAAGAGAAAGCTAAGAGAAAAGCTGTCTTATAAGATAAGAATTTGAAATCTACTGTCCCAAGAGGTTCAAATGGCTTTTCCTTCAATTTAAGGAGAACCCAAGCTAAATTCCACTTAGGAATTAATCTAAGAGTTCTGGGTCTATTTATCGAAAAGTTTCTAACCAATTTCGATAAAGAGACATTAGATCCAATTTGTAAACTATCATGATGTGCATAGGTATCAGATAACATAGATCTATAACCCTTTATAGTAACAGGTTGCAGTTTGATTTCGTCAAACAAGTATACTAGAAAGTTAGCAATGTCTGGTATAGAGGGATCAAATATATCAACAGAATGATCCCTACACCAACGACGGAAAACCTTCCACTTAGCCGCATAGTTTAGCGAAGAGGAGGTCCTCCTACAGTTAGAAATCGCGTCCACTGCTCGTCCTGTAAAGTGCTTGCCATGCAAGAAGGACCGCACAACGGAAAAACGTGAAGGTTGAGACCTTGCGGGTTGTGATGTAGTTGGCGCGATTTCCCCTGCCAAAGAAGATCCTCTCGTGGAGGGAGCTTCCGCGGTAGGTCCCACAACAGACACCTGAGTAGATTTATCCACGGTCTCTGTGGCGACAGAGATGCTACCAACAGAATCTTGCATTGAGATTGTTTTATCTTTAGCAATACTTGTTGAATTAACGGCGCTGGAGGATACGCATATCCTATCATTCCGTCCCAAGGGATCGATAGAGCATCTACTGCAAATGCTCTTGGATCCGGACACGGGGACACATACGTTTGCAACTGATTGTTGAGATGTGTCGCAAATAAGTCTATCATTGGCCGTTCCCATTGGTAGCAAATCTGATTGAATACTTGTTTGTTGAGAGTCCACTCCGACGGCAACAAGCGACCCTTTCGTGAAAGGGAGTCTGCTAGCACATTCAGACGACCCGGTATGTGACGGACCGAAAGAAGAACGTGATGTTCCAACGCAAACAGAAGGATTCTTTCCGTTAGATTGAACAACGGAACTGAATGAGTGCCTCCCTGATTCCGTATATACGCCACTACTGTCGTATTGTCGGATAGGATTTGGACATGAGCATCGTGAATAATGTCCATCCAGTGACGTAACGCAAGCCAAATTGACATCATTTCCTTGATGTTTATGTGCTTGCACAGGAATTGCGGATCCCAAAGACCCTGGCATCTCGAATCCGTTGGGATTAATGATGCACCCCAACCTGTTTGACTGGCATCCGTCATAATGGTAAAACTCGGATCCGGCAACTGCAGCGGAACTCCTTGAGTTAACCACTGAATGTTTGCCCAAGTCTGAATCTCTTGTTTCACTTGATCTGACAAGAGAACGTCTACATCGAGCGAATGAATTTTCACACTCCAATTCTGAGTCAGGAAAATTTGAAGAGGCCGTGTGCGTAGCCGTCCCATCGGAATGAGATCCGCGGCGGCTCCGCACAGACCTATCAGTCTCATAAATTCTCTCGCCGTGACTTTGTCTGTATTCAGACAATAGCGAGCGTAACAACTGACTAATTTTGCTCTGGTTAACGGCAGACGAACGAGATTGTTGTGCGTCTCGAAGCTCATTCCCAGATGAGTGAATGACTTGGACGGCACCAGATCCGACTTCTCCTCGTTTACTATGAAACCGAGACGTCGGAGCAATAGAAGAAGATTCTGAACATCGTTCTGAAGCGTTAACTCGTTGCCGTACCTCTGAAGAATGTCGTCCAGGTAGGCCGACGTTACCGCAGACGAATGAGCTCGGAAGTATCCTGGAAGCAAGTTTAAAAATAGCGTCGTTCAATAATTCAAATGTTCTTGCAACATTATTGGACTGCGACGGAAACTCGGGAGCGATGTCCCTGAACCGCTCAAAAAAATCAGAGTCCAATGACGCTATAATTCTCCTGTCCGGAAGCGCAGCAGTCTGGCCCGACGGAACAACTTCAGGAAGAAAGTGCCGGATGAAGTCCACGGCAGCTTTGTGTTGTTCCGAAAGGGATAGCTCCAATTCATCCGTATCCCTTTCACCATCCGGTCGGACCTCCCGATGTTCCCGGTCGTCCGCCCCCGATGCTTCGGCGGAGCGTACCGACCCAGCGCCGTCGGATAATTCTCGATCCGACACCGTTTCTGTCGGCTGCTGGGATGCTGCGATAAGCTGTGCTATCTGCACTAGAATGTCCGACGTCGAGACCTGCGGAGGAGCGGTCTTTCGCTGCTTCGCCGAGGGCAGCTCCGCATCAGATGGCTCCCGCATACTTTTCCTATGCGAACGTCCGGAGTCCATCGGTCTCGAATCCCTGGCTGCCGGATGGTGTGACCTGGTCGCCGAAGAATCCTTCATCGGCGAAGCTGGCAAAATATCGGAGGTCACGCAGCCAAGGTGCGGTCGTGTGCGCCGACGAGAAGAGGAAGCCTTAACAGTCTCTGCGGACTGCTTATACAACGGAGCGTCCCGAGCGATGGACGTATGCTCCGCTAAAGCCACATTTTGTACCACAACATCTGGTCCCAGATGTTGTTGTACGAGAGAGGGGCCTCTCTCGCTCGCGGCCTGGCTGTACCTGGACGAGCTAGGAACCGGACTAAAAGGCTTCCTCCGTTCTCGTTCACTATCCGCCGTCACTGGGTGTGCATCTATTATTTTTATAGTGCTCGCATCACCCAAAATTTCCTCTTGGACCGCATCGGACGAACCCGGCTGCCGAACCATTCGGTGAATGGACGCTACACCGGGCGAGCTAGCGGACGACATTTGTCTAATCTCCATGAGCAGTTTTGCCGCTAGCTCTGTATTTATTTGTGACGACGGACGCACACTTGAAGAAGATAACATGGAAACATCACCCTGTTCTGGTTCCTCTGAAATAGAAACTGAGAGAGTAGAGTGACCTTGTGGAGAAAGAGCCGGCATCGCTCTTTCTCCAGAAACAACATATCGTGACACACGTTTCCAATGTTTCTCATCCCAATGTTCACATACAGGACAGGGATTAATGCGAGAACACTGACTACAATTAATGCAATAATCATGAAAGTCAGAGGAAGATTTCTTCCTATTACAATTTGAACAAATTCCCTTCATTGTGAAAGAACAACAATAAGTCCTAGTTACTCGCAAAAACCCCTGACACAAAGATACATAATAACATGATCCATTAATAAATGAAAAAACAATTGCAAAACAAAATAATTTTGAAAAAATATTTTTTCAGAGAAGCCCAAGTTGCTGAAAAGTAACGTTGAGCCCCGATGGATCCGATGGCAAAGTGTGGTCAAAAATTTTAAAATTATATAAAATAATTAATGAGACACTTTCGGATAATATAAATGTATCTTATAATGAGATAAACTACCACAAAGGCAAACAGCCCCCCTCAAAAAAGGCTGTTGCCAATGAAAACAAACAGTGTAAACACAGTAGAAAACATGACTCCAGGCACTGAAAAAACTGGCCCGGAATCAGTCATCAATTACACTCTATCTGATGCAAAACAGAGACTCCCAGGGGAGAATCTGCAGAACATCAGATGGAAGATGCAGAACACAAACGTTATACACCCATGGGTGAAAACGTAACTATGGGGAAAATAACAGAAAACATTCTGTAACCAAGCAACTCTCCCAGGGAATTTTTAGAAATGAAACTTCTCAAAAATATGCCAAAAGCATGGGAGAATTGCAAGGGGGGACTTTAAAAGGTTAGGGGAGAGGAAACACTGAATAAGCAGTGCAACAATTAGCAAGAATGACAACAAGAGGCGTTTGCCTCGAAAATAGGCAACTTAACATAATTTCAACAAAAAATTTTAAGTACAGCCCTGATTATTTGTTTGCCACTTCTTTTTTCCTCTCCACCTTCTATCCTCCTTAGAATCACATTTTCTCCAAGAATTACGTGTCTGGCATCCTTTAAACTGAGATTTACAAGCACAAAGATCAGTGAGATGTTGACTGATGAAGGGCCAAACAGAGAATGATATTTGGCGCCAATTTCGGGACGACTGCGTCACTGCGCATGCGCAGTAGAGTCGTACTATGGAGGTCCTTTAGGACATGATTTCTTTTTGTTTTGGATGCAAATTTTGGGGATTGGGGGGCAAAATTTGTGTTTGGCCCTGGTTTTTGTGGAGTTAGCACCAGCAGCTAAGTCTGGGTCATTGGTACAGTATAAAAATATTGTTTTTTGAATTTTAACAGAAAAATAAGGAAGAAAAATTTTTCAAAAAGAAAAATAACAAGAGTCTTTCCCAAACTGGGTTTAGGAAAGACTAATAATAAATTTTCATATTTTTCTACATTGGATGAAGGGTTAAAAAAAACAGGGAACTTTCCCTGTACCAGTGATTTTTTGTTCTGACCCATTGACACATGAAAGCCAAAAGTCAGGTCCAATTATCCTGTCAGCTATCCCTGATGATGTACAGTAAATACGTCATATTGGCAGTTCAGTTAAACTTAACCCTTTGAACTCTAGTGGTATCTTCCATGCCAGTTCAATGGCAGCAATTAGAAGAGTCCATATTCATTATTTGGGGTAGGCCAATCAATATTTTCAACATCCAGTCTTGGGGCTGCACGTTGAAAATACTGATTGGTCTACCCCACACATTTACTGAACAGCCATCCTATTTAATGACATTATGATGTATCATGTTGCTGGACGGAAAAACGGCCGCTAGGGTTCAAAGGGTTAAATTTGAGAAAGTGTATAATAACCTGACAGCTGTTTGTAATCAGAAGTCATAGGTCTGAATATGCAGATAAAACTTGACCAGAAACAACTGCTAGCCCACAAGATCTGAGAGGATCTGACATTCAATAAAATCATTAGTATTTGCCAGATTTCTAAAGCTTTAACCTTTGCTGAATGTAAAGGTCATATCCAGTCAGTACTATTCACTGAAATCACTATTCAAATTTTAATATTAAAAAAAAATGTCCCCCCAAAAACAATAGCTTATGACCCCTCAATGAAATAAGTTCATTTGAATGAAGGTGCTAGAAGCTAAGTTTAAGGCAAAAATGAAAATATTTAGATTTTCAAAATATTTTCAATGCAAGTGTCATCCTCTAGATGTTTAGTTACAGAGGATAAGCAGTGAAAGATAGGATCAGCAGTATGCCACGACTTATGCTACCCCAGTAGTCTAGTTATTGAAGGCAAAAAAGGGGATTACTAATTTTTTCCAAGTCATACTCTTCAACGACAGGATTCTTGAGTTGTTAATCACTACCAAATATCTTTTGAGTAAGGACTTAACCCTTTACCCAACGAATCGCCTGCATCCACCCACGTAATATGCAAATTCAGCAGTTAAAAAAATATTATTTTTCAAAAACTTTCAACAAAACCATATCATGTGACCCCTCGTTGGAACGAGCTCATTGAGCTCGTTCCAACGAGGGGTCACATGATATGGTTTTGTTGAAATTTTTTGAAAAAATTATATTTAAAATAATAAATTTTGATATCGTCTGCATTGGGTAAAGGGTTAAGTGGAGACTGTACAGTAAAACGGTCAACTTGGGACATTTAATCACCACTTGCATGGATGTTTGTGTGTCCAGCAACAACAAGAGAGCAATTTTGTGCACCTGTTGTGAGGTCTCTAAAAGTTAAAAAGAAAACTCTTACCAATGAAATCATTAGATTTTCCAATGTCTTTATCCCAAACAGTAATTTCTAGCGTTCTCTTTGCCAAATCTGGAGTTTTTATTTCATATGTAAATTCCTGAAAATATGAAGACAAGAATATTGTACAGAGATCACAGAAGTATTCATTATCCCTTTACCTAATGTAACAGCCAAAAGCAGCAAGCACCATTCACAAAATTCACCATTCAATTTTGATTACTTTTTCATTTTTGCCACAAAAACATAGCTTATGACCCCTCATTGAAACAAGCCCCTTGAGCTCGTTCCAAAGAGGGGTCATAAGCTATGTTTTTTTTTTTGCAAAAAAGTGAAAAAAATAGTTATTCGAGAATTTTGTTTGCAAGTCTTGTCAAGTGTTAGGTAGAGGGTTAACTACATTTCTGCACTTTTTTTTTAGATCAGAAACAAACACTTCACCTTCAGGGCTTGCCTTAAGTCGGGGCCAATCGGCCCCAGCCTCAAAATCGGCCCCGAGAGGCCCCTTCTCTGGGCTTTTTTTCGGCCCCGATTTTTTTTTCTGTCATGGCTCCCGAAATCTCAGTGTTGGTATGTTTGGGCAACGAAATTTTGTGAGATTAATTTTTCTATTCACGTCTCATTCACGCAAGTGTGATTACAATAGAAGAAGCAGCAAATAATAGATAAAATAATAATAGAAACTGTTTTTGTCTGATTCGAATTAACATCCACCTAAATCTGTATGAAAACTGAGAAAATCCCAAGATTAAACATAAAAAAACACATTTACGAGACTTCGAAAGCACGTTTGTCAACTAATGGGGGAATTCCCTTCAATCCCACAATACTATTGGTGGGTACATCCGATCCTAACATCTGAATAAATGCAACACGAGACACAGAAACTGCCGTCAAAATAAATGTACGAAATAAAATAAAATGAGTACCTGTGTCTACGTGGAGAGGTGGGGCGCATTCCATTTCTGAAATATCCAAAGCTGTGGGGAATTTTCATGGATTGAAATTATTTAAACGGTAAACTGAAATGTTTTTTTTTTTAATTTTTTTCTTTGAGACAACCCTTGGATCGAAAATACACACCCCACAATATGTACGAAACGTCCTAAAATTTTATCAACAAAAAATCCAAAATGTCTATGTACGAATTGTCCAGCACCCACATGATGGGTCCAAGACGTTTCGTCCCCGGGATTTTTTTTTTCTAAGCAAAAGTAATCAACTAAGGTCGCCATTGGAAAGAATGTAACAACATAAAATTACCCCAAAAGGCCCCGACCTCAATATCTGGGGGACTTTTTTCAGGCCCCCAGCAGGCCCCGACCTCAACATCTGGGGGACTTTTTTTAGGCCCCGACCATTTTACTCAAGGCAAGCCCTGCACCTTCACAAGTTCTGCAATCTTTGGCTTTACTTACCAGGTTTACCTCCAGCTGCAGGCAGTCACCCTGCTGGATGGAAAATATATTTTCTGAATAATATATTAAAGTACAAACATATAATTTCAAAATGTAATTTTAAAATTAATATAATGGGAGTATAATTGGATACCAATTGCAGTCTACATAACAAACGCACACAAATAAAAAATGAAAGTGTCAATGACACTGTAGCTCAACTTGTTAAGACATGTACATGTATAGTATGTGACACAGCAATGACAAACATCTAGGTAATGACCTGATAACAAAGGTACACATAAAGTATTGTAACGGTCTGTACATAAATACTGACCGTAGCCTGTAACAAATGTATAGGTAAAGTACTGTAAAGGTGGGTGACAGTCAGATGCTAAACTAGAAAAGTCCCAGAGTGGGTCTGACTGAACCCCAAAATATTTGTTCTCATAGCACAGTAATAACAAAGGCACCCCAAAACACACTCGTTCCTGTCCCAAGGTGAAAACAAAGGTACCCAAGAAGTTTCGTGAAGATCAGTTCATAAATACGAGCTGTATAGAAGTTGTGACAAAAAACTGATTGGACCTAATTTCGGTACAAAATGGCCACTGGCAGCCATCTTGAATTTTGGACCGCACCCAGAAACACTCGTTCTCATCCCAAGGTGATAACAAAGGTACCCAAGAAGTTTCGTGAAGATCGGTTGATAAATACAGCCTCTAGCCCGAGCCGTATTGACATGTGCACTTACAGTGAAGAAGTAGCACTGAATAAATCCAAGTTCATCTAATTTGCATAATTTCTGCACGAGAAAAAAACCCGTACTATATGTGATGTATTCCATGTTACTAAACATTCATACAAAAATTTATTCAAATCAGAACTTTCATACAGAAGTTCTGTACAAAAGACTGATTGCACTAATTTTGGTACAAACTGGCTGCTGGTGGCTATCTTGAATTTCGAACCACACCCAAAAACACTCGTTCTCATCCCACGGTGATAACAAAGGTACCCAAGAAGTTTCATAAAGATCGGTTCATAAATACAGCCTCTAGCCTGAGCCGTATAGAAGTTGTCTACAACAAACTGATTAGAACCTAATTTCGGTACAAAATGGCCACTGGCAGCCATCTTGAATTTTGGACCGCACCCAGAAACACTCGTTCTCGTCCCAAGGTGATAACAAAGGTACCCAAGACGTTTCGTGAAGATTAGTTCATAAATACAGACTCTCGCCCGAGCCGTATTGACATGTGTACTTACTGTGTGTAAGTAGCACTGAAAAAATTGCGACATCGACGGCGTAGCTGCGACGGGTGGTCCAATCTCACAAAATTCTAAGTTCATCAAGGGCCATAACTCCAAGAAAAATATTTGGAACAACACATGCATTGAACAGTGGCTAGACATCAATAAGATACACTTACATGCCAAGTATTTCAAAAGTTATTGAGTTTTGAAACTCGTTGGTCACAGACAGACTGACAAATTATAAGTTCATCAAGGGCCATAACTCCAAGAAACATAAGGAACAACACATGCATTGAACAGTGGCTAGACATCAATAAGATACACTTACATGCCAAATATAAAGTCATTCCATCAAGTATTTCAAAAGTTATTGAGTTTTGAAACTCGTTGGTCACAGACAGACTGAGAGAGAGACTGACAGACAGACCGACATTGCCACTTATAGAGCTGCTAGTTGCAGCTAAAAATCAAAGTTCATCTAATTTGCATAATTTCTGCACGAGAAAAAACCCTGTATTATATGTGATGTATCCCATGGTACTAAACATTCATACAAAAAATTATTCAAATCAGCTCTTTCATATGGAAGTTCTGCACAAAAATCTGATTGCACCTAATTTTGTACAAAATGGCTGCCAGCGGCCAACTTGAATTTCGGATCAGACCCAAAAACACTCGTTCTCGTCCCACGGTCATAACAAAGGTACCCAAGAAGTTTTGTAAAGATCAGTTCATCAATACGGCCTCTAGCCCGAGCCGTATTGAATTGTTGACAGACGACTGGCCATGGCATAAGCTCAAATTTGGCTTCGCCAAAGTTGAGCTAAAAATGATAAATTTAAAGTAATTTGTATATTTTTTATACCTACCATTGGCCCAGACTAGCTGGTGAAAACTTAATATTATCAAGGACCAAACACAAATTTTGAACCTGCCAATCCCCAAAATTTGCAAACAAAACCGAAAATTAAAAGTCCTATCTGGCCCTCCATACTTTTACTATCTGCGCATGCGCAGTACTCAGGAAGAGACCGGAATTGGCTCAAACATCATTCTTTGTAGACGAGCCTACTAAAATAATGAAAGTGTCAATGACACTGCAGCTTAACTTGTCTGTGTGTTGAGTTTGATGAAAGGATAATGTTAAATGATAATTAATTATAATGATAATGATGTCCTCATCTAGACATTATACTGAGTCATCCTACTAAGTTACAATGAAATCCCATCATAAAAATGACCTATAGTCGGTGCAAAAGTTTTTCGGGCTCGGGCAGCCATTACAGTTGACCAATCATGACCAATAGTGGATGTTAACATCTAGACAATATATGTAGTCAACCTACCAAGTTACAATGAAATCCCTCCATAAATATGCCTATAGACTATGCTAAAGGTTTTCGGGTTTTGGGCTTGGGCAGCCATCACGGCAGAATGATCGCGGCCAAAAGGGGACATTCTCATCTAGACATTATTTTGAGTCATCCGACTAAGTAACAATGACATCCCTTCATAAATATGACCTGTAGACTATGCTAAAGGTTTTTGGGCTTCGGGCCCCTGTAAACGTCACAAATGACCAATCGCGACCAAAAGGGGACGTTCTCATCTAGACATTATATGAAGTCAACCTACCAAGCTACAATGAAGTTCCTCCATAAATACGACCTGCAGACTGTGCTAAAGGTTTTGAGGTTTTGGGTTTGGGTAATAGTCATGGTTGATAAATCGCGACCAAATGAGGAAGTTCTCATCTAGACATCATACGGAGTCATCCTACCAAGTTACAATGAAATTCCTCCACATTAAATATGACCTGCAGACTGTGCTAAAAGTTTTTAGGTTTCTGGCTTGGGCAGCCGTCATGGTTGACAGATCATGACCAAAAGGGGACATTCTCATCTAAATGTTATACAGAGGCATCCTACCAAGTTACAATGAAATTCCTTCATAAATACGACCTGTAGACTGTGCTAAAGGTTTTCGGTTTTGGGCCCGGGCAGCCAGACCGGTTGACCGATCACAGCCAAAAGGGGACGTTCTATTCCAGACAAACCTGCATATGAAATTTTGTGACGATCGAACAAGAACTACAGGGTGTGGCCTGTGCTAAAGGAAAATGTGAAGAGACTCACAGACTAACAGACTTCCACATGCATGATGGCAATAGCTTATCTTGACTTTGTCAAGTTAAGCTAAAAACTCAGAGGGGAGGTATGAGTGCCCACTCATGGGAGGGCCATCCCCGTCTGGGCCAATGGTAAGTATAAAAAATATACAAATTACTTTAAATTTGTCATATTTTTATACTACAACCAATGGCCCAGACTTAGCTGAATCGTAAAAAGGCGGAGGGCCTAGGGCTTAAGAATTAGCACACCAAATACAGCTGCTCCTAAGCCTGTATTCCAAGGTGAAAAGGAGATTAAATTTTAAAAGGAATTACATGTATGCCTCTCTATACAATAATAGAGAAGACATATCATCAATAAGGAGCCATTTCCAAGTAATTCCGTATTCTTAGCATGAATGATTATGCTAATTGGGTGTAACAAGCCCCCAATTTTAAGGCTAGTCCAGAATAACTCCCACAAACACATGCCATATATATATAATAAACAAGCTGTATCTAGGATCTGTAATAATCTAGACAAAATAGCTTCACTCATAGCTGCACACTTATCAATCAAGAAGAGATGAAGAAAAATCGCCCCCCCCCCCTTTTTTTTTGAGGAATATTCTTCAAAACAAAGAGGGAAGCACTCTGGAATCAGTGAAAAGCGGTACCAATAATCTATATATATTTGCCCAACAGGCACCCAATTATCAATTATTGGTGCTTAATGCCACTTCAGTAGCTAAGGCTATCGTGGCAATCCCGGTTATTAACAGCGCAAGCTGCTAACGTAAGCCGGAGTCAGAATACGTAGATAGGTCAAAAACCAGTGATATAATGTGTACAACCATACACTTGTCCAATTGAATCCCAATGAAAAGTATCTGTTATAGCAAACATGCTTCAAAGGCAACCAACAGGCGACCCCGTTCAGGTGTATAATTAATTCCAATAATGAAACTCCAAATGAACCGTGCGAGAATGTTAAATATCCTGTGTACCGTCTCTGGTAGAAACCTGGCTTTAAAATATGGAACGAGCTATGATTAACAGACCCGTCATGGACCGTCCCCCAAATAATTCATTGTTCCCTAGGTCTGCAACACCCAACGACTGTTCGGAGAAAGAATATATAACTCCAAATAATGCCAAAAATTGAGAACGTATGCATAGACGGCCTATTGGAAGTTCCATAACTGATCCAAATAGCCCCAAACTTCTCATGAGCTCTATAAAGCAGAACAAGAAGTTTATAGAATCTGTTCAATAATGCATCTGCCTAATAAATATACATATTATGCATGCGAGTAATGAAATCCAGCAAGTACTCATCTGAATACAGCCTGTATCCATGGTATGACCGAGTGATACGAGTGTAACCAGGAAACTGAATAAATAATATGATGTTATTATGCAGTTAACTGAGTTATAAACTCATACGTCGTAAGAAAAGGCCAGACCGCTCTGAGCGAAACTTTTCAGAGTGGACTAATTGCCACATTGGAGAATGTCGCCCAGATAACCGACATGTCAGCTACATAGGTACACAAAGGCTAGTAATATACTGATAATGAATCATATGCTCGTATATGACTTAATGAAAGCGTCAATGACACTGTAGCTTAACTTGTCTGTGTGTTGTGTTTGATGAAAAGGATAATGTTCAATGTTTATGAAAGGATTATGAAATAAGACAAGAATTGTGATAATTGGGAAAATGTTAATTTCTGTTCCCTGTCTGCTATGTTTTTAATAACAAGAGGCCCCACTGGGCCTGAGGCGCTCATCTTGAACAGAACACAATATAAACAGAGTCCAAGAATGAGTGCTACACTGTCAATCGTTGAGTCCCTCTGGAGTGGCAAAAATAATCTGGGCATCATGCCTTTTCTTCAGTTGATCATAAAGTAAAATGTAGAGCTCCCATGATACAACCTATGCGGATTAATCTTAGTTACACACCTCTAGAGGGTACTGGATACAAAATTTTTAATTCTTCAGCAAAATGGCCAATTCCGGCTCCCATAGGGAGCTCAAATATTAACCCAAGCTCTCGATTTGAACACAGTTGAATCTGACTTCCCTAGAGATGTTGAGTACGAAATATGTAAGCATTCTGACTGTTGGATCTGAAGAAGAGAAATGTTAAAGAAATTTCTTTATATTGCACCAAGTTAAAATTTGGGCTAGCATAGCGAGCCCAAATATTAACCTATGGATCCGATTTGAACAAACTTGAATCTGACCCCCCCTAGAGATGTTGTATACCAAATATGAAAGCATTCTGACTAGTGGATCTGAAGATTTTTGAAGAAATTCCCTGATATTGTACTAAGTTAAATTTCAGGTTCCCATATGGAGCCCAAATATTAACCCAGGCACTTGAATTGAACAAACTGGAATCTGACCTCCCCCCCCCCCCCCCCCCCCCCCCCCCCCCCACCTAGAGATGTTGTATACCAAATATGAAAGCATTAAGACTGGTGGATCTGAAGAAGATTTTTAAAGAAATTTCCTCACAGTGCACTAAGTAAAAATTTGGGCTAACATAGCGAGCCCAACCTAGAGATCTGATTTGAACAAACTTGAATCTGACCCCCCCCCCCCCTAGAGATGTTGCATACCAAATATGAAAGCATTCTGACTGGTGGATCTGAAGAAGAAGATTTTTTTAAATTACCCCCCATATTGAACAAAGTTAAAATTTTGACTTCTGTAGGAAGCCCAAATATTAACCTAGGGACTTGGTTTGAACAATCTTGAATCTGACCCTCATAACAATGATGAAAACCAAACATTAAGAGATTCTGACTGGTGGTTCTGAAGAAGAAGATTTTTAAAGAACATTCTCCAAATCCCCCTATGTTAAAAATTCGGGCTCCTGTAGTGAGCCCAAATATGAACCAATGAGCTTTATTTCAACAAGCTTGTATCTGACCCCTCTATGAATGCTGTATACCAAATATCAAAAGATTCTGATGATTGAATATATAACTCCGAATAATGCCAAATATATAACTCCGAATAATGCCAAAAATTGAGAAACGTATGCATAGTCGGCCTATTGGAAGTTCCATAACTGATCCAAACAGCCCCAAACTTCTCATGAGCTCTATAAAGCAGAACAAGAAGTTTATAGAATCTGTTCAATAATGCATCTGCCTAATAAATATACATATTATGCATGCGAGCAATGAAATCCAGCAAGTACTCATCTGAATACAGCCTGTATCCATGGTATGACCGAGTGATACAAGTGTAACCAGGAAACTGAATAAATAATATGATGTTATTATGCAGTTAACTGAGTTATAAACTCATACGTCGTAAGAAAAGGCCAGACCGCTCTGAGCGAAACTTTTCAGAGTGGATTAATTGCCACATTGGAGAATGTCGCCCAGATAACCGACATGTCAGCCACATAGGTACACAAAGGCTAGTAATTTACTGATAATGAATCATATGCTCGTATATGACTTAATGAAAGTGTCAATGACACTGTAGCTTAACTTGTCTGTGTGTTGTGTTTGATGAAAAGGATAATGTTCAATGTTTATGAAAGGATTATGAAATAAGACAAGAATTGTGATAATTGGGAAAATGTTAATTTCTGTTCCCTGTATGCTATGTTTTTAATAACAAGAGGCCCCACAGGGCCTGAGGCGCTCATCTTGAACAGAACACAATATAAACAGAGTCCAAGAATGAGTGCTACACTGTCAATAGTTGAGTCCCTCTGGAGTGGCAAAAATAATCTGGGCATCATGCCTTTTCTTCAGTTGATCATAAAGTAATATGTAGAGCTCCCATGATACAACCTATGCGGATTAATCTTAGTTACACACCTCTAGAGGGTACTGAATACAAAATTTTTAATTCTTCAGCAAAATGGCCAATTCTGGCTCCCATAGGGAGCTCAAATATTAACCCAAGCTCTCGATTTGAACACAGTTGAATCTGACTTCCCTAGAGATGTTGTGTACCAAATATGTAAGCATTCTGACTGTTGGATCTGAAGAAGAGAAATGTTAAAGAAATTTCTTTATATTGCACCAAGTTAAAATTTGGGCTAGCATAGCGAGCCCAAATATTAACCTACGGATCCGATTTGAACAAACTTGAATCTGACCCCCCTAGAGATGTTGTATACCAAATATGAAAGCATTCTGACTAGTGGATCTGAAGATTTTTGAAGAAATTCCCTGATATTTTACTAAGTTAAATTTCAGGTTCCCATATGGAGCCCAAATATTAACCCAGGCACTCGAATTGAACAAACTGGAATCTGACCCCCCCCCTCCCCCCCAGAGATGTTGTATACCAAATACAGGGTTCATACACTTCTAAGGGAGAAAAATTCCATAACTTTTCCAAAACTTTTCAAGGACTTTCCACACATTTCCAAGACCACCGACGAGAAACTTTCCATACCTTTTCCATACCCCAGTGTCCATAAAATTTCGGCTTTTAAAACATCAGACTTGACAACAGAAGATATTATCTTGGATGCGTCACTATTATTATTGCTTGCACATTCAGTTTTTTTCGTTTGATAGCTCATAAAAGAGTTGACTGTTTTTCTTGGATGTAGTTGCCTCCAAATGTTTTTTTTTTTCCGTTCGAATGACTGACAAGTGCAGCTTCTCCCATATTGGCAATGTCAATCGATTTCGCACATGGAATGCATCTGGGTTTCAGTTTATTAACAGCCAGAAAACTTTGATTCCGATAGCCACTTTTCTCTGAATATACAATTGCAAGGCATGTTTTGCGATATATTTACAGATTTGCAAAAATGAGGTCATCTGCCGGTGTTTCTAAAGTGTCTTGATACTTTACATCCATCGGTGTTTCTAAAATGTCTAGATAAATGCAAATAAAGACCGGCCAAATAGCAGATGTTCGTGAATTCCGACGACGCATCGAGATTTTCATTTTTTTTTGGAAACAATATTCGGATTTTCGAAACAAATGATCGATTCCATAACTTTTCCATCCACACCTCTTCTGTGTTCAGTTTTCTCCAAGACTTTTTCCAAACCAGCTCAAAAAAGGTGCCGTTTTCCAGACTTTTCCAGGGTATGGAATTTTTTTTTCTAATTTCCAAAACTTTTCCAGGATTCCAGACCCGCGTGCGAACCCTGAAATATGAAAGCATTAAGACTGGTGGATCTGAAGAAGATTTTTAAAGAAATTTCCTCACAGTGCACTAAGTAAAAATTTGGGCTACCATAGCGAGCCCAACCTAGAGATCTGATTTGAACAAACTTGAATCTGACCCCCCCCCCCCCCCCTCCCCCCCCCCCTAGAGATGTTGCATACCAAATATGAAAGCATTCTGACTGGTGGATCTGAAGAAGAAGATTTTTTTAAATTACCCACCATATTGAACAAAGTTAAAATTTTGACTTCTGTAGGAAGCCCAAATATTAACCTAGGGACTTGGTTTGAACAATCTTGAATCTGACCCTCATAACAATGATGAAAACCAAACATTAAGAGATTCTGACTGGTGGTTCTGAAGAAGAAGATTTTTAAAAAACATTCTCCAAATTACCCTATGTTAAAAATTCGGGCTCCTGTAGTGAGCCCAAATATGAACCAATGAGCTTTATTTCAACAAACTTGTATCTGACCCCTCTGTGAATGCTGTATATCAAATATCAAAAGATTCTGATGATCGGTTCTGGAGAAAAGATCTTTTTTAATTTTTGCAAATATGCTGACTCAGCATTTTTTTCGATGCCCATTACAGAACACCCTAACATAATCGATGGCAATTTTTTTTTACCATTCAATTCTACTGGTCCTAAGGATACTTCATACCAAATAACAGCTCTCTGTTCCATGTGGTTTGGGAAATATGGGCGTTTGGAAATATTTCTATTTTTAGCTCCCAGGGTTCCCATGGGGATGCGGGAATTTTTTTTTTTTTTGCATGGGTCAAGTACTTATGACCCAATAATACCACATACCAAATTTGGTTCATACCAGACCATCGGTTCAGAAAATAGAAATTTTGGGCGGGGCCAAAAATCTTACTCCTCCCATTACAAAGCCAAATATTGCTTCACAAACTTCGTTTGAACAAACTTGATTCTACACCTCAAAAGGAAGCTCCATAGCAAATATCAAGTCATTGTACACACGGATTCTTGAGAAGAAGATTTTAAAAATATTTTGGAGCATTTTCCCTCACTCCCTCCCTATGGGACTGGGCATGTTGAGTTGAACAAAAATGCAATGCCCCTTTGGGACTATCACTCACACAAACTTTCACTTGAATGGGCACAGATGCTTTGGAGGAGAAGACCAAAACATGGTGTTGACGGACACAGACGGACGACAGACGGAGAGCGATGAGATTAGCTCTGCTTGACTTTGTCAAGATGAACTAAAAATAATATGAGGTGTAGACTGTACTAAAGAACTGAGGGGTGGGTTAATATGGACCTCACAGTTAATGTATGTGGCTCTCACAGTTAACGTATGTCAACGAAAGTTACCAAGTTACAGTGAAATTATTCCAAAACGAGTCATCCTATGAAGTTACATTGAAATCCCTTCATAAATAAGGCCTGTAGAGTGTGCTAAAGATTTTCGGGCTTCAGGCCTGTGTAGCCACCATGGTTGACCGATTGCAACTAAAAGGGGATGTCCTCATCTCGACATTATACTGAGTCATTCTACCAAGTTACAATGAAATCCCTTCACAAATACAACCTGCAGTCTGTACTAAAGTTTTTCGGGTTCTGGTTTCGGGCAGCCATCATGGTTGAATGTTCGGGACCAAAAGGGGACGTTCTCATCTGGGCATTATCTGGAGTAATCCTACAAAGTTACAATGAAATCCCTTCATAAATATGACCTGTAGACTGTGCTCAAGGTTTTCGGGCTTCGGGCCCCTGTAGCCATCACAGTTGACCAATCACGACCAAAAGGGGATGTCATCATCTAGGCATCATATGGAGTCAACCTAACAAGTTACAATGAAATCCTTCCATAAATATGACCTATAGACTATGCTAAAGGTTTTTTGGTTTTGGGCTCGGGCAGGCATCAAGGCTGAATGATTGCGGCCAAAAGGGGACGTTCTCATCTAGACATTTGGAATCATCCTACCAAGTTACAATAAAATCCCTTCATAAATATGACCTGTAGACTGTGCTAAAGGTTTTCAGGCTTCGGACCCCTGTAGCCATCACAGTTGCCCAATCGCGTCCAAAAGGGGACGTTCTCATCTAGACATTATATGAAGTCAATCTACCAAGTTACAATGAAATCCCTCCATAAATATGGCCTGTAGACTATGCTAAAGGTTTTCGGGTTTTGGGCTTGGGCAGTCATCACGGTTGACAGATCACGACCAAATGGGGGATTTCTCATCTGGACATCATGCAGAATCATCCTACCAAGTTACAATGAAATCCCTCCATATTAAATATGACCTGCAGACTGTGCTAAAAGATTTTGGGTTTCGGGCTTGGGCAGCCATCACGGTTGACAGATCATGACCAAAAGGGGACATTCACATCTAGACATTATACAGAGGCATCCTACCAAGTTACAATGAAATCCCTTCATAAATACGACCTGTAGACTGTGCTAATGGTTTTCGAGTTTTGGGCTCAGGCAGCTATACCAGTTGACCGATTGCGGTCAAAAGGGGACGTTCTCATCTAGACATGACCCTAAACCTGCATATGAAATTTTGCGACGATCAGACAAGAACTACGGGGTGTAGCCTGTGCTAAAGGAAAATGTGAACAGACTCACAGACTAACAGACTTCCTCATGCATGATGGCAATAGCTTATCTTGACTTTGTCAAGTTAAGATAAAAACAAACAACCACAGGAAACAAATCAACTAAAAAGTGGATGTACCCATGAGTCGCCATTAGAACATGACCCAGCTGCCAATCGAAAAGCCATGAAAGGCATGTATATACTTAAATGCATACTTAAATGATACCTGATGCAAAGCTAGATCTTTATGTAAAGAAAAAACCATGCATCTGGTAGGAGATACAAAACAATAAGGGCACAACACCCCTAGGGTGAGGACGTAACAGTGGCGATAAACAGAATAAACATTCTGTACAACAGGTTAAACTCCCAAGAAATTTAATAAATAATTTCAATAAAAAAAACAGCCCAAAAGCTTAGGAGTTTAACAGGAGGGTTCATGGAAGGATAGGGAAGGAACACATAACCAAAAGTAGGTAACTCATTAGCAAAACTAATGACGTAAAGGCGTATATCCTGAAATTGGGTAACATGAAATAATTTTTATATTATTGAAAAGTTACAGCCCTGAACATCTCAAACCACCGTTGTTCACTTCCATCATCCATTTACTGCCTTGAATCCACCACATACTTCATTGATTTGTGAGAGATTTAAAGCACAGATGTCAGTTGAGATGTTTACTGACTTAGGGCCAAACAAAGAATGATGTTTGCTCCAATTCCGGTCTCTTCCTGAGAACTGTGCATGCATAGATAGTAAAAGTATGGAGGGCCAGATAGGACTTTTAATTTTCAGTTTTGTAATTGGGGGGATTGGGATTGGGAGGTTCAAAATTTGTGTTTGGCCCTTGATAATAATGAGTTTGCACCAGCTAAGTCTGGGCCATTGGTTGTAGTATAAAAATATTATACCACAACTACTGTACATATTCAATGTTATGTGATCCAATCCAGACATTGGGAAATTTGCTCTATACACCATGCGTGGAATTAGGATCATGTGTAAAAATGTCAAGTAAGAATGCATCTGATCGGACATTATACATCTAAGTGATGTTATGACATGAATAAAATGCTTTGACACAAAACAATGTCAAGCAAGAAAGTTTTCAGATCACCTAAGGTGGTATTCTTATTTAAAAATATCAGCTTCAATCACTTAACTGGTAGAGTGCTGGAAACCCATATTTGGGCTTTATTCTGAAGTGCAGGTACCCAAAACTAAAGGCTTCATACTTAGTGGGTTTGCTTTGTATTATTTTTCAAGCAAACTTAGTTAGTCTACAAGAATTTACCTTGTTATAATCTATGGGAGAGTGCCCACTGGCACTCTCCCATAGATTGTAACAAGGCAAAGACACCTGAACAAATTTAGTTGACCCAACATAATTTAGCACTCTACCAGTTAATTCTAGTTTAATCATGGTATAAATACAGAACACAACTTGGGTAGAGTACAGGGGACAAGAATCAGCGAACCTTGGTGGAGTCTTTCCTGTATTTCATGTGCACCTTCCACACTTGTGAAATACAGGATAAACTCCACCATGGGTCATTGATTCCAGTCCCCTATACTCCACCCTCATCTGTGTTTGGTATTATCATGCAATTCATTTTCACCTACCCTTTTTAGAAGAAAACATAAAAATGATGGTGTAGTTTTTAAAAATTTAAGTGTAAGGCCAAAAAAATGTTGCTCAGGTATTTTTTTTTTAAATCAGTGAGGGTGTTTTTTTTAGTTTTTTTCTTACATACACGGGAGGGGGGGGGGGGGGGAGTAAATTTCAGTTTTTGGAGTCTAAGTTGCTTATTTTCATTCCAACACTCACAAATCAACATGGAACATCTGAAAACTGTCAATTTTTTTATAACCGATATTTTACAGGAATTTTAGCTCCAATGGATTTTTGTCCAGGTATCCACAAACAGCATATGAGCAGGATTAGCAGCTCTGCTCATTTGAGATTCTCTCTTAAGAGGTACAAGAAGATATTATTTTAAAGGGAGTCCAGTGGCTTAGTGGTTACGGAATTGGACTTCAAAACTAAAAGGGCCACGGTTTGAATCCTGATTGCCCACATGGGGGCACAGAGGTGCTATTTACTGAGGCATACTGTGCATCAATGCTGCACATGTCTTCAAAATGCTAACCCTACTTGTGTGGCGTTAGTATGATGGGAAGTCTGGTAGTTGCTCAGTGGCTCTCTCCAGGTACTCTGGCTTCCGCCACCGGCGAAAATGTCTGCCACTGTCGAAAAGTGTTGTTAAATCCCAATAAATAAATAAATAAATATTATTCTAAAACAGATGCCGCTGAACAACTCATGATGACATAGAGAACTTTAATGATGCATTGTTAAGATGAGAGTTGTAGTTATGTTCAGGGAAGGTTTATGTTAACTGATCGAGTGCTAGATAAGGCTGGACACTGTTATAGATATCAATAGTAATAATGTTGGAATTTAACTCTTAACCTGCTTAGTATTATTAAGATATTTTTTATCAAATCCAGTTATGGCTGCTGTGAGGCAGCCATGACCAGATTTGACAAAAAAATTCATCTAAATTTAACTAAAGAAATCATTGGTGAAGAAATTTAAATTTTATAGTAAATTTCGTTTCTTATTATACCTACCACAATTGTTTACTACAGGCTTGCACTACAGTGGAAGTCCCTAACTTGGATAATATACTTTCTATTTTTGTCTTTCCCAAGCAATTTGGGAAAGAAAAGTGGTGCAAAAGCACCAAGAAAAAGTAAGCCAAAACTGGGTCGAGTGCAACCGGCGCAGACCCAGTATGGGATGCTCTCTTTCAAGTACAACTCCATGACTTCCGTTGCCAGTGCGCATATGCATCGCTAATGACTCATTTTTTTTAATCCGCCAACGTGAGAGTTATGTGATCAGCGGGGAGGAAGGATTCTTACCCGTATAAGAAGACGGGACCGCCTCCATGTAAACAATTGTGGTAGGTATAATAAGAAAGGAAATTTACTATAAAATTTAAATTTCTTATCAACCTACCCACAATTGTTTACTACAGGCTGAATAGACAATAGGCTGGAGGGAATCGCATAACCAACCCTACACATAACCCAAGTGCACTGGAACCATGAACAGATGGAAGAGGTCCCGAGGCTTATCAACCATAGCATTACAAACATTAGTAAAAGACAATGAAAGATGAGGCGTATGGTTCTGTGCGATGCACAGACAGAAAGAGCAGGAACAGCATGGAGCTGGAACTGACCATGTAAAAAGCTGAATGGCTGGAATAGACAACAGCCTGAGTCGAAGAAAGAGGGCCCCTAGGACAAAGGTCCTCTGTCGGCTCTTGCAACTGTCGCAGATAAATGGAGAAGGTAGCATTTCTCCAGTAGGCTGCCAGTATAACATCCGACAACAGGACGGAGTTAGTAAAAGCAATTGGTAATATAATCACCAGTAGCTAGACAAGTGGAAGCTGCACGAATAGCTAGACAAATCCATCAAGAAATGGATGCAGGAGAGATCTGGCATGTGAGAAAACGCATATCCATCCAGGATAAAGATGCGAACGCCCCCCACCCCCAAGCAAAGCAGCGCCCAAGAAAGTGTCCATCTTGGAGTAAACTGCAAAGTCCTAGGCCTTTTCAAGGAAAAGAGCTGAACAAGCTTGGAGAGGCAAAGATGAGTGTCGAAACAATGCGGTACCACATATGAAAAAGGTCTCCAAAGCATGGACTTGTACCCACTGCTGGAGACCCCCAGAAACAAACATATACCAGAAACTCCGCAAGCGGTGTGATCGAAGGAGTGACAGAAGCAACAGAGTGATCGCACACCATCGACAGAAGAACCTTCCACTTAGACACAGAGGCTAAACCAGTGGAGTGAGTGCCTCCTTGAAGAAGAAAAGCAACTCCACTGCTTGTCTCGAAAAACCACTACGGAGGAGACAAGACCCGATAAAAGACGTGCGAAGGCACAATGAAGTCGGGTCAACTTGAAACCTCCTCGTGTGACTTTGGCAAAGAAAGTTGCGACGTAGAGGGAGACATGCTGGAACCGCCGCTAACAGAGAGCGGGAGCAGATTGATCCACACCCACCGAGGTAACAGGGGTGTGATCGAAAGGATTCAACGACTGCAGGTTCATATCCGGGTGAGAACCTGAGGCGGAATCGGAACCGGCAGGAAGGCGTAACTGACAAAACTGTCCCAAAGGAGGGCCAGAGCGTCCATGGCGAAAGCTAGAGCATCTGGACACAAGGACACGAAAGTGTCCACCTGATGGTTCCAACGAGTCGCCAAGAGATCGATGAAACACCGCTATGTGGAGCATCCACTCAGTGGAAAAGAACCTGCCCCATCGGAACATGGAGTCAGCTAGGACGTTCAGACTGCCGGAAATGTGATGAACAACCACCCCGGTGTTGACATCCTGAGCGAGCAGTAGAAGATCCCGAGCCAATACGTACATTGGAACCGAGTGCGTGCCGCCCTGGTTCTGAATGTAAGCAACCACTGTCGAATTGTCGAACAACAGGACCTGATGATTCGACAGGTGAGGGATCCACTGCCTTTAACTCAGAAGAAGAGCAAGAAGCTCCTTCTGGTTGATGTGTAGAGATGCCCGATCCTGGTCCCACATCTCGTGAAGGGAAAGACCTAGAGGATCCAACGTCGCACCCCATCCGAAATCGCTGACATCTGCCGTCAGAACATGATCGGACGTGGGTAAGTCCAACGGGACACCCTGCGTGATCCACTGAACATTCGTCCAGTGGAGAAGGTGAGGATAAGAGATTCTGGTAACTGAAGCACCAGATCCAGAGAATCGACATTCGGCCTCCAATGACTGAGCAGAAAATGTTGGAGAGGTCTGACATGCAGCCGACCTAGAGGAATGAGATCCGTCACCGAACCGCAGAGACCGAGCAGCCGGAGAATACCCTGTGCCGTCGCGGATGTGGACTGGGAACAGAGTCAGAGCAAAAGCTGAGAGAATCACAGCCCTGGCCTGCGGAAACCACCACTGTATTGAACTGAGTGCAGAAGGCCATCCCCAGATGACAAAACGACTGAGCAGAAAGTGTTGGAGAGGTCTGACATGCAGCCGACCTAGAGGAATGAGATCCATCACAGAACCGCAGAGACCGAGCAGCCAGAGAATACCCCGTGCCATCGCGGATGTGGACTGGGAACAGAGTCAGAGCAAAAGCTGAGAGAATCACAGCCCTGGCCTGGGGAAACCACCACTATATTGAACTGAGTGCGGAAGGCCATCCCCAGATAACAAAACGACTGAGAAGGGACCAGAACCGACTTCTTCTCGTTGACTCTGAATCCTAGCGACGTGAGCAAGCTCAACAGAGTGTCGACATCCATCTCCAGTAAGGCAGCATTGGAATGCCTCTGGAGGATATCGTCTAGATATGCCAAAGTAGTCACCCTGGACTGTGTGCGATGGAAGGCTATCACATGCGACAACAGAAGGGTGAAGGCCCAAGGAGCCAGGTTGAGGCCGAATGGCATGGCCTTCAACTGGTAAACTCCCCCCAAAAAAGTGAACCTGAGATACTTAGCGTCACCCGATGAATCGGAACGTGAAAGTAAGAGTCTCGCAGGTCGATGCTGGAAGCGAAAACTCCCTGGTGAATGGAACGGTGAACCGACCTGAAAGTCTCCATGCAAGACGTGGGAGCAATGATAGACTGATTCAGGATACTCAGATCGATAACCGGTCGGAGTCGGGCGCCCTTCTTCGGCACCAAGAACAGGTGGGAATAAAACCCCACTGACTGAATGTTCTTGACGACCTCGATCGCACCAGGAGATTGTCTATCTTCGTGGACAAAAGCTCCCGACGTAAAATGTCTGAAGGAACTGTGGTTGGAAGAGGCACTCTGGACAGAGTGGGGTGCCTTCGGAAGAATATTCGCAGCCCGGACCGAACATCTAACACACAAGGATCGGATGTAATGGTGGCCCAACGGTCTGCAAACTCTGCTATCTTTTCTCCAACCTGGACGAATCGAGGTGAGGACCTTCAGTTCGAACCCCGAAGAGACCCGCGAGAGGAGAAACCACCTCCTCTACTGAATGAAGAATCCTGAGACTTCCCTCTAGCCTGTCAGCGCTTACCCTTACCCCATGAGTAAGAAGTAGAAGCGGTGGCAGAAGGATCAGCCCTTTGCTTCGCAGAGGAAGCAGAAGGGTACTTGTTAGGCTCTGAACGGTTCCTGCCTCCCCTAGAAGGCTGATCAAGCTGACGAAGCATCAGATGATCTTTGGAATGACGTAGGATGTCATCCCGGACCGTCGACACGGAACCCATGGAACAGTAGCAGACCTGCCAAAGAAGCAGATCGAAGAGCAGCGTGCTGCCCCAGGAAGGGATCGGGCCTGTGTCCAGCACAGAGTCCCTTCGAACTAGTTCTAAAATAGCCGTGTCACAGACATGCGTGTGAGTAGGACGCATGAGCGCCTTGGACAGCACACGCAAAGGAGTCTGTACATCGTCAAACCTATCTGGATGCAGATATGATGTGATCGGAGAGAGAAAGCATACCCAGCATTTCTCTCGGTAAGCCCAACATGATCTCCAAAGTCGTCATAGGAATGATGCCGACTTGGGCTTGGAAAGCCCGAGGGAATTGGAGTCCTGATCCAAAACCGTCAAAGTCTGGCAGACTGACGGATTGGCGAAATCGTAGAAACGATAACGCACCGGAGGCAAAAAGGAGTCAACCCTGGTGAAGAACGGAGCCTTCATAGCCTTGGAACTCAGCTTAGAGTCCAATGCTGAAAATGCTTCAACCACCTGTACTGACTGGCAAGGTCGAAGACGCCCAGAAGCAGGTTGCTCCACAGGCTGTAGGCACGCGACCGATGATCGCAGCCTGGCTGACACTGTCTGCTGGTTTGATGGTTTAAGATCTGGAAGGAACCCAAACACAAAGTCAAGAGCTGCTCCCAAATCAGAAGACTGCTGGCTCTCGACATCAAGGATGCCGGACTCCTCCCCTGAGTCGGAAGACACATAGCCCATCGTGGGCAAACCAGCCGATGCCTCCATGGTGTAGGCACCAGGGGGATCAGAAAGCGGCCTGTTTCCAATCCCAGGAGGCAGCGCCATAGGAGGCGCCTGGAAACCACTCGCTGCCTCGCTGGAAGCAATGGGAAGGCTCTTGGACAGAACCTGAGTGAGTAAGGAGAGGGCCTCCCTAAGCTCACTGCCCGTACCAGCCGGTTCGACATGGGAACGAACCAGCAAAGTGGCTTCACACCTGACCCTCTTAACCAGCGAAGGGTCACGATCCTCCAATACACCCGAAGCGGGGCGACAGGCGGCAGCCAATACATCTGTGGGCAGACGTGTATAGGGGTAGGACACACCCCGAGGATCAACATAACGGGAACTCGGGAGAGTTGCTGTGGACCTCTGCAGGGCAGAAGGTCCAAGATGCACAGAAGGCGTTGGTCCCGCATAACTGGCCGTGTGACCAGAAAGAGTGGACAGAAAACGCCAATGACAAAACTGTGGTACTCGACGGCGCAGAGACCACAGTAGAGGGTCCAGCCGGCAGCCACTTCCAACTTCGCTGAGTTGAAGTCAGGGAAGGCTGAGGCCTATAGATGCCAAGTCTACACTCCCAGACACCGCTGCAGACCACTGCAGGTATAAAACTACTGTGCTCAATGGCTGAGAGGACACAGTAGGGGGTTCAGTCAGCAGCCACTTCCGACTTCGCCAAGTTGAAGTCGGGGAAGGCTGAGGCCGATACCCCACAACCACACTACAGACATCCCTGCAGACCCTTGCAGGGATAAGCCAAGGTCGGCTAAAAACGGTGTCCAATGACGTTGTAGACGGAACAGCAGTAGCAGGAGGTACGACGGGAGCTGTTGGAACTGGCGGAAAATCGGAGAGGGCCACCTAGCTCAGCCTCCAAAGGTGGATTCACAACCCTAGTGACAGCCTCAGATGTCAACTGGAGAGGGCGCATAGTCCCGGAACCAGGCATCTCTTCACCAGAAATCCAACAGATCCCGCAGTATCCACCACGGTAAAAAAACTGCACATTCCCCACGGAAGGGGAATAACTCTCACCAGACATGGTCGAGTCGGGGAGCCCCAAAACGACAGCGTTCCCCACCCCCTGCTGGTGTGGGAGGAGCTACACATCTCCCACGGAGGGGGAGCAATTCTCACCAGACGTGGTCGAGTCGGGTGGCCCAAAATGACAGCGTTCTCCACCCCCGTGGGAGCAAGAGGAGCTGCACATCCCCCACGGAGGGGTGTAACTCACACCAGACATGGTCGAGCCGGGTGGGCCCCGGAACGACAGCATCACACCCCCCCCCCCCTTGCAGGAGGAGCTGTATATCCCCCACAGAGGGGGTATAACTCACACCAGACGTGGTCGAGTCAGAGGAGGGGGGGGGGAAACGACAGCGTTCAACACCACCCGCGGATGCAGAAGAAACAGACACGAGAACGCACCAAGGCGAGGGCAAAAGGAATTGCCCTAAAGGAACCGAACTGGAAATAACAGAGGTGAGAGCAGTAGAAGAAAAAGGTGAACTCAACAGAAACAGAAAGTAGAAGAACACCCTCAACTACGAGAGAAGGTGGCAGAAAAAAAAACGGTGGGTACACGACAGAACCCAGACGGCCGACAGGGACCAAAAAAAACAGAAATTCAGCCCTCAACAGAGTGAAGAAATCCTGTCCAGACAGTCTCGGATTGACACCTAACTCCAATAACAATTAAATTTATCAACCGAAAAATTCATTGTCGAACCGCGTTGACACGAAGTCGAACACAAAACATTCGCGAAAACGGAATAGTAAATAATATACAATGAGAATGTGGTTGAAAATATTAACGAGAATATATAAAACACAGTCCTGTTATTATACGATCTTCAGATCCATAATTCCAGTCACAGGAAAACCATTATCGACGAGTTGAATTATCACTGTTTCATAATGCATTTCACGTGTATCGGATAGAAAAAGAATGAGTCATTAGCGATGCATATGCACACTGGCAACGGAAGTCGTGGAGTTGTACTTGGAAGAGAGTGTCCCGTACTGGGTCTGCGTCGGTTGCACTCGACCCAGTTTTGGCTTATTTTTTTGCTTGGGAAAGACAATGAAAGTGTCAATGACACTGTAGCTCAACTTGTCAAGACAAAGACATGTATAGTATGTGACACAGCAATGACACAAACATCTAGGTAATGACCTGATAACAAAGGTACATATAAAGTATTGTAACGGCCTGTACATAAATACTGCCCGTAGACAGTAACAAATGTATAGGTAAAGTATTGTAAAGGTGGGTGACAGTCAGATGCTAAACTAGAAAAGAAATCTTGTGAGTCCCAGAGTGGGTCTGACTGAACCCCAAAATATTTGTTCTCATAGCACAGTGATAACAAAAGCACCCCAAAACACACTCATTCCTGTCCCAAGGTGAAAACAAAGGTACCCAAGAAGTTTCGTGAAGATCAGTTCATAAATACGAGCTGTATAGAAGTTGTGACAAAAAACTGATTGGACCTAATTTCGGTACAAAATGGCCACTGGCAGCCATCTTGAATTTTGGACTGCACTCAGAAACATTCGTTCTCATCCCAAGGTGATAACAAAGGTACCCAAGAAGTTTCAGGAAGATCGGTTGATAAATACAGCCTCTAACCCTAGCAGTATTGACATGTGCACTTACAGTGTATAAGTAGCACTAAATAAATCAAAATTCATCTAATTTGCATAAATTCTGCACGAGAAAAAAACCTGCACTGTATGTGATGTATTCCATTTTACTAAACATTCATACAAAAAATTATTCAAATCAGAACTTTCATACAGAAGTTCTGTACAAAAGTCTGATTGCACTAATTTTGGTACAAAATGGCTGCTGGTGGCCATCTTGAATTTCAGACCACACCCAAAAACACTCGTTCTCATCCACGGTAATAACAAAGGTACCCAAGACATTTCGTAAAGATTGGTTCATAAATACGGCCTCTAGCCTGAGCCGTATAGAAGTTGTGTACAAAAAACTGATTAGACCTAATTTCGGTACAAAATGGCCACTGGCAGCCATCTTGAATTTCGGACCGCACTCAGAAACACTCGTTCTCGTCCCAAGGTGCCAACAGAGGTACCCAAGACGTTTCGTGAAGATCGGTTGATAAATACAGCCTCTAGCCCGAGCCATATTGAGATGTGTATTTACTGTGTAAGCTGCACTGAAAAAATCAAAGTTCATCTAATTTGCATAATTTCTGCACGAGAAAAAAACCTGTATTATATGTCATGTATCCCATGGTACTAAACATTCACACACAAAATTATTCAAATCAGAGCTTTCATGTGGAAGTTCTGCGCAAAAATCTGATTGCCTCTAATTTTAAACAAAATGGCTGCCAATGGCCATCTTGAATTTCGGACCGCACCCAAAAACACTCGTTCTCGTCCCACGGTGATACCAAAGGTACCCAAGAAGTTTTGTAAAGATCGGTTCATAAATGCGGCCTCTAGCCCGAGCCGTATTGGCATTTGCACTGACAGTGCTCAAAGTAACACTAAATACATCAAAGTTAGTCTAATTTGCATAATTTACGTACGAGAAAAAAACCTGTATTGTATGTGATGTATCCCATGGTACTAAACATTCATACAAAAAATTATTCAAATCAGCGCTTTCCTATGGAAGTTCTGTGCAAAAAACAGATTTCTGCATCATCGGTACAAAATGGTGGCTGGCTGCCATCTTGAATTTTGGACCGAACCCCAAAACACTCGTTCTCGTCCCATGGTCATAACAAAGGTACCCAAGAAGTTTCGTAAAGATCGGTTCATAAACACGGCCTCTAGCCCGAGCCGTATTGAATTGTTGATGGACAGACGGACAGACGGACGACTGGCCATGGCATAAGCTCAAATTTGGCTTTGCCAAAGTTGAGCTAAAAATAGAGAGTATATTATCCGAGTTAGGGACTTTCACTGTAGTGCAAGCCTGTAGTAAACAATTGTGGGTAGGTTGATAAGATATCAATGCTATTTTCAGGGTGGAAATTGGATTAACCCTTAACCTAACAAATCTGCCCACATAATTTACAAATTAAGCACTTTAAAAAAATTATATTTAAAATTTTTTTTTAAACAAAACCATATCAAGTGACCCCTCATTGGAATGAGCCCATTGAGCTCGTTCCAATGAGGGGTCACATGACATGGTTTTATTGAGATTTTTGGAAAAAATTTAAAAGTCAATAATTAAAATAATACATTTTGAGATTGTCTGCATTGGGTAAAGGGTTAAATATGCCCAAATTACAAATATTTCAGTGAAAAGAGTAATCCTGTCCTGGGCTGGAATATCCGCCAGAAGCATGCAAATAGTTAAATAAATTTTTTTTTAAATATTGCATCATGTACAAACTTCAGTAGGGATATCTCCTCTCACTAATGGAAAGCTAACCTCATTATATTCTGGATTCAATGTCTTCTTTTTCACTGATGTCTTGTTCTTTGACTTCTTGTCTTTGTCTGGCTTCAAGTACCTGTAAAAATAGATAAAATATGTGTTGAAGTTTCTGTTAACAATAAATCACCATATAATTTCTCAATGTGAAAATCAAGTGCACTATTTTCAACTATCTCTAGAGATTTCTCTCTTTTTTTTATTTACTTTGACTCAAGCTTGCATTATTCTACTTTAAAAATCTTACAAAAGGTTCTTTTTTTATTTTGCTGAAGTCAGACTGATCTGCTTGTTATATCCAGTTCCCAGTGGCAGCTTCTTTCACTGACACTTACGTAACATAAGTAGCAGACGACACCCACAATACTTTACCAAGCAGTAATGCATGAGCAAAAATGGAATCCATTGGTCATTTGTTTATTTTTCAAGTTCTTATGACCGAGACGCAAAAATCACAAAAAATTCAAGATGGTTGCAATGGTGGCTATATTGGATACACCAGATTTTTTTTTTTTTATTCCGGAGTATGTGGAATAACCACAGAGCAGTGTTGAATAACTGTGTTGGACTCTCCAGTTTACAAACACAGCGTAAGAATGGTTTGCATCAGTGGAAGGCATGTGTATCATCTTTAACTGGTTGAGAGTGCTAAATTATTTTTAAGTTATTTGAATCGTAATTTTTTTCAAAGATGTCATGCTACCAGTAAGGAAAGCTTTAGTTTTGCAAGATTTTGTTCATGAACAATTGTTTATCACAATTTATTGGAGAGTGCCTGTTGGCACTCTCCAATAAATTGTAACAAAAATAATTTTATATATAGAGGATATTCACGAAAATTTGATGAATACCGAAAATATCTCGTGAGTGGCTACAAAGAAATATGAGGATCTTCACGAGCGACACAGTCGCGAGTGAAGATCCTCATATTTCTTGTAGCCACGAACGAGATATTTTCGGTATTCATCAAATTTTTGTGAATTTTCTTTTTATTTAATGCTCTACGACTACAAACTTTCCAATTTGTGGCCTTTATTTGCCATTAAGGCGCAAAATTTATGTGCCGAACCGGCGTCCATACAAAAATTACAACAACCAAACTCCAACCATTGGAATGTGTGAATATCTGCACAAAAAGTAGTCCCGTCTTATTTCTCCCCTAACTTTACGATTTACCAAGGCTGGCGAATTGAAATAATCGCAATGTGTTTCGAAGAAATAGAACAATAACAAAAAACACCACTTTCTTATTTTCAATAACAAGACACGTCATTTTATTTTTTTTTAACTCAATGCACTGAAGACGTGTGAAGTTGAACTGAAGAAATTTGAAAGTGATTTCGGCTTTTCGCTGGAAGGTGAATGAGAAAGTCAAACTTTGAAACCGCTGATTTAATGAATTGATTTAGTCACTGTCACTATCAATTATTCGAATTCGTTTGTATTTGGGACTCTGGAATTCATTACTGATGTGCTGACTCGTTTAAAGTACATGTGATTCGTCATCCGAACCTACGATGAAATATCGATTTCTAAATATCATTTTGATATTTCGTTTTGCCGACCGACAGGGGAATATGACTTAATTTTTCAGCGTGAATTGATGCCTGAGCATTAAATAAAAACATTTATTTTCTATTGCGAAGAAAACAACAAGCCTATGCAAACAGTGTAAAGCCAATAAAGTGGCTTTTAGCACTTTTCCATAAAGCCATGATAGTGGCTTCTAGCACACAAGCAGTTAGGACATTCCTTAGGACATTTCACCACCATGGTTCTAGCAACTGGTATCAAGTGTTTTGCCCAACGGCACAACACAGATGATGCAGAACAGGATGAAACCTACGACATTTCAATCTGAAATCCAATGTGCTGATCAATGAGCCACCATGTTCCCTCCCATGGAGATCACATTCGATGTGCCAGAATTTGAGAGGAACCTTCCTCTGGTAAGGTCTAATCCAATATAAATAAGAGGTGTGCATCAGAGATGCAGGCATCGAGTTGTGGCTACTTGCTTCATGCACTTTCTATTGAAAATCAGAAAAGTCATCACGCTGAGCTCAACATTTGCGTAAACTGATGATGATGAGCTCCAAATTTGTAAAACTGGACTAATTAAGGCCCATAACTCTGTAACGAGAAATCAGACCGAGCCTGTTTTCGAACTCACTTGAGATATTATTGCAAAAGACCTGTATGGCAAATATTAGGCACATCAGATAACGTTTGTTCAAGCTATTGCATTAACAAGCTCATAATTTGTAAAAATTGACTAATTAAGGTCCATAACTCTGTAACAAAAAATCGGCCCAGGCCAGTTTTTTAACTCGCTTGAGATATTATTGTAAAAGACCTGTGTGGCAAATATTAGTCAAATCGGAAAATGACTGTTCAAGTTATTTTGCTAATCTGTTCCTAGGGCCCTCCCTCATGGTCCTTTTGGTGGCTGCATGCTATCTTTTTATAACCAATGCAAACTTAAAAAAAAAAAAAAAATTAAATGTTTTTTTATGTCAGCTATTTTGCCCAAGTTAATAAAATTGATAAATTTGTCTCTTGAGTGCAAGAAGGCTTTGCATTGCTTTAGCATTGCAAAGCCTTCTTGCACTCAAGGGATGAAAAACACCACCATCCATGCTATTCTGTAGATTGAGGTTAAACAAACCAAGAACATGAACTTTTGATGGCAAAGAAATAATTAAAAAAATAATATAAAATGAAAGTGTCAATGACACTGTAGCTCAACTTGGCAAGACAAAGACATGTACATGCATAGTATGTGACACAGCAATGAAAAACATCTAGGTAATGACCTGATAACAAAGGTACATATAAAGTATTGTAACGGTCTGTACATAAATACTGACCGTTGCCTGTAACAAATGTATAGGTAAAGTATTGTAAAGGTGGGTGACAGTCAGATGCTGAACTAGAAAAAATCTTTGAGTCCCAGAGTGGGTCTGACTGAACCCCAAAATATTTGTTCTCATAGCACAGTGATAACAAAGGCACCCCAAAACACACTCGTTCCTGTCCCAAGGTGAAAACAAAAGTACTCAAGAAGTTTTGTGAAGATCAGTTCATAAATACGAGCTGTATAGAACTTGTGACAAAAAACTGATTGGACCTTATTTCGGTACAAAATGGCCACTGGCAGCCATCTTGAATTTTGGACCGTACCCAGAAACACTCATTCTCATCCCAAGGAGATAACAAAGGTACCCAAGAAGTTTTGTGAAGATCGGTTCATAAATACAGCCTCTACCCTGAGCCGTATTGACATGTGTGCTTACATTGTGTAAGTAGCACTGAATAAATCAAAGTTCATCTAATTTGCATAATTTCTGCACGAAAAAAAAACCCTTACAATATGTGATGTATTCCATGTTACTAAACATTCATACAAAAATTTATTAAAATCAGAACTTTCATACAGAAGTTCTATACAAAAGACTGATTGCACTAATTTTGGTACAAAATGGCTGCTGGTGGCCATCTTGAATTTCGGACCACACCCAAAAACACTCGCTCTCATCCCACGGTGATAACAAAGGTACCCAAGAAGTTTCGTAAAGATTGGTTCATAAATATGGCCTCTAGTCTGAGCTGTATAGAAGTTGTGTACAAAAAACTGATTAGACCTAATTTCGGTACAAAATGGCCACTAGCAGCCATCTTGAATTTTAGGCCGCACCCAGAAACACTCATTCTCGTCCCAAGGTGATAACAAAGGTACCCAAGACATTTCGTGAAGATCAGTTCATAAATACAGACTCTAGTCTGAGCCGTATTGACATGTGTACTTACTGTGTGTAAGTCGCACTGAAAAAATCAAAGTTCATCTAATTTGCATAATTTCTGCACGAGAAAAAAACCCGTATTATATGTGATGCATCCCATGGTACTAAACATTCACACAAAAAAATTATTCAAATCAGGGCTTCCATATGGAAGTTCTGTGCAAAAATCTGATTGCACCTAATTTTGTACAAAATGGCTGCCATCGGCCATCTTGAATTTCGGACCGGACCCCAAAACACTCATTCTCGTCCCACGGTGATACCAAAGGTACCCAAGAAGTTTCGTAAAGATCGGTTCATAAATACGGCCTCTAGCCCGAGCCGTATTGGCATTTGCACTTACAGTGCTGAAAGTAACCCCCAAAAACATCAAAATTAGTCTAATTTGCACAATTTACGTACGAGAGAAAAACCCGTATTATATGTGATGTATCCCATGGTACTAAACATTCATACAAAAAATTATTCAAATCAGAGCTTTCATATGGAAGTTCTGTACAAAAAACAGATTTCTGCATCGTCGGTACAAAATGGCAGCTGGCAGCCATCTTGAATTTCGGACCTCACCCAAAAACACTCGTTCTCGTTCCACGGTCATAACAAAGGTACCCAAGAAGTTTCGTAAAGATCGGTTCATAAATACGGCCTCTAGCCCGAGCCATAGCAGCTTGGCACTTACAGCTCTGAAAGTAACACTAAATAAATCAAAGTCAGTCTAATTTGCATAATTTACACACGATAAAAAAAACCGTATTATATGTGATGTATCCCATGGTACTAAACATTTATACAAAACTTTATTCAAATCAGAACTTTCATACAGAAGTTCTGTACAAAAAACTGATTTTTGCATCATCGGTACAAAATGGCCACTGGCAGCCATCTTGAATTTCGGACCACACCTAAAAACACTCGTTCCCGTCCCAGGGTCATAACAAAGGTACACAAGAAGTTTCGTAAAGATCGGTTCATAAATACGACCTCTAGCCCGAGCCATAGCCAATTGTTGACGTACGGACAGACGGCCAGACGGCCAGACGGCCAGACGGACAGACGGACAGACGGACGGACGGACAGATGGACGACGGACGACGGGCCATGACAATAGCTCAAATTTGACTTCGTCAAAGTTGAGCTAAAAATGCTTGCCCGCTTGCAATTTTACATAAAAAGGGCTGAGAAACAAAAGATTTACATTGTGGGACCTAGCTAGTGTCTGGCTTTTTATCACTCAAATATTCAAATGAAAGTGTCAATGACACTGTAGCTCAACTTGTCAAGACAAAGACATGTACATGTATAGTATGTGACACAGCAATGACAAACATCTAGGTAATGACCTGATAACAAAGGTACATATAAAGTATTGTAACGGTCTGTACATAAATACTGACCGTTGCCTGTAACAAATGTATAGGTAAAGTATTGTAAAGGTGGGTGACAGTCAGATGCTGAACTAGAAAAAATCTTTGAGTCCCAGAGTGGGTCTGACTGAACCCCAAAATATTTGTTCTTATAGCACAGTGATAACAAAGGCACCCCAAAACACACTCGTTCCTGTCCCAAGGTGAAAACAAAAGTACTCAAGAAGTTTTGTGAAGATCAGTTCATAAATACGAGCTGTATAGAACTTGTGACAAAAAACTGATTGGACCTAATTTCGGTACAAAATGGCCACTGGCAGCCATCTTGAATTTTGGACCGTACCCAGAAACACTCATTCTCATCCCAAGGAGATAACAAAGGTACCCAAGAAGTTTTGTGAAGATCGGTTCATAAATACAGCCTCTACCCTGAGCCGTATTGACATGTGTGCTTACATTGGGTAAGTAGCACTGAATAAATCAAAGTTCATCTAATTTGCATAATTTCTGCACGAAAAAAAACCCCTTACAATATGTGATGTATTCCATGTTACTAAAGATTCATACAAAAATTTATTCAAATCAGAACTTTCATACAGAAGTTCTATACAAAAGACTGATTGCTCTAATTTTGGTACAAAATGGCTGCTGGTGGCCATCTTGAATTTCGGACCACACCCAAAAACACTCGCTCTCATCCCACGGTGATAACAAAGGTACCCAAGAAGTTTCGTAAAGAATGGTTCATAAATATGGCCTCTAGTCTGAGCTGTATAGAAGTTGTGTACAAAAAACTGATTAGACCTAATTTCGGTACAAAATGGCCACTAGCAGCCATCTTGAATTTTAGACCGCACCCAGAAACACTCGTTCTCGTCCCAAGGTGATAACAAAGGTACCCAAGACATTTCGTGAAGATCAGTTCATAAATACAGACTCTAGTCTGAGCCGTATTGACATGTGTACTTACTGTGTGTAAGTCGCACTGAAAAAATCAAAGTTCATCTAATTTGCATAATTTCTGCACGAGAAAAAAACCTGTATTATATGTGATGCATCCCATGGTACTAAACATTCACACAAAAAAATTATTCAAATCAGGGCTTTCATATGGAAGTTCTGTGCAAAAATCTGATTGCACCTAATTTTGTACAAAATGGCTGCCATCGGCCATCTTGAATTTCGGACCCGACCCCAAAACACTCGTTCTCGTCCCACGGTGATACCAAAGGTACCCAAGAAGTTTTGTAAAGATCGGTTCATAAATACGGCCTCTAGCCCGAGCCGTATTGGCATTTGCACTTACAGTGCTGAAAGTAACCCCAAAAAACATCAAAATTAGTCTAATTTGCACAATTTACGTACGAGAAAAAAACCTGTATTATATGTGATGTATCTCATGGTACTAAACATTCATACAAAAAATTATTCAAATCAGAGCTTTCATATGGAAGTTCTGTACAAAAAACAGATTTCTGCATCGTCGGTACAAAATGGCAGCTGGCAGCCATCTTGAATTTCGGACTGCACCCAAAAACACTCGTTCTCGTCCCACGGTCATAACAAAGGTACCCAAGAAGTTTCGTAAAGATCGGTTCATAAATATGGCCTCTAGCCCGAGCCATAGCAGCTTGGCACTTACAGCTCTGAAAGTAACACTAAATAAATCAAAGTCAGTCTAATTTGCATAATTTACACACGAGAAAAAAACCTGTATTATATGTGATGTATCCCATGGTACTAAACATTTATACAAAACTTTATTCAAATCAGAAC
Source organism: Pictodentalium vernedei (assembly GCA_031216915.1). Taxonomy (NCBI): domain Eukaryota; kingdom Metazoa; phylum Mollusca; class Scaphopoda; order Dentaliida; family Dentaliidae; genus Pictodentalium; species Pictodentalium vernedei. The sequence goes on from CM062294.1 coordinate 175,165,481, forward strand.
TTTCATACAGAAGTTCTGTACAAAAAACTGATTTTTGCATCATCGGTACAAAATGGCCACTGGCACCCATCTTGAATTTCGGACCACACCTAAAAACACTCGTTCCCGTCCCAGGGTCATAACAAAGGTACACAAGAAGTTTCGTAAAGATCGGTTCATAAATACGACCTCTAGCCCGAGCCATAGCCAATTGTTGACGTACGGACAGACGGACAGACGGACGGACGGACGGACAGACGGACGACGGGCCATGACAATAGCTCAAATTTGACTTCGTCAAAGTTGAGCTAAAAATGTTTCAGCAGCTTCCAAGCTAGAATTTATTCTTTGTTGCAGCTATCACTTATTTCAGACTGTATGGTTCGCAAATATTTTCAAAAAATTTCAAACCATGCATAATTTTATTTTTGGATGTAATCATCTTCTCGGTTCAATTTTCAAGTGGAATTTATCTCACTTGATTACATACAATGCTATATAATTTTATGTACCCTGGTAAAAAGCCAAACATATCTCTGTGTACCCTGGTAAGATGTATGTCCAATCACAACTCAACATTGTTATTTGTAGTATGACAAAACCCATTTCAAAGGACACAAAGCCCAGGCAACGGTTGCTGGGTTCTATTATACAAGTACAGAACTTGTATACAATTTATATAAAGAAGTGAATACTATTTACTGCAGGAAACAATTGCAGCTCCACTTACAGGGTTCACACAGAGTATAGAGGTTGGTACAGTGTATTCTGTTATCTTAACCAACTCAGTTTCAAAATGTAAAACAAACAGAAAAACATAGATGAATGAAATGCATACTTACACTTTGACATAGGGATCTGAATAACCATTAGAATCCATTGCAGCAAGTTCAGAACATCGAATAATACCAACTAACAGTGCCTGCTTGATGGTGGAATATTTCAATGAGAGAAGTATCTTTCCCCTAATAGCCATAAGATCGTCGTCTTTTTCACACTGAAAAGAAATTTTTTTATGAAATAAGTCCATTAGAACTGTTGTTCGTTTTTTTTTATTCGGATAGAGTTAATTATATAAAAATATCAAAAATACAATTCATATTGTACATTCTGATTCACCCTTGATATCAAGCTCATTTCAATGCAGGGTCATAAGTTATGTATTGAGAGAAAAAATGAAATATACAGTATGTGGAGAGTGGATTGTAACAAAATCACCCGCAGAGTGGAGTTATCACCCAAAGTATCACTTTCAAATTCTGTACATATGGGTAAAAAACACTAGCAATGTTTCAGCCAATGGACCTCCGGGTTTAACCCGGAGGTCCATTGGCTGGAACTTTGCTTGTGATTGTTGTGCTTTGCAACAAATATCGCAATCATTACTTGGGTGGACTCTCCACTCTGCAGGTGATTTAGTGGTAATACACTTTCCACGTACTGTATTAAAATTTGAACAATGAGTTTGGGAAATTTATTTTTTTTATTGGTGTTAAAGGGCACATATTTATGCACAATGGTTAATCGTGAACCACAACATGGAAATAAAGTCAAGTCCAGCCAATAGTTTATACCCATGTTGCCCTTTGTAGAGGAATTCCACCCCAGGCATTGGGTCCTATCTTACCAGCTAAACAGAGCATGTTTATCATCACAGTAAACAAGCATTGCTTCACTTTCCTAGTTTCTAACGTGGAGATTTCAACAAAAAGCACTACCCAGTTATGGTTGTTACATGAGGTAAAGGATTAAATGGGTACATCGTATTGTTTCCTCGACACATGTATGGTTCTTCCTCATCTTGTCAAACGTACATATGAAGTTTGGTTAAGATAAGTTACTTAAGACCAGTCAAGTTCAAGACCACTGCAATGGTGACTTTGGGTGAACTAACTGCAAAACATAAGGGTTTTAACCCTTTCCCCCAATGCACATGATTTCCAAATTTGTAATTTGAATTATTATTTTTTTCAAATTGTTCAAAAAATTTCTACAAAATCATATCATGTAATCCCTCATTGGAACGAGCTCGTTTCAATTAGGGATCACATGATATGGTTTGATAAAATACGTTTTCCAGGGTTTGTACACTTTTTTGAGAATTAAATTCCAGGGCTTTTCCAAAACTTTCTACCCAATTTCCATGACCTTTCCCTCATTAGCATGACCACTGAGCTCTCTTTTTGGGGATTATTTTAAGCGTGATTTTGGGGGGAAATGGTGTACTGCATCATTAACCCTTTACCTAACGAATCGGCTGCATCCGCCAGCGTAATATGCAAATTCAGCAGTTGAAAAAATATTATTTTTCAACAATTCAACAAAATCATATCATGTGACCCCTCGTTGAGCTCATTCCAACAAAGGGTCACATGATATGGTTTTGTTGAAATTTTTTTTTAAATTATATGTAAAATAATAAATTTTGGTATCGTCTGCATTGGGTAAAGGGTTAACACAATGAATTTCCATGACTTTCCCAGACTACAACAAAAAAAAGTACAATTTTTCCAAACTGCCAGGCCTGAAAAAATTATTTAGTTTTCTATGACTGTGTATTATGCGGGTGAATGCAGCCGATTCGTTAGGTAAAAGCTTAAACTCAACATGTCAAACTGCACACAAAACTGTTTTGTCAAGATCAGCCAAGAGAATGGTTAAATAGAGTGAAAACCAAATGTAAGATCAGTACAGTGGAGTCCACTTAATTGGATATCTCTTGACTGAGTAACCTTGTTAATTGAATATAATTTCCCAACACAAAACCACTTACCATACTTCCAGAGCAAATTTGACCTGTTAATTGAATATAGATTTTATTGTGAACTCCTGTTAATTGAATAAAAAGTCTTGTAACCTGTCGCGAAATTACCCTGACTCTCCCCAGTTTTCCTTTGTTTTTAGGCCTATTTGGCCAATGACCAACCTATTACATCCAATACAGGCATTTAATCCATTATATCTTGTTTGACAGAGCATGGAGCTCTGTCAAACATGATATAATAGAATAAATGCTAAGTTTATCTCTAGAATACAGGAAATTGACACAATCCCTGTTAATTGAATACTCCTGTTAATTGAATAATTTTCATTGGCAAAGTGGCTATTCAATTAACAGGGTTCCACTGTATCACTGTGATCATTAATCACAGCGATATTGACCTTACATTTGGTTTTCACTGATTATGACATTTGGAATAATGTCCGTAAAGAATAAATGGTTCTGCTTTCCATCATATCATATCAATAAAATCAATCAAGCCGATCTCTAATTTTACAGAGTTCCTGCATTCAATGAGTAGCCAACTCTTGGGAGTTTCCAGAATTTTCTTGGTATATTTCCAACAGTATTAAGAGCTAGAAATGAGAAATTCATGATTTCTAGGGAAAAAACAAGGGAGCTACTTTCAAAGAGATACACATAATAATATGACCATCATCAGAAACTTAAAAAATTTATAGTAATTTATATATTTTTTACACTTACCAATGACCCAGACATAGCTGGTGCTAACTCTTAAAAATATAGGGCCAAACACAAATTTTGCCCCCCAATCCCCAAAATTTGCATCTAAAACCAAAGAAATCATGTCCTGAATGGCCCTCCATACTTCACCTCTACTGCGCATGCGCAGTGTCAAGGACGTCCCGAAATTGGCGCCATTAATCATTCTTACCAACAGTGCCTGGTAAGCGCTATGTCCTCAGCGGGGAGGTATGAGTTCCCAACTCCTGGGAGGGCCATCCCCATCTGGGTCATTGGTAAGTATAAAAAATATATAAATTACTATAAATTTTTTAAGATTTTTATACTGTACCAATGACCCAGACATAGCTGAATAGTAAAAAGGCTGGAGGGCCCAGGACATAGAGGAAAATCCAATAAGCTCAACTATATAAAATAGAGTCATCTTCTGGAGGAGAAAAGGAGAAATAGGCTTCACGTGTATCTTTCTTATTTATGATAAATTAGAAAGACACAATACCTTCTATAATTGAGCATCATAACATCCATGTTCTCTATTAATATCCAGTAAAATTCTTATACTAATTATTTTAAAGTAAGCCAATAAATAAAGTTAGTCCAAAGAATTGAGACTCTTTATGCTCTTTTAAAAGTGTCCGAGGATAGTATAATAACACCCGTTTGACACGTGACATATTCAAATGCTATACTTTAAAACTATGACATGAATGAATTTTAAAACATAACTTTCACTTAAGAAACCATCCCAGTAACAGCTCAGAATTACTGACTCCGGAGAAGGTATCCCCTTGTTTTCATAATAAAACAGGTGACCCAAGGGAACACCCTCCCACCCCCCCCCCCCCCCCCCCTTTTTCTTGCCCTGGGTCAAATAGCCCAGAGCGAAGAGGGCAGCAGGACGGAGTCACTGCCGGAACATAAAGCCTACATAGCTATAGTTGCAATTGTTAAGTGATCGACATTCTGAGCAGCTGATAATGGACCTAAATAATGCAGGCCTCCAGAAATGGATTCGATATTTCTGAGATAAAAATTTGTGAATGTGGATGGCTGAGACCAATATGCAGCCTACTTTAATCTATAATAGCAATACTATACGTAAGCCCAAGATGTAGAAGAGCTCTTACTTCATGAGCCGAAATCTTAAGCACAGACTGCTGAGTTAAGGATAGATTATCCTAAGCAGTACCGATAGTTAACTGAATGCATTAACAGAATGGACCGTAATGACCTTTCTATTAGGCATCAGAGCCAGAAGAAGCTTTACGTCCTACTGATAAACTGAGATCTGTTAATAAATACATAAAGGTCTATCCGGACAGAGTAAAGGTCTATGCCCGCTCGAAGACGGAAGGACCTTAAAAACAATAGGTTCCGGATATCATTAGGAGCCTGATTCTTAACCAAAATACAACATTAGTAGTAAAGGTAATAGAGTTTCCGATACTACGAAAGTGAGAATCGTCCACCGATAGTGCATGAAGCTCACAGACTCTTCAGCAGAAAAGACTTAAGAGAATTGCTGCCTTATAAGGCCAGAATTTGAAACTACTGTCTCAAGGGGTTCAAATGTTGCTTTAGTAAATAAGAACCCAAGCTAAATTCCAAATAGGAATTAATCTAACGATTCTAGGTCTCTTATCGAAAAGTTTCAAAGTAACTTAGATAAAGAGACATTAGGTTCAATTGTAAACTATCATGGTGTGCATAGGTATCAGATAACATAGATCTATAACCTTTAAAAGTAACTGGCTGCAGATGATCTCGTTAAACAAGTATACTAGAAAGTTTGCAATGTCTGGTATGGAGGGATCAAAAATATCAACATAAAGATCCCTACACCAACAACGGAAGACCCTCCACTTTAGCCGCATAGTATAGCGAAGAGGAGGTCCTTCTACAGTTAGGAATCGCGTCCACTACTCGTCCTGTACAATGCTTGCCATGCAAGAAGGACCGCACAATGGAATACGTGAAGGTTGAGACCTTGCGGGCTGTGATAGAGTTGACACGATTTCCCCAGCGAAAAAAGATCCTCTCGTGGAGGAAGTTTTCGCGGTAAGTCCCACAGCAGACATCTAAGTAAATTTATCCACCGTCTCTGTGGAGACAGAGATACTACCAACAGAATTGTATTGTGAATGAATAATCGTAGCAATACTTGCTGAATCAACAGCGCTGGAGGATACGCATATCCTATCATCGCGTCCTACTAGATCGATAGAGCGTTAACTACATATGCTCGGGGATCCGGACACGGTGACACATACGTCTACAACTGATTGGAGAGTTGTGTCGCAAATAATTTATCACTGGGCGCTCCCATTGATAGCAAATCTGATTGAATACCTGTTTGTTGAGAGTCCATTCCGACGGCAACAAACGACCCTTACGTGAAAGGGAGTCTGCTAATACGATCCGACGACCGAGAATATGACGAACCGAAACAGAACTTGGTGTTCTATAACAAACAGAAGGATTCTTTCCGTTAAAATCAATAACGGAACCGAATGAGTGCCTCCCTGGTTCCGGATATATGCAACTACTGTCGTATTATCGGACAGGATTGAACATGCGTTTCTGAATAAAATTCATCCAATGACGTAGTGCAAGCCAACATAATATTCTTCCTTGGAAGTTAAGAGCTTGCCTAAAAACTGTGGAACCCAAAGACCCTGGCACTTCGAATCCGTTGGGATCAAAATTGTGTCCCAACCTGTTTGACTGGCATCCGTCATAATCGAAAAACTCGGATCCGGCAACTACAGTGGAACTCTCTGAGTCAACCACCGAATATTTGCCCACGTCTGAATCTCTTGTTACACTTGATAGACAAGAGAACGTGTATATCGAGCAATTCAAGATTGCTGAAAGGTTGCCGTCGAAGAGAAGCTTCTCCGAGACCGAAGTGACTCTGAGAGAGTTCTTCACCTTACTATCCACGCGCGTGGATGTAGCTAGGGCTGCGTCACGTCTAACCAACTCCAGGTTGCCACTGAACGGCGGAGTTATACGTGGAAAAACTACTGCCCCTGAAAGAAATCTCATTGAGGATCATATCCTGGAATTCTTTCTCTTGAAGATGTAATGATAACGTCTCAGTAAGGTGGTGTACGTATGATAAAGCGTCTAAGTTAAGTCTATTATACATCATTGTCGTTTCCAACATCGTGGTTGGAATTGACATAGACGGCGAAAAAGATAATTCCCAGTCTTCAGCCTCGCCGTCTTAGACGCAAAGGAACTCTCGGTAAGCCCAGTTCTGCCAATAAAAAAATATTTCCTAGAATTTACGAAAGGCAGAATAGAGCATTGCGGACAAGAAACTAGACTAGCATGTTGATAGCAAGCTTATATATATAGCGTCGTTCAATAATTCGAATGTTCTAAAGACATTATTGGACTGCGTCGGCAACTCAGGGACAATGTCCCGGAACCGATCCAAAACTCGGAGTCCAATGACGCTATTAGTCTCTTATCCCGCATCGCAGCAATGTAGTCAGACGGAACAACCTCTGGAAGATAATGCCGGAAGAAATGTATGGCAGCTTCTGTTGTTCCGAAAGGGAAAGCTCGAAATCGTTCGAATCCCTTTCGCCATCCTGTCGGACCCTATGAAATATTCGGTCGTCCGTATCTGATGCAACAGCGGAGCGCACCGACCCAGTGCCGTCGGATTATTCCTGATCCGACCGAGAATGTCGTTTGCTGGGATGCTACGATAAGCTGTGCTATTTTGGATAGCACGTCCGTCACTGAGGCCTGTGGAGAAGCGGTCTTACGATGCATTGCCGCTGGAAGCTCCGTGTTCGTACCCCGTGCATACTTCTATTATGCGAGCGACCGGAGTATGCAGGCCTCGTGTCCCTTGGCTACCGGATGGCGTGACCTGTTCGCCATGGAATCACTGAATGACGAAGCTGGCCGGATATTCGAGGTCACGTAGCCAAAGTGCGGTCGTGTGATGTGCTGTGAGGATGAGGAAGCATTATCGACAGTCACTCGGACTGTCTATATAACGGAGCGGCGGACATACGCTCCGAATTTGAAATGTCTGTACCACAACATCCGGTCCCATATGTTGTTGCACGAGAGAGGGACCTCTCTCGCTCGCTGCCCGGATGGACCGGACGAGCTAGGAACCGGACTAACAGGCTTCCTCCGATCTCTCCTCTAATCCGTCATCACTGGGTGTGTACTAAAGTCTATTATAGTGCTAGCATCACCCAAATCTCCTTCCTAGACCGCAACGGACGAACCCGACTGCCGAACCATTCGATGAATGGACGCTACACCGGGTGAGCTAGCGAATGTCAACTCCATCGAACCTACTAGGGACCTCTTAGGCGATTGACGTAATCCATGAGCACTAATTGCCGCTAGCTCTTCATTAACTATGACGACAGAAGCACACTTTTGAAAGACATCTCAGTAACTTTGCGAACAAGAAACCAGACATGCTTGTAAATAGCAAGCATATAAAGAATATATATATAGCGTCTTCAATAAATCGAAAGTATCTGAGACATTATTGGACTGTGTCGGAACTGAGGGACGGATGTCCCTGAACCGAACCAAAAATTTCTAAGTCCACCGACGCTATCAGTTTCTTATCCGGTATCGCAGCATTCTGGTCCGACGAAGAACCTCTAGAAGATGAAGTCGGATGACACATACAGCAGCTTATGTTGTTCCGAAAGGGAAAGCTTGAAAACCTCCGAATCCCTTTCGGCATCCCGTCGGACCATATGAAATTTTCGGACGTCCGCACCTGATGCTTCCGCGGAGCGTCCCGACCCAGCGTCGTCGGATATTACATTATGCGACAGAGATTCTGTCGTTGCTGGGATGCTGCGAAAAGTTGTGCTATTTGGGATAGCACGTCCGTCACCGAGGCCTGTGCAGAAGCGGTCTTACGATGCTTTGCCGCTGGAAGCTCCGTGTACGTTGACTCTCGCATATTTCTTATGCGAACGTCCGGAGTCTCCAGGCCTCGTGTCCCTGGCTATCGGATGGCTTGACCTGGTTGACGAGGATTCTCTGATTGGCGAAGTTGACTGGATATCGGAGGTCACGTAGCCAAGGTGCGGTCGTGTGCGCTGCCATGAGAATGAGGAAGCCTTATTGACAGTCTCGCCGGACTGTCTATATAACGGAGCGTCCCGAGCGGCGGACGTATGCTCCGAATGCGAGACATTTTGTACCACAACATCTGGGGCCAGATGTTGATGTACAAGAGAGGGGCCTCTCTCGCTCGCAGCCCGGATGGGCCTGGACAAGCTATGAACCGGACTAAAAGGCTTCCTCCGTTCTCCCCTCTAATCCGCCGTCACTGGGTGTGCACTTGGTTATTTTATAGTGCTCGCATCACCCAAAACTCCTTTCTAGACCGCAATGGACGAACCCGGCTGCCGAACCATTCGATGAATGGACGCTACACCGGGCGAGCTAGCGTACGTCAAAGGCCGTCGAACCTACTAGGGTCCTCTTAGGCAATTGACGTATTACATGAGCACTTTCCCACTAGCTCTTCATTAATTGTGACGACGGAGGCACACTTTTGGAAGACATCACGGATACATCACCCTGATCATGATCGTCTGAAATAGAGATTGATAAAGTAGAGTGACCCTGTGGGGAAAGGACCGGAATGACCAATTCCCCACTAACATACCGTGACACACGCTTCCCATGTTGTCATCGAAATTAACACATACAGAACAGGAGTTAGTGCGAGTACACTGACTACATTATACAATGAATATGAAAGTCAGAGGAAGATTTCCTCTTATTACAATTGAACAATATCCTTTCATTGCGAAAAGAAAACAAAGTCCTAGTACTCGCACCAACCCCTGACAATCAAAATACATAATAACAAGATCCATTAACATAGAAAAAATAATTGAATCAAAAAATTTTGAAAAAATATTTTTTCAGAACAGCCCAAGTTTCTGAAAAGTAACGTTGAGCCCCAATGGATCCCAAGCCTAAGTGTGGACAAAAATTCTAAAAATATCTTAAACAATTTATGCAACACTTACGAACAATAATAATGTATCTAGTTATGATTAAATTAACATCAAGATATTATTTTCAAGAAATCCCCCCTTACACAGAGGGCTGTTGGAAATGTAAACAATAAGTGTAAAAACACCAGATCAAGACTCCAGGCACCCTGGCCCGAAATCAGTTACCAATAATACACTATCTGATGCAAAACAGAGACTTCCAGGGAAGAAACTGCAGAACATCAGATGGTAGATGCAGAACACTACGCCTAACCACCCACAGGTGAAGACGTAAACATGGGGAGACAATATGCCAAAAGCATGGGAGAATAGCAAGAGAGGACTTAAAGGAAAGGGAGAGAGGAAAACACTGAACAAGCAGTGTAACTTAATAACAAGAATGATCACAACAGGCTGTTGCCTCGAAAATAGGTAACTTAACATAATTTCATTAAAAAATTTTAAGTTACAGCCCTGATTATTTTCTGTCACTCATTTTTCCTCTCCTCCTTCTATATCCTCCTTAGAATCACCATTTCACTAATATTTATGTGTCTGGCATCATTTAAACTGAGATTTACAAGCACAAAGATCAGACAGATGTTAACTGATGAAGGGCCAAACAAAGAATGATTAATGGCGCCAATTTCGGGACGTCCTTGACACTGCGCATGTGCAGTAGAGGTGAAGTATGGAGGGCCATTCAGGACATGATTTCTTTGGTTTTAGATGCAAATTTTGTTGATTGGGGGGCAAAATTTGTGTTTGGTCCTATATTTTTAAGAGTTAGCACCAGCTATGTCTGGGTCATTGGTACAGTATAAAAATATGTAAGTCAAGGAAATTGGTACAGTTACATTCTATTAAATGAATACCCACTATGTAATTGAAAATTATTCAATTAACAGAAGTATTTTATTAACAGGGATTTGACCACTCAACTGTAATCTAGAAATAAACTGATCATTTATTCTATTATATCTTGTGTGACAGAGCTCATGGAGCTCAGTCAACATATGCTACCCCCCTCACCCTTGTTCCCACACTATTCAAGACACTATCCTCAGTGACCTCAACCTCAACCTTAATGTCATTATTTTGCGATATGGAATATTGACGGTCATTATTGAATCATGTGGCATCAGCTGTCTTTGTGTGGCACCAGTTGTCTTTGGGTGTTACCACAGATTAAGGTACCCGAAGACACCCAATGCCACACGAAGACAGCTGATGCCACACGATACATATAACTGATGAAAAAGTGGGTGTGGGTGGGGGGGGGAGGGGGGATGCCCTGATCCCCCCACCCCTGCTCTGCTGCTCCTGTCTGTCAAACAAGTATAACAGATTAAATGCCGTACTGGATTTCCAGAGGCCAAATACTTCAATAGACAAGAGAAATTCAGTTAATTTCTCGACATATCTCACAATTTTTTTATTCAGTTAACAGGAGTGTCCTCTATATCCTACATGCAATTAAAAATTCTTATTCATTTATTTATTGGTGTTTAAGGTCACATATTTCTGCACAATGGCTAATTGTGACAGCAACATAGGTATAAAGTCAAGTCTAGCCAATCGTTTATATCTATGTTCTTGTACATGAAAGGTCAAGGTTACATGACCAGAAAATTAATTAACTCTTTACCTAACACAGCATTTTTTTAAAAAATTAATAAAATTTCACATTTTTCGAAAACAATTCTCACAATTTTTCAATAAAACCATACAAGTTTGGATATCATTAGAACCGGTTCTAATGATATCCATATTTGTATGGTTTTATTGAGACATTTGTATATTTTAGGCTGTGGTAGGCTTATTTTGGTCAATTTCCTAGCCGTTTTTCGCCGCTATGTTAGGTAAAGGGTTAAAATACAGTTTTGAATCTAGTCACTTACCTGTTACAGCTAGAGCAACAAAATATGATATAGAGGGAATTCGGGGGTATCTGCCTTTGGAAGTCAAAGGTCAATGTCACATGGTTACAAAATTCAGGATATACAGTTGGAAGCATAAGTATGCATCTGGTTTAAACTTCCTGCAGATTTACCTAATTCAAGTTAAAGAATTCAAGCTCAACGTTTTTCTGAAGTACATGGAAAAATTATTTTTGTCTCTTCCATATCCAAGTTTATGTCAAGCAAGGTTACGTATATTGCTCGGAGAAAAAATAATTTACTCTCAAGTACATGTACTTTTCATAACCTCAGATTGCATTTAGTTATTATCTTGGATGTCTCAATATATACACACCAGTAAACAAAAATAAAAAAAAAAACCTGTACCTGACTTGCTTCTTAAGGCACCAATTCCAGATTGGGGTATTTTTCCATTTGTTAAAAAAAATGCAACTTACGCAAAAAAATACTAATGCGAGACCTTATAAACAGCCAATATGAGGCAAGCTATTAACAAAATATGATTTCCAAAGAAACACAAACAGCACTCTGAACATAAAAGTGGACAACAAATTTTGATTGAATGGTGACCGAGATGCGACCTGATCAGACTTCTCTGATTTCTTCCTAACTGTAGATTCTCACACATCAAAAATGAAATATGAGAATATTCAATCCCAGATGTTATTTGTATTTATCATTCTTAATTTGGACCTTTGTGAAATCCCAACCCACAGGTTTAATTATGTCACAACCAGGTCAAGATCTGATCAAGAATGAGACGCTTCTGTGATCACAGTACAATACAAACTCCATAAATGCAGCAGGATGAGGGAGAGGTGGGTGGCAGTGGGGTGGGGGGGGGGGGGTGGGATTTTGGTTTGATTGAGGCTGGGTGGGGGGGGGGGGGGTAGGTCATAAGGTATTAAGAGAGAGAACATGAGGGTGAAGAATGGGGACTAGAATCAACTAGATGGTGTCACTTGTGTGCAAAGCACACTATAGTGTATCCCCGCATTTGCATCCTTGACTTTGTATGAATGCTTGATACAAAGAAGAAATGTATTATATGACACACTAAAATCATATTGAGTGGCACAGGTGACACAGCTTCGTGCACACCTACAGACTCCACTGCAACATTTGGGCATGGTTTTAGCGTTTCGAATTACATACATGTACCCTGGGAGCCTTTCGCCGGAAACAGTCTAAGAAAACATGAAAGTGGCAACGGTGGCACCCCAAAAATCCGAAACCTTCGTGCACATCTGCAGACCCTACTGCAACTTTTGAGCATAGTTTTAGCATTTCAAATTACATACTCTGGGAGCTTTTCGCCGGAAATTATCTAAGAAAACACGAAAGAAAAACGGTGGCACCGCCACGTGGCATCTGAAAAATCAGAAACCTTTGTACGCATCTACAGACCTTACTGCAACATTTGAGCATGTGTTAAGCATTTCAAATTACTTACCCTAGGAGCCTTTCGCTGGAAACGGTCTAAGAAAACACAAAAGTGGCAACGGTGACACAGCCACTTAGCACCCAAAAAATCCAAAACCTTCCTACGCATTTACAGACTCTACTGCAACATCTCAGCATGGTTTTAGCGTTTCGAATTACATACTCTAGGAGACTTTCGCCGGAAACGGACTAAGAAAACACGAAAGTGGCAATGGTGGCACAGCCACGTGGCACCTGAACAATCCGAAAATCTTTGTGCACATCTACAGACCCTACTGCAACATTTGAGCATGGTTTTACCATTTTGAAATACATACTGTAGGAGCCTTTCGCCGGAAATGGTCTAAGAGAACATGAAAGAGGCAACGGTAGCACAGCCACGTGGCACCCCAAAAATCCAAAACCTTCGTGTGCATCTACAGACCCTACTGCAACATTTGAGCATGGTTTAGGATTTTGAATTACATACCCTAGGAGCCTTTCACCGGAAACGGTCTAAGAAAATGTGAAAGTGGCAACAGCACAGCCACTAGGCAGCTGAAAAATCTGAAACCTTCGTGCACATCTACAGACCCCACTGAAACATTTGAGCATGGTTTTAGCGTTTCGAATTACATACCCTAGGAGCCTTTTGCCGGAAACGGTCTAAGAAAACACAAAAGTGGCAACGGTGGCACAGCCACGTGGCACCTGAAAAATCCGAAACCTTCGTGCGCATCTACAGACCCCACTGCAACATTTGAGCATGGTTTTAGCGTTTCGAATTACATACCCTAGGAGCCTTTCGCCGGAAATGGTCTAAGAAAACACAAAAGTGGCAATGGTGGCACAGCCACGTGGCACCTGAAAAATCGGAAACCTTCGTGCACATCTACAGACCCTACTGCAACATTTGAGCATGGTTTTAGCATTTTGAATTACATACCCTTGCAGCCTTTCGGCGGAAACGGTCTAAGAAAACACGAAAGTGGCAATGGTGTCGCAGCCAGGTGGCAGCTGAAAAATCCGAAATCTCTGTGCGCATCTACAGACCCCACTGCAACATTTGAGCATGGTTTTAGCGTTTCGAATTACATACCCTAGGAGCCTTTCGCCGGAAACGGTCTAAGAAAACACAAAAGTGGCAACGGTGGCACAGCCACGTGGCACCTGAAAAATCCTAAACCTTCGTGCGCATCTACAGACCCTACTGCAACATCTGAGCGTGCTTTTAGCATTTCGAATTACATACCCTAGGAGCCTTTCGCCGGAAACGGTCTAAGAAAACATGAAAGTGGCAATGGTGGTGCCACATGGCAGCTGAAAAATCCAAAACCTTTGTGCGCATCTACAGACCCCACTGCAACATTTGAGCATGGTTTTAGCATTTCGAATTACATACCCTAGGAGCCTTTCGTCGGAAACGGTCTAAGAAAACACAAAAGCGGCAACAGTGGCACAGCCACGTGGCACCTGAAAAATCTGAAATCTTTGTGCGCATCTACAGACCCCACTGCAACATTTGAGCATGGTTTTAGCATTTCGAATTACATACCCTAGGAGCCTTTCGGCGGAAACGGTCTAAGAAAACACAAAAGTGGCAACGGTGGCACAGCCACGTGGCACCTGAAAAATCCGAAACCTTCGTGCACATCTACAGACCCCACTGCAACATTTGAGCATGGTTTTAGCGTTTCGAATTACATACCCTAGGAGCCTTTCGCCGGAAACGGTCTAAGAAAACACAAAAGTGGCAATGGTGGCACAGCCACGTGGCACCTGAAAAATCGGAAACCTTCGTGCACATCTACAGACCCTACTGCAACATTTGAGCATGGTTTTAGCATTTCGAATTACATACCCTTGCAGCCTTTCGGCGGAAACGGTCTCTGAAAACACGAAAGTGGCAATGGTGTCGCAGCCAGGTGGCAGCTGAAAAATCCGAAATCTCTGTGCGCATCTACAGACCCCACTGCAACATTTGAGCATGGTTTTAGCATTTCGAATTACATACCCCAGGAGCCTTTCGCCGGAAACGGTCTAAGAAAACACAAAAGTGGCAACGGTGGCACAGCCACGTGGCACCTGAAAAATCCAAAACCTTCGTGCACATCTACAGACCCCACTGCAACATTTGAGCATGGTTTTAGCGTTTCGAATTACATACCCTAGGAGCCTTTCGCCGGAAACGGTCTAAGAAAACACAAAAGTGGCAACGGTGGCACAGCCACGTGGCACCTGAAAAATCCTAAACCTTCGTGCGCATCTACAGACCCTACTGCAACATCTGAGCGTGCTTTTAGCATTTTGAATTACATACCCTAGGAGCCTTTCACCGGAAACGGTCTAAGAAAACACGAAAGTGGCAATGGTGGCGCAGCCACATGGCAGCTGAAAAATCCAAAACCTTCGTGCACATCTACAGACCCCACTGCAACACTTGAGCATGGTTTTAGCATTTCGAATTACATACCCTAGGAGCCTTTCGTCGGAAACGGTCTAAGAAAACACAAAAGCGGCAACGGTGGCACAGCCACGTGGCACCTGAAAAATCTGAAACCTTTGTGCGCATCTACAGACCCCACTGCAACATTTGAGCATGGTTTTAGCATTTCGAATTACATACCCTAGGAGCCTTTCGCCGGAAACGGTCTAAGAAAACACAAAAGTGGCAATGGTGGCACAGCCACGTGGCACCTGAAAAATCCGAAACCTTTGTGCGCATCTACAGACCCTACTGCAACATTTGAGCATGGTTTTAGCGTTTCGAATTACATACCCTAGGAGCCTTTTGCCGCAAATGGGCTAAGAAAACACAAAAGTGGCAATGGTGGCACAGCCACGTGGCACCTGAAAAATCGGAAACCTTTGTGCACATCTACAGACCCTACTGCAACATTTGAGCATGGTTTTAGCGTTTCGAATTACATACCCTAGGAGCCTTTCGCCGGAAACGGTCTAAGAAAACACGAAAGTGGCAATGGTGGCGCAGCCAGGTGGCACCTGAAAAATCCAAAACCTTCGTGCACATCTACAGACCCCACTGCAACATTTGAGCATGGTTTTAGCGTTTCGAATTACATACCCTAGGAGCCTATCACCGGAAACGGTCTAAGAAAACACAAAAGTGGCAACGGTGGCACAGCCACGTGGCACCTGAAAAATCCGAAACCTTCGTGTGCATCTACAGACCCCACTGCAACATTTGAGCATGGTTTTAGCATTTTGAATTACATACCCTAGGAGCCTTTCGCCGGAAACGGTCTAAGAAAACACAAAAGTGGCAACGGTGGCACAGCCACGTGGCACCTGAAAAATCCAAAACCTTCGTGCGCATCTACAGACCCCACTGCAACATTTGAGCATGGTTTTAGCGTTTCGAATTACATACCCTAGGAGCCTTTCGCCGGAAACGGTCTAAGAAAACACAAAAGTGGCAACGGTGGCACAGCCACGTGGCACCTGAAAAATCCTAAACCTTCGTGCGCATCTACAGACCCTACTGCAACATCTGAGCGTGCTTTTAGCATTTCGAATTACATACCCTAGGAGTCTTTCGCCGGAAACGGTCTAAGAAAACACGAAAGTGGCAATGGTGGCGCAGCCACATGGCAACTGAAAAATCCAAAACCTTCGTGCGCATCTACAGACCCCACTGCAACATTTGAGCATGGTTTTAGCATTTCGAATTACATACCCTAGGAGCCTTTCGTCGGAAACGGTCTAAGAAAACACAAAAGCGGCAACGGTGGCACAGCCACGTGGCACCTGAAAAATCTGAAACCTTTGTGCGCATCTACAGACCCCACTGCAACATTTGAGCATGGTTTTAGATTTTCGAATTACATACCCTAGGAGCCTTTCGCCGGAAACGGTCTAAGAAAACACAAAAGTGGCAATGGTGGCACAGCCACGTGGCACCTGAAAAATCCGAAACCTTTGTGCGCATCTACAGACCCTACTGCAACATTTGAGCATGGTTTTAGCGTTTCGAATTACATACCCTAGGAGCCTTTTGCTGCAAATGGGCTAAGAAAACACAAAAGTGGCAATGGTGGCACAGCCACGTGGCACCTGAAAAATCGGAAACCTTTGTGCACATCTACAGACCCTACTGCAACATTTGAGCATGGTTTTAGCGTTTCGAATTACATACCCTAGGAGCCTTTCGCCGGAAATGGTCTAAGAAAACACGAAAGTGGCAATGGTGGCGCAGCCAGGTGGCACCTGAAAAATCCAAAACCTTCGTGCACATCTACAGACCCCACTGCAACATTTGAGCATGGTTTTAGCGTTTCGAATTACATACCCTAGGAGCCTATCACCGGAAACGGTCTAAGAAAACACAAAAGTGGCAACGGTGGCACAGCCACGTGGCACCTGAAAAATCCGAAACCTTCGTGTGCATCTACAGACCCCACTGCAACATTTGAGCATGGTTTTAGCATTTCGAATTACATACCCTAGGAGCCTTTCGCCGGAAACGGTCTAAGAAAACACAAAAGTGGCAATGGTGGCACAGCCACGTGGCACCTGAAAAATCTGAAACCTTCGTGCACATCTACAGACCCTACTGCAATATTTGAGCATGGTTTTAGCGTTTCGAATTACATACCCAAGGAGCCTTTTGCCGGAAACGGTCTAAGAAAACACGAAAGTGGCTACGGTGGCACAGCCACGTGGCACCCGAAAAATCTGAAATCTTTGTGCGTATCTATAGACCCTACTGCAACATCTGAGCATGGATTTAGCATTTCGAATTACATATCCTACGAGCCTTTTGCCGGAAACGGTCTAAGAAAACACAAAAGTGGCTACGGTGGCACAGCCACGTGGCACCCGAAAAATCCGAAACCTTCCTACATATCTACAGATCATTTAGCAACACCCTAGTGTAATTTTAGAACTCCGAATTACATAGGTTGGAACTATTCAGCAAAAAAGTGAAAAAATAACACATTTTTTAAGTGGCTCCACAGAAGCCACCTGGTGGCACAAAAATTTAAAAGTTGTAGTTTTGGGTTGCACAGACCCTATCGAACAACTGTAGAAAGTTACAGTGTTTCGAATTACAAAACCGGATGTACGGAAGTACGGACGTACGGACGTACGGACGGAGATCATGACAATATCCCCGCATTTTTTAAAATGCGGGGATAACAACCCGAGGTGGAGTTTTCCTGCATTTCACGAGCAGTACATGCGAGATACAGAAAATTGTGGCTCCTGTCCCAAATACTCTACAAGTTGTATGCTGTATTTATACCACAATTAAATCTGACTTAAACGAATGAAGCCGATATTTTTAAAGAAAAATATCATCTTTGGAGGTCTGATAACACTGTTGCTTGACACTTTCTTGTGTCGAAGCATTTCATTCATGTCATAACATCACTCAGATGCATAATGTCCAATCAGATGCATTCTTACATAACATTCTTATGCTTAATCAAATTTCCACACATGGTGTATCTAGCACATTTCCCAATGTGTGTCTTGTATCATTTAACACACACAGCAGTCGTGGTATGAAGTTTGGAACAAAGAGAAAGAAAAAAAACTGAACAAGAGAGTCCAAGGACATCCATCTTCCCTGCCGATTTTTATGTTATGATAGGAACAAGTATTTGTGATGATAAGTTTGCTATTTCCAAGGGCTGTAACCAAGCAAATTTTGTCGCATCAAAAGTTCCTGACTGCATGCACATCTGCACTTGGTACTGATACTTCAGACCAAGAGTTGAAAAAATCCACTGAAAACTGTAGCAGGAATTAAGCGAACAAAATTTGTGACAGACGAACAGATGCCCTTAAAATCAGGGTTTACGCGGCTAATATATTTGAGGAATTTAAAATACATAGACAACCACTAAAAATTCATTTCTAAGTCTAATTTCTGGGTGGTAGCAAACCCTTACCCTTTCAGCTTACTGACCCTAACCCTTACCCTTATCCTAACATAAAATCCCTGAAAATATAATACCCACTTTTTGTCACTTAGTAGCCACATAACCTACTTTTTTAGACACATAAACACCATTTGTTAGTTCAAATTAACGTGGCTAGTCACATAAATCAGACTAGATGCATAACTGTTTACAGTGCTGTGTACCAACAATCAGGCACATAAACCTGATCTGTCGGTGCGGATGGATGGACAGACTGATGGATGGGTGGATGAACACCGTTTCAATATCCCCTTCTGAGAGATAAAAATATAATAGAGTCAATAAATGCATAAAAAATGCAACACATAAGGCCACACAAAGCAGATCTTGTTTCTCAGGCCATTTTTTGTAAAACTGAATGCAGGTGGGTATTTTTTCATTCTATTTTTTATTTCAGTAATTATTACTTTGCCAACAAAAGTTCATATTCTTGGTTTGTTTTATGTTTTAGGCCTCATAATCTACAGAATAGCATGGGTGGTGGTGTATTTCATCTCTTGAGTGCAAGAAGACTTTGCAATGCTAAAGCATTGCAAAGACTTGTTACACTTAAAGGACAAATTTATTAACTTGGGTAAAATATCGGACATAAACCATTTAATTTTTATTTTTTTAAGTTTGCATTGGTTATAAAAAGAGAGCATGCACCAACCAAAATGACCACATGGGAGGGCCTGAGAAACAGATTCTTGACTTTCTTAGACCTAATAGTTTCAATGTGTTAACAAGTGCCCTGACAGCTTAAGTACATGGATACTTAACCCTCTGTTCACTGATGCCAAACTATCAAGACTTCAATCTGTAAAATTTTCCCACAATGAAACTAGGAATTCCAATTCAATCTTGTTTGACAGAGCTCAATGAGCTCTGTCAAACAAAATTTAATTGGTTATCTCTTACATCTTAACACAGCCACAAACTTTCACTTCTATAATGCTTTCCAAAAGTTGCTCAAGTGTATACTTCCTTAAGAATTCAAGCACTGGGCTGCATTCATCTTGAGAATGTTCTTACATCATTAGGCAGCCAACAATAATGTAGAAATATTGATAAGTCATCTGCATCAGTATGTACTATAATTAATCTGAAGATTTTTCAGGCTTAAATTTCTAGTTGCATTACGGGGAAATATTGCTGCATGAGATTATGGTATTTTGACAGTGGGCTGGGGGGTTAAGTTTAAAAACAAAAAACAAAAAATAGATGGATACTAGAATTTAAATATTGAAAAATAAAATTAACCTTTTACCTAATAAATCATCAGCATCCGCCTGCATAATTTGCTAATTGAGCATTTGAAAAAAAAAATTTTTTCAAAATATTTCAACAAAACCATATCAGGTGACCCCTCATTGGAACGAGCTCATCGAGCTCGTTCCAATGAGGGGTCACATATTATGGTTTTATTGAAATTTTTTGAAAAATTAAAAAAAAATAGTAATTAAAATAATAAATTTTGATATTCTCTATGTTGGGTAAAGGGCTAAACATTTATTGTGATAGTACAGTGAAGGGATAAAACATGAATGATTTTCCAGACACTGAGAATGTGTTTGAACTATTTTTTTTTTTTTTGATTTCCTTGATTTTCAGGAATTGCCATAGCACTAGTTTTTCTCCCACTGACAGCTGGTCTGATCTGATTATTTAGGTAGTTTCCATGTGACGGAATGTCCGTAATATTTTCTGTGTATAATCTTAAGTGAACAATATATTTTCATATTATATTTATTTATTTATTGGTGTTTAAGGTCACATACTTATGCACAATGGCTAATCGTGACCTTGACAGTTTTACGGGTGGAGGAAGCCGGAGTACCCGGAGAGAACCACCGAGCAACGACGAGCAGCTGTCAGCTCCCCAACATCGTAACTCTGAACTCTGCACCGCAGCACAGGCAGGGTTAGATTGGTTGAAGACATGCGCACCATCGACGTGCAGTACGCCTCAGTACACAGCGTCATTGTGCCCCCATGTAGGCAATCGGGGTGAAGTGTCTTGCCCAAGGACACAACGCGGTTGCCGCAGGTGGGATTCGAACCGAGGACCTCTCGGCTTGCAGCCTGCACCTCTACCAACTGAGCCACCACGCCCCCATATATTTTCATTTCAAAAATTCATATTGCTTTAATAATTGGTTCACATTGTCTGGTGTTCAAAATCAAAAAATATAAGTTCATTAAAAGTGTTGTTCACAAAGAGTGTTTCAACTGAAGATGTTTCGTGTGACAATCAACAGAAACAGGCAATGTGTATTTCATGTGGGAGTAGAAGAGGTAGTGTCAGGGAGCATAAGGAAGAAAAGGGTAGTGGGAATAGAGGTCTTGGAATTTAATGACTGGGAAAAACTCATCACATAAGTGTTGTGCTCTTCAACGCAACTAAGATTTATCTTACAAGAACGTATTTCACCCAATACAAGTTAAAATGTCTAGACAAAATACACATAGGTTATTTCCAACATGTGGTTTTCCGATATGGTGTATTGAAGTCGAGACCTTGTGTCTGGGAATATATCGACAAGTACATTAGTCTAATTTATCTTACAATATATCCTCATTTCTTGACTTGTTTGCATATATTTTGGCAATCATTCAGTGTCTATGAAATGATTTGTTTTTAGGAATGAAGATCATGACATCATGGTTTTACGTTCTTAAGCTGTGCATAACATAATCCCCATTCATTGTTCCATTTGTACTATAACAGCCAAAGTTTATAGGAACGGTGCTTCAGCTCTGTGGTTTTCTTTTATTTTATTTTGCAGGTTTAATGCATGGCAGGCCTAAATTAAAATATCATCTTGGCAAAAAATGATCTATTTTAATTTATTTCACCATGTTGATGATTTATATATCATTTAATTACTTTTATCAAAACAGCGGCTTCAACTTGTGTAAACAGTTTTCAATGAGTGCTGGTAAAAACGTTCTCTTTCTGAATAGAATGATCGTATGTGCGGTTGCTATTCTCAATACAGATTTGTATTTTGTCAAGATGTCTTTGCTTGTATTGGGGGAAATGCGTTCTTGTTATAAGATAAAAATCTGAATTAAAGGTAGTAACAGCACACACACGATCATTCGATTCAGAAAGAGAACTTTTTACCTGCACTCAATTAGTATCAAGTTATTACCAATGTCGAGGCCACCGTTTGAGAACATCAATTAATGATAAATAAATCACTAGCTCAACGAAATAAGTTAGACGATCATTTTTTGCCTTGATGATACTTTTATATACATGTAGGCCTACTATATATTCAACATGAAAAATAAAACAAAGGAACACACAGTTGAAGAAAATAGTATAGACCTCAGCGTTTAGAGTACAAGTAGAATAATGGATGGGGATTACGTCATGCACGGCACAAGAATGCAATACCATAACATCATCATCTTCATTCATAAAAAATCAAATCGTAGATGCTGAATGAGTGTCAAAACAGATTTGCACCCAATCCATTCATTATGCAAATAAGTCCCGAAAGGAGGAATATTACAGATAAATTGATTATTAACACCATGTGGGTTTCTGAGATGATGCCTTGAAGTCTTGACCTCACCTTTGGGTCACATATCGACAAGTCCTATTGGACTCGTTGATGTGTCCAGAGATGAGGTCTCAACTTCAGTACACCATCTTGGAAACCCCTATGGTGGTAATAACCTATACATACCCAGAGTTTTTTTTCTGAAGGCTGAGGTTAATTCTAGAACTTTCACATTCACTTTGAAGCCACTGCCAAGGACCTTTTGGACCATCTTTTGACCTATTGAAAGCTGCATACATGCAGCTTGAGTGAAGACTTCTGAGGAGGAATACAGATACCAGTTAACACTTAGAAGCCTAAAGTAGAGTCTGCTTTGTCTCTGACGATGGACAGCAGGGACTTCTATTAATGTCTGACTAATAGTGAACATGAAAAGAAGGACAATCTGAACAGTCATTTTCAGTCAAGTGTCGTCTGAAAACAACTGCTAAGCCGTAAGTCTTGATATCTTCCAATGTTCAAAAAATTTTCTCTTATTTTCCAGGGATGTACTATTTAAAACTTTGAAGCATCATTAAAAATCAAGGATTTTCAAGGTTAATGAATACATTTCAAATACCGTCGAACTTCGAAAACCTATTTTTCAATTCAAGGACTGTTAAGGTTTTCAAGGACCACAATGAACCCAGTATACTGTCATTTTACACTGATTTTTGTTACTTTTTAGCACTGATGCATGGCCCTTTTTTTATCATGCTGTTTTTAAGAATATGCAAACAGAATGTTTTAAATGGAACCTCAAGGGATACATGCAAAAGAAATCATGCTTCTTACATTTTCATACTTTGATAAAAATCTAACGAAATACAAGCTGTGTGATGGTCAGTGTAAGCTTTTTGAAACTGGGAACAATACCAAGGGCTTATTTTGGAATTTAGAGAACCAGATTGAAAAAACAGGAGTCAGTTCTATGACCCATTAATCCTGGCATTCATTATGAAATCCTAACTTAAATACAACATTTGAGTACACAGAAACTCATGTTGTCTCCTATTCTCCTGTAAGCTTACTCTGTATTGTATTCTAAATCCTAAAATATGATAAAAATTTAAGAAGAAATTCAAAATTCAACAAATTCATCCTCTGGAACCTCATTCTGCAAATGACAGATTACGTATTTCTGGCTAGTATGTGGCACTCCTGCAGAACATCATTGCCATGAAGGATATAAGCTTTGTGGAACATAAGAGTTCATTCTGAAGGGTTATTTTTATAAAACTGATATTGTCATGCAGTCACATGCTCCACATTATAAAAACACCTTTCAAACTGTTTGTTTCATAAAAGAGTTTCATCAACAAATGCAACAAAAAACACCACATCTTGACCATGCTGTGGCTAAAAAAATGAATTGAATGATCTACTGTTGACAACTAGCTGTTGGGCTCAGAATACCTAACAGCAATCTTAGAATTATTTTGCTGAGGTGATACAGTAGAACCACTTAGCCTTCAGTACTTCTGTTATACGCAATGAATCACTATGCTCTGTCAAACAAGATATATAGAGGATATCTACTCTGATTTAGTGAATGTCGGGAATTTATCTCATGAGTGTGGACCTGAAAGTTTTATTTTTCATGAGTACTTGCACGAATGAAAAATAATACTTTCAGATCCACATGAATGAGATAAATTCCTGATATTCACTGAATAGCGTAGATTTTCTTTTTATTATATGCGTGACATTTTACTGCAATATTCAGCCCAATTCGACTGCAAACAGTTTCAGGACAATAACAAAGATCTGCTGATCGTTCCTTCAAGGCAATGTTCAGGGCGATGTCATGCATCGAAGCATGTGGACCTGAAAGTATTATTTTTCACTCACGCAAGCGCTCATGAAAAATAAAATTTCCAGGTCCACACTCATGAAATAATTTGCGATATTCACTAAAACAGCATAGATTTTCTATTTATTATATGCTACTGTTAATGTTAATACATTTTACTGTGCAATATTCAGCCCAATTCGACTGCAAACAGTTTCAAGACAATAACAAAGATCTGCTGATCATTCCTTCAAGACGACGTTCGAGGCGACATCATGCACAAAAGCATGACATCATTTAGGAAGGTACTGAGGAATATTTCTCAATACTTATCGAACAGATGGATATCGAGAAATATCTTTTAGATAATTTACAATAATTCACAGGCTGGCGTATAATAAAAAGGATTAAATACTCTGTCACCAAAATGGAACAAAATTACAATTTCTGACAAACTGAATATTCCGGTTAATTTATTATTTATTACTGGCAAATTGGCTCTTCAATTAACAGGGTTCCACTGTATCAGACAAACTAAGGTGTTATCCTGTGATTTACATTAACTAGTACTATGTGGTAGCATGTTAAAGAAATAAGCCTAGTAATGGTTTATTTTTGTGGGCATAACAATGTTAGCAATGATGATGTCAAAAAACTAATGACATTTCTGATACTTGTAACTTAATTTCATAAACACAACACAAAAAAACCTCAATTAATGTACATCAGAACTGTTATGCTGTCATAATGACAAGTCTCCACAAAATGACTAACAAATTTCTCCACAGGGGTCGTAATAATGCCTGCCTACTTGTCGGAGACAAGTGATTTTCACCACGACATTCATAAAATAAAAGTACCTGTCATGAGCGATAAGCGTCATTATTTTTACGTTTTTTTTTTTATATACATAGTTGCTGTTGCAATCAAAATAAAACGAAACAAATCCGAATTTGGCCATTGAACTTCCAGTTGTCATGCGTGTTAGAAGCAACGTAGTAAACTGATAGAATTTGGGTGGTATGGTTGCAGCGACTGTTCTTGCTCCAGCCGATCCAGAACTGCCCCTGATCTTATACACCAACAGTCCCCATTGCTTCGGTTTCCTGTTTAAAAAATCATTCAGTTCACCGGTCATCTCAGAACTTAGATCACGTCAAGACGTCTACTTATTGTCAAGATGAGATTATCTCTAACCCAGAATAATAACTGGAACAATTAAAGGTACTTTTTCTCATCTTTGAAAAATAAAATTATCTCAGTGAAATAATACATAGGGAATGCTCCATAAGTGATGACGTGATCCACTGATTAATATTTTCATATTTAATTCTTGTATAAAAAAGAAAAACTGGTCCATTTGGGAATGTTCAAGTTGGTTTTATGGAGAGATTTTCAAAAACATTTTGAGTGCTGCTCAATCAACAATGATAAACTAACCCTTTTGTCATCATACAGCCACAAATTACCACTTTCATATTGCTTTGAAAAAGTTTCCCCCAAGTGTATTCTTCCATAAGAACTCATGCTGTTGGCTGCATTTATCTTGGAAATGTTTTACATCATTGTTGGCTGCCTGTACTGTTAAGTCATCTGCAGCTGTGAACATGTATATTCAGTAGTAATTATCGTAAAAATTAATATCAGGCTTTAAGGGTTCACAAGATATTAGAGAAGCATTTGAAGTTTAAAAAGCTTATTCACAAAATGGAAATAACAATCAGCACGAGTAAGATCGTTGATTTTACCCATCTACACAGAGTAATGTTAAGAATAATTTGAAAAGGAACAACAAGAAAAATCCCTTTTTGTTTTTCAATCCTGAATAACATCAAACATAAGTCAATTCCTCAAAAAATAAAAATTGGTCGGAGCCCAGATATTTGCAGAAATCAGAAATGCAGTTTTTAATATCAATCCTTAAATTTTAGCCCAAATGGAATATTTAGTTTTATCTATTGAGTCTCTAAGTAACTCAGCCAATGGTGGACACTATTTCAGAAAAAAGAGGACCCTACTTTATTATGAAAAAGCATGAGATGCTAAAAATAAGGGAATATGCCAATTTCGAGAAAAAGATAGCGTTAAAAAGAGCAAAAAGATGCTGAAAGCAATAGTATAGTATATGCACCTTTTTGAAGAAAGAGAACCTTTCTAAGCAAAAGCCCCAAGATGCTGAGTACAATTGTTTATGCAAATTTTGGAACAAAGGGAATTTATTTACTTATTTATTGGTGCATAAGGTCACACATTTCTGCACAATGGCTAATCATGACCATGACAGTTTTACGAGTGGAAGAAGCCAGTGTACCTGGAGAGAACCACTGAGCAATGGCGAGCAACTGCCAGCTCCCCAACATACAAACTCTACACAAGTTGGTTGAAGATAAGTGCACCATCAACGTGCAGAATGCCTTAGTACACAATGCCACCGTGCAGCCACATGGGCAATGGGGGTGAAGAGTCTTGCCCAAGGATACAACGTGGTTGCTGCAGGTGGGATTCAAACTGAGGACCTCTCGGCTTGAAGCTTGCACCTCTACAGTTAAAACTAGAAGTCCTGTCATGAACTTTGCGCTTATCTAGGCTTAATTGCGTGTGGGAATTGCGCGCAATTGCCATATCGAATGGCATCCAAAGCACGGCAGGTTCTCCTGGATACTCATAGCAAACACAGGCAATGTTTCTGCCAATGGACCTCCGGGTTACCCGGAGGTCCATTGGCTGAAACATTGCTTGTGCACAGGCCATATGTACAGGATTTGATAGCCTTACTATGGTCATAACGCGTAGATTAACGTGCAGATCGACGTGTTATTTGTGCGCCTTTCGTGACAGGACTTCTAGTTTTAACTGTACCTAATGAGCCACCATGCTTCCGGAACAAAGAGAACCTTACTAAGTTTATAATAATAATAACTCTTTGGCCAGCCGCTGATTTGTCGTGGTCCTCATAAGAGAAGGCCATCATTCCCCCTGCACCCCACCCCCTCTTCCCCTCCTCTCCTCCCAGCATGCAGATATAAACTGCTTAATAGTGTCCCTCACTTCCTCTTTTTCAATTTCTTCAATAAGCATTCCTACCCTCTCCCTCGTGTCCCCCTTCAGCCATCTATCCTTTGTTTCTTCACCCCACTTCTGCATTATTCTTCCAGTAAATTTTATTCTATGAGGTATATACTGTGGGCATTCCAAGAGAAAATGTTCCAGGGTCTCCACTACTCCAGAGTGGCACATTTGGCATCCCTTTTCTCCATCTCTCCCAATTTTTCCCCGAAGCTCCAGTGATCTTGATCTCAGTTTGAACAGCAGTGACCCTCCAAAGGTGCCATCTAGGTACTTCTCAAAAGCTGGCTTTTCTTTATATTGTAACCCCTGCAGTGATCTTTTCACGCTAACCCCTGCTCGCCAGTTTCGATTGCAATCTTCCATGACTCTCTCTTTGACAAACCTTTTGCCTTCTTTCATTCCTACTTCTATGTTTGTGACCTCTATAGAGTAATTGTCCATTAGTTCCCTCACATGTTTTGACCACCCCGTATCTATATTAGAATTCCAAATGGTATCGAGCATCAATTTGCACCACCGGTTGTCAGGCAGGTTTCTCAAGTAGTTAAAGTAACACAGTTTTCCCAAATCTACCCTGTCCTTGATTTTCATCCACCCAAGCTCCCCCCTTACTGCTTCCAAAGCTGCAGCATTACTCGACCCTGTTATCCATCTGCCGGCATCATTCTGAGTACTTTCCAACTTCTTAATAACGGTTTGGTTTAATGGAATCACGTCCGTGCCATACGTTATACTTGGTAAACCCACCCTCTCCCACAGTGTTTTCCCCACAAAGACCTTGTTGAAACTATTTTTCCCTAAAAGTTTTAGTTGGTTCAGAATTCTTTTCCCCTTCAGAATCAGTTTGGCTGAGTAATTTCTGTACACCCCTCTTCCCGTTATATTTATGCTTACCCCTAGATACTCATACTCTCCCGTTTCTCCTACAGTGATTTGTTTGCTTTCCCCTTCGGGGATTGAGAACTCCCCCACTCTCCATCTCTTCGTCATATCTACCTTGCGTCCAACGGGTATTACCTTGCTTTTATTTTCATTTAGTTCGAGCCGCCAAGTGTTCCCATATCTACCAACAATTTCCAGCAATTTCTCTAGCCCCTGTTCAGTTCTAGACATTAACACCATGTCGTCCGCAAAGAATAAGCCTGGTACCTTTATGTCTCCAACATTTACCCCCTCCGCACTCTGAATTAGTTCATCCCCTAAATCTTTAACATACAATGCAAACAAAATCGGTGAAAAGATACACCCCTGCTTGAGGCCTATATCCATAGGGACTCGTTTTGTAGTGATACTCCCTAGACTGAGTTGGCTTTGCACATCTGTATACAGTGCTTTCATGATTCCCACAAAGTCACCCCCAGTCCGATGCCCTTGAGCTTTCGCCACATACCTTCCCTCCACACTCGGTCGTACGCTTTTTTCACATCTAGAAATGCCAGAAACATCTTTTTCTTTTCAGCCTTTGTTGATTCTATCAGTTGGGTGAGTGTAAATAGGTGATCAGTGACTCTTCGACCTTTCCTGAAACCATTTTGAATTTCTCCTAAAAAACCTTTCTCTTCAATAACTTCCTCAAGTCTACCGTATATGACCTTACAGAATACTTTTCCGATGTTACTACTAACTGATATCCCCCTATAGTTATCTAGAACTTCCTTATCCCCCTTTTTGTGTATGAACGACACCTTACTTTCCCTCCACTCTCTGGGGACCTTTTGCTTTCGCAGAGCCAGGTTGAAAAGGTTTGTCAGGACTTCAATAAGTGCCTCCCCTCCATTTTTGAGGAATTCGTTCGGAATTTCATCAGTCCCTCCCGCTTTACCATTTTTTAATTTCGAGACCACGTTCCGCACTTCTTCTGCAGTTATTTCGCTACATACACGATTGGATAGGTTCTCCTCCACCAGTGTATTTCTTTTTGGTGGGGACCCACTGCCCCATCGCCTATCGTTTATCTTTTCCCAGTGCTTGACTAACTCTGAAGCGATACGAAGTACATGAAAAAAACAAAGAAGCACTGAAAACACAGGTATATGCCACTTGCTGAAAGAGAAAGAACCCGACAAACAAAATGCAATAAGGTGCTATAAACATTGATGTTTCCAACTGTTAGAAGAAAGAGATCCTTATTAAGAACAAGAGGACCTCTGGTTGTCTTCTTTATCATATGCCTACCACTAACAGACATTCAATACCATCATAGCCCAACCATCAATTCTGGCATGCTTATCAACTTTTCCAAATCCATATCTTGGCTGCCTCAAACGAGGCTCACATGACTGCCATGCACAGATTTTCAAGGCAACAATTTTACAAACACAAAATAAAAACTTGAGTGCTTTTGCACAAACATTCCTGTGAGGTTCCACAAACTAGATCTTCTGTTTCTCAGGCCATTTTTTTGTAAAACTGTATGTGGGCAGCCATTTTTTTTGTATTATATTTTTTTGGTAATTATTTCTTTGACACCAAAAGTTCATATTCTTGGCTTGTTTTATGTTTTAGGCCTCATAATCTACAGAATAGCATGGGTGGTGGTGTATTTCATCCCCTAAGCACTGCAAAGCCTTGTTGCACTCAAGGGACAAATTTATCAATTGCATTAACTAAGGTAAATATCAGACATAAATCATTTAAGTTTTATTTTTTTAAGTTTGCACTGATTATGAAAACAGAGCATGCAGCAGACAAAATGGTCATGTGGGAGGCCCTGAGAAATAGATTTTTAACTCTTTAGGCTAATTTCTTTTTTTGTTTACACTTCAGGTGTTGTATTCAATTTTGAATGGGGGAGCTCAAATGCCTTCCGTTTTAACAACTTGAATGAAACAGAAATGTCTTCACAGACATATTTTCCTTGAAAACACTGATAATCATTTTTTCCTGAATCTGTTGTCAAACTTAAGTCATATATAGAACTGTGTATATTTTATATTTTGGTTTGGTCTCGGTGTTAGTTTTGGTTTGGTAACACATTTATTTTTATTTCCCCCATTCTAGAATGAGTCATAACACTAAACAAGAGGTCTCTTAGCCTAGACAACTCCACCCAGGTCACTGCTTTTATGGAAAGCTAAATACATGACAAGAATCAAAGTGTTACTGCTTTTGACCTTAAGTTTGTTGTCTGTGACCTTGACCTTGATTATATGGCTTGAATCAAGGTCACAACACACCATGTGTCATAAGCAGTAATTGTATCAAGTAAAAATAAGATCTGTCATTCTACCAAGTTAAATGGACTGGACACACGCTGTATAACAATATCACATGGGCTGTATAACAATATCAAAGTTTTGCTGCCTGTGACCCTGATCTTGATGATATGGCCTTGGATAAAGGTCATGACACACTATTCAGTCGTGGGCAATATTTGTTTGAAGCATGAACAAGATCTGCCAATTAGATCAAATTATATGCACCGAAAAACAATTACAGTAAAATATTGAAATTTTCTTGAATGTGACCTTGACTATGAGAATATGACCTTGGGTCAAGACATGACACAACCTTTGGTTATGGTCAGCAACTGTGTCAAGAATAAACAAGATCAATCATATGGACCAGATTATAGAGACCAGACAAGGGCAATCTAGCCATATCCAAATATTAATGTTTTGTGACTTTGACCATGACCTTCACTTCGACGACAGAGACCTCATTATGACTGATGGCACACTGTCTAGTGACAATACATACGGTTACAAAGTTTCGTTAAAAAATATTCAGTGGTTTAGAAATTATGACCCATACAAACAAAATGGTAAAAATACTGAAATTTTCTTGAATGTGACCTTGACTGTGAGAATATGACCTTGGGTCAAAATCATGACACAACCTTTGGTTATGGTCAGCAACTGGGTCAAGTATAAACAAGATCAATCATAGGGATCAGATTATAGAGACCGGTCAAGGGCAATATAGCAATATCCAAATATTTTTTGTGACCTTCACCTTGAGGGTAGAGACCTCATTATGACTGATGGCACACTGTCTAGTGACAATACATATGTTTACAATGTTTTGTTAAAAAATATTCAGTGGTTAAGAAATAATGACCAGAACAAACAAAATGCTGATGACAGATGGATGTACAGACGACTTAGCATTTGAAAAGCTCCACTGACATTTTGTCAGGCAGAACTAGAAAGTTGCCATGGAACTATTCAATAAGGAGCTAAAAGTGTGCACTTTTCTTGACTTTACAGGTCGTAGAAGAGTCAAATCGTACAAGGGAATCTTCAGTCAAAATCCTTAGACTTAAGAATTTGTGTATCCCTTCTCGTAACTCCCAACAAGACTGCAATTACAGGTACCCAAAAGGAAAATACAAGCTTCAGGTAACTGCATTTGAGTCGGGAGAAGCCCCTCTACTACCCCACCTTCTCCATGGCCACACTGCCCCCACCCCTTGAGTTTCCTAGATCTCTGGTAATCAGAATTTAAATACATGAAAATATTACTGATAGAGGCAGGACATTTGCAATGATGATGAATGCATCAAATAGAATTTTTAAAACATAAAATATATTTTGGTCAGGAAAAAGAACATAAATGTGACGTAACAGATATATCCCTATGGATGTATTAAAAAGCAAGCATCAGTTTCATCCAATAGAAATTCCCAAAGAAAATGAAAGAACCATACTTAAAATCACTTGCAACAGAGTTATGAAATGCTTTAAATATAGTGAGGTATGGGGTTCATTCAAAACAGAAAAACAACTGTATAATTGGATTGGTAAAGAAAAATGCAATGAATGATGAACCAAGACTATACATCCTCATGTAAAACAATCAATAATGTATGCAATAGAAAATAGATTTCCCAGCATCAATTTGATTTGAAATAAGCCATGATATTTCAAAGTTTTCAATGATGTTATATCAGTACTAAAAGGCAAGCAAAGCAAAATACGAAAATGATATATACTAACCAAGACAAACCTTCAGTATTTATTTATTGGTGTTTAAGTGGTAGAGTGCTAAATTATTTTTGACCATCAAATCTTGTACACATGTCTTTGCCTTGTTACAATTTATGGGAGAGTGCCTATGGGCACTCTCCCATAAATTGTAACAAGGCAAACCTTTACAGATTAAATAATATCACTTCAAAGATAATACAAAGCACATGCACTGAATATAAGCCTTCAAGTTGTGGTACCTGCACTTCAGAATAAAGCCCAAATATGGGCTTCCAGCACTCTACCAGTTAACCTTTTGAACCCTTGTTTCCTGGAATGGTATCACCTCTGTGTACACTTACAGTGAGATGGGTCAGTCAAATGTCAATATACAGGGAACATAAAAAAATAAGTGCAGTCTGCAGCCATCTGGATGCAGACTGCAGTTATTATTTTATCAACAATGCCCAAGGTATAGACCCCTTATAATAAGATAGAAATGGGACAAAATTATGCCTTAGACTGAAAAATCGGTCTGACAAGTTCAAAGGATTAAGGTCACATATTTGAGTACAATGGCTAATCATGACCATAACATGGATATAAAGTCAAGTTCAGCCAATGGTTTATATCTCTGTTGCCCATTTTAGAGGACTTCCACCCCAGGCCAGGTTCTATTTTACCAGTAAACAGTAAATTTTACCACAAGAAACAAGCACTACTTCACTTCCTGGAATTCCCATAGAGGACAGATGAAGAAAGCAAGGAATGTTAGGGGGGTGCCCATGCAGAAAACACGATTTGGTAATCCTTGTTTTCTATATGCAGTATGTGCAATTAAATTGCATAACATATCATATATGGGCTTCAGCACTCGACTAGTTATATTTTCACATAGTGTGCGATATGGCAGCCTATCAACTAATTCTGTGCAATGATTGTGGTTAGCCAGTGTTTGTTAGCTTACCAATTACCTCTGTGCAATGCACAGGGTTTGACACTTTTCTTTCTGGTTGTAAATAAGTTCATCTCTATTATGCGACTAACCCTGTACATTGCACAGCCTTTGTGAGTGAACACTTTCATGAAGTGTGTGATATGGCAGTTAACAATTCTTTATAACCAGAAAGTGTGACTAATCCTGTGCATTGCACAGGATTAGTCACACTCTCTGGTTACAAAAACATTTTCATTATTAACAGAAAAACTAAACCTGTGCATTAAACTGTACAATGACTGTGGACTGGTCATAATCCATTGTGATGTCCACACATGCATTTACTGGGTAATAAAATTATCATCAACAAAATTTTAATTAATGAAGCATTAAATTTTTGATTATTATTGCTATAATTAGTGTTTGGAATCTAATATTATTGCATCCGTGAAAATATTGCCCACCTGTGGAAAGTGACCA
Organism: Pictodentalium vernedei; assembly: GCA_031216915.1. Lineage (NCBI taxonomy): Eukaryota > Metazoa > Mollusca > Scaphopoda > Dentaliida > Dentaliidae > Pictodentalium > Pictodentalium vernedei. The sequence goes on from CM062294.1 coordinate 175,198,968, forward strand.
GTCCAAGGCGGCCATGCTGGAAGCCTCTGTGTAAATCTTATCTTTATCAACTCTTTACCCAATGTAAAAGCCAAAACCGGCCAGTACTGTTATCAAAAACATTTCAAACTCAGCTTATGACCCCTGATTGGAATGGATTGTAGAAAGCTTTTTTTAGTGAATACCAAAAATGAAAACATATTCTATTTTCAATTAATGGCATGTTCTGTGTATTCAGTGTCCTGTATGTTTTAGATTACCTGCAAATTATGCTTTGGAGACAACAGAGCAGACAAACAGTGAGGTCATAGTTTTGAGGTTCACAGCATGTTAGTTTCTTCTAAACATGACTGTGTTGTGAGGAAATGATTCTTCATAATAAATGATTCTTTGTAATGATGGCATCTGGTTCTCAGCAACATTAAAGAAGGTTTTTGTCTCAGATACTATAAACTCATTTTTCAATTTTGCACTGCAGAGATTGGCAGTTTTATTTCATACTATGCAGAACTACTCAAGTGTAGGTAAAATTCATTTTACAACAGGCAGGTCATAATGGAAATAAAATCAAATTTGTTTTAGTCAAATTTGCACTCAAACAATACATACCTTTGATTCCTGAAATGATTTTACATAAATAATTTAAATGAATTACATATATCTACAATTTACAGAATTATTCATGTTATTCATAATCTCATAATAGGGACTTCCTCTCTGAACAATTAGTCATTTACAACCCCAGCAATCACAAAGGATTATACTTTTGCACACTTTTTAATAAATTCAATAATTAATATTTTTATTAAGTTTGTAAACTTAACAACTTCTGTTCTGGGAATTTTTCACATATTCTCCACAGAAAAGAGCCTTGCATAAACTTCCTTCAGTTAACCTCTAACTGGTTGAGTGCTAGGGCTTTAAAAAAAAATGAGGCTACAAGAACAAAAGCCAACATTTTCCTTGCTCGTGTTTCCTATTCAGTTAAATGCAAATAATATTTTGTTTATATACATCTGTTCTATTATAAATTATTAGAAAGTGCCTGAGAGCACTCTCCTCCAATAATTTGTAATAAAACCTTTTTTGAATAACAAATTTAGAATACTAAAAATAATCTAGCTCTCAACCAGTTAAAGGCCTGGGAAAATTTCCACAATACCACAAACACTTTATCTGCTGCCATAGCTGTGATTTCCAGACAAGTCTTGGCTGCCTGTAGAGGCAGCCAAGACTTGACAAGAAGTTACTGCCAAGGTAACTGGGCAACAGTCTTAAAGGTTCCGTCATAACTGAATGTTAGGGCACCTTTTTGTGGACAAAAAGATTGTCAAAGTTGGAAATAGGCCTCTGTGGGTTAAATATTGTTGGTCTTCAATTAATAAATTAATAAACCCGAAGCCTGTTATCCCAGCAATTTTTCCAACAGAGATTGACTCAAAATTTCAAAAAGGAGGCTCTTTTCAATCTGATATGTTGGCGCAATCAAATTTGACAGATGAAGAAAATGATGAATGTTAGGGAGCGTATATGTAGAAAACAAAATTTGGTGATTATCGTTTTCTGTATGTAATATGTGTAATTAAATTGGATAACATATATGTTTGCTTAACAGCCATGATTTTATCTTGGTAAGCAATACATAACAATCAAGCCGCATAAGAACTGTGTTGAAAAAATTCTAAACAATTTCCCAGTCCTATAAGGTTTAAAAGAGACTGTATGTTTTCCTTAGGTTTATTGTATGAATATTTCTTTTGGAATCCGTTAGTTTATTAAAATTTTATGCATTTTCTACTTGTTTTCAACTGAGGTGGAGCAAGAGGGTGAGGGAAATCGCTCACCTCAAAATTACAGGCCTGGATTTTTCAAACTAACTCTTTGTTCATACAGTATGATTACAAGTATACTCATTTATTACACATGCATTAAACTTTAAACCCTTGTATTCAATGGAATCGTCGCTATTATATAAATGATTCTGTATTCAATGGGTGAAATACAAGCCAGAACTTTTTTACCGCACCGTTTAGTTATGCTTTGAAAAGTTTCCAAATTTCATTATACAATCATCGACCGTCTGTCGCATAGAGTGAAAATGAAAACGTCCAAAGCAAAATAAAGTTGGTTCAATGAGATAATATTTTTAAAAAAAACAATCATTTTCAACCAGAACATTAACCCAGTCCCGTGGTCGTCTCGTTTTGTGGATCCCATTATATCTAAATTGGTCAACTTTATTTCGATAAATCTTCGTAAATCTTGACATGCTTCGAACTTCTTTTAAAAACATTTCTCCCAGCTAGTTTGCAAATCTGCACATATTTGTACTTATATTTTTACTAACAGTAATAACCACCAAATGGTTAGGCGTGAATGGGCTGGTGCCCATTCACGCCTAACCATTTGGTGGCTATTACTGTTAGTAAACAGCGATACGAATTTCAACAAACACTGGTTCCGAAAAGGTTGTTTTGATTTTTTATCGATCCATTTGATCAGTAGTACAGCTTCAGTCAAACAAACTCTTCACCTTTGGGTTTAAACATCGGAATTAAAATTTGTTTATGTAAATGAATTTTAATGCATGGGTTGTGTAATAAACACAGAACGCGATGTGTGTTTGAATGTTTTACTTCGAAAAAATTGTTGCACATTATCCATGTTAAATGGCCATGTCAATGAAATGGTGCGACTTCTCTTGGGGAGCAATTGCTCACGTGGGTCAAATGTCAGATGGGGTAAATATCACACACCATCGTTTTCCAAAATCGAAGGACTGCATCAGAGTACAGAGGGTTAACCCTAAAGGCCTAATTCCCACTCTGATCACTCACATTTCAAGTGCCTCTGTAGTTATTTCTTGGAAGTCTTGGGTTTATAGCCTGTCAAGACTTGCCTTGAAACAACTGTAAAGCCATATGATGTACACCATCAAGCCAATACTTGACTGGAAATAACTGCCAGAGTTATTCAACTGTTGTCTCGAACACTTCCTGATATTGCATGTTGAACCATCTGTTTGTGTGTGGAAGGGGGTGGGGGGAGGGGGGGGGGGGGGAGTGGGGGGGGGGAGGAAGGGCTGCAAAATGAAACAAAAAGCTTTGAGACACAACAATATGAGACAAAAAATCACACAACTATATATACTAAAGATTTAGTACAGACAACAATACTATCTGCAGGATAGTGGCTACTATGTATTTCATGTCACACCTTTTATCTTTCCTATCTCAATAATATTAATAGTCGTCTAAAGAAATGATAAAATTATACATACATTGATGTGACACCTGTGTAATTTTGAAGGAATTTCAAATTATTCACTTTTAAAGTGTAAAAAGACTCATGGTAATGAAAATATTTCAGCTCACGAAGAAGTATGTCAGTCCTGGAAATGAGACGGGTGCGAGTGCAATTGCTCCCGTCAGCACCCGTGTTTTCTATTTTACGGGCGCTAAAAAATGCACTCGCTGAAATATATTGTGGAGCACTTATGTACTGCGAGGGAATAAAAATGTGTGTTGTTTTGAGAAAGCAAAACTCTGTGACCAGTGGCAAGTTACTGTCATAATTCAGCAATTCCTTATACATTTAACCTTTTGAACACTAGTGGTATCTGCCATGCCAGTTCAATGGCAGCAATTAGAAGAGTCCATATTTACTATTTGGGGTAGACCAATCAATATGTTCAACGTGCAGCCCCAAGGCTGCACGTTGATAAAATTGATTGGTCCACCACACACATTTACTGAACAGCCATCCTATTTAACGACGTTATGGTCCTGGCTGAAGAAGCAGCCGCTTGGGTTCAAAGGGTTAAGGTTTCTGGTGTTTGGTGACAGTATTCCCTCAAAACTTCATGTACTAACATTTTACGGGTGCAATTTACTCTCATCTTTGATTTTGTGGGAGCTTAAAACTGCACCCATCAATTTTGTTCATTTCCAGCACTGGTATGTGATTATATTCTGAAAAGTACCTTACAACATTCTTTCAATAATTACTTAGCATTGAATCAACACAGGTATTATTTAGCAGCCTACAGGGTCTGTTTATCAACCCCACTCCAAAACACAATTAGTTTCTTAGTTTCTCAATTAACTTGGATTTTGTAATCTGAAAAAATAATTCTATAGCTCTGCCGACTTGACAAGATGATGTTATGAAATTCAGGATTGATTGTCTCTGTATAACTTTACCTCCTGAGGTAGGCCTCAGACAGGGTACACTCTTAAACAGACTAGCCAGGCTGTAAATACTAATTACAATTTGGCATAGGATGTCAGCAAACGTTCCAATGGGTTAGGAATCAGTCCCTTTCCCATATTAGAAAAAAAATTCCTGCTACATGTATATAATTTCAGACTGCCATTTTCAATAAATATGCTGTGGGTTTTATTGGATGCATAACTGAACTTTATTTAAAATAATGCAAAACAAAAGACTTTTAATCTGATAATTCATTTGGGCAAAAGCAAAGTTAAAACAAGGGCCATTCTTGAAGGCAATTCAACTGCAGCACTGGACCGATGAAGCATAAATGAATTTAATACAAATTAAGGACTGTAATTCTGTTGAAAAAATGCAAGCAACTTGTTTATAACAGGTGCAGGAGCAGCTTGTCATAAGGATCCCTCATACCAAATTTCACTGAAATCCATCCATTCACTGGTAAGATATCATGGTGGAGGGACAGATGCATGGATGAAGGACACATGGACAGGTACACAGATGGGCACAAATACAGATAGACACATGTAATCCAGTATACCTCCCCCCCCCACCCCCACCCCCCCCCCCCCACCCCCATTCTATTCAAGAGTCGGGAATAATTAAAACTGCTTGCATTCAGAAATTATCTCACAGTGATTTGTCTTCTTCTGAACACTGTCAGACAACTTCATTTATATCTTCCTAATGGCGGGTCTTCAGAAAAATTGTCTGCGTGAAGTTTTTTCATTAAAGTAATTTTGAATTGCTGCTGATGTCTTTCACTTTGCATACTTTGTTTTCACACGTTCTTTAACATACAAGAAAAATTTGGGAGTCCATATTTTTTTGCTAATTAGCAGTATATAGTCCCTTGAAATGATGCATTAAAGCTCACATATTGGTTTTCAGCATTTTTCAACAGAGCCTAGATATAGGGTTCCCATCCCTGTAATAGTTAATTCAGAAAAGATCTCAATCCTCCAGAAAAGAACATGCAAACTGCAATATATTTTCTAATTGTTTCCAATTGTTTTTGCTTGCTTATTGGGGTTTAATGACACTTTCAAACACCAGGGTCATATCATCCTTTACGTGTAAAAAGGTACCATCTGTAATGCTTTAAACTGTCCTTTGAGCACATTAAATGATGGTTCCTTGATGCACTAAAGGAACAATTTTAAAACAATTCAGAGGGCAACTTGATGAACTCATCAGACGATATTGGTTGAAAGTTTTATAGATGAAAGATGCCCAAGTGTCTGAAAAAAACCATTTAGCATCAGTGAGTAACTGTCACTCACCAACTAACTAAATCTGCATCAAAATAGGAATTTATGTATTTATTTATTGGAGTTTAACGACACTCTCGACTGCAGTTCCAATGGTTGCAATTAGTTCAATAAAAAGTGTTCTCAAATTCCAAAGAAACACCCATGTTACCTTCTATTTACTGTGTTCATCACAGATCAGGTACTAGCTGCTTTTGAACCCATAATAGGGGGTTTGTGTGCATGAGATTTAGGTTCTCACATACAAAATTAAATGGAGTCAGCATGATGCAAAAAGAGTTGAAAAAACAAACAAACAATTCACTATTAAACAAAACTTCAACGACCACTTTTTGACTAAAGCATCATAACAGACAACAAAAGCACGAAATCTGACTTCACAATATGCAATACATTAAAATCACGGCAACAAGAGTCTGTAAATCCTTAAAGTGAAACAGTTGAAAAAACTAGTAAATTATTCACAATTAACCCCTTATCTAACATAATAGTCTAAACCAGCCAGCAAGTAGTACAGTACAGTCGCCACGGATTGGTCGTAATCCACACATGGGCAGTTATGTCCACGCATCTGTTTACCAGGAAGTAAAAATCATCAGTTGCAAAATTTTAATTAATGAAGCACCGGGTTGTATCCGGTGCTTCATTAATTAAATATTTGATGATTATTCCTGTAATTAGTGTTTCGAATCTAATATTATTGCGTCCGTGGAAATATTGCCCACACGTGGAAAGTGACCAGTCCATGGTGACTGTACTGTATTCACAAAAATCCCCATTTGAAATTTTAGTATTTTTTTCTATTTTTCTCTCAAAAATACAATTAATGACCCTCATTGGAACAAGCTTGTTGAATTTCAATGAGTGATCAAGCTATGTTTTTTACACAAAAAAAGGAGAATTTTTTTTTGTTGGTCAAGAATTTTGTGTTGTCCATGCATTGTGTTAGGTAAACAAATCTCCAATGATCCTGTACACCTATACTTGAGAAGTCAATAAAGGAATTTCCAGGATCTTTCCAGAATATATTGAAGGGTTTTCAAGGAGTAAAAACAGAAAATTTAAGTATCTTCAAGATTTTTCGAGGACAAAAAATAAAATACCTACTTTCCAAAATATATTCATAGTTATATAAAGACGCTGTGTGAATTTGTATTCAGTATTTCATTTCTTAGCATGCTATATGAATAATGCAAAGGCAGCTTGAAAATAGGTGATACGTTATTTTTGATGTCGTCAAAAATCTAAACAAAGTTAAAAAATTTATAGTAATTTATATATTTTTTATACTTACCAATGACCCAGACTTAGCTGGTGCTAATCTTATTAATTTAGGGCCAAACACAAATTTTGCACACCCCCCCCCCCCAATCCCCAAAATTTGCATCTAAAACCGAAAAATACATGTTCTATATGGTCCTCCATACTTTTACTCCTCTGCGCATGCGCAGCGTCAAGGAGGTCCCGAAATTGGCACCAAATGTCATTCTTACAACCAGTGCCTGGTAAGCGTTATGTACTCGGCGGGGAGGTATGAGTTCCGAACTCATGGGAGGGCCAACCCCGTCTGGGTCATTGGTAAGTATAAAAAATATATAAATTACTATAAATTTTTTAACATTTTTATACTGTACCAATGACCCAGACTTAGCTGAATAGTAAAAAGGTTGGAGGGCCTAGGACATAAAGGAAAATCCAATAGGCTCAACTACATATAACAGAATTATCCCCTAAAGGAGAAAAGGAGAGATAGGCTTTACATGTATCTTTCATATTTATATTAAAGAAGAAAGACACAATACCATTCTGTAATTGAGCACCATAACATCAATGATCTGTATTAACATCCAGTATAACCCATAATACTAATTATTTTTAAAGGTAAGCCAATAAATAAAGGAAGTCCAGAGAAATGAGACTCTTTATATTCATTAAAAGTGTCCGAGGATTGTATATTAACGCCCGTTTGACACGTGACATATACAAATGCTTCACACCGAGCTACACTTTAAAAATATTACATGTATGAGTAAACATTAGCTTTACACTTTAAAACCATTCCGGTACCAACTCGGAATTACTGACTCCAGGGGAGGTATTCCCTTGCTTTTCACCATAAAGCAGGTGACCTAAGGGAACACCCACCCCCCCCCCCCCTTCCCCTTGCCCTGGGTCAAATACCCCCAGAGCAAAGAGGGCAGCAGGACAGAGTCGTAACTATAGTTGCAACTGTTTAGTGGACGATATTCTGAGCAACTGATAACGGACCTAAACAATGGAGGTCTCCAAAAATGGACTCAATATTTCTGACATAAAAATTTGTGAATGTGGAAGGCTGAGAGACCAACATGCAGCCTTCATTAAATCAGTAATAGCAACACTATTTGCATAGGCCCAAGATGTTGACAGAGCTCTTACTTCATGAGCTGAAATCTTAATCACACACTGCTGAGTAGAAGATAATTTTCCATAAGCAGTACGGATAGTTAATTGAATCCATCTAGCCATAGAATGGACCATAATGTCCTTTCTATTAGGCATCAAAGATAGAAAGAAACACTTACGTTCCTTTCTAATAAACTCAGACCTACGTTTGTAAATACGTATTGCTCTAACAGGACAGAGTAAAGGCCTACGCCCGTCTGAAGACGGAAGGGCCTTAATAACAATAGGTTCCGGATACTTATTAGGAGCCTGATTCTTAGCCAAAAGTCCAACATTGGTAGTAAAGGTAATAGTATTACCGACACTACGATAGTGAGAATCATCTACAGATAGTGCATGAAGCTCACTAACTCTTCTAGCAGAAGAGAAGGCCAAGAGAAAAGCTGTCTTATAAGATAAGAATTTAAGTCCACTGTGTCAAGAGGCTCAAAAGGCGATTCTTTTAGCTTAAGAAGAACCCAAGCCAAATTCCACTTAGAAATTAATCTAAGGGTTCTAGATCTATTTATCGAAAAGTTTCTAACTAATTTAGATAAAGAGACATTAGATCCAATCATTATGCCATCATGATGTGCATAGGTATCGGATAGCATAGACCTATAACCCTTAATGGTGACAGGCTGCAGTTTCATCTCATCAAACAAGTAGACTAGAAAATTTGCAACGTCTGGAATGGAAGGATCATAAATATCTACCGAATGATCCCCACACCACTGATGAAAGACCTTCCACTTAGCCGCATAATTTAGTGAAGAAGAGGTCCTCCTACAGTTAGAAATCGCGTCCACTGCTCGTCCTGTAATATGCTTCCCGTGCAAGAAGGACCGCACAACAGAAATACGTGAAGGTTGAGACCTTGTGGTTTGTGATGGAGGATGCGCGATTTCCCCTTCGACAGAAGATCCTCCCGTGGAGGAAGCTTCCGTGGCATGTCCCACAACAGGCACCTGAGTAGATTTATCCACGGTCTCTGTGGAGACAGAGATGCTACCAACAGAATCTTGCATTGCGATTATTTTATCTTGAGCAATATCTGTTGAATCAACGGCGTTGGAGGATACGCATATCCTATTATTCCATCCCACAAGATCGATAAAGCGTCTATTGCAAATGCTCGAGGATCCGGACATGGAGACACATACGTCTGCAACTGATTGTTGAGATGTGTCGCAAATAAGTCTATCATTGGCCGCTCCCATTGGTAGCAAATTTGATTGTGATTGAATATCTGCTTGTTGAGAGTCCATTCTGACAGCAACAGGCGACCCCTCCGTGAAAGGGAGACTGCTAAAACTTTCAGACGACCCGGAATATGACGGACCGATAGGAGAACCTGATGTTCTAGTACAAACAGAAGGATTCTTTCCATTAGAATGAACAACGGAATGGAATGAGTGCCTCCTTGATTCTGAATATACGCTACTACCGTCGTATTGTCGGATAGAATTTGCACGTGTGCATTCTGAATAACGTCTATCCAATGACGTAGCGCAAGCCAAATTGACATCATTTCTTTGATGTTTATGTGCTTGCTCAAAAACTGCAGATCCCAAAGACTCTGGCACTTCAAATAGGATGGGCTCAGTGTCGCGCCCCAACCTGTTTGACTGGCATCCGTTATAATCGTAAAACTCGGATCCGGCAATTGCAGTGGAAGTCCCGGAGTTAACCAATGAATATCTGCCCAAGTCTGAATCCCTTGTTTCACTTGGTTTGACAAGAGGATGTCCGTATCGAGCGAATGAATTTTCGCCCTCCAATTCTGAGTCAGAAAGATTTGGAGAGGACGAGTGCATAGCTGCCCCATTGGAATGAGATCCGCGACGGCTCCGCACAGACCTATCAGTCTCATGAATTCTCTCGCTGTAACCTTGTCTGAGTGAAGACAATAGCGAGCGTAACAACTGACTAACTTCGCTCTGGTTAACGGCAGACGAACGAGATTGTTGTGCGTCTCGAAGCTTATCCCCAGGTGGGTAAATGACTTGGACGGCACCAGATCCGACTTCTCTTCGTTTACTATAAAACCGAGACGTCGGAGCAATAGAAGCAGATTCTGCATATTTTTCTGAAGCGTTAACTCATTGCCATACTTCTGAAGAATATCGTTCAGGTAGGCCGACGTTACCGCAGACGAATGAGCTCGGAAATGCGTCATTACCGAGTTCATCACTCGAGTGAAAGCCCAGGGCACTAGATTCAGACCGAAGCACATCGCTCGGAACTGATATACGACTCCCAGGACAGCGAAGCGCAGATGCTTTCTGAATGCCAGATGAACCATGACGTGAAAGTACGTATCCTTGAGATCTATGCTCGCAGCCTAGTTGTTCACTCGAATGCTCGCTCTGACCGATCGAATGGTCTCCATATAGAATTTTGGAGCCACAATCAGCTTGTTTATCCAGCTCAAATCTATCACTGGACAGAACGAGCCGTCTGGTTTCAGAACCAGAAAGAGATGGCTGTAGAAACCTGGAGATTCCTGGTTTTCTATGACCTCTATCGCATTCTTCATTAAAAGAGACTGGACTTCTGATAGAAGCGCGGCTCTTTTCTGAAAATTTGACAGAAGCTGAGTCCATCTTGGACTTCGAGTTAATGGAGGTTTTCCTTTGAAGGACAGTTTCAGACCTTCCGATATAACCCCTCAAAGCCAAGGGTCCTCCGTAATTAATTCCCAATTGTTTGAGAAACTCGACAGTCTTCCGTCCACTGGAACGCAATAGAGGTTTAAACCATCACCTCTTGGATCTGCAAGGCTTGCAGTAGGAGAAACCACGTCCTCCACGGCTCACACCTCACCCCGTCAGCCTAGGGGTGTCTGACCGGTTGTTTCGGCCAGCGTTACAGCCCCTATTTGAGTCGCTACCTTGACGGTCTCTAGAGTATGACCTAGAGGACGCGTACAAACCTCTATAGGAACTTCCCCTGGACGTACTTGTCCCAGAAGTGCCTGGCCTACTCTTCTCTGCTGGTTCCGGATTTTTGGAAGCGGACTTAAATAGCAGAGAGTCTGAAGCTTTCTTAGTTAACTGATCATATATAGCAGAAAGCTTGCCGTCGAAGAGAAGCTCTCCGGAGACCGGAGCGACTCTGAGAGAGTTTTTCACCTTACTGTCCACGCGCATGGACGTAGCTAGGGCCCCGTCACATCTAGCCAACTCCAGATTTGCCACAGTAAGGGCGGAGTTATACGTGGAGAATGCAATGGCCCTGGACAGAACTCTTAAGGACGTTTGTACATCTTGGAATTCTTGTCCCTCAAGGCATAATGATAACGCTCTGGTAAGGTGATCTGCGTAAGAGATTGCATCTTAACTGGCTCTATTAGACGCTATTGTCGTTTCCAACATCAATGAAGGAATAGACATAGACGACGGCATGGATAATTCAAGGTCTTCAGCCTGGTCGTCTAGACACAGAGGAACTCTCTGGATGACCTGCCCTGCCGTTTCAAATTTATTCCTTGGGTTGATGAAAGGCAGAAGAAGAGCAGATGCCAGTAGGAAGGCTGACCTGCCCGTTTTGTTAGCAAGTTTAAATATAGCGTCATTCAATAATTCAAACGTCCGTGAGACATTTCTGGACTGTGACGGAAATTCCGGGACAATTTCCCTAAACCGACTGAAAAAATCGGTGTCCAGTGGCGCTATAAGCCTCCTATCTGGCTGCGCAGCATTTTGGTCCGTTGGAACAACATCTGGAAGGAAATACTGGATGAACTCCACGAACTCTTCCGAAAGAGAAAAATCCAATTCCTCGGAATCCCTTTCACCATCGTGTCGGACCTCTTGCAAATCTTGGTCGTCCGCAACTGATCCCCGGCGGAACGCACCAACCCAGCATCATCTGATAATTCAGGCTCTGCCGGCTGCTGGGATGCTGCGATTATCTGTGCTGTGCTAGCACGTGGAATCCCTGGTCAGCGATGCTGACTGGATGTCACTGGTCACGTAGCCAAGGTGCAGTCATGTGTGCCGTGAGGAGGAGGAAGCCGTATATGCAGTCTCTCCGGACTGCCTATATACCGGAGCGTCCCAAGCGGTGGACGTATGCTCCGTCTGAGGAACGTTATGTACAACATCTGGGCCCAGATGTTGTTGTACGAGAGAGGGGCCTCTCTCACTCGCAGCCCGGATGGACCTGGACGAGCTAGGAACCGGAATATCAGGCTTCCTCCGTACTATCCTCTATTCCGTCGTCACTGGGCGTGCACATGGTAAGTTTATAGTGCTCGCAACACCCAAATCTCCTTCCTGGACTGCAACGGACGAACCTGGGTGCTGAGCCATTCAGGAAATGGTCGCGACACTGGCCAAGCTAGCTAACGTCAAACCCTTCGATCGAACTAGCGAACTTCTGGGTAATTGACATATCTGCATGAGCACTTTTGCCGCTAGCTCTTCATTTGATTGTGATGACGGAGGCACACTTCTGGACGACATCATGGAAACATCACCCTGTTCTTGTTCCTCTTAAAAAGAGAGTGAAAAACTAGAGTGACCTTGTGGAGAGAGGACGGGCATGGTACTCTCCCCGCCAACAACATACCATGACACACATCTCCAACGTTTGTCATCCCAATTGATACACACTGAACAAGTGTTAGTGTGAGTACATTGACTACAATTAATACAGAAATCATGAGAATCAGAGGAAGATTTCCTCCCATTACAATTTCAACAATAATCTTTCATTGTGAAAAAAGTAAACAGTCATAGTACTCGCACTAAACCTTGATAATAAAGATACATAATCAATTAATCTATTATAATCATTACCAAAAAATGATTCAAAAAGAAAACAATTTTTCAAAAAAAATTTTTTTTCAGAAAAGCCCAAGTTCCCAATGGGAACCTTGAGCCCAAATGGATCCCAAAAAAGCCTAAGTGTGGACAAATATTTTAAATCATTTTGAAAAATTAATGTAACACTTATGAACAATATTAATGTATCTTGCTATGATGTAAATTAAGCAAAAGACAAGTAATCACTATCAGAAGTAACAGTTGTCAAGCTAAACAAAAAGTGTAAACAAACTGGAAACATGACTCCAGGCACTAATAAACATGGCCCGAAATCAGTTACCAATTTAAACACTATCTGATGCAAAACAGAGGCTTCCAGAGAAGAAACTGTAGAACATCAGATGCTAGATGCAGACCAAAACACCTAAACACCCAGGGGTGAGGTTGTAAACATGGGGAAAAAAACAGAAAAAAATTCTGTTACCAAGCCAAAACTCCCAAGAAATTTTAGTAATAAACATTACAAAAAATAAGCCAAAAGCATGGGAGAATAGCTAGGGGGGAATAAAGTAAAGGGAGAGAGGAAACACTGATCAAACAATGGAACATTCATAGCAAGAATGACAACATCAGGGCCATGCCTCGAAAATAGGCAACATGTAATAATTTCATAAAATAATTATAAGTTACAGCCCTGAACATTTTCTTGCACTATTTTTTCCTCTCCTCCTTTTGTATCCTTCTTATATCTACCATTTCTTTCATGATTATGTGTCTGGCATCATTTAAACTGAGATTTAGAAGCACAAATAACAGTGAGGTGTAACTGTTTTGAAGGCCAAACAAAGAATGATATTTGGCGCCAATTTCGGGACCTCCTTGACACTGCGCATGCGCAGAGGAGTAAAAGTATGGAGGACCATATAGGACATGTATTTTTCGGTTTTAGATGCAAATTTTGGGGATTGGGGGGGGGGGGGGGGGGCAAAATTTTTGTTTGGCCCTGAATTAATAAGATTAGCACCAGCTAAGTCTGGGTCACTGGTACAGTATAAAAATATAATAATTTTTGTCTCTTTTTTGCTGTCCATCCATATTTATGAATAATGCTTCATAGTTTTGAACACCAAATGAAAGTGTCAATGACACTGTATTTCAACTTGTCAAGACATGTACATGTATAGTATGTGACACAGCAATGACAAACATCTAGGTAATGACCTGATAACAAAGGTACATATAAAGTATTGTAACGGTCTGTACATAAATACTGACCGTTGCCTGTAACAAATGTATAGGTAAAGTATTGTAAAGGTGGGTCACAGTCAGATGCTAAACTAGAAAAGAAATCTTTGAGTCCCAGAGTGGGTCTGACTGAACCCCAAAATATTTGTTCTCATAGCACAGTGGTAACAAAGGCACCCCAAAACACACTCGTTCCTGTCCCAAGGTAAAAACAAAGGGACACAAGAAGTTTTGTGAAGATCAGTTCATAAATACGAGCTGTATAGAACTTGTGACAAAAAACTGATTGGACCTAATTTCGGTACAAAATGGCCACTGGCAGCCATCTTGAATTTTGGACCGTACCCAGAAACACTCATTCTCGTCCCAAGGTGATAACAAAGGTACCCAAGAAGTTTTGTGAAGATCGGTTCATAAATACAGCCTCTACCCTGAGCCGTATTGACATGTGTGCTTACATTGTGTAAGTAGCACTGAATAAATCAAAATTCATCTAATTTGCATAATTTCTCCACGAAAAAAAAAAAACCCTTACAATATGTGATGTATTCCATGTTACTAAACATTCATACAAAAATTTATTCAAATCAGACCTTTCATACAGAAGTTCTGTACAAAAGACTGATTGCACTAATTTTGGTACAAAATGGCTGCTGGTGGCCATCTTGAATTTCGGACCACACCCCAAAACACTCGTTCTCATCCCACGGTGATAACAAAGGTACCCAAGAAGTTTTGTAAAGATCGGTTCATAAATACAGCCTCTAGCCCGAGCCGTATCCAATTGCTGACGTACAGACAGACGGACAGACGGACAACGGGCCATGACAAAAGCTCAAATTTGGCTTCGCCAAAGTTGAGCTAAAAATGATATTAAATATTTGATGCCATCAAAAATAATGTGTCATCTATTTTCAAGATAAATTTCCCATTACTTATATAGCAGGGCCAAATTCTGACTTTGATCACATTTTTTGAAACAGAACACGTGGTCCTACATGCAGTCTTTGGGCTTACACACAAATTACATTCTAAGCACCTTGGTAGTTGTTTTTAGGCAATTCTTGGCTCCCTATACAGGCAGTTAAGACTTGCCAAAACACAGAAGCAAAGTCACAGGATGTAGACTGTCAAAGTGTAGCAAAAATATGTTAAAAATCTCCAATCCCTTAAGGGTTAATGTCTGTTATAATTATATTAATCATTTAATGCATGATTCTCACACTATTAGACAGAGAAGATCCATTCCAACAATATTGAGCTCGCAATGACCGAGGAAAGCTAAATATTACTGAATTGAATCTCTCATCGCTTTGATGCCTCATTTTTCAGGGGCTTTCAAGGAAGGCTCAAATATTCAAGGACTTTCCACATCCTTGGCAAGAGATTTTTAATCCTTTACGTAACGAATTGGCCATATCTGCCAGAGCAATACAGAAATTCAGTAGTTGCAAACAAAATATTATTTAAAAAAAAAATTTCAACAAAATCATATCATGTGATCCCTCACTGGAACGTGCTCATCGAGCACGTTCCAATTAGGGATCACATGAAATGCTATGGTTGAAATTTTGTGAGAAATTTGAAAAAATAAAATTCAAAATAATAAATTTTGATATTATCTGCTTTTGATAAAGGGTTAAATTCCAAGACTTTCAACAAATTCAAGGAGCTATAGGAAGCTTGTTGTTGACTCACAACAGACAACGAAGCCACAAATCTGACTTTACAATACAAACTCATAACATTATAGTCACGACAACAAGTATCTGCAAACTCATGAGTAATTATCCAATACCTATGGGAGGAAGGGCATATCAATGCATCTTGATAGCCTAGGCTGAATATAACCATACTTACAAAGATATTCAGACCATGCATAGGCTACACACAAAACTTTCTGAGTTATTTAATTCACGTGATATATTTGTACAAGTCAGGACATTACATTTCACTGGGATGATAATCACAATTTTTTTCTGATGTGGCCAAGCCATGGTAGTTCATTATCTGCTGGAAACCATGGGTGGAAAATGAATTTGTGCAACATAGGCAGCAAGACATCAAATTAATTCTCACAAATTTCAATTAAACTTCAAAGATCAGGAGAATTTTTCAGAAAATGCAGCTTGTGAGCTAAGTGAATAGCAGATATTTCGAGTCAAGTCTTGGCTGCCTCTATAGGCAGCCAAGACTTTTCTGGAAAGAACTGCCAGAGTAATTCAACTGTTGGCTTTGACAATCCATTATGATTGCATGCTGAAGCATGTAACTTGAGGTAACAAGGTTAACCTGTTGAATTATGCTTTTTTAGGGTTAAAACCTTTCAGTGGCCTGGATAAAACAGAGCAGAACAAAATTTACAGAGAGAGGAAATAGAAGTACTTTGTATAATCCTAGAACTATGGAGAACTGAGCATATCCTCGAAATAGAAAATAAAACAAACATGAGCAAATAGCACTTACAGGCAGATGTTTCTCCAAGTAAACATTAAAATGTTTTGTTTGGTGTGCTTTTAATTTTTTCAAAGGCACTCTGGTTTCACCAATAAAATCATAACCAAAATGGTCTTCATCAAGAACAGACAATCTGAAATTTGAAAGAATTACTTTTTTAAGCCTGTTTTAATCCATAAAATGGCTTCTATTATATTCCTGTTCTCTGTAACAAAACTTCCCCTGTAGTTTTAAGACTTAAAAAGATAGACCATTAGTAGGCATGTTATTAAAGACATTGTATTTCAACTAAGACGTAAGGAGCATCCGCTTGCTTCTGTGTCCTTTTTCATAAAAGACTGCCTACATAAGCATCAGCTTGAAGTTGTATTCTCTTTTTAGAAGCCAATCTATACAGTAAAACCTGTCTTGAGAGACCACTGTCTTGAGAGACCACCTGTCTTGAGACACCACATATGCCAGGCACCGATTGGTTTTACTCTATAATGGACCTTCTATGGGAGACCACCTGTCTTGAGAGACCACCTGTCTTGAGAGACCACTGTGACCTGGTACCAACTTGTATTTTTATGCCATAATGGACCTGTCTTGAGAGATCGCCCCTTTGAAGACTGAAACCATGAAAAAACTTTTTTACCTGTTCTGGAATTGGAAAATCAATTGTGGTTAAACTAACATAATTAAAAGTATTAAAAGCTCTTAATTGGGTTTCAATTGCTAACTCATTAAAGATTGAGATGTTTTTATTAGAAGACAATCTATACAGTAAAACCTGTCTTGAGAGACCACTGTCTTGAGAGACCACCTGTCTTGAGACACCACATATGCCAGGCACCGATTGGTTTTACTCTATAATGGACCTGCTATGGGAGACCACCTGTCTTGAGAGACCACCTGTCTTGAGAGACCACACCACTGTGACCTGGTACCAACTTGTATTTTATGCCATAATGGACCTGTCTTGAGAGACCGCCCCTTTGAAGACTGAAACCATGAAAAAAATTTTTTACCTGTTCTGGAATTGGAAAACCAATTGTGGTTATACTAACATAATTAAAAGTATTAAAAGCTCTTAATTGGGTTCCAATTGCTAACTCATTAAAGATTGAGATGTTTTTATAAGACCTCTGAGAAAAGATTAGGATTATTGCTGAATAAACAATTTCATACATACCTGAAATGTGACAGATAGGAATAAAATAAATTTGTGTTGAAAACCTTTTTGTAACAAATTGAAATGGACTGTTATAAAAATTATAAAAATAAATTAGTGTTGAAAATCTTCAATTTTCAACACTAATTTATTTTTATAATTTTTATAACAGTCCATTTCAATTTGTTACAAAAACTTCATAAAAAAGAATAACTAAAAAGTAATTACAAAAATCTATTCTTCTCTATTTCTGAATTTTGTGGTTGGTTATTCACTGACTCGAGAAAACATGAAACCTGTTATGAGAGACCACCTGTCTTGAGAGACCACTTTTGTGAAGCCCAAAGGGTGGTCTCTCAAGACAGGTTCTACTGTATTAGTATTAGTATCAGCTTCCTGATGAAATTTAGTCTTAGAAGACACCCTTCATCAGCTCCCACTTGCTGCTGTATCTTTTTTTCAGGAGAAATCCCACATTACAGAACGGCCATCGTGGAGTGGTCACTTTTCAATGAGGCGAACAGTATTTCCATGGCTGCAATAATATTAGATTGCAAACACTAATTACAGGAATAATCGCAATAATATTAGATTGCAAACACTAATTACAGGAATAATCATCAAAAATTTAATTAATGAAGCACCGGGTACAACCCAGGGTCCATTAATTAAAAATGTATTAACTGGTAATAGAGCTTGGAGGTTAACTGCAACAACGGGTCAGGATCGGTAGTATGAGACTACCAAAAATCGCAACCTCGCTCCAATAAACACAACTGCAAATTTGGTTTTAAAATTCTAGCGTGTTTTAAGTTACCGTGTGTAATATCCAATTACCAAAATGACCACATAATCCACTTAAGTCCAATATCTATGCATATGTATACATTTGAATGGAATTAAAAAACAAAACTGTTGTACACTATTCTTGCACCAGTGGCATTTTCAAGACAGTAGGCCAAGATTTGGGGCTTTCATTATCATTACATGAAACTCAACACGAAATTCATTAATATTCATGACCTGTCAACACCAACAGTGAACCATTTTAAAATGTTCATCAGTTTATCAAATGCTGTTTCCTTTGCTGAACTACAACTTGCCACTTGTTCTTCATTTATACTGTACGATATATTTATTTCTGCACATAATTTTGAAAGCTTGAACTCCAAAATCGGTTTCAAATTCACAGTTGAAGTTTGGCATAATTTTTTACGGCCAATCTGATAGGTATATACGGAAGATTTCTATATGCTTATGGACAACCAACAACAACAACTGAGGTTTTTTGCTTTAAAAACCAAAACTGCAACCACAGTGTAAAACCTACAACCTCTCAGCTCTACCTGGTAAATGTATGCGTGGACATCACTGCCCAAGCGTGGATTACGACCAGTCCACAGTGACTGTACTGTAGCATCAGCTTGCAGCCAAATCCTTTTTTTTCCTGCGGATACAGCAGGCCTGGCATTCTTAATGGAAGTGTCAATGACACTGTACCTTAACTTGTGTGCTGTGTTTGATGAAAAGGATAATGTTCAATGTTTATGAAAGGATTATGAAATAAGACAAGAATTGTGATAATTGGGAATATGTTCATTTCTGTTCCCTGTATGCTATGTTTTTGTTAAAAATAATATGAGGTGTGCACTGTACTAAAGAGCTGAGGGGTGGGTTAATATGATCTCACAGTTAATGTATGTGGCCCTCATAGTTAACGTATATCAACGAAATTTACCAAGTTACAGTGAAATTACTCCAAAACGAGTCATCCTATCATGGTACAATGAAATCCCTTCATAAATATCACCGGTAGACTGTGCTAAAGGTTTTCGGGCTTCAGGCCCCTGTAGCCGTCACAGTTGCCTAATGGTGTCCAAAAGGGGCTGTTCTCATCTAGACATTATATGAAGTCAACCTACCAAGTTACAATGAAATTCCTTCAAAAATATGAACGGAAGACTGTGCTAAAGGTTTTCGGGCTTTGGGCTCGGGCAGCCATCATGGTTGAATGATCGCAACCAAAAGGGGACATTCTCATCTGGGCATCATGTGGGCATCATCTGGAGTGATCCTACGAAGTTACAATGAAATCCCTTCATAAATATGACCTGTAGACTGTGCTCAAGATTTTCGGGCTTCAGGCACCTGTAGCCATCACAGTTGACCAATCACGACCAAAAGGGGATGTCATCATCTAGGCATTATATGGAGTCAACCTAACAAGTTACAATGAAATCTTTCCATAAATACGATCTACAGACTATGCTAAAGGTTTTTGGACTCGGGCAGCCATCAAGGCTGAATGATCGCGACCAAAAGGGGACGTTCTCATCTAGACATTATTTGGAGTCATCCTACTAAGCTACAATGAAATCCCTTCATAATTATGACCTGTAGACTGTTCTAAAGGTTTTCGGGTTTCGGGCCCCTGTAGCCATCACAGTTGCCCAATCATGTCCAAAACGGGACGTTCTCATCTAGACATTATATGAAGTCAAACCTACCAAGTTACAATGAAATCCTTCCATAAATATGAACCGTAGACTGTGCTCAAGATTTTTGGGCTTTGGGCATCTGTAGCCATCACAGTTGACCAATCACGACCAAAAGGGGATGTCATCATCTAGGCATTATATGGAGTCAACCTAACAAGTTACAATGAAATCCTTCCATAAATATGATCTATAGACTATGCTAAAGGTCTTTGGGCTTGGGCAGCCATAAAGGCTGAATGATCACGACCAAAAGGGGATGTTCTCATCTAGACATTATTTGGAGTCATCCTACCAAGCTACAATGAAATCCCTTCATAATTATGACCTGTAGACTGTTCTAAAGGTTTTCAGGCTTCGGGACCCTGTAGCCGTCACAGTTGACCAATCATGTCCAAAAGGAGACATTCTCATCTCGACATTATATGAAGTCAACCTACCAAATTTCAATGAAATCCCTTCATAAATATGACCTGTAGACTGTGCTAAAGGTTTTCGGGCTTTGGGCTCGGGCAGCCATCATGGTTGAATGATCGTAACCAAAGGGGACAATCTCATCTGGGCATCATCTGGAGTGATCCCACGAAGTTAAAATGAAATCCCTTCATAAATATGACCTGTAGACTGAGCTCAAGGTTTTCGGGCTTTGGGCACATGTAGACATCACAGTTGACCAATCACGACCAAAAGGGGGTGTCATCATCTAGGCATTATATGGAGTCAACCTAACAGGTTACAATGAAATCCTTCCATAAATATGACCTTTTGCCTATGATAAAGGTTTTTGGGCTCGGGCACCCATCAAGGCTGAATGATCGCGATCAAAATGGGATGTTCTAATCTAGACATTATTTGGAGTCATCCTACCAAGTTACAATGAAATCCCTTCATAAATATGC
This sequence comes from Pictodentalium vernedei, assembly GCA_031216915.1. Classification (NCBI taxonomy): domain Eukaryota; kingdom Metazoa; phylum Mollusca; class Scaphopoda; order Dentaliida; family Dentaliidae; genus Pictodentalium; species Pictodentalium vernedei. The sequence continues at coordinate 175,219,896 of CM062294.1, forward strand.
CCTGTAGACTGTGCTAAAGGTTTCCGGGCTTCGGGTCCCTGTAGCCCTCACAGTTGTCCAATCACGTCCAAAAGGGGACTTTCTCATCTAGACATTATATGAAGTCAACCCACCAAGTTACAATGCAAATTCCTCAATAAATATGACCTGTAGATTGTGCTAAAGATTTTCGGGTTTTGGGCTCGGGCAGGCGTCACGGTTGGCAGATCATGCCCAAATGGGTAAATTCTCATCAAGACATCATAAGGAGTCATCCTACCAAGTTACAATGAAATCCCTCCATATTAAACATGACCTGCAGACTGTGCAAAAAGTTTTTGGGTTTTGGTCTTGGGCAGCTATCACAGTGGACAGATCATGCCCAAAAGGGGACGTTCTCATCTAGGCATTATACAGAGGCATCCTACCAAGTTACAATGAAATCCCTTCATAAATACGACCTGTAGACTGTGCTAATGGTTTTCGGGTTTTGGGCTCGGGCAGCCATACCGGTTGACCGATCGTGACCATAAGGGGACGTTCTCATCTAGACATGACCCCAAACCTGCATATGAAATTTTGTGATGATCAGACAAGAACTGCAGGGTGTAGCCTGTGCTAAAGGAAAATGTGAACAGACTCACAGACTTTCGCACACGTGATGGCAATAGCTTATCTTGACATTGTCAAGTTAAGCTAAAAATGCAGGAGGGCTAAAAATCGCTCTCCTCACATGGCTTACGGGAGCGATTAGCTCTCCTCAAGTTAACAAAAGCTAAAAGTGGCAAAATGAAGTTGTACTATTAATGAATTTTGCCTAGTGGGATTTGTACATTTTATTTGGTGCTGCTAACCAGGTAGTCTCTGTGAGACAGCTACACTGTCCCTCCCACACCTCCGGGCCTTGGTAAGGCCCAGAGATGTGGGAGGGGCAGAGTGGCCATATTGCAGAGATCACTAACACCTGTGGGTTTTAGGAATAAGCTGTTGTGGTAATCATTATTTTCTAAGGCTAGGAGGGCTATTTTTCGGCCTCCTCAATTTTTTTAAGGCGAGCAGTGGGCGAGCGAATAAATCACTCTCCTGAAAATGCCAGACCTGAGACAGCCAATATAAACAAGAGCTTACTGCTGTATTCTGGAATATTTTGTTTTATTATATACCTACCTGAAAAATCAAAAATGAGACTGGGTTAGATTTGTGTCTTCTTCCAAAACCTCACACTATAAAATGTGTTCCAAATCCATAAACCATCAATTAATTAAGATTTGTTACATTTTTGTCATAAAACAAATACATCAGTTCATTTTTCAATGCACGTTGTCAAACCAACTTTAGATTAATGCCAGATACACTGAGATGATTAGGTACATAGAGTCCAGAATGGAGGTAAGAACATGCCATAGCAACAACTACAACACACTCTCATCCAAAACCAATTTGACAGAAAAACTGAGATACTAATTTCACAATCTAATCATTACTTGACCTCAGGTATACAATAATGAAAGTGTCAATGACACTGTAGCTCAACTTGTCAAGACATGTACATGTATAGTATGTGACACAGCAATGACAAACATCTAGGTAATGACCTGATAACAAAGGTACATATAAAGTATTGTAACGGTCTGAACATAAATACTGGCCGTAGCCTGTAACAAATGGATAGGTAAAGTATTGTAAAGGTGGGTGACAGTCAGATGCTAAACTAGAAAAGAAATCTTTGAGTCCCAGAGTGGGTCTGACTGAACCCCAAAATATTTGTTCTCATAGCACAGTGATAACAAATTCACCCCAAAACACACTCATTCCTGTCCCAAGGTGAAAACAAAGGTACCCAAGAAGTTTCGTGAAGATCAGTTCATAAATACGAGCTGTATAGAAGTTGTGACAAAAAAACTGATTGGACCTAATTTTGGTACAAAATGGCCACTGGCAGCCATCTTGAATTTTGGACCGCACTCAGAAACACTCATTCTCGTCCCAAGGTGATAACAAAGGTACCAAAGAAGTTTCGTGAAGATCGGTTGATAAATACAGCCTCTAGCCCGAGCCATATTGACATGTGCACTTACAGTGTATAAGTAGCACTAAATAAATCAAAATTCATCTAATTAGCATAAGTTCTGCACGAGAAAAAACCCGTACTATATGTGATGTATTCCATGTTACCAAACATTCATACAAAAATTTATTCAAATCAGAACTTTCATACAGAAATTCTGTACAAAAGACTGATTTCACTAATTTTGGTACAAAATGGCTGCTGGTGGACATCTTGAATTTTAGACCACACCCAAAAACAATCGTTCTCATCCCACGGTGATAACAAAGGTACCCAAGAAGTTTCGTAAAGATCGGTTCATAAATACAGCCTCTAGCCTGAGCTGTATAGAAGTTGTGTACAAAAAACTGATTAGACCTAATTTAGGTACAAAATGGCCACTGGCAGCCATCTTGAATTTTGGACCGTGCTCAGAAACACTCGTTCTCATCCCAAGATGATAACAGAGGTACCCAAGAAGTTTCGTGAAGATCGGTTGATAAATACAGCCACTAGCCTGAGCCGTATTGACATGTGTACTTCCTGTGTGTAAGTAGCACTGAAAAAATCAAAGTTCATCTAATTTGCATAATTTCTGCACGAGAAAAAAACCCGTATTATATGTGATGTATCCCATGGTACTAAACATTCACACAAAAAATTATTCAAATCAGCGCTTTCATATGGAAGTTCTGTGCAAAAATCTGATTGCACCTAATTTTGTACAAAATGGCTGCCATCGGCCAACTTGAATTTCGGATCGGATCCAAAAACACTTGTTCTCGTCCCACGGTGATACCAAAGGTACCCAAGAAGTTTCGTAAAGATCGGTTTATAAATACGGCCTCTAGCCCGAGCCATATTGGCATTTGCTCTAACAGTGCTGAAAGTAACACTAAATACATCAAAGTTAGTCTAATTTGCATAATTTCTGCACGAGACAAAAACCCGTATTATATGTGATGTATCCCATGGTACTAAACATTCATACAAAAAATTATTCAAATCAGCGCTTTCATATGGAAGTTCTGCGCAAAAATCTGATTGCATCTAAGTTTGTACAAAATGGCCTCCAGCGGCCAACTTGAATTTCAGATCGGATCCAAAAACACTCGTTCTCGTCCCACAGACATAACAAAGGTACCCAAGAAGTTTCGTAAAGATCGGTTCATAAATACGGCCTCTAGCCTGAGCCATATTGAATTGTTGATGGACAGACGGACAGATGGACAGACGGACGACTGGCCATGGCATAAGCTCAAATTTGGCTTTGCCAAAGTTGAGCTAAAAATAACATCAGTACAATGAAGATTTCTGGGGTGCTGTATCCCAGAAAACTTCACTGCATTGATAACGCCTAAAAAAGTTAAAAATCTGTTTCTTAGGCCTCCCGTATGGTCCATTTGACAGCTGCATGCTCTTTTTTTATGACCAATGCAAACTTAAACAAGAGGCCCCAAGGAGCCTTAATCGCTCACCGGCCAAAGTGGTTCAAAGAAGTATGTGGGGTCACATTCAGTTAGACATGGTTCATCAACACTACAAAGGAATGAAGTCATGAGAGACAAATTTTATGGAACTAGGGACATGGATTGAACAAACTTGAATTTAATCCCCATAAGGATGCTGCATACCAAATATCAAAAGCATTCACCTGCTGGATCTGAAGAAGATTTTTAAAGAAAATTCCTCATTTTAAACTAAAAGTTAAAAAATTTATAGTAATTTATATATTTTTTATACTTACCAATGACCCAGACTTAGCTGGTGCTAACTCTTAAAAATATAGGGCCAAACACAAATTTTGCCCCCCAATCCCCAAAATTTGCATCTAAAACCAAAGAAAACATGTCCTGAATGGCCCTCCATACTTCACCTCTACTGCGCATGCGCAGTGTCAAGGATGTCCCGAAATTGGCGCCATTAATCATTCTTGTAACCAGTGCCTGGTAAGCGCTATGTACTCAGCGGGGAGGTATGAGTTCCCAACTCCTGGGAGGACCATCCCCGTCTGGGTCATTGGTAAGTATAAAAAATATATAAATTACTATAAATTTTTTAACATTTTTATACTGTACCAATGACCCAGACATAGCTGAATAGTAAAAAGGCTGGAGGGCTTAGGACATAGAGCAAGTTGAAATACGCTCAATTATATAAAATAGAGTCATCCCCTCTAGGGGAAAAAGAGTATTAGGCCTTACATGTATCTTTCTTATTTATGATAAATTAGAAAGACACAACACCTTCCAAAATTGAGCATCATAACATCCATGTACTCTATCAATATCCAGTATAATCCTTATACTAATCATTTTTAAAGTAAGCCAATAAATAAAGTCTAGAAAGTTAAAAAATTTATAGTAATTTATATATTTTTTATACTTACCAATGACCCAGACATAGCTGGTGCTAACTCTTAAAATATAGGGCCAAACACAAATTTTGCCCCCCAATCCCCAAAATTTGCATCTAAAACTAAAGAAAACATGTCCTGAGAGGCCCTCCACACTTCGCCCCTACTGCGCATGCGCAGTGTCAAGGACGTTCCGAAATTGGCGCCATTTATCATTCTAATAACCAGTGCCTGGTAAGCGCTATGTACTCAGCGGGGAGGCAAGAGTTCCCAACTCCTGGGAGGGCCATCCCCGTCTGGGTCATTGGTAAGTATAAAAAATATATAAATTACTATAAATTTTTTAACATTTTTATACTGTACCAATGACCCAGACATAGCTGAATAGTAAAAAGGCTGGAGGGCCAAGGACATAGAGCAAAATGGAATACGCTCAATAAAATAAAATAGAGTCATCCCCTGTAGGGAAAAGAAGTAATAGGTCTTACATGTATCTTTCTTATTTATGATAAATTAGAAAGATACAACACCTTCCAAAAATTGAGCTTCATACATCCATGTACTCTATTAATATCCAATAATCCTTATACTAATAATTTTTAAAGTAAGCCAATAATAAAGTAAGTCTAGAGAATAGAGACTCTTATACTCCTAAAAGTGTGTGAGAATTGCATAATAATGTCCGTTGACATATGCAATATTCAAAAGCTATACTTTAAAAACTAAGACTTGAATGAATTTTATAAACTTAAACTTCTCACTAAACAACCATCCCAATAACAGCTCAGAATTACTAACTCCGGAGGAGGTATCCCCTTGTTTTCATAGTAAAAACAGGTGACCCAAGGGAACACCCTCCCCCCCCCCCCCCTTTTCTTGCCCTGGGTCAAATAGCCCAGAGCGAAGAGGGCAGCCGAACGGAGACACTGCCGAAACAGACAGCCTACCTAGCTATAGTAGCAACTGTTAAGTGAATGACATTCTGAGCAGTAGATAATAGACCTAACAATAGAGGCCTCCAGAAATGGACTCGATATTTCTGAGATAAAATTCATGAATGGATGGCTGAGCGCAATGAGCAGCCTTCAAAAATCTATAATAGCAACACTATTAATGTAAGCCCAAGAAGTAGAAGAACTCTTACTTCATGAGCCGAAATCTTAAACACAACTGCTAAGCCAATGATATACCATAAGCAGTACGCTAGTTAATAGAATCCATTAACAATAAAATGGAGCGTAACGTCCTTCTACTAGACATCAAGACAGAAGAAGCTTACGCCCTTGTAATAAACAGATATCTGTTTATAAATACATAAACTGTACCCGGAAAGAGTAAAGGCCTATGCCCATACGAAGACGGAAGGACCTTAAAATAATAGGTTCCGGATAATAGGAGCCTAACTCTTATGCAACAATCCAACCTAAATAGTAACGGAAGTATTGATTCCGAAACTATGAAAGTGAAAATCATCCATCGATAGTGCATGAAACTCACTGACTCTACAGTAAAAGAGAACCCAACAGAATTACTGTCTAAAAGGTCAGAATTTGAAAACTACTGTTTCCAGAGGCTCAAATGATTACTTAGCTAAATAAGAACCTGAAGTTAAAATCCGTATAGGAATTTAATCTAAAGATTCTAAGTCTATTTATCAAAAAGTTACTAACTGACTTAGATAAAGAGACAAAAGACTCAATTGTAAACTGTCGTAGAGTGCATAGGTATGAGGTAACATAAACCTATAACCTAAATAACAACAGGCTGCAGTAGATCTTGTGAAACAAGTATACTAAAAAATAGCAATGAGTAGTATGGAGGGATCAACCATATGAACATAATGATCCCTACACCACGACGGAAGAGCCTCCACTTTAGTCGCATAGAATAGCGAAGAAGAGGATCTCCTATAGTAAGAAATCGCGTCCAAAGCTCGTCCAGTACAGTGCTTACAATGCAATACGGACCACACAACGGAATACATGAAGGTTGCGACCTTGCTGGTTGTGATAAAGAAGACACGATTTACCCAGTGAAAAAAGATCCTCACATAGAGGAAGATTTCACGTTAAGATCCACAGTAGACAAGAGAGTAAAATACTCATGATCTCTGTGAAGATAGAGATGCTATCAACAGAAATGTATTGTGGTTGTTTATCTTAGCAATACCTGCTAAAACAACAGCGCCGGAGGATACGCGTATCCTATCATTCCGTCCTATAGATCAATAGAGCGTTAACAGTATTAGCTCAGAGATCTGGACAAGCCAACACATACGTCTGCAATTGATTAGCAAGCTGTGTCATAAATAAAACATCATTGGGCGCTCCCATAGATAGCAAATCTGATTGAATACTTGTTTGTTGAGAGTCCATTCTGACAGCAACAAGCGACCCGTAAGAGAACGGGAGTGCGATAAAACAATCAGACGACCCAGAATATGACGGACCAAAACTGAACTTGGTGTACTATAACCAATTGACGGATTCTTTCCATTAAATTGAATAACGGAAAACGAAAGAGTGCCTCCCTGGTTCCGGAGATACGCCACTACTGTCGAATTAAAGGACAGGAATTTGGGCATGCGTTTCTGAATAATGTTCATGCAATGACATAAAGCAAGCCTAAAAAACATTATTCCGCGGAAGTTAAACTGATAGCTAAAAGACTGCGGAACCCAAAGACCCTGGCACTTCGAATCCGTAGGGATCAGTATATATCCCAATCTGTTTGACTGGCAACCGTCATAACAGCCACACTCGGGTCCGGCAACTGCGGCGGCACTCTCTGAGTCAACCACCGAATGTTTGCCCCAGTCTGAATCTCTTGTAACACTAGATAGACAAGAGAATGTATAAATCAAGCAATTCATGGATTGCCGGAAAGTTGCCGTCGAAGAGAAGCTCCTCCGAGAACGAAGCGACTCTGAGAGAGTTCTTAACCTACTATCCACGCGTGGATGTAGCTAGGGCTGCATCACGTCTAACCAACTCCAATCAGCCACTGAAGGGCGGAGTTATACGTGAACAAACTACTGCCCTCAAAAGAAATTACATTGAGAATAATATCCCGTAAATCTTTTCTTGAAGACGTAATGATAACACCTCAGTAAGGCGAATTACGTATAATAAAGCGTCTAAGTTAAGTCTACTATACATAATGTCGTTCCCAACATTGAAATTGGAAAAGACATAAACGGCGAAAAAGAATATATGCAGTCTTTAATCACACCGTCTAGACGCATATGAACTCTCGGTATGCCCTGCTCTGCCAAAATAAACTATATGTAAAAAAGATAAAATGGCAGAAATGAGCCACGCGGACAAGAAACTAAACTATCATGCTTAGTAGCAGGCTTGTATATATATATAGCGTCGAAAAATAAAACACATGCTGTAATGACAATATTGGACTGCGTCGGTAAGTCAGGGACAAAGTCCCTGTATCGATCGAAAAAACCGAGTCCAATGACGCTATAAGTCTCTTATCCAAGATCGCAGCAATGAAGTCCGAAAAATAATCACTGGAAGAAATGCCAGAAGATATGAAAGGCATCTTCCGATACTACTAAAGGGAAAACTCGAAATCTTTCGAATCCCTTTCGCCATCCTGTCGGACCCTATAAAGCGTTCGGTCGTCCGTAGCTTGATGCAACCGCGGACCGCACCGACCCAGCGCCGTCGGATAATTCCTGATTCGACCAAGAAACCGTCAATTGCTGGGATGCTGCGAAACAACTGTGCTAACTCGGATAGCACGTCCGTCACTGAGGCCTGAGGAGCAGCGGTCTTACGATGCATTGCCGCAGGAAGCTCCGAGATCGTTACCCCGTGCATACTTCCAATATGCGAGCGAACGGAGTGTATAGGCCTCGTGTCCCTTGGCTACCGGATGGCGCGACCTATTCGCTGTGGAATCACTGAATGCCGAAACTGATCGGATACTCGAGGTCACGTAGCCAATGTGCGGTCGTGTGCCCTGCTGTGAGGATGAGGAAGCATTAAAGACAGTCTCTCGGACTGTCAATATAACGGAGCGTCCCGAGCAACGGACATATGCTCCGAATGTAAAATATCTGAACCACAACATGCGGTCCCCTATGTTGTTGGCTTCCTCCGATCTGTCCTCAATCTGCCGTCACTGGGTGAGTACTAAAGTAATTAAAGTGCTCGCATCACCCAAATCTCCTTCCTAGATCGCAACGGACGAACCCGGCAGCCGAACCATTCGATGAATGTACGCTACACCGGGTGAGCTAGCGAATGTTACTCCGTAAGCGATAGACATATTCCATGAGCACTTATTGCCGCTAACTCTTCATTAACTATGACGACAGAGGCACACTTTTGAAAGACATCTCCATAAGTCTTCGAACAAGAAACCAGAAATGCTTGGATAGCAAGCATAAAATAATAATATATATAGCGTCGTTCAATAAATCGAAAGTTTGTGTGACATTATTGGACTATGTCGGAACTGAGGGACGATGTCCCTGAACCGAACCAAAAATTTCTAAGTCCACCGACGCTATCAGTTTCTTATCCGGCATCGCAGCATATGTTGTTCCGAAAGGGAAAGCTTGAAATCCACCGAATCCCTTTCAGTATCCCGTCGGACCGGATGAAACTTTCGGACGTCCGTACCCGCTTCCGCGGAGCGTCCCGACCCAGCATCGTCGGGTAAAATATATGCGACAGATTCAGTTGATGCTGGGATGCTGCGATAAACTGTGCTATTAAGGAAAGCACGTCCGTTCCCGAGGCCTGTGCAGTAGCGGACTTACGATGCATTGCCGCTGGAAGCTCCGTGTACGTTGACTCCCGCACACCTCCTATGCGAACGTCCGGAGTCTGCAGGCCTCGAGTCCCCGGCTATCGACCCAGCGCTGTCGGATAATTCTCGATCCGACACCGTTTCTGTCGGCTGCTGGGATGCTGCGATAAGCTGTGCTATGTGCACAAGAATGTCCGGCGTCGAGACCTGCGGAGGCGCAGTCTATCGCTGCTTCGCCAAGGGCAGCTCCGCATCAGATGGCTCCCGCATACTTTTCCTATGCGAACGTCCGGAGTCCATCGGTCTCGAATCCCTGGCTGCCGGATGGTGTGACCTGGTCGCCGAAGAATCCTTGATCGGCGAAGCTGGTAATATATCGGCGGTCACGCAGCCAAGGTGCGGTCGTGTGCGCTGACGAGAAGAGGAAGCCGTAGCAGTCTCAGCGGACTGCCTATACAACGGAGCGTCCCGAGCGACGGACGTATGCTCCGCTAACGACACATTTGTACCACAACATCTGGGGCCAGATGTTGTTGAACGAGAGAGGGGCCTCTCTCGCTTGCTGTCCGGATGGACCGGAACGAGCTATGAACCGGACTAAAAGGCTTCCTCCGTTCTCCCTCCGATCCGCCGTCACTGGGTGTGCATTAAGATAATTTATAGTGCTCGCATCACCCCAAAATTCCTTCTAGACCGCAACGGACGAACCCGGCTGCCGAACCATTCGGTGAATGGACGCTACACCGGGCGAGCTAGCGGACGTCAAAGGCCGTCGAACCTACTAGGGTCCTCTTAGGCAATTGGCGTATTACATGAGCACTTTTCCGCTAGCCCTTCATTAATTGTGACGACGGAGGCACACTGTTGGAAGACATCACAGATACATCACCCTAATCTTGATCGTCTGAAATAGAAATTGATAAAGTAGAGTGACCCTGCGGGGAAAGGACCGGAGTGTCCAAATCCCCAACAACATACCGTGACATACGCTTCCCATATTGTCATCGAAATCATACGATACAGAACAGGAGTTAATGCGAGTACACTGACCACATATAGAATGATAATAAGGTCAGAGGAAGACTTCCTCTTAAAACAATTGATCAATATCCTTTCAATGTGAAAAGAAAACAAGTCCTGGTACTCGCACTAACCCCTGGCAAACAAAATACATAATAATAATATGATCCATTAATATAGAAAAAATAATTGAAATCAAAATATTTTGAAAAAATATTTTTTCAGAACAGCCCAAGTTTCTGAAAAGTAACGTTGAGCCCCAATGGATCCCAAGCCTAAGTGTGGACAAAAATTTTAAAAATATTTTAAACAATTTATTCAACACTTACGAACAATAATAATGTATCTAGTTATGATTAAAATAACATAAAGATATTATTATTTAGAAATCCCCCCCTCACACAGAGGGCTGTTGTAAATGTAAACAATGAGTGTAAAAACACTAAAATAAGACTCCAGGCACCCAGGCCCGAAATCAGTTACCAAAAATACACCATCTGATGCAAAACAGAGACTTCCAGGGAAGAAACTGCAGAACATCAGATGGTAGATGCAGAACACAACGCCTAACCACCCGTAGGTGAAGACGTAAACATGGGGAAAGAACAGAATTCTGTTATTCAGCTAAAACTCCCAAGAAATTTTAGTAATAATAATTACAGAAATTATGCCAAAAGCATGGGAGAATAGCAAGGGGGAACTTAAAGGACAGGGAGAGAGGAAAAACACTTGAAAAAACAGTGTAACTAAATAATCAGAATGACAACAAAATGGCTGCTGCCTTGAAAATAGGTAACTTAACATAATTTCATTAAAAAATTTTAAGTTACAGCCCTGATAATATTCTGTCACACATTCTTTTCCTCTCCTCCTTTTCTATCCTCCTTAGAATCACCATTTCACTAATATTTATGTGTCTGGCATCATTTAAACTGAGATTTAAAAGCACAAAGATCAGTCAGATGTTAACTGATGAAGGGCCAAACTTAGAATGATAAATGGCGCCAATTTCGGAACGTCCTTGACACTGCGCATGCGCAGTAGGGGCGAAGTGTGGAGGGCCTCTCAGGACATGTTTTCTTTAGTTTTAGATGCAAATTTTGGGGATTGGGGGGCAAAATTTGTGTTTGGCCCTATATTTTAAGAGTTAGCACCAGCTATGTCTGGGTCATTGGTACAGTATAAAAATATAGAGACTCTTTATACTCCTAAAAGTGTCTGAGGATTGTATAATAACGCCCGTTTGACACGTGATATATTCAAAAGCTATACTTTAAAAACTATGACCTGAATGAATTTTTAAAACATAAACTTCTCACTTAAAAGCCATCCCAGTAACAGCTCAGAATTACTAACTCCGGAGGAGGTATCCCCTTGTTTTCATAATAAAACAGGTGACCCAAGGGAACACCCTCCCCTCCCCGCCCCTTTTTTTCTTGCCCTGGGTTAAATAGCCCAGAGCGAAGAGGGCAGCAGGACGGAGTCACTGCCGGAACAGAAAGCCTACCTAGCTATAGTAGCAACTGTTAAGTGAATGACATTCTGAGCAGTAGATAATAGACCTAACAATGGAGGCCTCCAAAAATGGACTCAATATTTCTGAGATAACAAGAGGCCCCAAAGGGCCTGAGGGCACTCACCTGACATGGTAGCCTAAATTTATATCAACCCAGAGAATTGATTTCAACAAGTTGCATCTGTTCCTCCTAAGAAAAGCTTATACCAAATATCCAAAGATTCTGACCAGTGGATCTAAAAAAAAAAGATTTTTAAAGAATATTCCTCATATTGAACTAAGTTATAATTCAGGCTCCCACAGGGAGCCCATATATGAACCCAGGGACTTGGCTTTAACAAACTTGAATCTCACCCCCTAAGGATGCTGCACACCAAATATCAAAACATTCCGACTGCTGGATCTGAAGAAGAAGATTTTTAAAGAAAAGTCCTCATATTGAACTATGTTACAATTCGAGCTCCCACAGTGAGTCCTAATATGGACCTAGGGACATGGCTGAAGAAGAAGATTTTTAAAGAAAAGTCCTCATTTTGAACTAAGTTACAATTCGAGCTCCCACAGTGAGTCCAAATATGGACCTAGGGACATGGCTTGAACAAACTTGAATCTCACCCCCTAAGGATGCTGCATACCAAATATCAAAACATTCTGACTGCTGGATCTGAAGAAGATTTTTAAAGAAAATTCCTCATTTTGAACTAAGTTATAATTCGGGCTACCACAGTGAGCCCAAATATGAACCCAGGGACTTGGCTTGAACAAACTTGAATCTAACCCCCCTAAGCATGGTGCATACCCAATATCAGAAGATTCTGCCTGCTGGATCTTGAGAAGAAAATTTTCAAAGAAATTTGCCTGAAATGCACTAAGTTCAAATTTGGGCTCCTATACTGAGCCCAAATATAAACCCAGGGGGCCGATTTGAACAAACTTGAATCAGATCCACCCCACAATGTTGCATACCAAATATCAAAAGATTTTGCCTGCTGGATCTGGAGAAGATTTTTTAAGAAATATGCCTGAAATGCACTAAGTTAAAATTTGGGCTCCTATACGGAGCCCAAATATAAACCCAGGGGGCCGATTTGAACAAACTTGAAACAGATCCACCCCTCAATGTTGCTTACCAAATATGAAAAGATTCTGAAGCTGGATCTGGAGAAGAAGATTTTTTAAGAAATTTACCTGAAATGCACTAAGTTCGAATTCGAGCTTCTATAGTGAGCCCAAATATGAAACTAGGAAGCTGATTTGAACAAACTTGAATCAGATCCACCCCACAATGTTGCATACCAAATATCAAAAGATTCTACCTGCTGGATCTGGAGAAGAAGATTTTTTAATAAATTTGCCCGAAATGCACTAAGTGCGAATTCGGGCTTCTATATTAAGCCCAAATATGAATCCAGGGGGCCGATTTGAATAAACTTGAATCAGATCCACCCCGCAATGTTGCATACCAAATATCAAAAGATTCTGCCTGCTGGATCTGGAGAAGAAGATTTTTTAATAAATTTGCCCGAAATGCAGTAAGTTTGAATTCGAGCTTCTATAGTGAGCCCAAATATGAATCCAGGGGGCCAATTTGAACAAACTTGAATCAGATCCACCCCGCAATGTTGCATACCAAATATCAAAAGATTCTGCCTGCTGGATCTGGAGAAGAAGATTTTTTAAGAAATTTGCCCGAAATGCACTAAGTTCGAATTCGAGCTTCTATAGTAAGCCCAAATATGAATCTAGGGAGCCGATTTGAACAAATTTGCATCAGATCCATCCCACAATGTTGCATACCAAATATCAAAAGATTCTGCCTGCTGGATCTGGAGAAGAAAATTTTTTAAGAAATTTGCCTGAAATGCACTAAGTTCGAATTCGAGCTTCTATAGTGAGGCCAAATATGAATCTAGGAAGCCGATTTGAACAAACTTGAATCAGATCCATCCCACAATGTTGCATACCAAATATCAAAAGATTCTGCCTGCTGGATCTGGAGAAGAAGATTTTTTAATAAATTTGCTTGAAATGCACTAAGTTCAAATTTGGGCTCCTATACTGAGCCCAAATATAAACCCAGAGGGCCGATTTGAACAAACTTGAATCAGATCCACCCCACAATGTTGCTTACCAAATATGAAAAGATTCTGCCAGCTGGATCTGTAGAAGAAGATTTTTTAAGAAATTTGCATGAAATGCACTAAGTTCAAATTCGAGCTTCTATAGTGAGCCCAAATATGAATCTAGGAAGCCGATTTGAACAAACTTGAATCAGATCCACCCCACAATGTTGCATACCAAATATCAAAAGATTCTGCCTGCTGGATCTGGAAAAGAAGATTTTTTAAGAAATTTGCCTAAATGCACTAAGTTCGAAATTGGGCTCCTATACTGAGCCCAAATATGAACCCAGGGGGCCGATTTGAACAAACTTGAATCAGATCCACCCTACAATGTTGCATACCAAATATCAAAAGATTCTGCCTGCTGGATCTGGAGAAGAAGATTTTTTAAGAAATTTGCTTGAAATGCACTAAGTTCGAAATCGGGCTCCTATACTGAGCCCAAATATTAACCCAGGAAGCCGATTTGAACAAACTTGAATCAGATCCACCCCACAATGTTGCTTATGAAAAGATTCTGCCTGCTGGATCTGGAGAAGAAGATTTTTTAAGAAATTTGCCTGAAATGCACTAAGTTCGAATTCGGGCTTCTATAGTAAGCCCAAATATGAATCCAGGGGGCCGATTTGAACAAACTTGAATCAGATCTACCCCACAATGTTGCATACCAAATATCAAAAGATTCTGCCTGCTGGATCTGGAGAAGAAGATTTTTGAAGAAATTTGCCTGAAATGCACTAAGTTCGAATTCGAGCTCCTATAGTGAGCCCAAATATGAATCGAGGGAGCCGATTTGAACAAACTTGAATCAGATCCACCCTACAATGTTGCATGCCAAATATCAAAAGATTCTGCCTGCTGGATCTGGAGAAGAAGATTTTCAAAGAAATTTGCCTGAAATGCAGTAAGTTAAAATTTGGGCTCCTATACTGAGCCCAAATATAAACCCAGGGGGCCGATTTGAACAAACTTGAATCAGATCCACCCCACAATGTTGCATACCAAATATCAAAAGATTCTGCCTGCTGGATCTGGAGAAGAAGATTTTTTAAGAAATTTGCCTGAAATGCACTAAGTTCGAAATCGGGCTCCTACACTGAGCCCAAATATGAACCCAGGGGGCCGATTTGAACAAACTTGAATCAGATCCACCCTACAATGTTGCATACCAAATATCAAAAGATTCTGCCTGCTGGATCTGGAGAAGAAGATTTTTTAATGTTTTTCCCATTGCCTACAGTGTTAAAAAGTGCTGACTCAGCACTTTTTCAAAGTCCCGAAACTGTACCCTATGATAAAACCGCTGGCAATTTTATTTTACCAATCCTTTCTGTTGGTCCTAAGGAAGCTGCACACCAAATAAAAATTCTCAATGCCGTGCAGTTTTGGAGATATGGGCGTTTTAAATTTTTTCTATTTTTAGCTCCTGCGGTTCCCACGGGGCTGCGGGAAATTTTTTTTTGCATAAATCAAGTACTCATGACCCAATAAGCCCTCACATAAAATTTGGTTCAAATCAGCCTCTCCGTTTGGAAAATAGAAATTTTGGGCGGGGCAAAAAATGTTGCCCCTCCCATAACGACGCCAAGTATAGCCCCACAAACTTCTCTTGAACAAATCTGAGTCTACACCTCAAAAGGAAGCTGCACACCATATATCAAGTCTCTGCTACTGCTGGTTCATGAGAAGAAGATTTACAAAGATTTTGGTGCCCCTTGGGGGCGTGGCACCATCCAGGAGAAGGGGCAACTTCATTTGAACAAATCTGAATTGGCATTAGGTAATAAACATTTAGCCAACATTTGAATAAAATTGGGCTAGTGGTTTAGGAGGAGAAGTCGATAATGTAAAGTTAACGCCGGATGGAAGGCGACGGACACCGGACAGAAAGTGATTAGTAAAGCTCCCCTTGAGCTTCGCTCAGGTGAGCTAAAAATTCATGAATGTGGATGGCTGAGCGCAATGAGCAGCCTTCAAAAATCTATAATAGCGACACTATTAGTGTAAGCTCAAGACGTAGAAAGAGCTCTTACTTCATGAGCCGAAATCTCAAGCACAAACTGCTGAGTCAATGATATACCATAAGCAGTACCGATAGTTAATTGAATCCCTTAGTAATAGAATGGAGCATAATGTCCTTCTATTAGGCATCAAAGACAGAAGAAGCTTACGTCCATACTAATAAACTGATATCTGTTTATAAATACGTAAACTCTAACCGGACAGAGTAAAGGCCTATGCCCGTACGAAGACGGAAGGACCTTAATAACAATAGGTTCCGGATATTATTAGGAGCCTGACTCTTAACCAAAAATCCAACCTAAGTAGTAAAGGAAGTAGTGTTTCCGTCACTACAAAAGTGAGAATCGTCCACCGATAGTGCATGAAGCTGACTGACTCCTCAGTAAAAGAGAAGACTAACAGAATTACTGTCTTAAAAGGTCAGAATTTGAAAACTACTGTTTCCAGAGGCTCAAATGATTGCTTAGCTAAATAAGAACCGAAGCTAAATTCCGTATAGGAATTTAATCTAATGATTCTAGGTCTATTTATCGAAAAGTTTCTAACTGACTTAGATAAAGAGACATAAGACTCAATTGTAAACTACCATAGAGTGCATAGGTATGAGATAACATAGACCTATAACCTTAATAGTAACAGGCTGCAGTAGATCTTGTCAAACAAGTATACTAGAAAGTTGCAATGTCTAGTTTGGAGGGATCAAAAATATCAACATAATGATCCCTACACCAACGACGGAAGAGCCTCCACTTTAGCCGCATAGTATAGCGAAGAAGAGGTTCTCCTACAGTAAGAAATCGCGTCCAAAGCTCGTCCTGTACAATGCTTGCCATGCAAGAAGGACCACACAACGGAATACGTGAAGGTTGAGACCTTGCGGGTTGTGATGAAGTTGACACGATTTCCCCAGCGAAAGAAGATCCTCTAATGGAGGAAGTTTTCGCGGTAAGTCCCACAGTAGACACCTGAGTAAATTTACCCACGGTCTCTGTGAAGACAGAGATGCTATCAACAGAATTGTATTATGGATGTTTATCTTAGCAATACTTGCTGAATCCACAGCGCTGGAGGATACGCATATCCTATCATTCCGTCCTATTAGATCAATAGAGCGTTAACAACATAAGCTCAGGGATCCGGACATGCAAACACATACGTCTGCAAATGAATAGTGAGTAGTGTCGCATAGGGCATGTGTATCATAGGGCGTTCCCATTGATAGCAAATCTGATTGAATACTTGTTTGTTGAGAGTCCATTCTGACGGCAACTAGCGACCCTTACGTGAAAGGGAGTCTGCTAATACAATCAGACGACCCGGAATATGACGGACCGAAGCAGAACTTGGTGTACTATAACAAACAGAAGGATTCTTTCCGTTAAATTGAATAACGGAATCGAACGAGTGCCTCCCTGGTTCCGGAGATACGCAACTACTGTTGTATTATCGGACAGGATTTGGACATGCGTTTCTGAATAATGTTCATCCAATGATATAGTGCAAGCCTAAAGAACATTATTCCCTGGAAGATAAGTGCTTGCCTAGAAACTGCGGAACCCAAAGACCCTGGCACTTCGAATCCGTTGGGATCAATATTGTACCCCAACCTGTTTGACTGGCATCCGTCATAATCATAAAACTCGGATCCGGCAAATGCAGTGGCACTCTCTGAGTCAACCACCGAATGTTGCCCCAGTCTGAATCTCTTGCTACACTTGATAGACAAGAGAATGTGTATATCGAGCAATTCATAGATTGCTGAAGAGTTGCCGTCGAAGAGAAGCTTCTCCGAGCCCGAAGCGACTCTGAGAGAGTTCTTCACCTTACTATCCACGCGCGTGGATGTAGCTAGGGCTGCGTCACGTCTAACCAACTCCAGGTTGCCACTGAAGGGCGGAGTTATATGTGGAAAAACTACTGCCCTTGAAAGAAATCACATTGAGGATCATAGCCTGGAATTCTTTCTCTTGAAGACGTAATAATAATGCCTCAGCAAGGTGGTCTACGTATGATAAAGCGTCCAAGTTAAGTCTATTAGACATCATTTTCGTTTCTAACATCGTGGTTGGAATTGACATAGGCGGCGAAAAAGATAATTCCCAGTCTTCAACCCCGCCGTCTAGACGCATATTAACTCTCGGTATGCCCCGTTCTACCAAAATAAATTATTTCCTAGAATTGATAAAAGGTAGAAGAGCATTGCGGACAAGAAACTAGACTATCATGCTTGGTAGCAAGCTTATATATAGCATCGTTAAATAATTTGAATGTTCTAATGACATTATTGGACTGTGTCGGTAAGTCAGGGACAATGTCCCTGAACCGATCCAAAAACTCCGTGTCCAATGACGCTATTAGTCTCTTATCCAGCATCGCAGCAATGTAGTCCGACGGAACAACCTGTGGAAGATAATGCCGGAAGAAATGTATGGCAGCTTCCGTTGTTCCGAAAGGGAAAGCTCGAAATTGTCCGAATCCCTTTCGCCATCCTGTCGGATCCTATAAAGGGTTCGGTCGTCCGAACCTGATGCAACAGCGCAGCGCACCGACCCAGCGCCGTCGGATAATTCCTGATCCGACCGAGAATCTGACGATTGCTGGGATGCTGCGATAAACTGTGCTAACTTGGATAGCACGTCCGTCACTGAGGCCTGTGGAGAAGCGGTCTTACGATGCATTGCCGCTGGAAGCTCCGTGTTCGTTACCCCGTGCATACTTCTATTATGCGAACGAACGGAGTGTATAGGCCTCATTCCCTTGGCTACCGGATGGCGTGACCTGTTCGTCGTGGAATCACTGACTGTCGAAGCTGGCCGGATACTCGAGGTCACGTAGCCAATGTGCGGTCATGTGCGCTGCTGTGAGGATGAGGAAGCATTATCGACAGTCTCTCGGACTGTCAATATAACGGAGCGTCCCAAGCGGCGGACATATGCTCCGAATGCGAAATATCTGTACCACAACATCCAGTCCCATATGTTGTTGTACGAGAGAGGGACCTCTCTCGCTCGCAGCCCGGACGAACCTGGATGAGCTAGGAACCGGACTAACAGGCTTCCTCCGATCTGTCCTCTCATCCGTCGTCACTGGGTGTGTACTAAAGTTTATTATAGTGCTCGCATCACCCAAATCTCCTTCCTAGACCGCAACGGACGAACCCGGCTGCCAAACTATTCGATGAATGGATGCTACACCGGGTGAGCTAGCGAATGTCAACTCCGTCGATCCTACTAGGGACCTCTTAGGCGATTGACATATTCCATGAGCACTTAATGCCGCTAGCTCTTCATTAACTATGACGACAGAGGCACACTTTTGAAAGACATCTCCGTAACTTTGCGAACAAGAAACCAGACATGCTTGTTAAAAGCAAGCAAATAACAAGAGGCCCCACGTGGCCTTAATCGCTCACCTGACAAAGTGACTCTAAGAAGTATTTTAGGTCACTTTCACCATGTCATGCCTCATTAACATTAACTGGTTGAGTGATAGATTTTGTTTGAAGTTCAACATTTGTTACATAAAATTAGTTTTATTTAAAATCATTGGTGTGTGGCCAATCTCCAATGATTTTTAATAAAGCAAATTTATCTCTGCAGACAAACTGGTTTAGCATGAAGCACAAACAAGGAATGTGAAGAGATAGCCTTGGACATCTCTCCCCAACTGTGGATATCTTCCATGTGCTACATGTATATATTTGCATGCAAGAAAACAAAAATTTTCACAAATTTTCCAAAACATTAGTTTTTTTTATCATCATTGGAACAAGCTCAAACAGCTTATTCCAATAGGGGTATGGGAAGATCAGGTATATTTTTGAGTCAGAAATGTGAATATATAAATAATGGTGTTTTTTTGTGAATGATGCTGGAGAATTTTGCGTAAAGATATGGTAAATGGTTTGTTCTAGATACAGAATGATGCAAAAGTATTTAAATTTGATTAGGCAAGTTGTTCCTATAATGCATTTAAAAACTGAAGTAACTGTTTTTTTTGCTGACGAACTTTTAGATGTGTGTGTCTGTGTTTGTGTGTGTGTGTGTGTGTGTGTGTGTGTGTGCGTGTGTGTGTGGGGGGGGGGGGGGGGGAAGAGTGTTCTTGCAAACAAAATTCCTGAATAAATGGAAAATTTTATTTTTTGTGTGAAAGACATAGTGCGTGAATGTTGATTGGAACAAGCTTAGAGAGCTCATTTTAATGTGAAGTCATAAAGCTGTGTTTTACGTACGAAATTCTGGAATAACTAAAAAATTGCTTTTTTGACTCAAAAAGCATGGTGTGTGACCTCTCATTGGAATGAGCTCAAAAAGCTCATTCCAATGGGGTATTTACAAGCGATAAGTACATGTATGTTTAAGAGACAAAAATTAAAATTTGAATAGCGATTTTTGCGAAGAATGCTGACAAGTTTTGGCAGTTATGCTGGTAAAAAGGTAAGATATGCAAAGTGGTTGTTTTTTAGAGGCGACATTTAATTAAGGGGAATTAACCCTTGATTACTGAGGTAACTTCTAAAAGTACTGAAATTTCATGAAGCAATGTGAATAACAGACAACAGTTGCCTAAAAATTTCATGAATAACTAAAATTTTTATTCTTTTGTCTTGAAAACATGGCATATGACTTTTGTTGGAATGAGATGAATGCGTGTGTTCCAATGAGGGGTCATAAAATTTGAACGGAGATTTGTGTGAATAATGCATTAGTACTGCTAGATTTGGGTAAACGGTTCACCCTGGATACCACCCTTTCTATAGTAGATCTTTTCTGCAAATTTTGTCTAAGATTCTATCAACTTTACAAATAAATACGTTCATGAATCACAATCAGATCCATCCCACAATGTTGCATACCAAATATCAAAAGATTCTGCCTGCTGGATCTGGAGAAGAAGATTTTTTAAGAAATATGCCTGAAATGCACTGAGTAAAAATTTGGGCTCCTATACGGAGCCCAAATATAAACCCAGGGGGCCGATTTGAACAAACTTGAATCAGATCCACCCCACAATGTTGCTTACCAAATATGAAAAGATTCTGCCTGCTGGATCTGGAGAAGAAGATTTTTTAAGAAATTTGCCTGAAATGCACTAAGTTCGAATTCGAGCTTCTATAGTGAGCCCAAATATGAAACTAGGAAGCCGATTTGAACAAACTTGAATCAGACCCACCACACAATGTTGCATACCAAATATCAAAAGATTCTGCCTGCTGGATCTGGAGAAGAAGATTTTTTAATAAATTTGCCCGAAATGCACTAAGTGCGAATTCGGGCTTCTATATTAAGCCCAAATATGAATCCAGGGGGCCGATTTGAACAAACTTGAATCAGATCCACCCTGCAATGTTGCATACCAAATATCAAAAGATTCTGCCTGCTGGATCTGGAGAAGATGATTTTTTAAGAAATTTGCCTGAAATGCACTAAGTTCGAATTCGAGCTTCTATAGTAAGCCCAAATATGAATCTAGGGAGCTGATTTGAACAAATTTGCATCAGATCCATCCCACAATGTTGCATACCAAATATCAAAAGATTCTGCCTGCTGGATCTGCAGAAGAAAATTTTTTAAGAAATTTGCCTGAAATGCACTAAGTTCGAATTCGAGCTTCTATAGAGAGCCCAAATATGAATCTAGGAAGCCGATTTGAACAAACTTGAATCAGATCCATCCCACAATGTTGCATACCAAATATCAAAAGATTCTGCCTGCTGGATCTGGAGAAGAAGATTTTTTAATAAATTTGCTTGAAATGCACTAAGTTCAAATTTGGGCTCCTATACTGAGCCCAAATATAAACCCAGGGGGCCGATTTGAACAAAGTTGAATCAGATCCACCCCACAATGTTGCTTACCAAATATGAAAAGATTCTGCCTGCTGGATCTGGAGAAGAAGATTTTTTAAGAAATTTGCATGAAATGCACTAAGTTCAAATTCGAGCTTTTATAGTGAGCCCAAATATGAATCTAGGAAGCCGATTTGAACAAACTTGAATCAGATCCACCCCACAATGTTGCATACCAAATATCAAAAGATTCTGCCTGCTGGATCTGGAGAAGAAGATTTTTTAAGAAATTTGCCTGAAATGCACTAAGTTCGAATTCGAGCTCCTATAGTGAGCCCAAATATGAATCTAGGGAGCTGATTTGAACAAACTTGAATCAGATCCACACTACAATGTTGCATGCCAAATATCAAAAGATTCTGCCTGCTGGATCTGGAGAAGAAGATTTTCAAATTAATTTGCCTGAAATGCAGTAAGTTCAAATTTGGGCTCCTATACTGAGCCCAAATATAAACCCAGGGGGCCGATTTGAACAAACTTGAATCAGATCCACCCCACAATGTTGCATACCAAATATCAAAAGATTCTGCCTGCTGGATCTGGAGAAGAAGATTTTTTAAGAAATTTGCCTGAAATGCACTAAGTTCGAAATCGGGCTCCTATACTGAGCCCAAATATGAACCCAGGGAGCCGATTTGAACAAACTTGAATCAGATCCACCCTACAATGTTGCATACCAAATATCAAAAGATTCTGCCTGCTGAATCTGGAGAAGAAGATTTTTTAATGTTTTTCCCATTGCCTACAGTGTTAAAAAGTGCTGACTCAGCACTTTTTCAAAAGTCCCGAAACTGTATCCTATGATAAAACTGATGGCAATTTTTTTTTACCAATCCTTTCTGTTGGTCCTAAGGAAGCTGCACACCAAATAAAAATTCTCAATGCCGTGCAGTTTTGGAGATATGGGCGTTTTAAATTTTTTCTATTTTTAGCTCCTGCGGTTCCCACAGGGCTGCGGGAAATTTTTTTTTTGCATAAATCAAGTACTCATGACCCAATAAGCCCTCACATAAAATTTGGTTCAAATCAGCCTCTCCGTTTGGAAAATAGAAATTTTGGGCGGGGCAAAAAATTTTGCCCCTCCCTTAGCGACGCCAAGTATAGCCCCACAAACTTCTCTTGAACAAATCTGAGTCTACACCTCAAAAGGAAGCTGCACACCATATATCAAGTCTCTGCTACTGCTGGTTCATGAGAAGAAGATTTACAAATATTTTGGTGCCCCTTGGGGGCGTGGCACCACCCAGGAGGAGGGGCAACTTCATTTGAACAAATCTGAATTGGCATTAGGTAATAAACATTTACCCAACATTTGAATAAAATTGGGCTAGTGGTTTAGGAGGAGAAGTCGATAATGTAAAGTTAACGCCGGACGGACGACGACGGACGACAGACAGAAAGTGATTAGTAAAGCTCCCCTTGAGCTTCTCTGAGGTGAGCTAAAAATATATATAGTGTCGTTCAATAATTCGCAAGTTGTGTGACATTACTGGACCATGTCGGAACTGAGGGACGATTTCCCTGAACCGAACCAAAAATTTCTGTGTCCACCGACGCTATCAGTTTCTTATCCGGCATCGCAGCATACTGGTCTGACGAAAGAACCTCTAGAAGATAAAGTCAGATGACATAAACAACAGCTTATGTTGTTCCGAAAGGGAAAGCTCGAAATCCACCGAATCCCTTTCGGCATCCCGTCGGACCGGATGAAATTTTCGGACATCCGTACCTGCTTCCGCGGAGCGTCCCGACCCAGCGTCGTCGGATAATACATGATGCGACAGATTCTGTCGTTGCTGGGATGCTGCGATAAGCTGTGCTATTTGGGATAGCACGCCCGTCACCGAGGCCTGTGCAGTAGCGGTCTTACGATGCATTGCCTCCGGAAGCTCCGTGTACGTTGACTCCCACACACTTTCTTATGCGAACGTCCGGAGTCTGCAGGCCTCGTGTCCCTGGCTACCGGATGGTGTGACCTGGTCGCTGATGATTCTCTGATTGGCGAAGCTGACTGGATATCCGAGGTCACGTAGCCAAGAGCGGTCGTGTGCGCTACCATGAGAATGAGGAAGCCTTATTGACAGTCTCTCCAGACTGACTATATATCGGAGCGTCCCGAGCGGCGGACGTATGCTCCGAATGCGAAACATTTTGTACCACAACATCTGGGGCCAGATGTTGCTGTACGAGAGAGGGGCCACTCTCGCTCGCAGTCCGGATGGACCTGGACGAGCTAGGAACCGGACTAAAAGGCTTCCTCCGATCTCCCTCTAATCCGCCGTCACTGGGTGTGCATTTGGATGATTTATAGTGCTTGCATCACCCCAAAACTCCTTCTAGACCGCAACGGACGAACCCGGCTGCCGAACCATTCGATGAATGGATGCTACACCAGGCGAGCTAGCGGACGTCAAAGGCCATCGAACCTACTAGGTTCCTCTTAGGCAACTGACGTATTTACATGAGCACTTTTCCGCTAGCTCTTCATTAATTGTGACGACGGAGGCACACTTTTGGAAGACATCACGGATACATCACCCTATTCTTGATCGTCTGAAATAGAGATTGATGAAGTAGAGTGGCCCTGTGGGGAAAGGACCGGAATGGCCAATTCCCCACTAACATAACGTGACATGTGCTTCCCATGTTGTCATCGAAATTAACACATACAGAACAGGAGTTAGTGCGAGTACACTGACTACATATACAATGATTATGGAAGTCAGAGGAAGATATCCTCTGATTACAATTGAACAATATCCTTTCATTGTGAAAAGAAAACAAAGTCCTAGTACTCGCACCAACCCCTGACAAACAAAATACATAATAATATGATCCATTAATATAGAAAAAATAATTGCAATCAAAAAATTTTAAAAAAATATTTTTTCAGAACAGCCCAAGTTTCTGAAAAGTAACGTTGAGCCCCAATGGATCCCAAGCCTAAGTGTGGACAAAATTCTAAAAATAGTTTAAACAATTTATGCAACACTTACGAACAATAATAATGTATCTAGTTACGATTAAAATAACATCCAGATATTATTTTCAAGAGATCCCCCCTCATACAGAGGGCTGTTGTAAATGTAAACAGTAAGTGTAAAAACACTAGAACAAGACTTCCAGGGAAGAAACTGCAGAACATCAGATGGTAGATGCAGAACACTACGCCTAACCACCCATAGGTGAAGATGTAAACATGGGGAAAAGAACAGAATTCATTCTGTTATCGAGGTAAAACTCCCAAGAAATTTTAGTAATAAAATTACAGAAAATATGCCAAAAGCATGGGAGAATATCAAGAGGGGACTTAAAGGAAAGGGAGAGAGGAAAACACCGAACAAGCAGTGTAATTTGATAACAAGAATGACCACAACAAGCTGTTGCCTCGAAAATAGGTAACTTAACATAATTTCATTAAAAAATTTTAAGTTACAGCCCTGATAATTTTCTGTCACTCATTTTTCCTCTCCTCCTTCTATATCCTCCTTAGAATCACCATTTCTCTAATATTTATGTGTCTGGCATCATTTAAACTGAGATTTACAAGCACAAAGATCAGTCAGATGTTAACTGATGAAGGGCCAAACAAAGAATGATTAATGGCGCCAATTTCGGGACGTCCTTGACACTGCACATGCGCAGTAGAGGTGAAGTGTGGAGGGCCATTCAGGACATGTTTTCTTTGGTTTTAGATGCAAATTTTGGGGATTGGGGGGCAAAATTTGTGTTTGGCCCTATATTTTTAAGAGTTAGCACCAGCTAAGTCTGGGTCATTGGTACAGTATAAAAATTTCCTCATTTTGAACTAAGTTATTATTCGGGCTCCCACAGTGAGCCCAAATATGAACCTAGGGACTTGGCTTGAACAAACTTGAATCTCACCCCCTAAGGATGCTGCATGCCAAATATCAAAACATTCCGACTGCTGAATCTGAAGAAGATTTTTAAAGAAAAATTTCTCATATTGACTAAGTTACAATTCGGGCTCCCACAGGGAGCCCAAATATGGACCCTGGGACTTGGCTTTAACAAACTTGAATCTCCCCCCCTCCCCCTCCCCTAAGGATGCTACCCACCACATATCAAAACATTCCAACTGCTGGATCTGAAGAAGATGATTTTTTAAGAAAATTCCTCATTTCGAACTAAGTTACAATTCAAGCTCCCACAGTGAGCCCAAATATGGACCTAGGGAAATGGCTTGAACAAACTTGAATCTCACCCCCCTAAGGATGCTGCATACCACATATCAAAACATTCCGACTGCTGGATCTGAAGAAGAAGATTTTTTAAGAAAATTCCTCATTTTGAACTAAGTTATCATTCAGGCTCCCACAGTGAGCCCAAATATGGACCCAGGGACTTGGCTTCAACA
This sequence comes from Pictodentalium vernedei, assembly GCA_031216915.1. NCBI lineage: Eukaryota > Metazoa > Mollusca > Scaphopoda > Dentaliida > Dentaliidae > Pictodentalium > Pictodentalium vernedei. The sequence goes on from CM062294.1 coordinate 175,245,958, forward strand.
AACTTAAATCCCACCCCACTAAGCATGCTGCATACCCAATATCAAAAGATTCTGCCTGCTGGATCTTGAGAAGAAGATTTTTAAAGAAATTTGCTTGAAATGAACTAACTTCAAATTGGGCTCCTATACTGAGCCCAAATATGAACCCAGGGGGCCGATTTGAACAGACTTGAATCAGATTCACCCCACAATGTTGCAAACCAAATATCAAAAGATTCTGCCTGCTGGATCTGGAGAAGAAGATTTTTCAAGAAATTTGCCTGAAATGCACTAAGTTCAAATTCAAGCTTTTATAGTGAGCTTAAATATAAATCCAGGGGGCCGATTTGAACAAACTTGAATCAGATCCACCCCACAATGTTGCATACCAAATATCAAAAGATTCTGCCTGCTGGATCCGGAGAAGAGGATTTTTTAAGAAATTTACCTGAAATGCACAAAGTTCGAATTCGGGCTTCTATACTGAGCCCAAATATGAATCCAGGGGGCCAATTTGAACAAACTTGAATCAGATCAACCCCACAATGTTGCATACCAAACATCAAAAGATTCTGCCTGCTGGATCTGGAGAAGAAGATTTTTAAAGAAATTTGCCTGAAATGCACTAAGTTCGAATTTGGGCTTCTATACTGAGCCCAAATGTGAACCCAGGGGAGAGATTTGAACAAACTTGAATCAGATCCACCCCACAATGTTGCATACCAAATATCAAAATATTCTGTCTGCGGGATCTGGAGAAGAAGATTTTTTAAGAAATTTGCCTGAAATGCACTAAGTTCGAATTCGGGCTTCTATACTGTGCCCAAATATGAATCCAGGGGGCCGATTTCAACAAACTTGAATCAGACCCATACCAAGATGCTGCATACCAAGTATCAATAGATTCTGCCCACTGGTTCTGGAGAAGAAGATTTTTTTAATAATTTTTCTATAATTCATACGGTGCTATCAGTTATGCCCCATACAGAGCCCCCAATGGACGTGGTCATTCGAACAAATGTGAATTGCCATATAGCAATGAACATCCACATGAAGTTCCGTGAAAATTGGACCAGTGGTTTCAGAGGAGAAGTCGCTTGAAAAATGTTGACAACGGACGACGACAACGACGGACGGCAAGTGATAAGTTGAGGTCCCTTCGGTGAGCAAAAAAATAAAAATTAAATGGTTTATATCTGATATTTTACACAAGTTAATGAAATTGATAAATTTGTTCCTTGATTGCAACAAGGCTTTGCAATCCTTTAGCATTGCAAAACCTTCTTGCACTCAAGGGACAAAATACACCGCCACCCATGCTATTCTGAAGATTATCAGGCCTAAAAACATAAAACAAACTAAGAACATGAACCTTTGATAGCAAAGAAATAATTACAAAAATAATAAAAACTTCAATTAAAAAATGCTCGCCCATGTGCAATTTTACAAAAATTGAATAAGAAACAGAAGATACACTTGGTGTTGCCTAATCTCTATCAATTTTTGTACATATTGTAATAATGTCTGTTTTAAAGCATTTCAGACATAAAATATTATTTAAACTAATACAGAGATGTCTCGATGCGACGCTGCAGTCTACGGCTCTGTAAATCACATATTTTCAATTCGAATCATATCGGGTCAAATATTCAAAATCGAATTGAATTGGCCTTGTAGATGAAGTCTGAAGTTGCTGACTGAACTGATAGGAGAGTGCCAAACCTTCTGATAAAATACAATGTTTATCAAATAATGTTCACTATTTCAGCCCACCTGTCGCTATCTTGTGCACGCTACCTTTCAGTAATTTAAATTATGCGGTTGATTATATGACCATGTTCAAAGTCACCAAGTGGAAAGCTGCCTGAAGGAGACTTAGTAAGAGGTAAGAGGTAACTCTATATAAGTCCGGCATTCAATTCATCAGAGTAAAGTTACCATACTCATTTACACCATGGTTTATTTGCATTTCTTCCAAACAATGAATAGGCTGCTTGCAGATGGAATGTAACAATGAATTTTGGTAAAATCAATCTAAGAATAAGATATCCATACTCCAGACAGGATTGTGACCTTGGAGTGAATTACCTTAATAAGCTCACTTTGCTTCATCAAAAACCAAAATTAGCATGTGCGAGAATTATTGGTACAGTAGAATCCTCTTAATTGAATATCCATTTTGCCAGTGAAAATTATTCAATTAACAGGAGTATACAATTAACAGGGATTTGGTCAGTTTCATGTGTTCTGGAGGTAAACTGAGCATTTATTCTATTATATCTTGTTTGACAGAGCTCATAGAGCTCTGTCAAACAAGATATAATAGAATAAATGCCTGTATTGGGTGTAGTGAGGCCAAAAAGGTTGATAAATAAGGGGAATTTGGTGCGTGTCACAGTAATTTTTTAGACATATTACAAAAATTGATATACAATTAACAGGAGTTTACTCTACAACTCATATGCAATTAACAGATCAAATTTGTACTGAAGGTTTGGTAAATGGTTTTGTGTTTGAAAATTATATTCAATTATCAGGGATATACAATTAAGAGATATCCAATTAAGTGGGCTCCACTGTACTTGTCACTGCACAGGGCTAGCCACTAGCAACAGCTCATCATCAACATGATTTGGAATTTTAGAAACTTTAAATTTGCTCTCAACAGTAGTAGTAACCAGTCAATATGGATTTGCATGCTTGTTGGCATGGATGAAGATGCAATTTGAAGTAATATAGTGGAAATTATGCTCTGTCTTTATTTTCATCATTTATGTGCAATTTCTACCTAAACTAGACATTTTGTGAGATGACAAATACACCTGGAACTTAACCAACCATCCTCTTGGGGTTTTTTTTGCAGTGGTGTTAAAAGAAACTGTCATTACTTTCATGCTATCTTTCAGATGGCCAAAAGTGATTGTTTGTGGAAAGAATGGTCTATTGACAAATAAAAGACAACACTTTTATGAAAATATGCAGTATTTTAATGACGCTAATTACACATATCTATCACTAATGTTTCTGATGAAAAAATGTTCTCTTGACAAGTATGGTGCTGGAAAGGTCCATGATAAAAAAAAATGCTGTGAATTACTGACAAAAATGTGACTGGTGATCTCCTGAACACAATAGCAGTGTCTGATGTCAGTAGTGAGTGTATCCACCATGTGCCCGGTTGACAGCCTGAACCCTCCTTCTAATGCTACCAGTGAGTCTTCTCATATGGTTCAGAGGCAATTGCTACCACTCCTCATGCAATGCAGCTTCCAAATCGGCCAAATTCTGTACAGGGCGGATCCCTTGCTTGCACTCCTTGTCCAAGAAAGTCCCAGATGTGTTCTATGGGATTCAAATCAGGGCTCATTGCAGGCCAAGGTAGTGTTGTAATAGTTTTGTTCTGAGGGAATTCTCTCACAGCATGGGAATGAAGTGGCCTTGCATTATCGTCCATGAATACTGGGCGAGTAGCCAACAGGTGGTTGTTAAAATGAGACAAGACAACCGGATTGAGAATGTCTGAGATGTACTGATAACCATTGAGATTCCTACGTACAGTCACCATATCATGTTTACAATCATAATAGAGGCATCCCCAGATCATTATTGATTCCTCCACCATCAGGAACAGTAGGTCTGATGTTCCTGGGCACGTAAGCAGTATTTCTATGCCTTCACACTCTCATGCGACCATCTGTGACACGCAGCAGGAACCTACTCTCGTCTGATCAATGGACTCTCCCCCACGTCCTCCTGAGATTCCAATGTTGTTGTGCCATACACCACTCCAAACATTGTCTTTGATGCCGATTGGACAGACCTGGAACTTGATGACCTTTCTATCCCTCATACCCAGTGCTTAGAGATGGGTATGCTATCAAAACTTGAAGCAAAGGGGTCATGCCTAACGAGGCATGCAAGACTCCAACCTTCAAGGTCTTTTGAGGTCTTTTGGGGTTGTCAAGGCCTTGGTCAGTCTGTTTTACTGAAGAAGAAACAATACCTCATTACCATTTACAGACAATTAACATTGAAATTTTGTCCAAATATAATTTCCAACATCTTATTAACAAAAGAAGTAATAACATCATTTTTTGTTTCATCACTGATCATGCTCTTGACTGCCGCAATGTCTTTCCTTCACACGTGAAGGAAGCAAACTCTTTTTGGAGCCAAAATTTTAGCCAATGAAAATGAAAAGATTTAAAGTAATTTATATATTTTTTATACTTACCAACGGCCCAGACTAGCTGGTGCTAACCCCAAAATATCTAGGGCCCAACACAAATTTTGCACCCCCCCCCCCCCATCCCCAAATTTGCATGCAAAACCGAAAATTAAAAGTCATATCTGGCCTTCCATACATTTACCCCCGTGCATGCGCAGATGCCAGGAAGTCACCAAATCTGGCGCCAACATCATTCTTTGTAACAAGATTATAATATAATAATTCAGCGGGGAGGTATGAGTGCCCGGTACTGCCCACTCATCGGAGGGCCATTCCTGTCTGGGCCATTGGTAAGTATAAAAAAATATATAAATTACTTTCAATTTTTTCATATTTTTATACTGTATACCAATGGCCCAATCGTAAAAAGGTGGAGGGCCTAGAACTTCCGAAATAGTAGATCAACATAGATCAAATCCTTCAATCCATGATGAAGAAAATAAGAATAATTAGAATTTACATGTATGTCTCTTTATACGATAATAGAAGAGACGTATCCTAATATGGATCCCTATTATGTAAATCCTAAATCTTGAGCATGAAATCATGCTAAATAGGATGTAACGAGTTCACAAATTTTTAAGGCTAGTCTGGACTAAGCCCTAAAAATTAGGATGACATATTTGAGAATGAGAGAAAACTGCCCATAAACCTACACCATATAATAATACTACAGCTGAACGGCAAATCTAGTATGGATAAAACAGTTTCCTTCATAGTTACATACCCAATAAGCCAGAGAAGTGGAGAAAATGACCCCCCCCCCCCCCCCCCCCCCCCCATTTTTTTTTAACATATCTTCAAAAGAAAGCGGGAAGAGCTCCGGAATCAATAAGCGGAACCAGGAAACAATATGAAAAAATATCGATCAGGCACTCAGAATTCATGAATAATAAATGGTGCTTAATGCCACTTCATAAGCCAAGGCTATAGCGGTGATTTTGGTAAACAACATTATCCGCTACAAAATATGCACTGCAGACGGCGTATACAGGTACGACAAAATCAGTGAAATTAATAATATAACATACACATATTAAAGCGAGATACGATGAACAATCTCTGCACAGAAAACACGCTTCAAAGATCATTCACAGGCAGCCTCAGTACAATTAAATCCGTTAAGAACACTCTCCAACGTGTACAATTTGGTATTATAAACCCGTGAGAATATGTGATTTGAGAACCGACAAAATCGAGAACAGGATCTAGAAATGGAGGTAGGTATGATTAGCCGGCTCCAACACAGACCGCCCCGAAATATATAATAATTTTAAGGTCCACCAAAGCGATAGCATAATAAATATAGCGCGAGTGCATTAAAATCCAGCCTGTAATCATCTAAAAAGCCACTAAGTGGTTATGCAGTCACCTATGAACTCAAATAGCAGCAATTATGATGATTTAAACAGCACTTGTATATTAGAAATCAGAAAATAAACACAGGAAACTAATTCAACAAAACTGCGTACCGGGTATATGCCTATGATGGCGCCATCCAACATGACCCAAACGGAAAGTATGTATGTATTAAGATATATATACGCGACAGAGTGTGAGTGTGGAGGGGAATTCGAATATATGTCGAAACCTCCTCACCCACATTATTTAATCATTGCTGGTCCAGACAGCAAAAATATAGTAATCGCAAGCTCTCTCACGTCTGACATTCTCAGTTATGCTACTGAGAGCGGAGAATGACATGAAGAACAGAACTTCCCCAGAAGAAGAAAGCCCTCTTGTGGGGAAAGCTTCTGGCAAATGTTCAATAAAAGACACTTAACCTCAAAGTAATCAATAGAAACAAATGAATTGAAGGAAACATATATCCTATCATTCATTCCCATAAATACGGCTGAGCCTCAAGAGTATGCGCTCAAATGCCTAATACTGGCGACACAAATGATGGAAACTATTATTCCTGTGTGCAGCCAACTTAACTATCCGGAAGAGATCCTACATAAGATCATGTAAAAGTCATACAGTTAGAATAAGCCCAAGATACTGCCAGCACTTTTACTTCATGCGCTGATATCTTAAGCATTGACTCCTGATTGGATTTACATTTTCCTAAGCAGTACGAATAGCTAATTGGATCCATCTAGTAATAGAATGAACCGGAATGTCTCTTCCATTGGAAATTAATGACAAAAGAAGCGTTCTTCTCTTCTGATAAACTCTGATCTGCATCTATAAATACATGATCGCTATATATAAATTCAGTGATGTAGCGTAAACAATAAGACATCATTACTGAATATGTGGACTCGAAGATCGAGGGTCCAAAGAACCCTACATAAAGAGACCATCGGACTCAGGATTGTAACTCAATATATGATCTCACATCCGTCATAATTGAGAAAAACCGTTAAATATATGCCGAAACTTCACCTTATGTAAAAAGATTTGTTAAAACAAAACAGGTCTAGATCGAAAAACGTATACCACTCCAGTTAAGGAAAACTGGAGGGGACGTGTGAGTAAGCGACCCATTGAAATAACATTCATAGCCACTCTGCACAACCCCTGCTAATGCATCTGATAAAAGATAAAAGCAACCCAAACAACTGGCTAATTCGCTCTGTGAAACAACAGACGAACCAACTTGTTGAAAATGAATTGTAGGATACGTGTATATTATCATACATCCCATGAGACATTATCTAGATCATTATTCCAGTGATCTAAAGAACTATACTCGCCGCATCGCTGATCATACGAATGCTCACCTTTCGACTAAAAGAATATCATAAATAACCTAATTATCCAGTTCAGTCGAAATCGGTCAGACCGAGCTCTATAAGAGCCTCAAGCCGCCGGCTCAGGGGTGTCTCATCAGTAAACTCAAACAGACCTAAATTCCCTATCCAAGTGGCTGTATAGTTAATCCCTAAAGTAATATATAGGAGGAATACCTATACCTTCGCTATGAGTCCTTATAGACGATATTAGCATAGGACAACATTTCTTACTCTTTCTGCTGGTGTTGGTCGATTAAACCCCAACTTAAAGAGTCGAGTATTAATGCTTTCTTGTAGAATAATCCTATATTAATGAAAGCTTACCATCAAAGACTTAGTTTCTGAAAACCTAAAGTGACCTGAAGAAAGTTTTCCACCTAGTCAATTGTTAAAGATGACGAGGCAAGTCTTTGTCACATCAGAATAACTCCCACTTAACATCTGTTATGACAGAGATATATATGATAAATAGGCCTGGAAAGAATTCTTTAAAGGTACAAACGACCACAAAATTCCTTTCCATATAGACGGTGCGTTACAGTACTTAAAATTGAAGTACATAAGACCATGAGTCTAAATTCACTCTGAATAAGAAATTATCTTCTCAATAGAATCTGAGCAAACAGCGAAATGATGAAGGTAAGGCTACAACTAAGATCTTAGCCTGCTAATTCAACGCACAGAAACTCTCAACACATCTTCCCCAGTCGTTTTTTAAATTATGTGATCAAAAAACAATTAAAATACAGAAGATGATGATAAGAAACCGTATTACTTCTTCCCACAGAAAGATAAATATGGCGTCGTCTACATAATTGAAGACCTGTGACACCCGTGTAGACTCAACAGGAAAGAGATCTTATTATCCTGCTCTTTGTCCGGATGAAGTCAGCGTCTAACAAACCTAGCGGTTTCTCACAATTACTCGCAGCATTGTGATCCACTGGAACAATTTCAAGGAAACGATAATGGATCATATACATATCATCCATGAGTTGTTCCGAAAGGGAAGGTTATCCTCCTCTGTATCCCTTTCATCATTCGTGTAAATCAGTTTAGAATCATGGTCACCGGCATCTGAACAGGCAGATGATTGGACTGATCAAGCACCATTCAACAGCTCAAGTTTTGAGACTGACGTTGAGTGCTTCTGCCTTACCAGGAATCCTGCGATAAGCTGCGCAATTTGCGACAGCAAGTCCGTTACGGAGGCCTGAAGAGCAGCGGTCATGAATTGCTTGTCCGCCAGCTTCTCCTGGGACAGTATGTCCAAGATGGCTCTTACTGCAGACGTCCCGATGAATGAAGCCTCATCTCCTTGGCTACTAGATGGAGCGACTTACTTCACAAAATGTGGACCTCTTGACGATGCAGATCAGATATCCTAAGTCACTAAGCCAAGGTGCGGTCGGGAGTGTTTGGTAGATGCTGAAGAAGCCAAACAGTAGCCGTCCCCGGCTAAGAATTGAACTGAGCGTACCGGACAATAGGTATATTGTAAGCTCCGACTGATGCAAGTTCTTACCAACAACACCCGGCCCCAGATGTTGTTAAAAGAGAGAGAGGGGTCTCCCTCTTGCTCACAGTCCTGGGAGACCTAGCCGAGCATACCTCAGAACTTGCTGGCTTCTTCCTTCCATTGACGCAAGGTGAGCATGATTGGAATTTATAGTGCTAGCTACACCCTTGTTTGTCTCTCGACCGCTATGGACATACCTGGCGTCACACTACCCATATTCTGAGTAACGATCCGCCAGTTGAACTAGCTGGAGACAAGGTCGTAAACCCTATATTCTAAGGTCTAGGAACTTGTCTTATATAATTGAGCAATTATGCCACTAGCTCTGAATACAATGCACATGCGACACATCCGGTGTCACGGTCCTCATATTCAATCTTAACCGTTTCAGCGGCGTCAAGGAACTGATCACAGTTTATAGCCCTGTGCAATATAAAGAGCACTTTATCCATATGTAGAGGAAGCCGTAAGACTAGCCGACCCCGGCTGTCTATTAGACGGGACGTCCCGGACAGGATGCATGGACGTAAATTCCGACTGATGCAATACCAACAACATTTGTCTCCAGATGATGCTGTGAGAGAGAGAGACTTCTCTCTTGCTTGCGGTCCTGGCTGACCTGGACGAGCGTACCTCAGAACTTGCAGGCTTCCTCCTCCCGTCATTGCTGGGTGAGCCTGGTTGTATATTATAGTGGTTGCTCCACCCTATATCATCTACTAGCCCGGAGCGGACACACCTGGCGTCGCAGTTCTCAGAGGCCTGAGTAACCGTTTCATCGGTCGAGCTAGCTGGCGACAACGGACTTTGTGTGGTCGTCTGTGATTTTCGAAAGTAGAGGAAGCTATAAGACTAGCCGACCCCGGCAGCCTATTAGAAGGAGCGTCCAATACAGGAAGGCATGGACGTAAGCTCCAACTGACACAAGTTCCTACCAACAACCTCTGACCCCAGATGTTGTTATAAGAGAGAGGGGCCTCTCTCTTGCTCGCGATCATGGTAGACCTGGACGAGCATACCTCAGAACTTGTCTGCTTCCTCCTTCCCGTGCTTCCTCCTTTCCGTCGTCGCAGAGTGAGCATGTTCGTATTTTTATAGTGCTCACTACACCCTTATTCCTCTTCTTGACCGCTGCAGCCATACCCGGCATCACACCACCCATATTCTGTGTGATAGAGCTGCCGGTTGAGCTAGCTGGACACAAGGGATGTAAACATCCACACAAAGTCCGTTGTCGCCAGCTAGCTTAGTTCAAAAGCCTAGCCCTTGTCTTATATAATTGAGCACTTTTCCGCTAGCTCTAACAGTATAATGCGACGACAGAAGCACACTCCCTGACAGCGTCACGAAACCACACCATGTTCTTGTTCCTCTGTAAATAGAAACTAAAAAACTATAGTGACATTTTTGGCGAGAGGACCAGCAGTGTCCCCTTGCCGCGATAGGACCAATAGTGTCCACTCGCCTAACACAAACCATGACACCCGTCGTCAACATTGTCGAAACCTGACACATGGAGCAAGAATTACTGGTAGTACATCGACTGTACGCAAGACAACGACCATGTAAATAGGGGAAAGGCTTCATCTATTTGCCCTACTATTAGATAAATATTATATCTATTTATTGATGTTTAAGGTCACATATTTATGCACAATGGCTAATCATGACCGTGACAGTTTTACGGGTGGGGGAAGCCGGAGTACCCGGAGAAAACCACCAAGCAACGACGAGCAGCTGCCAGCTTCCCAACATCGTAACTCCACACTGCAGCAAATATTATATCTAAAATCTAACAAAGGTCAATTGTACTACCACCAAATCTACATAAATAAAAGATAACATAAAAATACAATCGATGAAATAAATACATCCAAAAGAAAAATTCCTTCAAAAAATAAAAAAAATTTTGAAAATTTTTTTTCTTATAATATAAGAGCCCAAGTTCACAAAGGGAACGATGAGCCCAAAAAAGCCTAAGTGTGGACAAAATTATAATAATATTGTCATAAAATTAACCACCACACTAACAGGATATTTAATGTTACTTACAGGTGTCATTCCTTAAAAATAATAGGGAACTACCTAGAGCAATGTCAATGTAAACAACTTCAAAACTGGAAACAAGACCCCAGGCAACACGCCCCGAAGTCAGTTACAGAAACAAGACTATCCGATGTAAAACAAGATCTTCATCAGAAGAAAAAACGATACATCGAATAAATGATGCATGACCAAAATGCCTTAACACCCTAAGGGTGAGGACGTAACCCTGGGGATGTACAGAATATCTTTTGTATAATATGTTAAACTCCCAAGAAATTTGAAAAAAAAATATCAATAAAACAAGCCAAAAAGCTTGGAAGCTTAACTGGGGGGATCAAGGGAAGGAAGGGAAGAAATACTAAACAAACAGTGGACAGATCATTATCAATGAATGATGACGTCAGGCCCATGTCCCGAAATTGGGGAACATGAACTAATTTTTATAAATATTATAAAATTACAGCCCTGAACATTTCAAACCACCGTTTCTTCCTTCCTTCATCCAGTTGTGTCCTTGGATCCACCAAATTAACCACTGATTTGTGTCTGGCATCATTATAAACTGAGATTTAAAAGCACAGAAGTCAGTTTGTTGTTATCTGACAGAGGGCCAAACAAAGAATGAGGTTGGCACCAATTCCAATTACTTCCTGGCGTCTGCGGATGCGTGAAGAGTAAATGTATGGAGGGCCAGATAGGACTTCTAATTTTCGGTTTTGCATGCAAATTTTGAGGATTGGGGGAAAAATTTGTGTGTGGCCCACGATATTTTGGAGTTAGCACCAGCTATGTCTGGGCCATTGGATACAGTTGGAAAAATATTTTATGTAGGTGACTGGGTTGTGCAGTAGAACAAGGGAAATTTAAGAGTCCAAAAGATTTCCCATATGATAAAAGTCGCAAGAAGAAACGGAGGTAAGGGGCACATGGATCGACTCGATCGACTGAAAGACCAGGTGGCTATCAGATGTTTGGGCCCGGTGTATAAAGTCGGTAGAACTGCATGGGGTTTGCCCCGAGTCCTCGCGTATTAAAACGAAGGGGCAGTAGCAGTACAATGTCACATGGGTTAAAACATGATAAGGCCCATTTTGGTGGTGCCCAATTCTATAGTCGCGGTTGAGTCAAAGAGGCATTACACTAGAGTGACATTGCAAAAAAGCCATGTCACGAGCGTCGTCAAGATGAGAGGACGGCTGTGCACTGAGAACATTCCAGTCATTGTGACAACAGAGGTGTGTGTGGCGGGGGGGGGGGGGGGGGGGGGGGTTGTTACAGTGTTATATAGGGTAAAACAGGCTACAGAAAGAAGCCGCTGTGCAATAGCTTTGGTAAAAGCATAGGGCCACTATAGTAGGGTCGAGCTGTATTGGAAGGATCCATAAGCCCCAACATAGTTAAGGCCCCACTAACCAAAAGACGACATCTTGGAAAATCCAATTTCTTGGCATAAATAAAATGTTTCCAGTGGCCAAGGACCTTCTTCAGAGACCCTTACCATAGGCATGGGGATACGCGTGGGCTCCTAGCCCTATACTGTACCAACACATACCACTCTACTTCTATACAAGGTATGTACCCAGTCAAATACGCCTTGAAATCCCATTATTATACCATATCCTGGCTGGTCATTTTGAGCCAGACGATCGACCCAGGCCACAGTCGCCACAGTTCAAAATTCTGCGGACGGTAGATGACCGCCTAACCCTGATTTCTGCGGCCCATTAATTACGTCAAAGGCACCTCAAAATCGGCTGTCCGAAATGTTAAAAAATTTATAGTAATTTATATATTTTTTATACGTACCAATGACCCAGACTTAGCTGTGCTAACTCTTAAAATCTAGGGCCAAACACAAATTTTGCCCCCCAATCCCCAAAATTTGCATCTAAAACTAAAAGAAATGATTTCCTGAAGGACCTCCATACTTTGCCCCTACTGCGTATGCGCAGTGTCAAGGACGTTCCGAAATTGGCGCCAATCACCATTCTTGCAAGCAGTGCCTGGTTAGCGCTATGTACTCAGCGAGGAGGTATGAGTTCCCAACTCCTGGGAGGGCCATCCCCATCTGGGTCATTGGTAAGTATAAAAAATATATAAATTACTATAAATTTTTTAACATTTTTATACTGTACCAATGACCCAGACATAGCTGAATAGTAAAAAGGCTGGAGGGCCTAGGACAAAGAGGAAAATCCAATAAGCTCAACTATATAATATAGAGTCAACCCCTCAAGGAGAAAAGGGGTATTAGGCTTTACATGTATCTTTCTTATTTATGATAAATTAGAAAGATACAATACCCTTCATAATTGAGCACAATAACATTCATGTTCTCTATTAACATCCAGTATAACCCTTTATACTAATTATTTTTAAAGTAAGCCAATAAATAAAGTTAGTCCAGAGAATTGAGACTCTTTATATTCTTTAAAAGTGTCCGAGGATTGTATATTAACGCCCGTTTGACACTTGACATATACAAATGCTTCACACCGAGCTACACTTTAAAAACATGACATGAATGAATTTTTAATATTAATATTACACTTTAAAACCATCCCGGGAACGACTCAGAAATACTGACTTCGGAGGAGGAATTCCCTTGCTTTTCACTATAAAGCAGGTGACCTAAGGGAACACCCTTCCCCCCTTCCCCTTGCCCTGGGTCAAATAGCCAGGAGCGAAGAGGGCAGCCGGACGGAGTCACTGCCGGAACAGAAAGCCTGCATAACTATAGTTGCAACTGTTTAATGGACGACATTCTGAGCAACAGATAACGGACCTAAACAATGCAGGTCTCCAGAAATGGACTCAATATTTCTGAGATAAAAATTTGTGAATGTGGATGGCTGAGACCAATAAGCAGCCTTCATTAAATCTGTAATAGCAATACTATTTGCGTAAGCCCAAGATGTAGAAAGAGCTCTTACTTCATGAGCCGTAATCTTAAGCACAGACTGCTGAGAAGAAGATAAATTTTCATAAGCAGTACGGATAGTTAATTGAATCCATCTAGCAATAGAATGGACAGAAATGTCCTTTCTATTAGGCATCAGAGACCGAAAGAAACGTTTTCGTCCCTTTCTGATAAACTGAGATCTCTGTTTATAAATACGTAACGCTCTAACAGGACAGAGTAAAGGCCTACGCCCGTCAGAAGACAGAAGGGCCTTAATAACAATAGGTTCCGGATATTTATTAGGAGCCTGATTCTTAGCTAAAAATCCCACATTAGTAGTGAAGGTGATAGTGTTCCCGACACTACGATAGTGAGAATCATCCACCGACAGTGCATGAAGCTCACTGACTCTTCTAGCAGAAGAGAAAGCTAAGAGAAAAGCTGTCTTATAAGATAAGAATTTGAAATCTACTGTCCCAAGAGGTTCAAATGGCTTTTCCTTCAGTTTAAGAAGAACCCAAGCTAAATTCCACTTAGGAATTAACCTAAGAGTTCTGGGTCTATTTATCGAGAAGTTTCTAACTAACTTAGATAAAGAGACATTAGATCCAATCTGTAAACTATCATGATGTGCATAGGTATCAGATAACATAGACCTATAACCCTTAATAGTAACAGGCTGCAGTTTGATTTCGTCAAACAAGTATACTAGAAAGTTTGCAATGTCTGGTATGGAGGGATCGAAAATATCAACAGAATGATCCCTACACCAACGACGAAAAACCTTCCACTTAGCCGCATAGTTTAGCGAAGAGGAGGTCCTCCTACAGTTAGAAATCGCATCCACTGCTTGTCCTGTAAAGTGCTTGCCATGCAAGAAGGACCGCACAACAGAAAACGTGAAGGTTGAGACCTTGCGGGTTGTGATGAAATTGACGCGGTTTCCCCTGCGAAAGAAGATCCTCCCGTGGAGGAAGCTTTCGCGGTAGGTCCCACAACAGACACCTGAGTAGATTTATCCACGGTCTCTGTGGAGACAGAGATGCTACCAACAGAATCTTGCATTGAGATTGTTTTATTTTTAGCAATATTTGCTGAATCAACGGTGTTGGAGGATACGCATATCCTATCATTCCATCCCAAGGGATCGACAGAGCATCTACTGCAAATGCTCTTGGATCCGGACACGGAGACACATACGTCTGCAACTGATTGTTGAGATGTGTCGCAAATAAGTCTATCATTGGCCGTTCCCATTGGTAGCAAATCTGATTGAATACTTGTTTGTTGAGAGTCCACTCCGACGGCAACAAGCGACCCTTTCGTGAAAGGGAGTCTGCTAGTACATTCAGACGACCCGGTATATGACAGACCGAAAGTAGAACTTGATGTTCTTGAGCAAACAGAAGGATTCTTTCCGTTAGATTGAATAACGGAACTGAATGAGTGCCTCCCTGGTTCCGTATATACGCCACTACTGTCGTATGAGCACTGTGAATAATGTCCATCCATTGATGTAACGCAAGCCAAATTGACATCATTTCCTTGATGTTTATGTGCTTGCGTAGGAATTGCGGATCCCAAAGACCCTGGCATCTCGAATCCATTGGGATCAATGATGCACCCCAACCTGTTTGACTGGCGTCCATCATAATCGTAAAACTCGGATCCGGCAACTGCAGCGGAACTCCCTGAGTTAACCACTGAATGTTTGCCCAAGTCTGAATCTCTCGTTTCACTTGATCTGACAATAGAACGTCTATGTCGAGCGAATGAATTTTCACACTCCAATTCTGAGTCAAGAAAATTTGGAGAGGACGAGTGCGTAACCGCCCCATCGGAATGAGATCCGCAGCGGCTCCGCACAGACCTATCAGTCTCATGAACTCCCTCGCTGTGACTTTGTCTGCGTGAAGACAATAGCGAGCGTAACAACTGACTAATTTCGCTCTGGTTAACGGCAGACGAACGAGATTGTTGTGCGTCTTGAAGCTCATTCCCAGATGTGTGAATGACTTGGACGGCACAAGATCCGACTTCTCCTCGTTTATTATAAAACCGAGACGTCGGAGCAATAGAAGCAGATTCTGCACATCGTTCTGAAGCGTTAACTCGTTGCCGTACCTCTGAAGAATGTCGTCCAGGTAGGCCGACGTTACCGCAAACGAATGAGCTCGGAAATACATCATTACCGAGTTCATTACCCGAGTGAAAGCCCAGGGTGCTAGGTTCAATCCGAAGCACATCGCCCGGAATTGATACACCACTCCTAGGACTGCGAAGCGTAGATACTTTCTGAATGTCGGATGTACCATGACGTGAAAGTACGCATCTTTGAGATCTATGCTTGTAGCATAATCGTTCACCAGAATACTCGCTCTGACCGATCGAATCGTCTCCATATAAAACTTCGGAGCGACGATCAGCTTGTTTATCCAGCTCAAATCTATGACTGGACGGAACGAGCCGTCTGGCTTCGGAACCAGAAACAGATGGCTGTAGAATCCCGGTGTTTCCTGGTTTTCTACGACCTCTACCGCGTTCTTCATTAAATAACAGAGCGTCTCTTTTCTGCGGATTTGACAGAAGTTGAGTCCATTTTGGACTTCGAGTTAATGGAGGCTTTCGTTTGAAGGATATTCTTAGACCTTCCGAAATCACCCCTCTCACCCAAGGGTCGTCCGTAATCGACGCCCACTTTTCTGAAAAACTTGACAACCTTCCGCCAACCGGAACGCGATAGAGGTTTAAGCCATCACCTCCTGGACCTGCGAGGCCAGCGGGAGGAGAAACCACGTCCTCCACGACCCGCACCTCGTCCCGTCGACCTCGGGGCATCCGACCGATTGTCCCGGCCCGAAGGACGTCCCGCACGGTCTCTTGAATAAGACCAAGAGGACGCACCGGAACCTCTATAGGAACCTCTCTTGGGTGCATTAGACCCAGAAGTGCCTGTCTTACTCTTATCTGCCGTGTTCGTCTTCTTAGAAGCGGATTTAAACAGCAGAGAATTCGAAGCTTTCTTAGTAATTTTATCGTAAATTGCAGAAAGCTTGCCGTCGAAGAGAAGTTCTCCGGAGACCGAAGCGACTCTGAGAGAGTTCTTCACCTTACTATCCATGAGTGTGGATGTAGCTAGGGCTGCGTCACGTCTAACCAACTCCAGGTTTGCCACTGAAAGGGCAGAGTTACACGTGGAATAAGCTACTGCCCTTGAAAGAAGTCTTAAAGAGGATTGAATATCCTGGAATTCTTTCCCTTGAAGACGCAGTGATAACGCCTTTGTAAGGTGGTCTGCATAAGATAAAGCGTCTAAACTGGCTCTGTTAGATGAAATAGTCATATCCAACACCGCGGTTGGGATAGACGTAGACGACGGTAATGATAATTCTAAGTCTTCCGCCTCGTCGTCCAAACACAGAGGAACTCTCGGGATACCCTGTCCTGCCGTATCGAATTTATTCCTTGCATTAATGAAAGGCAGGTAAAGAGCATTGGCGGACAAGAAACCCGCTTTTCCTGTTTTGGAAGCAAGCTTGAGTATAGCGTCGTTCAATAATTCAAATGTCCTTGTGACATTATTGGACTGAGACGGAAACTCAGGAGCGATGTCCCTGAACCGCTTGAAGAAATCAGTGTCCAATGACGCTATAATTCTCTTGTCCGGTACCGCAGCAGTCTGGCCCAACGGAACAACCTGAGGAAGAAAGTGCCGGATGAAGTCCACGGCAGCTTTATGTTGTTCCGAAAGGGACAGCTCCAAGTCATCCGTATCCCTTTCACCATCCGGTCGGACCTCATGATGCTCCCGGTCGTCCGCACCCGATGCTTCGGCAGAGTGTACCGACCCAGCGCCGTCGGATAATTCCCGATCCGACACCGTTTCTGTCGGTTGCTGGGATGCTGCGATAAGTTGTGCTATTTGAGCAAGCACGTCCGACATCGAGGCCTGCGGAGGCGCAGTCTTTCGCTGCTTCGCCGAGGGCAGCTCCGCATCTAGTGACTCCCGCATACTCTTCCAATGCGAACGTCAGGAGTTAACCGGCCTCGTGTCCCTGGCTACCGGATGGCGTGACCTGGTCGCCGAAGAATCCCTGATCGGCGAAGCTGGTAGAATATCGGTGGTCACGTAGCCAAGGTGCGGTCGTGTGGGCTGGTGAGAGGAAGAAGAAGCCTGAGTAGTCTCAGCGGACTGCCTATACAACGGAGGGTCCCGAGCGACGGACGTGTGCTCCGCTAACGACACATTTTGTACCACAACATCTGGTCCCAGATGTTGTTGTACGAGAGAGGGGCCTCTCTCGCTCGCGGCCCGGCTGGACCTGGACCTGGACGAGCTAGGAACCGGACTAGAAGGCTTCCTCCGATCTCTCCTACTATCCGTCATCACTGGGTGTGCACCTTGAATGTTTATAGAGCTCGCATCACCCAACATTTCCTCCTGGACCGCATCGGACGAACCCGGCTTCCGAACCATTCGGTGAATGGACGCTACACCGGGCGAGGTAGCGGACGACAGCAGCGTCGATCCTACTAGGGACCTCTTAGGCAACTGTCGTATCTCCATGAGCACTTTTGCCGCTAGCTCTGCATTCAATTGTGACGACGGAAGCGCACTTGCGGAAGATAACATGGAAACATCACCCTGTTCTTGTTCCTCTGAAATAGAAACTGATAGAGTAGAGTGACCCTGCGGAGAAAGGGCCGGCATAGCCCTCTCTCCACTAACAACATATCATGACACACGTTTCCAATGTTTGTCATCCCAATATTGACATATTGAACAGGAGTTAGTGCGAGTACACTGACTACAATTAATACAATGATCATGAAAGTCAGAGGAAGATTTCTTCCTATTACAATTTGAACAATATCCTTTCATTGTGAAAAGTCAACAACAAGTCCTAGTACTCGCACAAACCCCTAAACACAAAGATACATAATAACATGATCCATTAATATTGAAAAAACAATTGAAAGTTAAAAAATTTATAGTAATTTATATATTTTTTATACTTACCAATGACCCAGACATAGCTGGTGCTAACTCTTAAAATATAGGGCCAAACACAAATTTTGCCCCCCAATCCCCAAAATTTGCATCTAAAACTAAAGAAAACATGTCCTGAAAGGCCCTCCACACTTCGCCCCTACTGCGCATGCGCAGTGTCAAGGACGTTCCGAAATTGGCGCCATTTATCATTCTAATAACCAGTGACTGGTAAGCGCTATGTACTCAGCGGGGAGGCAAGAGTTCCCAACTCCTGGGAGGGCCATCCCCGTCTGGGTCATTGGTAAGTATAAAAAATATATAAATTACTATAAATTTTTTAACATTTTTATACTGTACCAATGACCCAGACATAGCTGAATAGTAAAAAGGCTGGAGGGCCAAGGACATAGAGCAAAATGGAATACGCTCAATAAAATAAAATAGAGTCATCCCCTGTAGGGGAAAGAAGTAATAGGCCTTACATGTATCTTTCTTATTTATGATAAATTAGAAAGATACAACACCTTCCAAAAATTGAGCTTCATACATCCATGTACTCTATTAATATCCAATAATCCTTATACTAATAATTTTTAAAGTAAGCCAATAATAAAGTAAGTCTAGAGAATAGAGACTCTTATACTCATAAAAGTGTGTGAGAATTGCATAATCATGTCCGTTGACATATGCAATATTCAAAAGCTATACTTTAAAAACTAAGACTTGAATGAATTTTATAAACTTAAACTTCTCACTAAACAACCATCCCAGTAACAGCTCAGAATTACTAACTCCGGAGGAGGTATCCCCTTGTTTTCATAGTAAAAAACAGGTGACCCAAGGGAACACCGTCCCCCCCCCCCCCCCTTTTTCTTGCCCTGGGTCAAATAGCCCAGAGCGAAGAGGGCAGCCGAACGGAGACACTGCCGAAACAGACAGCCTACCTAGCTATAGTAGCAACTGTTAAGTAAATGACATTCTGAGCAGTAGAGAATAGACCTAACAATAGAGGCCTCCAGAAATGGACTCGATATTTCTGAGATAAAATTCATGAATGGATGGCTGAGCGCAATGAGCAGCCTTCAAAAATCTATAATAGCAACACTATTAATGTAAGCCCAAGAAGTAGAAGAACTCTTACTTCATAAGCCGAAATCTTAAGCACAACTGCTAAGCCAATGATATACCATAAGCAGTACGCTAGTTAATAGAATCCATTAACAATAAAATGGAGCGTAACGTCCTTCTACTAGACATCAAAGACAGAAGAAGCTTACGCCCTTGTAATAAACAGATATCTGTTTATAAATACATAAACTGTACCCGGAAAGAGTAAAGGCCTATGCCCATACGAAGACGGAAGGACCTTAAAATAATAGGTTCCGGATAATAGGAGCCTAACTCTTATGCAACAATCCAACCTAAATAGTAACGGAAGTATTGATTCCGAAACTATGAAAGTGAAAAACATCCATCGATAGTGCATGAAACTCACTGACTCTACAGTAAAAGAGAAACCAACAGAATTACTGTCTAAAAGGTCAGAATTTGAAAACTACTGTTTCCAGAGGCTCAAATGATTACTTAGCTAAATAAGAACCGAAGTTAAAATCCGTATAGGAATTTAATCTAAAGATTCTAAGTCTATTTATCAAAAAGTTACTAACTGACTTAGATAAAGAGACAAAAGACTCAAATGTAAACTATCGTAGAGTGCATAGGTATGAGGTAACATAAACCTATAACCTAAATAACAACAGGCTGCAGTAGATCTTGTGAAACAAGTATACTAAAAAATAGCAATGAGTAGTATGGAGGGATCAACCATATGAACATAATGATCCCTACACCACGACGGAAGAGCCTCCACTTTAGTCGCATAGAATAGCGAAGAAGAGGATCTCCTATAGTAAGAAATCGCGTCCAAAGCTCGTCCAGTACAGTGCTTACAATGCAATATGGACCACACAACGGAATACATGAAGGTTGCGACCTTGCTGGTTGTGATAAAGATGACACGATTTACCCAGTGAAAAAAGATCCTCACATAGAGGAAGATTTCACGTTAAGATCCACAGTAGACAAGAGAGTAAATTACTCATGATCTCTGTGAAGATAGAGATGCTATCAACAGAAATGTATTGTGGTTGTTTATCTTAACAATACCTGCTAAAACAACAGCGCCGGAGGATACGCGTATCCTATCATTCCGTCCTATAGATCAATAGAGCGTTAACAATATTAGCTCAGAGATCTGGACAAGCCAACACATACGTCTGCAAATGATTAGCAAGCTGTGTCATAAATAAAACATCATTGGGCGCTCCCATAGATAGCAAATCTGATTAAATACTTGTTTGTTGAGAGTCCATTCTGACAGCAACAAGCGACCCGTAAGAGAACGGGAGTGCGATAAAACAATCAGACGACCCAGAATATGACGGACCAAAACTGAACTTGGTGTAATATAACCAACAGACGGATTCTTTCCATTAAATTGAATAACGGAAACGAAAGAGTGCCTCCCTGGTTCCGGAGATACGCCACTACTGTCGAATTAAAGGACAGGAATTTGGGCATGCGTTTCTGAATAATGTTCATGCAATGACATAAAGCAAGCCTAAAAAACATTATTCCGCGGAAGTTAAACTGATAGTTAAAAGACTGAGGAACCCAAAGACCCTGGCACTTCGAATCCGTAGGGATCAGTATATATCCCAATCTGTTTGACTGGCAACCGTCATAACAGCCACACTCGGGTCCGGCAACTGCGGCGGCACTCTCTGAGTCAACCACCGAATGTTTGCCCCAGTCTGAATCTCTTGTAACACTAGATAGACAAGAGAATGTATAATCAAGCAATTCATGGATTGCCGGAAAGTTGCCGTCGAAGAGAAGCTCCTCCGAGAACGAAGCGACTCTGAGAGAGTTCTTAACCTACTATCCACGCGTGGATGTAGCTAGGGCTGCATCACGTCTAACCAACTCCAATCAGCCACTGAAGGGCGGAGTTATACGTGAACAAACTACTGCCCTCAAAAGAAATTACATTGAGAATAATATCCCGTAAATCTTTTCTTGAAGACGTAATGATAACGCCTCAGTAAGGCGGATTACGTATAATAAAGCGTCTAAGTTAAGTCTACTATACATAATGTCGTTCCCAACATTGAAATTGGAAAAGACATAACGGCGAAAAGAATATATGCAGTCTTTAATCACACCGTCTAGACGCATATGAACTCTCGGTATGCCCTGCTCTGCCAAAATAAACTATATGTAAAAAAAGATAAAATGGCAGAAATGAGCCACGCGGACAAGAAACTAAACTATCATGCTTAGTAGCAGGCTTGTATATATATATAAATATATAGCGTCGAAAAATAAAACACATGTTGTAATGACAATATTGGACTGCGTCGGTAAGTCAGGGACAAAGTCCCTGTACCGATCGAAAAATCCGAGTCCAATGACGCTATAAGTCTCTTATCCAAGATCGCAGCAATGAAGTCCGAAAAATAATCACTGGAAGAAATGCCAGAAGATATGAAAGGCATCTTCCGATACTACTAAAGGGAAAACTCGAAATCTTTCGAATCCCTTTCGCCATCCTGTCGGACCCTATAAAGCGTTCGGTCGTCCGTAGCTTGATGCAACCGCGGACCGCACCGACCCAGCGCCGTCGGATAATTCCTGATTCGACCGAGAAACCGTCAATTGCTGGGATGCTGCGAAACAACTGTGCTAACTCGGATAGCACGTCCGTCACTGAGGCCTGAGGAGCAGCGGTCTTACGATGCATTGCCGCAGGAAGCTCCGAGATCGTTACCCCGTGCATACTTCCAATATGCGAGCGAACGGAGTGTATAAGCCTCGTGTCCCTTGGCTACCGGATGGCACGACCTATTCGCTGTGGAATCACTGAATGCCGAAACTGATCGGATACTCGAGGTCACGTAGCCAATGTGCGGTCGTGTGCCCTGCTGTGAGGATGAGGAAGCATTAAAGACAGTCTCTCGGACTGTCAATATAACGGAGCGTCCCGAGCAACGGACATATGCTCCGAATGTAAAATATCTGAACCACAACATGCGATCCCCTATGTTGTTGGCTTCCTCCGATCTGTCCTCAATCTGCCGTCACTGGGTGAGTACTAAAATAATTAAAGTGCTCGCATCACCCAAATCTCCTTCCTAGACCGCAACGGACGAACCCGGCAGCCGAACCATTCGATGAATGTACGCTACACCGGGTGAGCTAGCGAATGTCACTCCGTAAGCGATAGACATATTCCATGAGCACTTATTGCCGCTAACTCTTCATTAACTATGACGACAGAGGCACACTTTTGAAAGACATCTCCATAACTCTTCGAACAAGAAACCAGAAATGCTTGGATAGCAAGCATAAAATAATAATATATATAGCGTCGTTAAATAATTCGAAAGTTTGTGTGACATTATTGGACTATGTCGGAACTGAGGGACGATGTCCCTGAACCGAACCAAAAATTTCTAAGTCCACCGACGCTATCAGTTTCTTATCCGGCATCGCAGCATATGTTGTTCCGAAAGGGAAAGCTTGAAATCCACCGAATCCCTTTCGGTATCCCATCGGACCGGATGAAACTTTCGGACGTCCGTACCCGCTTCCGCGGAGCGTCCCGACCCAGCATCGTCGGATAAAATATATGCGACAGATTCAGTTGATGCTGGGATGCTGCGATAAACTGTGCTATTAAGGAAAGCACGTCCGTTCCCGAGGCCTGTGCAGTAGCGGACTTACGATGCATTGCCGCTGGAAGCTCCGTGTACGTTGACTCCCGCACACTTCCTATGCGAACGTCCGGAGTCTGCAGGCCTCGAGTCCCCGGCTACCGACCCAGCGCTGTCGGATAATTCTCGATCCGACACCGTTTCTGTCGGCTGCTGGGATGCTGCGATAAGCTGTGCTATGTGCACAAGAATGTCCGGCGTCGAGACCTGCGGAGGCGCAGTCTATCGCTGCTTCGCCGAGGGCAGCTCCGCATCAGATGGCTCCCGCATACTTTTCCTATGCGAACGTCCGGAGTCCATCGGTCTCGAATCCCTGGCTGCCGGATGGTGTGACCTGGTCGCCGAAAAATCCTTGATCGGCGAAGCTGGTAATATATCGGCGGTCACGCAGCCAAGGTGCGGTCGTGTGCGCTGACGAGAAGAGGAAGCCTTAGCAGTCTCAGCGGACTGCCTATACAACGGAGCGTCCCGAGCGACGGACGTATGCTCCGCTAACTACACATTTGTACCACAACATCTGGGGCCAGATGTTGTTGAACGAGAGAGGGGCCTCTCTCGCTTGCCGTCCGGATGGACCGGAACGAGCTATGAACCGGACTAAAAGGCTTCCTCCGTTCTCCCTCCGATCCGCCGTCACTGGGTGTGCATTAAGTTAATTTTATAGTGCTCGCATCACCCCAAAATTCCTTCTAGACCGCAACGGACGAACCCGGCTGCCGAACCATTCGGTGAATGGACGCTACACCGGGCGAGCTAGCGGACGTCAAAGGCCGTCGAACCTACTAGGGTCCTCTTAGGCAATTGGCGTATTACATGAGCACTTTTCCGCTAGCCCTTCATTAATTGTGACGACGGAGGCACACTGTTGGAAGACATCACAGATACATCACCCTAATCTTGATCGTCTGAAATAGAAATTGATAAAGTAGAGTGACCCTGCGGGGAAAGGACCGGAGTGTCCAAATCCCCAACAACATACCGTGACATACGCTTCCCATATTGTCATCGAAATCATACGATACAGAACAGGAGTTAATGCGAGTACACTGACCACATATAGAATGATAATAAGGTCAGAGGAAGACTTCCTCTTAAAGCAATTCATCAATATCCTTTCAATGTGAAAAGAAAACAAGTCCTGGTACTCGCACTAACCCCTGGCAATCAAAATACATAATAATAATATGATCCATTAATATAGAAAAAATAATTGAAATCAAAATATTTTGAAAAAATATTTTTTCAGAACAGCCCAAGTTTCTGAAAAGTAACGTTGAGCCCCAATGGATCCCAAGCCTAAGTGTGGACAAAAATTTTAAAAATATTTTAAACAATTTTTTCAACACTTACGAACAATAATAATGTATCTAGTTATGATTAAAATAACATAAAGATATTATTATTTAGAAATCCCCCCCTCACACAGAGGGCTATTGTAAATGTAAACAATGAGTGTAAAAACACTAAAATAAGACTCCAGGCACCCAGGCCCGAAATCAGTTACCAAAAATACACCATCTGATGCAAAACAGAGACTTCCAGGGAAGAAACTGCAGAACATCAGATGGTAGATGCAGAACACAACGCCTAACCACCCGTAGGTGAAGACGTAAACATGGGGAAAGAACAGAATTCATTCTGTTATACAGCTAAAACTCCCAAGAAATTTTAGTAATAATAATTACAGAAACTATGCCAAAAGCATGGGAGAATAGCAAGGGGGAACTTAAAGGACAGGGAGAGAGGAAAAACACTTGAAAAAACAGTGTAACTAAATAATCAGAATGACAACAAAATGGCTGCTGCCTTGAAAATAGGTAACTTAACATAATTTCATTAAAAAATTTTAAGTTACAGCCCTGATAATATTCTGTCACACATTCTTTTCCTCTCCTCCTTTTCTATCCTCCTTAGAATCACCATTTCACTAATATTTATGTGTCTGGCATCATTTAAACTGAGATTTAAAAGCACAAAGATCAGTCAGATGTTAACTGATGAAGGGCCAAACTTAGAATGATAAATGGCGCCAATTTCGGAACGTCCTTGACACTGCGCATGCGCAGCAGGGGCGAAGTGTGGAGGGCCTTTCAGGACATGTTTTCTTTAGTTTTAGATGCAAATTTTGGGGATTGGGGGGCAAAATTTGTGTTTGGCCCTATATTTTAAGAGTTAGCACCAGCTATGTCTGGGTCATTGGTACAGTATAAAAATATCAAAATAATTTTTGAAAAATATTTTTTCAGCGAAGCCCAAGTTTCTGAAAAGTAACGTTGAGCCCCAATGGATCCCAAGGCTAAGTGTGGTCAAAAATTTTAAAAATTATATTAAATAATTAATGCAACACTTACGGATAATAATAATGTATCTTATAGTGAGATAAACTACTCCAAAGGCAAACAGCCCCCCTCAAAAGAGACTGTTGCCAATGTAAACAAACAGTGTAAAAACACCAGAAAACATGACTCCAGGCACTGACAAAACTGGCCCGAAATCAGTCATCAAAATTACACACTATCTGATGCAAAACAGAGACTCCCAGGGGAGAATCTGCAGAACATCAGATGGTAGATGCAGAACACAACATTTAAACACCCATGGGTGAAAACGTAAACATGGGGAAAATAACAGAATTCATTCTGTAACCAAGCTAATTCTCTCAAGAGAATTTAGAAATGATATTTCTCAAAAATATGCCAAAAGCATGGGAGAATAGCAAGGGGGGACTTAGAAGACCAGGAGAGAGGAAACACTGAATAAGCAGTGCAACTTTATAGCAAGAATGACAACAATAGGCCCATGCCTCGAAAGTTAAAAAATTTATAGTAATTTATATATTTTTTATACTTACCAATGACCCAGACATAGCTGGTGCTAACTCTTAAAATATAGGGCCAAACACAAATTTTGCCCCCCAATCCCCAAAATTTGCATCTAAAACTAAAGAAAACATGTCCTGAAAGGCCCTCCACACTTCGCCCCTACTGCGCATGCGCAGTGTCAAGGACGTTCCGAAATTGGCGCCATTTATCATTCTAATAACCAGTGCCTGGTAAGCGCTATGTACTCAGCGGGGAGGCAAGAGTTCCCAACTCCTGGGAGGGCCATCCCCGTCTGGGTCATTGGTAAGTATAAAAAATATATAAATTACTATAAATTTTTTAACATTTTTATACTGTACCAATGACCCAGACATAGCTGAATAGTAAAAAGGCTGGAGGGCCAAGGACATAGAGCAAAATGGAATACGCTCAATAAAATAAAATAGAGTCATCCCCTGTAGGGAAAAGAAGTAATAGGCCTTATATGTATCTTTCTTATTTATGATAAATTAGAAAGATACAACACCTTCCAAAAATTGAGCTTCATACATCCATGTACTCTATTAATATCCAATAATCCTTATACTAATAATTTTTAAAGTAAGCCAATAATAAAGTAAGTCTAGAGAATAGAGACTCATATACTCCTAAAAGAGTGTGAGAATTGCATAATCATGTCCGTTGACATATGCAATATTCAAAAGCTATACTTTAAAAACTAAGACTTGAATGAATTTTATAAACTTAAACTTCTCACTAACAACCATCCCAATAACAGCTCAGAATTACTAACTCCGGAGGAGGTATCCCCTTGTTTTCATAGTAAAAACAGGAGACCCAAGGGAACACCCTCCCCCCCCCCCCCTTTTTCTTGCCCTGGGTCAAATAGCCCAGAGCGAAGAGGGCAGCCGAACGGAGACACTGCCGAAACAGACAGCCTACCTAGCTATAGTAGCAACTGTTAAGTGAATGACATTCTGAGCAGTAGATAATAGACCTAACAATAGAGGCCTCCAGAAATGGACTCGATATTTCTGAGATAAAATTCATGAATGGATGGCTGAGTGCAATGAGCAGCCTTCAAAAATCTATAATAGCAACACTATTAATGTAAGCCCAAGAAGTAGAAGAACTCTTAATTCATGAGCCGAAATCTTAAGCACAACTGCTAAGCCAATGATATACCATAAGCAGTACGCTAGTTAATAGAATCCATTAACAATAAAATGGAGCGTAACGTCCTTCTACTAGACATCAAAGACAGAAGAAGCTTACGCCCTTGTAATAAACAGATATCTGTTTATAAATACATAAACTGTATCCGGAAAGAGTAAAGGCCTATGCCCATACGAAGACGGAAGGACCTTAAAATAATAGGTTCCGGATAATAGGAGCCTAACTCTTATGCAACAATCCAACCTAAATAGTAACGGAAGTATTGATTCCGAAACTATGAAAGTGAAAATCATCCATCGATAGTGCATGAAACTCACTGACTCTACAGTAAAAGAGAAACCAACAGAATTACTGTCTAAAAGGTCAGAATTTGAAAACTACTGTTTCCAGAGGCTCAAATGATTACTTAGCTAAATAAGAACCGAAGTTAAAATCCGTATAGGAATTTAATCTAAAGATTCTAAGTCTATTTATCAAAAAGTTACTAACTGACTTAGATAAAGAGACAAAAGACTCAATTGTAAACTATCGTAGAGTGCATACGTATGAGGTAACATAAACCTATAACCTAAATAACAACAGGCCGCAGTAGATCTTGTGAAACAAGTATACTAAAAAATAGCAATGAGTAGTATGGAGGGATCAACCATATGAACATAATGATCCCTACACCACGACGGAAGAGCCTCCACTTTAGTCGCATAGAATAGCGAAGAAGAGGATCTCCTATAGTAAGAAATCGCGTCCAAAGCTCGTCCAGTACAGTGCTTACAATGCAATACGGACCACACAACGGAATACATGAAGGTTGCGACCTTGCTGGTTGTGATAAAGATGACACGATTTACCCAGTGAAAAAAGATCCTCACATAGAGGAAGATTTCACGTTAAGATCCACAGTAGACAAGAGAGTAAATTACTCATGATCTCTGTGAAGATAGAGATGCTATCAACAGAAATGTATTGTGGTTGTTTATCTTAGCAATATCTGCTAAAACAACAGCGCCGGAGGATACGCGTATCCTATCATTCCGTCCTATAGATCAATAGAGAGTTAACAGTATTAGCTCAGAGATCTGGACAAGCCAACACATACGTCTGCAATTTATTAGCAAGCTGTGTCATAAATAAAACATCATTGGGCGCTCCCATAGATAGCAAATCTGAATGAATACTTGTTTGTTGAGAGTCCATTCTGACAGCAACAAGCGACCCGTAAGAGAACGGGAGTGCGATAAAACAATCAGACGACCCAGAATATGACGGACCAAAACTGAACTTGGTGTACTATAACCAACAGACGGATTCTTTCCATTAAATTGAATAACGGAAACGAAAGAGTGCCTCCCTGGTTCCGGAGATACGCCACTACTGTCGAATTAAAGGACAGGAATTTGGGCATGCGTTTCTGAATAATGTTCATGCAATGACATAAAGCAAGCCTAAAAAACATTATTCCGCGGAAGTTAAACTGATAGCTAAAAGACTGCGGAACCCAAAGACCCTGGCACTTCGAATCCGTAGGGATCAGTATATATCCCAATCTGTTTGACTGGCAACCGTCATAACAGCCACACTCGGGTCCGGCAACTGCGGCGGCACTCTCTGGGTCAACCACCGAATGTTTGCCCCAGTCTGAATCTCTTGTAACACTAGATAGACAAGAGAATGTATAAATCAAGCAATTCATGGATTGCCGGAAAGTTGCCGTCGAAGAGAAGCTCCTCCGAGAACGAAGCGACTCTGAGAGAGTTCTTAACCTTACTATCCACGCGTTTGGATGTAGCTAGGGCTGCGTCACGTCTAACCAACTCCAATCAGCCACTGAAGGGCGGAGTTATACGTGAACAAACTACTGCCCTCAAAAGAAATTACATTGAGAATAATATCCCGTAAATCTTTTCTTGAAGACGTAATGATAACGCCTCAGTAAGGCGGATTACGTATAATAAAGCGTCTAAGTTAAGTCTACTATACATAATGTCATTCCCAACATTGAAATTGGAAAAGACATAAACGGCGAAAAAGAATATATATGCAGTCTTTAATCACACCGTCTAGACGCGTATGAACTCTCGGTATGCCCTGCTCTGCCAAAATAAACTATATGTAACAAAGATAAAATGGCAGAAATGAGCCACGCGGACAAGAAACTAAACTATCATGCTTAGTAGCAGGCTTGTATATATATATAAATATATAGCGTCGAAAAATAAAACACATGTTGTAATGACAATATTGGACTGCGTCGGTAAGTCAGGGACAAAGTCCCTGTACCGATCGAAAAATCCGAGTCCAATGACGCTATAAGTCTCTTATCCAAGATCGCAGCAATGAAGTCCGAAAAATAATCACTGGAAGAAATGCCAGAAGATATGAAAGGCATCTTCCGATACTACTAAAGGGAAAACTCGAAATCTTTCGAATCCCTTTCGCCATCCTGTCGGACCCTATAAAGCGTTCGGTCGTCCGTAGCTTGATGCAACCGCGGACCGCACCGACCCAGCGCCGTCGGATAATTCCTGATTCGACCGAGAAACTGTCAATTGCTGGGATGCTGCGAAACAACTGTGCTAACTCGGATAGCACGTCCGTCACTGAGGCCTGAGGAGCAGCGGTCTTACGATGCATTGCCGCAGGAAGCTCCGAGATCGTTACCCCGTGCATACTTCCAATATGCGAGCGAACGGAGTGTATAGGCCTCGTGTCCCTTGGCTACCGGATGGCGCGACCTATTCTCTGTGGAATCACTGAATGCCGAAACTGATCGGATACTCGAGGTCACGTAGCCAATGTGCGGTCGTGTGCCCTGCTGTGAGGATGAGGAAGCATTAAAGACAGTCTCTCGGACTGTCAATATAACGGAGCGTCCCGAGCAACGGACATATGCTCCGAAAGTAAAATATCTGAACCACAACATGCGGTCCCCTATGTTGTTGGCTTCCTCCGATCTGTCCTCAATCTGCCGTCACTGGGTGAGTACTAAAGTAATTAAAGTGCTCGCATCACCCAAATCTCCTTCCTAGACCGCAACGGACGAACCCGGCAGCCGAACCATTCGATGAATGTACGCTACACCGGGTGAGCTAGCGAATGTCACTCCGTAAGCGATAGACATATTCCATGAGCACTTATTGCCGCTAACTCTTCATTAACTATGACGACAGAGGCACACTTTTGAAAGACATCTCCATAATTCTTCGAACAAGAAACCAGAAATGCTTGGATAGCAAGCATAAAATAATAATATATATAGCGTCGTTCAATAATTCGAAAGTTTGTGTGACATTATTGGACTATGTCGGAACTGAGGGACGATGTCCCTGAACCGAACCAAAAATTTCTAAGTCCACCGACACTATCGGTTTCTTATCCGGCATCGCAGCATATTTTGTTCCGAAAGGGAAAGCTTGAAATCCTCCGAATCCCTTTCGGTATCCCGTCGGACCGGATGAAACTTTCGGACGTCCGTATCCGCTTCCGCGGAGCGTCCCGACCCAGCATCGTCGGATAAAATATATGCGACAGATTCAGTTGATGCTGGGATGCTGCGATAAACTGTGCTATTAAGGAAAGCACGTCCATTCCCGAGGCCTGTGCAGTAGCGGACTTACGATGCATTGCCGCTGGAAGCTCCGTGTACGTTGACTCCCGCACACTTCCTATGCGAACGTCCGGAGTCTGCAGGCCTCGAGTCCCCGGCTACCGACCCAGCGCTGTCGGATAATTCTCGATCCGACACCGTTTCTGTCGGCTGCTGCGATAAGCTGTGCTATGTGCACAAGAATGTCCGGCGTCGAGACCTGCGGAGGCGCAGTCTATCGCTGCTTCGCCGAGGGCATCTCCGCATCAGATGGCTCCCGCATACTTCCTATGCGAACGTCCGGAGTCCATCGGTCTCGAACCCCTGGCTGCCGGATGGTGTGACCTGGTCGCCGAAGAATCCTTGATCGGCGAAGCTGGTAATATATCGGCGGTCACGCAGCCAAGGTGCGGTCGTGTGCGCTGACGAGAAGAGGAAGCCTTAGCAGTCTCAGCGGACTGCCTATACAACGGAGCGTCCCGAGCGACGGACGTATGCTCCGCTAGCGACACATTTGTACCACAACATCTGGGGCCAGATGTTGTTGAACGAGAGAGGGGCCTCTCTCGCTTGCCGTCCGGATGGACCGGAACGAGCTATGAACCGGACTAAAAGGCTTCCTCCGCTCTCCCTCCGATCCGCCGTCACTGGGTGTGCATTAAGTTAATTTTATAGTGCTCGCATCACCCCAAATTCCTTCTAGACCGCAACGGACGAACCCGGCTGCCGAACCATTCGGTGAATGGACGCTACACCGGGCGAGCTAGCGGACGTCAAAGGCCGTCGAACCTACTAGGGTCCTCTTAGGCAATTGGCGTATTACATGAGCACTTTTCCGCTAGCCCTTCGTTAATTGTGACGACGGAGGCACACTGTTGGAAGACATCACAGATACATCACCCTAATCTTGATCGTCTGAAATAGAAATTGATAAAGTAGAGTGACCCTGCGGGGAAAGGACCGGAGTGTCCAAATCCCCAACAACATACCGTGACATACGCTTCCCATATTGTCATCGAAATCATACGATACAGAACAGGAGTTAATGCGAGTACACTGACCACATATAGAATGATAATAAGGTCAGAGGAAGACTTCCTCTTAAAACAATTGATCAATATCCTTTCAATGTGAAAAGAAAACAAGTCCTGGTACTCGCACTAACCCCTGGCAAAATACATAATAATAATATGATCCATTAATATAGAAAAAATAATTGAAATCAAAATATTTTTTCAGAACAGCCCAAGTTTCTGAAAAGTAACGTTGAGCCCCAATGGATCCCAAGCCTAAGTGTGGACAAAAATTTTAAAAATATTTTAAACAATTTATTCAACACTTACGAACAATAATAATGTATCTAGTTATGATTAAAATAACATAAAGATATTATTATTTAGAAATCCCCCCCTCACACAGAGGGCTGTTGTAAATGTAAACAATGAGTGTAAAAACACTAAAATAAGACTCCAGGCACCCAGGCCCGAAATCAGTTACCAAAAATACACCATCTGATGCAAAACAGAGACTTCCAGGGAAGAAACTGCAAAACATCAGATGGTAGATGCAGAACACAACGCCTAACCACCTGTAGGTGAAGACGTAAACATGGGGAAAGAACAGAATTCATTCTGTTATTCAGCTAAAACTCCCAAGAAATTTTAGTAATAATAATTACATAAACTATGCCAAAAGCATGGGAGAATAGCAAGGGGGAACTTAAAGGACAGGGAGAGAGGAAAAACACTTGAAAAAACAGTGTAACTAAATAATCAGAATGACAACAAAATGGCTGCTGCCTTGAAAATAGGTAACTTAACATAATTTCATTAAAAATTTTTAAGTTACAGCCCTGATAATATTCTGTCACACATTCTTTTCCTCTCCTCCTTTTCTATCCTCCTTAGAATCACCATTTCACTAATATTTATGTGTCTGGCATCATTTAAACTGAGATTTAAAAGCACAAAGATCAGTCAGATGTTAACTGATGAAGGGCCAAACTTAGAATGATAAATGGCGCCAATTTCGGAACGTCCTTGACACTGCGCATGCGCAGTAGGGGCGAAGTGTGGAGGGCCTTTCAGGACATGTTTTCTTTAGTTTTAGATGCAAATTTTGGGGATTGGGGGGCAAAATTTGTGTTTGGCCCTATATTTTAAGAGTTAGCACCAGCTATGTCTGGGTCATTGGTACAGTATAAAAATATAGGCAACTTAACATAATTTCATTAAAAAATTTTAAGTTACAGCCCTGATTATTTTCTGTCACTCCTTTTTCCTCTCCTCCTTCTATATCCTCCTTAGAATCACCATTTCTCCAATAATTATGTGTCTGGCATCCTTTAAACTGAGATTTACAAGCACAAAGATCAGTGAGATGTTGACTGATGAAGGGCCAAACAAAGAATGGTGATTGGCGCCAATTTCGGAACGTCCTTGACACTGCGCATGCGCAGTAGGGGCAAAGTATGGAGGTCCTTCAGGACATGATTTCTTTTGGTTTTAGATGCAAATTTTGGGGATTGGGGGGCAAAATTTGTGTTTGGCCCTAGATTTTAAGAGTTAGCACCAGCTATGTCTGGGTCATTGGTACAGTATAAAAATGGCAATTTTCACGGATTTAAGGAGGTAACAAAGTGCAATTTGTGAAGTTTGTAGTGTGTTGTCGATGCAGTCAACCAGACACAATACTGTACTGACCCGTCTCGAAGTCCAGGGGGGTGCAAGCAGTAGAAAAATAAACAAGAGCACCGCCTAGCGGGGAAACATATGCCTGTCAAAACTGGAAAAAGCACAAGTTTCTCGGGGGTAAAGTTTAAAATTTTTGTTGACTCGACTATGTCTGTCCCCCCCCCCCCTCCAATCATTGCCCATTCCCCTGCCCTGTCTGGGGTAATTCACCTGTTTTCACATTTTCATATTAAGCGATCTGAGGTGTTTACCAAATAAAAAAAATGGTAGCATCATTTTATTCATAAGATAACTTCTAAAGGGCTGCAAGGCTGCTGTAGAAGATTCTCCTCACCGTTTACAATGGCAGCATCCATTCATTGACAGGTTAACTTCATTGATAACGATTGACGTTAGGTGGCATCAAGGAAAATGACATTTTGAGGATTATAACAGCTATAAACGGTGAGGATTCTCATTGTTTAAAAATAAAATGGTGTTATCTGTTCCTGTCACATGCACAACGGCAATTGGTGATCAACATGTGTTCAATGTTTGAACAATATAGCATGTAAAATGTTGAAGGAGTAGGCGACACAATACTGTAATGTTTTAGTACTAAAAGGGGGCATAACTCTGGAAATACACAACAGAGTTACCTGCACTTGTCACATGCACAATGGCAATTGGTGATCAACATGTGTGCAAAGTTTGAACAAGATAGCATGTAAAATGTTGAAGGAGTAGGCGATACAATATTGTAAAGTTTTGAGTACTAAAAGGGGGCATAACTCTGGAAATACAAAACAGAGTTACCTGCATTTGTCACACGCACAACGGCAATTACTGATCAACATGTGTGTAAAGTTTGAACAATGTAGCATGTAAACCTTTGGAGGATTAGGCGATACAAAAATTGTCTATGGACAGACAGACAGACAACGCCATAACATAATACGTCCGTCAAAAATTGACAAGCGTATAAAAAGTGTGAGAGTGGGGGGGGGGGGGGGGGGGGGGGGGGAGCTTCATAATGAGTAATCAAGCCTGTAACTTAGTCAGTGCAAGTCAAGTCGGCATGCATCAGAATGGGAAATGATTAATTATCCTTTGGGTGTGATAAGAAAGAAAGAGTACACTCTTAAATAAAAAATATCCACCCAATTATCTCGCACATATTTGTCAACTGTTTTAATAAGTGATCAATTTAAAATGCTGAACAAATTGAACATCACCTCAATGTTTTTACAACAGCAGACCATGCTGTCAAGCCACATTATTTCCAGGTATCACATGCTTTGATTGTTATTTTGCATTACAATTTAGAGTGAAAGAGATCCTTACCACCTCCCCCCCCCCCCATCCCCAATTACATAACTTCTGCAATAGCAATTCCATATAAGAAGAAATCTTTCTGTTTTACCACTTTCCTACAATAAAATGCAATCAATAAGATTACTAAACTGTTTCAGTAGATCATTTGTCTATTTATTGGGGGCTACAACAATTACGAAGGTCAGGGTCATGTTGTGCCGAGCAGTTTTACGAATGGAGGAAGCTGGAGTACCTTGAGAGAACCATGGCACAGTAACAAGTAACTGATAGACTCTCCAACATACTAACCAGACACAAGCCAGATGAGCATTGGTTGAATGCACATGTGCCGTCAACGTGCCACACATCTAAGCTCACTTTGCAGCTGTGCCCCTATGCAAGCAGTTAGGATTAAGTGACTTGCTCTGGAGCACATCACAAGTGGCATGCACCGCTTTCAAACTGTCGACCTCTCAGTCATAAGTCTGACGCACCAGTCAACGAGCCACTGCGCTCCCCGTTAGTTGGTTTTAAAAGATTACTACAACAGATCATTAATTGGTTAAAAAAGATAAGGCCTACTTAATCTGTTACTGTATAACAGATTATTAGTTGGTTATAACTGAATGAAAACTGTTAAAACAGGTTATTAGTTGGTTATAACACATTACTAATCTGTTAAAACAAATTATGAATCTGTTATAAAAGTTTATTAATTTGTTGTAACAGATAAATAACTGGAGACGGGTTGGCACTAATTTGCCACCGTTGAAAACAAATTTTGGTTTTGAGATTTGCAGTTTGCAAAACTTTATAAGACAGTGCGCATGTCTAGAATGCATTCCGAATAGCATTCCAGAATAAGTTCACTTGAACATAACAACACGAATCGCAATCTGCTTTATCTGCGCATGTTCAGAATAACACTAGTATTCTTGAATGGCCCACAGAAACGTACCCTACATCAACATTACATGAGGATTATTGGTAGAAGGTGTCCCAGTCCTCAATCATGTGAAGTTTCAAAACATTTGACTTTGTAATATCAGAGGGGAAGATTTTGTCAAAATCCATCAATCAGAATCAGAGAATGTCTCTGGTGGCCATATTTTCCAACCAATGGGAACAAAATGAGGATCATTTGTAGAGGGCCTCGTATAGACCATTCCTGCGAAGTTTGGTTCACGTCGGCTCAGTAGTTCCAGAGAAGAAGATGAAAATGTGATTTCCCATAGGGTTTCTATAGTAACTATAAGCCGCAATTGCAGCAATGTTTGCAACACGATCAACATTAAATGAGGATCATTGGAAGAGGGTATCCCAGTCATCAATCGTGCAAAGTTTAAAAAAATTTGGCCCTGTGATTTTAGAGGTGAAGATGTTTCACCGATCAGAATAAAAAAATGCTTCTGATAGCCATGTTTTTCGATGCACAGTAACAAAATGAGGAGCCTTTGTAGAGGACCTGCCATAGACTATCCCTGCCAGGTTTCATTCATGTCAGCTCAGTAGTTCCAGAGAAGAAGATGAAAATACAGTAACTATAAGCTGCAATTGTGGCCATGTTTACAACACAATCAACATTAAATGAGGATCATTGGTAGAGGGGGGTCCCAGTCATCATTTATGTAAAGTATCAAAACATTTGGCCTGGCAGTTTCAGAGGACAAGATTTTTGAAAATCTACCAACAAGAATCAAAGAATGCCTCTGGCAGCCATGTTTTTCAACCCACAGGAACAAAATGAGGGCAGTTTGTAGAGGACCTCCCATAGACCATTCCTGCCAAGTTTGGTTTACGTCGACTCAGTAGTTCCAGAGAAGAAGATGAAAATATGATTTCCCATAGGGTTTCTATAGTAATTAGAAGTCGCAGTTGAAGCCATGTTTGCAACCCAATCAACAGGGTCTCCCAGTCATCAACCATGCAAAGTTTCAAATCATTTGGTCCTATGGTTTCAGAGAAGAAGATTTTCTCAAAATCCACCAATCAGAATCAAAGAATGCCTCTGGCAGCCATGTTTTCAAACCCATGGGAACAAAATGAGGATCATTTGTAGAGGACCTCTCATAAACTATCCCTGCCAGGTTTGGTTCACGTCGGCTCAAAAGTTCTAGAGAAGATGAAAATGTGATTTCCCATAGGGCTTCTACAGTAACTGTAAGCCGCAATTGCGGCCGATCAACATTAAATGAGGATCGTTGGTAGAGGGGGTCCCAGTCATCATTTATGTGAAGTTTCAAAACATTTGGCCTGGCAGTTTCAGAGGAGAAGATTTTTGAAAATCCACTAACCAGAATCAAAGAACGCCTCTGGAAGCCATGTTTTTCATCCGACGGGAACAAAATGAGGATTTTTTGCAGAGGACCTCCCATAGACCATTCCTGCCAAGTTTGGTTCACTCTGGCTCAGCGGTTACAGAGAAGATGAAATGTGAAAGTTTACGGACACCTGATGCTGGATGACAGACGATGGATGCCAAGTGATGTGAAAAGCTCACATGGCATTTTAGGCCAGGTAAGCTAACAAGTGCAATGCCAAGGGTGGCTATGCCCCCCCACCCCCCTCCTGCAACTGCCAAGCATGAGTTTCTAGTCATTTATCTTTGTTGATTTTCAATTAATAAATATCTTATCTCATCTTATCTTCATTAAACCATAGCACCAAACCAGCAACAATAAATGTGTCGAAGGGACTCTTAGGTCCCGCTATTCAAGAATTTTACTTAAAAGGACCACAACTCTGACAAGAAAATATCGCACCCAGCCCACTATCAATCCCAACCTGCATTACATGGTTATAAACCTATATAATCTTGTTTCATTTGTTCAGTTAAACTAAAATTATCGTCCGGAAGCCATATTAAGGATGGCTGTATGGATGTATGGATGGATGGACAGACAGATGGACGGATGGACAAGGGTAACACACTAAATGCCCATTGGCCAAATTGTTGGGACCATAAAAATTCTGTTTTCTCTGGCAATTTCCTCTCAATTTTATGATGAGGGAGGGAGGTTTTTTTTCATTTCTCTTTTTTTGTTAATCCACAATTCTGAAAATAGAACTAATTATCAATTGACCTCTTTGTACTACTCTGTGGAATAAACAATGTTTTCAACAGTGGAAATTTACTTCACTTGTAAATTTAACCAACCATATATTGTTTGAAAGTGCTCACTGAGCTCTGTCAAGATATACAGTACGTGGAGAGTGGATTGTAACTAAATCACCCGCGGAGTGGAGTTACACCCAAGCTATAACTTTCAAATTTTGTACATATCCAAAAAAAACACAAGCAATGTTTCAGCCAATGGACCTCCGGGTTTAACCCGGAGGTCCATTGGCTGGAACTTTGCTGGTGCTGGTTATGCTTTGCAACAAATCTGCAATTATTGCTCGGGTGGAATCTCCACTCTGCAGGTGATTTAGTGATAATACACTCTCCACGTACTGTAGATGGTCACAATTTTAGTCCTAATGTGCACAATAGTATTAATGAAGAGATTTCAGGGTATAAATGGGGTGACAGATGTTCAATGATGAGGGAGGTGCCAGAGAAACAAGACTTTTTTTATAGACCTAACTAAATATTTTGCGTTTAGCCACATAACACATAGCTTTTCATACTTCAATAAAATGAGCACCCTGTGTTGATTCCAATGAGGGGTCATAAGCTATGTTTTGGGGTAAAATTTGAAAGAATAATAAAAATTTGCATGGTGATTTTTCTGCATAATACTGGTCTGATATGGTTGTTACGTTAGGTAAAGGGTAAACAGGAAATTTTGACACCAATTAACCCTTTACCCAACGTAACGGCCAAAACCGGCCAGCGCTATTCTCAAAAATCGCCAATTAATTTTCATTATTTTTTTCATTTTTTGTCTCAAAAACATAGGTTATGACCCCTCGTTGGAACGAGCTCGTCGAGCTCGTTCCAACGAGGGGTCATAACCTATGTTTTTGAGACAAGAAATGAAAAAAATTAGTTATTCAAGAATTTTTTTTGCAAGTGTCGTCTGCTTTTCATGTTAGGTAAAGGGTTAATTAGCACCCTGCAATGCTTTGAAGCTTTATTTGATTCCATACAGATAATTAAATTCAGCTCCCACTGATCCAGAAATTTTTGAATCATTGAGATATTCTCAAAATCCTACCAAGTGTCTCATCTCGAGGATGTTCCACTGCCGAAACTACATTGATTCAATCTCTGGAATATTCTGCTTTTTAGACTTGAACAAATAAGTCGCCACTGAATGAAATACTTGAGTGGAGATTGGCAGTGTTTAGGGTTGTAAGAAGGTACAGTATCTATAATTGTAGAAGTGGTGAGATTTGATTCAAGAGTTGATTGGATTCTAAATCCTCGGCCTGATGCAATTCGAGCCAAAATTTGAGATTCGCAGAGCCCATCCAAATAATATGTAGTTTATGAGACAAATTACTTTAAATGCCAAAACTGAATGTTTTGAGACCAAATAGGTCTACAAACGTACAGAATTCAGTGGCTGTAAGAGTAATTCTTTGGTGTATCATAAGATTTGTTATTTATTTATTTATTTAATTTATTTATTTATTTATTGGGGTTTAATGACACTTTCAACAGCCACGGTCACTTCATGTTGGATACACGATATTTTTATTCAATTGACAGGAGTTTCTTTAACATGTCAAATTTATACTGAAGGTATGGTAAATGGTTTGGTGTTTTGAAATTATATGCATTTAACAGGGTTACACCTTAAGAGATACCCTATTAAGAGGGCTCCACTGTAACAGGCACTAACCTTAATGTTTTCTTCAGAGAATCTTCTTCTGTTATTCCATAATATGTCAATGTTTCATTCCATTCAGGATTTAAAGTTTTATGAATAGTTTTCGTCCTCAGTTTGTTTGACTGAAAAAAAGGTTAAGAAGTGGAAGCGCTTTTGTCAAAATGCAAAACAATTAATGATGAAAGGAAATGATTGGCTTGATTCAAACATGATTTGTAACATGCATGTTTTTATCAAAGATACCATGCCAACAACAAGGGGTGCTTTAGTTTACCAAGAATTTATTCATAAATAATTATTTTGTAACAATTTATTGAAGTGCCCTCTGGCATTCTCCAATGAATTGTAACAAAACAATTTTATATCCACATTATTCTTGCTATTGCCAAGCAAATAAGAAGCTAATGGATAAAGTACAAAACCACTAAAGTGACTTTCTGCATTTTTCAAGAGAGCCATGATAGTGGCTTCAAGCACTCCACCAGTTAAATCTGAGGATAATGGAGATGGAATTTCCAGCTTGGTACACCAATATTCCATGCAGCTGTAAAAACTATAGATATTTCATTACCACTATGTTTAGGTACAACATGTATCAAACTTGAGCTGTTGTTTCTAAAGCCATATTTCGGTGAGTAGTTGACACTTCCAAAATATAGCCTTAGAAACAAGTGCGAGACTGATACAATAGGGCCCTACGATTACTCGAATTTCGAGTTGAATCTCGAGTTGATATGCAAAATCGACTCCACTCTGATTCGTGGATGTCCTTTTTCTTGAGTTGATTCGGTCCTGACAAACGACAGAGTTTTCATTGTGAGTTCTTTCTTTAAATGATGCAATAATCCAGTTTGGCCATGAAAGAAACAAAAAAATATGTTACAAAACCCAATTCGTATTACTGTTAAATGATACCAACATGATTTACTGACACCTCATCGCGGCCTTAGTAAAGTTGGCATTATACACAAGTATAAGTTGTAACGGGATTCATCACCTGAAGATAAGGCTTTGCTCTCAAGGTGAAACGCCAAATGGATGGTAGATAAGTGTATTTGTGTAGAATGGAGTGCATTCCGAGCACTCGAGTCCATATACTTCTGTTTAATGGAAGTATATGGACTCTAGTGCTTGGAGAGCACTTAATCTGTGATTTGTGTTTTGACTGCATGAACAACCCAATATGCAGTGCCTAATTTGGAAAACATGTTAAAACTTGTCAAAATTGTTACTTGGAGGTTCTAACAGGCAAGAAAGGTCGGTACCTTGAACCAAAATATGTATACATGGAATAGTTAGCCAAATGAAAGTTGCATTTACGTGATGAAAGAACGTTAAATTCCTCTCTGTTGAGAAGAAATCAGGCCGTCGGTTTTATAAGAATCGACTTAAAAAATGACTTGACTCGCGAGTTTTAAACTAGAATTGAATCGAGAATCGACTCAAACTAAAATATCCAACTTGTAGGGCCCTATGATGCAATATTATATTGTGACATTTATGAACTACAATCAGAAA
This sequence comes from Pictodentalium vernedei, assembly GCA_031216915.1. Taxonomy (NCBI): domain Eukaryota; kingdom Metazoa; phylum Mollusca; class Scaphopoda; order Dentaliida; family Dentaliidae; genus Pictodentalium; species Pictodentalium vernedei. The sequence continues at coordinate 175,287,004 of CM062294.1, forward strand.
ATTAAGTCCCCAACACCACCTTTATAACAGACACCTGAAGATTTTTTTTATTGTTTTCCAAATACTCAAATGTGTTAAAATTTATACCCCTTTTTCGTTCCTGAGGAACAAATATATGAGGACAGATAAAATAACACTTCCACACTCCTATAGTTCTTCACATTATGCAACAATAAATCCGGGTATGGGCATGTCACAACATACCCTAATTCTTTAAACCAATTTATCCCCAGCAGCCCAAAGAAGTAGTATTAACAGAAGGCTACATCTAAAATATTACTATCCTCAAAGTATTATCCTCCCTCTATGTTTTTTCCAAAAGCAAATGTTCTTAAACAACACAGTATATTAAAGATGTAGAAATCAAGTCCGACACCAAAACCCTTCCATCATCCACTGAAAATGGACAAGACACCCAGGTCGTTCAAAAGTCGTGAGAATATTTCATGGCATCATGGGTGGCATCTCTGCTATCTTTGAAGCAAGAGCAGGATTGCATCACCATTTGCCACAAGTAAATATTTCAAATAGAACATTACAGCGAAATCCAAATTTATGGTGTGCTGAATGAATGACTTTCTTTTTTACACTCTTTACAGCTTTCGATCATTGTTATGTCATAAAGCTGACATTGAACTTTGTGACATTTTTCTGAAGTCTGAAAGAATTTTTCAACACTTTACATATTATTTTATTGTAGTCAATGAACTGAAACATGCATATTAAAATGCTGATTGAAACAGAAACCAGTAAAATCTGTTTGATATATACAGGCAAAATATAAGTACACGGTTCTGTTTAAAAAAAAGACAAATCTAAAAAATTGATAGCTCAAGATTCCACAATAGAACAAGATGTTTTCAAGATAATAATAGAAAATCCAGAACATTCATGAATTGATATTTAGGACTAGAAACATAGTCTCAAACAAAAAGATATGGTTAGTTTGTTCATAGTACAAGATTCCAGAACAGAACTGAAGATTCTCAAAGAAATACAAAAAGACATGGTAGATTTACAAGTTCATGCCTAGAGATTCCAGAACAGAACTAAAAATTTTCAAAGATAAATAAAAACAAAATGTCAGGATGTTCAGAGCTCATGATTCTGAAACAGAACAGAAGATTCTCAAAAGTGAACAAAGACAGGTGGCCCTAAGGGGACAAAAGCACTCCCCTGACAAAAGTCCTTTGATTACTCACATGGAGATTTTAAAAAATAATCAATCATTAATTATTTGCCACATAAAAGATGTCAAACTGCTGGAGTAATGGGGTAGACTCAACTGGTAGAGGGCTAGATTTTTTGTCATTAAAATTTGTTCAGATTTCTTTGTTTTGTAATAGTTTTTGGGAGAGTGCCAAATGGCACTCTCCCATAAACTGTGACAAGGCAAATTTCTTTAATTTTATTTAATTAGCTAGAGTCACTTTGTGTCGGACAGTTTTACGGGTGGACGAAGCCAGAGTACCCGAAGAGAACCAATGGCAAGCAACGGTCAGACTCCCCAACATACTAACTCCTCACGCACAAGGTTTGCATTGGTCGAAAACAAGTGTACCATCGACATGCAGAATGCCTTAGTACACAGCACAACTGTGCCCATACGTGGGCAATCAGGATTAAGTGCCTTGCCCAAGGACACAACGCAGTTACCTCTGGCAAAGATCGAACCATGGACCTTTCAGTTTGAATTGGAAGTCCAATGCAGTAAATACTGAGCCACTGTACTGCCAGGCAAATTCATACAGACTAAATAGTTTCACTTTAAATATAATCTGAAGCACATTCACAGAATACAAAATCTTCACTCTGGGCTATCTGCACGTCAGAATAAAGCCACAACATGGGCTCCCAGCAGCACTGTACCAGTTAATGCTTAATGATTACTAACTTTTGTTATAACAGGGGCAGGGGTTAGGGGGTGGCTAGCACCACTAACATTCTCCCCAGTTCCTTCAATCTTGCAACAATGCAGATGATCATTGCAAAGATGTGATGTATCAAATATAAAATTTTAATTATTCAGACAAGTGTAGGCCATAAGCTTGTGGGGTGGCCAGGAGTGGCCAGCAGGGGGTGGGTAATTTTAAGGGAAGAGTTTTTAAATGTTTTTACCTTTACAACCAGGTTAGAACTGCTCCATAAAAAAATTTAAATATGGCCTCAGGGGCGTGGTTTGAATAAACTTGTACCTCTCTGTTACAAAGATGTTACACATCAAATATGAAATCTTTTGGAATAAACGTTTGGGAGATTTTTTTATGCTTTTCTAATCACACAGTGTTAAAATGAGGAGGCCCCCAAATAACCTGATAAAGATTTTTTTACCAGTTTGATTGTACTCTTCCCAAAAATGTTCCATACCATTACTTGTACCATACAGTTAACCCTCTGAACACTTATGTCAAAATGGCAATGTTTTCAGCAGCAAATATTTCTCATATATATAATGCAGTTTGATATTTAACCAAATATACCGTGTTTGACAGAGCTCAGTGAGATCTGTCAAACAAGATGTAATTGGTAAAATTCATATTTACAAAAAAGAAAAACAGTGATAAAAGAAAATTCTGTGGCACTACCTGAGTGCAGGGGTTAAGGAAAAAGAGGACGTTTGAAATTTGTTTTCGCTTTTAAGTCTGATTGGTTCCCAAGGGGTGAGTCATTTTTTTTTAGAAATCAAGAACATGTCACACACTTATTATGTAAATACAGAATATCATTCAAATCTGACAAGGGTTCTCAAAATGTAAAATTTGGACAAGGCCAAAAATCTTGCCTCTCCTATTACAATAGCAAATATTGCCCGACAAACGGAGCTAAATATCAAATACCAAGTCATTACACCTAATGGTTCATGAGAAGATTTTTTTTAAACTTAAAAATATGTCCCCCCCCCCCCCCCCCCCCCCCCCCCCCACCTCTCCACATGTGGGTAGCACATTGATTTTCGCAAAAGTGAATTTCCCACCCCAATCATCATTCACATGGAATTTTACTGGAATTGTGACAGTGGTTTGAGAGAATACGACTCAAAACACCTCCTTCTTGACAAACAAGACAAATAGTGATCAGTGTAACTCACCCTGATTTTCAGGTTCAAGATTTCAGAATAGAAGTGAACGGGATATTTTCAAAGAGAAACATAAAACAAGGCCAGTTGTTCAGAGCTGAAGATTACAGAACTGAACATGAAATTCTCAACGATAAATAAAATGATGACGAGAAAGTTTGGTTACTGAATATGTGAACTTTCCAGATGCAAGTAGCTTCTTCTTCAGCTTGCCTGGGAACAAAAGAAATGGACAGACAAGCACTGTCAAGCAGAGAGACAAAATGACAGATATACAGGCAAAGACTTTTAGAGAGATGTGGAGAATGTTTGTATATGCAAAAAGAAAATCATTTTTAACCTCTACTTTAAATTTATACTCTTTTGCTCCCTGCAAAAAGAAGAAAAAGCACACATGTCGATTGCCTTCCACACACTCCTTCATTCTACACAATCATTTTACCCTTTACCCAACGTAACAGCCAAAACCGGCCAGGGCTATTCTCAAAAATCGCCAATTAATTTTCATTTTTTATCTCAAAAACATAGGTTATGACCCCTCTTTGGAACGAGCTCGTTGAGCTCGTTTCAATGAGGGTTCATAACCTATGCAATGAGGGTCATATCCTATGTTTTTGAGACAAAAAATGAAAAAAATTAGTTATTCAAGAATTTAGTTTGCAAGTGTCGTCTGCTTTTCATGTTAAGTAAAGGGTTAAAGACCACAAAAAAAACTGATGAAGATGCTGAGTGTTATTGTATTTTGGCAAGTTTTGGCTGCTGGAGCACAGCACTTCGTCGAAACACATTTGGTGGAAGCAACACTTGGTTGAAACGACTCTTGGACAAATGGACACTTCACCGAATGAACAGTTGGTCAAATGGACACTTGGTCGAAAGGGCACTTCGTCGAATGCACATTTGGTCAAATTTTCATTTCTAAAAATTAGGCCATTTCGTCGAAATTAAAATTTCAACTTTTTAGTGTTACTGTATTTATTTTTCTTGACATGGAGTTGACCAAGAGTTTGTTTCATTTTATTCTTGGTTCCATAAACGTGACAGTTCGGTTTTGTCATAGAACGAACTGTTTCTGCAGCATTCAACCTGCATATATGTGTTATAGAAAAAAAACAAAGCAAACTATTTTATTTGTTTCTTTGTGGTTTTTGTGTTTTTCTTTGTTATATACTGCATCTGCTAGTTTTGAAAAAGTACAAAATAAAAAAAAATCTTTTTAAATTTGTTTTTATTTTTTAGAGACCCCAAAACACAAATTATGTTGACAGGAAAGTTATTTGAGTAAAGTATATATATTTCCCATGCATATTCCCCAATCACTGAACAATGTTTAAGAAATAAATTTAATTAATCTAAATAAAAATTTTCAAACAACTTTAGTTGAAAATTTGACGAAAGTTCGACAAAAATTGTATTCGACCAAATGTCCATTCGATGGAATGTCCATTCGACCAAAAGTTCATTTGACCAAATGATCATTCGACGAAGTGTCCATTCGATGAATTGTCTTTCAACAAAGTGTCCTGGAGCCTTGGCTGCCTACATAAGCAGCCAAGACTTGCCTAAAAACAACTACCGATGTGCTTAGAATGTGACTTGTGAGTTAACCCAAAGACCGCATGCAGGGGCACCTGTTATGTTGCAAAAATTGTGATCAAAGTCAGAATTAGCCCTAAGGGTTAAAATAAAAAGTCAGACTCAGCTAATAAACCCAATGTCCCTTTCGCACAATATGAAACATGGAGGGCACAAAACTGTATGTGTGGATGAGGGGATGCTGCACAATTAGGCCTAAAAAAATTAAAAATCTGTTTCTCAGGCCCTCCCGCATGGTCCTTTTGGCTGCCGCATGCTATCTTTTTATAACCAATTTAAACTTAAAAAAAATTAAAATTAAATGGTTTATGTCTGATATTTTACCCAAGTTAAAAAAATTGATGAATTTGTCCCTTTAGCATTGCAAAGCCTTCTTGCACTCAAGGGATGAAATACACCACCACCCACCCTATTCTGTAGATTATGAGGCCTAAAACTTGAACCAAGAACATGAACTTTTGATGGCAAAATTAGTAATTACTGAAATAAAAAATAAAATAAAAAAATGCTCGCCCGCATGCAATTTCACAAATAATGGCCTGAGAAACAGAAGATCTTCTTTGTGTGGCCTTACATACTGAGTTTAAGAATTCGACAGTATGCAAATGTGTTTATACCCAAACATTCTCATGATATATTATCTCCAAATATAAACAGATTTAACTTAATTTGGCCAAAGAATTCCACTTCAGTTCAGTCCATTTCATCTGCATCAATGATCTTTCAAACCCAAACTTTGGAAACCATGAGCATGCGCATATCAAAAAAGACACAAGCGAATATTTATATATTTCCAGATCTATGAGTTTTATACACAATGTAACATGAGACATCGAAGGCTATTACCAGCAGTTCTGAAGTTAACCCTTTATCAAAGGTAATGCCTAAACTGGCTAGCACTAATCACAAAAACCTGCACTCAATTTTCCATATTTTCAAATTTTTTTATTATGACTACTCACTGAAACAAGCTTTTTAATCTTGTTCCAATGAGGGGTCATAAGCTGTTGTTGAAGCAAAAAATGAAAAAATTTAACAATTTTGGTTGCAAGTGTCATCTGCCTTTCATGTCTGGTAAAGGGTTAATGCATATTTATCAGTGTACAACTTTTCTATCATGGACTGAATAGGACAATTTAAAAAAAAATTACATCTGGTTCTTGGGCACTTAATTTTTTAAATTAATGGGGGAGTGAGGCTTTTATTTTTTGTTTAAAAACTGATAGAGTGCAACATTCTTTTGGTCTGAAAAGTTAAAAAATTTATAGTAATTTATATATTTTTTATACTTACCAATGACCCAGACTTAGCTGGTGCTAACTCTAACAAAACCAGGGCCAAACACAAATTTTGCCCCCCAATCCCCAAAATTTGCATCCAAAACAAAAAGAAATCATGTCCTAAAGGACCTCCATACTACGCCTCTACTGCGCATGCGCAGTGACGCAGTCGTCCCGAAATTGGCGCCAATTATCATTCTTACTGGCAGTGCCTGGTCAGCGCTATGTACTCAGCGGGGAGGCAAGAGTTCCCAACTCCAGGGAGGGCCATCCCCGTCTGGGTCATTGGTAAGTATAAAAAATATATAAATTACTATAAATTTTTTAACATTTTTATACTGTACCAATGACCCAGACTTAGCTGAATAGTAAACAATAGGTTCCGGATATTTATTAGGAGCCTGATTCTTAGCTAAAAAACCCACATTAGTAGTGAAGGTGATAGTGTTCCCAACACTACGATAATGAGAATCATCCACCGATAGTGCATGAAGCTCACTGACTCTTCTGGCAGAAGAGAAAGCTAAGAGAAAAGCTGTCTTATAAGATAAGAATTTGAAATCTACTGTCCCAAGAGGTTCAAATGGCTTTTCCTTCAATTTAAGGAGAACCCAAGCTAAATTCCACTTAGGAATTAATCTAAGAGTTCTGGGTCTATTTATCGAAAAGTTTCTAACCAACTTCGATAAAGAGACATTAGATCCAATTTGTAAACTATCATGATGTGCATAGATATCAGATAACATAGATCTATAACCCTTTATAGTAACAGGCTGCAGTTTGATTTCGTCAAACAAGTATACTAGAAAGTTTGCAATGTCTGGTATAGAGGGATCAAATATATCTACAGAATGATCCCTACACCAACGACGAAAAACCTTCCACTTAGCCGCATAGTTTAGCGAAGAGGAGGTCCTCCTACAGTTAGAAATCGCGTCCACTGCTCGTCCTGTAAAGTGCTTGCCATGCAAGAAGGACCGCACAACGGAAAAACGTGAAGGTTGAGACCTTGCGGGTTGTGATGGAGTTGGCGCGATTTCCCCTGCGAAAGAAGATCCTCTCGTGGAGGAAGCTTCCGCGGTAGGTCCCACAACAGACACCTGAGTAGATTTATCCACGGTCTCTGTGGCGACAGAGATGCTACCAACAGAATCTTGCATTGAGATTGTTTTATCTTTAGCAATACTTGTTGAATTAACGGCGCTGGAGGATACGCATATCCTATCAATCCGTCCCAAGGGATCGACAGAGCGTCTACTGCAAATGCTCTTGGATCCGGACACGGAGACACATACGTCTGCAACTGATTGTTGAGATGTGTCGCAAATAAGTCTATCATTGGCCGTTCCCATTGGTAGCAAATCTGATTGAATACTTGTTTGTTGAGAGTCCACTCCGACGGCAACAAGCGACCCTTTCGTGAAAGGGAGTCTGCTAGCACATTCAGACGACCCGGTATGTGACGGACCGAAAGAAGAACGTGATGTTCTAATGCAAACAGAAGGATTCTTTCCGTTAGATTGAACAACGGAACTGAATGAGTGCCTCCCTGATTCCGTATATACGCCACTACTGTCGTATTGTCGGATAGGATTTGGACATGAGCATCGTGAATAATGTCCATCCAGTGACGTAACGCAAGCCAAATTGACATCATTTCCTTGATGTTTATGTGCTTGCACAGGAATTGCGGATCCCAAAGACCCTGGCATCTCGAATCCGTTGGGATTAATGATGCACCCCAACCTGTTTGACTGGCATCCGTCATAACGGTAAAACTCGGATCCGGCAACTGCAGCGGAACTCCTTGAGTTAACCACTGAATGTTTGCCCAAGTCTGAATCTCTTGTTTCACTTGATCTGACAAGAGAACGTCTACATCGAGCGAATGAATTTTCACACTCCAATTCTGAGTCAGGAAAATTTGAAGAGGACGTGTGCGTAGCCGCCCCATCGGAATGAGATCCGCGGCGGCTCCGCACAGACCTATCAGTCTCATAAATTCTCTCGCCGTGACTTTGTCTGCGTGCAGACAATAGCGAGCGTAACAACTGACTAATTTCGCTCTGGTTAATGGCAGACGAACGAGATTGTTGTGCGTCTCGAAGCTCATTCCCAGATGAGTGAATGACTTGGACGGCACCAGATCCGACTTCTCCTCGTTTACTATAAAACCGAGACGTCGGAGCAATAGAAGAAGATTCTGAACATCGTTCTGAAGCGTTAACTCGTTGCCGTACCTCTAAAGAATGTCGTCCAGGTAGGCCGACGTTACCGCAGACGAATGAGCTCGGAAGTAGATCATTACCGAGTTCATTACCCGAGTGAAAGCCCAGGGTGCTAGATTCAATCCGAAGCACATCGCCCGGAATTGATACACCACTCCCAGGACTGCAAAGCGTAGATACTTTCGGAATGTCGGATGTACCATGACGTGAAAGTACGCATCTTTGAGATCTATGCTCGTTGCATAATCGTTCACCCGAATACTCGCTCTGACCGATCGAATCGTCTCCATATAAAACTTCGGAGCGACGATCAGCTTGTTTATCCAGCTCAAATCTATGACTGGACGGAACGAGCCGTCTGGTTTCGGAACCAGAAACAGATGGCTGTAGAATCCCAGAGATTCCTGGTTTTCTACGACCTCTACCGCATTCTTCATTAAAAGAGACTGCACCTCTGATAACAGAGCGTCTCTTTTCTGTGGATTTGACGGAAGATGAGTCCACTTTGGACTTCGAGTTAATGGAGGCTTTCGTTTGAAGGATATCTTTAGACCTTCCGAAGTCACTCCTCTCACCCAAGGGTCGTCCGTAATCGACGCCCACTCTTGTGAAAAACTCGACAACCTTCCACCAACCGGAATGCGATAGAGGTTTAAGCCATCACCTCCTGGACCTGCGAGGCCTGCAGTAGGAGAAACCACGTCTTCCACGACCCGCACCTCGCCTCGTCGACCTCGGGGCGTCCGACCGATTGTCCCGGCCTGAAGGACGTCCCGAACGAGAGTCGCTATCCTGACGGTCTCTCGAATAAGACCAAGAGGACGCACCGGAACCTCTATAGGAACCTCTCTTGGGCGCATTAGACCCAGAAGTGCCTGTCTTATTCGTGTCTGCTGTATCCGACTTCTTAGGAGCCGATCTGAACAACAGAGAATCATTAGCTTTCTTTTTAATTTTATCATAAATAGCGGAGAGCTTGCCGTCAAAGAGAAGTACTCCTGAGACCGAAGCGACTCTAAGAGAGTTCTTCACCTTAGAATCCACTAGTGTGGATGTAGCTAGGGCTGCGTCACGTCTAACCAACTCCAGATTTGCCACTGAAAGGGCGGAGTTACACGTGGAATAAGCTACTGCCCTTGAAAGAAGTCTTAAAGAGGATTGTATATCCTGAAACTCTTCCCCTTGAAGGCGCAGTGATAACGCCTTAGTAAGGTGATCTGCGTAAGATAAGGCATCTAAATTGGCTCTGTTAGACGCAATAGCTGTTTCCAACACCGCGGTTGGAATAGAAGCTGACGACGGTAATGATAGCTCTAAGTATTCCGCCTCGTCGTCCATACGCAGAGGAACTCTCGGTATACCCTGTCCTGCCGTATCGAATTTATTCCTTGCATTAATGAAAGGCAGGTTGAGAGTATTAGCGGACAAGAAACCTGCTTTCCCCGTCCTGGAAGCAAGTTTAAATATAGCGTCGTTCAATAATTCAAATGTTCTAGCAACATTATTGGACTGCGACGGAAACTCGGGAGCGATGTCCCTGAACCGCTCAAAAAATTCAGAGTCCAATGACGCTATAATTCTCTTGTCCGGAAGCGCAGCAGTCTGGCCCGACGGAACAACTTGAGGGAGAAAGTGCCGGATGAAGTCCACGGCAGCTTTATGTTGTTCCGAAAGGGATAGCTCCAAGTCATCCGTATCCCTTTCACCATCCGGTCGGACCTCACGATGTTCCCGGTCGTCTGCCCCCGATGCTTCGGCAGAGCATACCGACCCAGCGCCGTCGGATAATTCTCGATCCGACACCGTTTCTGTCGGCTGCTGGGATGCTGCAATAAGCTGTGCTATCTGCACAAGAATGTCCGGCGTCGAGACCTGCGGAGGCGCAGTCTTTCGCTGCTTCGCCGAGGGCAGCTCCGCATCAGATGGCTCCCGCATACTTTTCCTATGTGAACGTCCGGAGTCCATCGGTCTCGAATCCCTGGCTGCCGGATGGTGTGACCTGGTCGCCGAAGAATCCTTCATCGGCGAAGCTGGTAATTTATCGGCGGTCACGCAGCCAAGGTGCAGTCGAGTGCGCTGACGAGAAGAGGAAGCCTTAACAGTCTCTGCGGACTGCTTATACAACGGAGCGTCCCGAGCGACGGACGTATGCTCCGCTAAAGACACATTTTGTACCACAACATCTGGTCCCAGATGTTGTTGTACGAGAGAGGGACCTCTCTCGCTCGCGGCCCGGCTGGACCTGGACGAGCTATGAACCGGACTAAAAGGCTTCCTCCGTTCTCGCTTACTATCCGCCGTCACTGGGTGTGCATCTATTATGTTTATAGTGCTCGCATCACCCAAAATTTCCTCTTGGACCGCATCAGACGAACCCGGCTGCCGAACCATTCGGTGAATGGACGCTACACCGGGCGAGCTAGCGGACGACATTTGTCTAATCTCCATGAGCACTTTTGCCGCTAGCTCTGAATTCATTTGTGACGACGGACGCACACTTGAAGAAGATAACATGGAAACATCACCCTGTTCTGGTTCCTCTGAAATAGAAACTGAGAGAGTAGAGTGACCTTGCGGAGAAAGAGCCGGCATCGCTCTTTCTCCAGAAACAACATATCGTGACACACGTTTCCAATGTTTCTCATCCCAATGTTCACATATAGGACAGGGATTAATGCGAGAACACTGACTACAATTAATACAATGATCAAGAAAGTCAGAGGAAGATTTCTTCCTATTACAATTTGAACAACGTCCCTTCATTGTGAAAGAACAACAATAAGTCCTAGTTACTCGCAAAAACCCCTGACACAAAGATACATAACAACATGATCCATTAATAAATGAAAAAACAATTGCAAAACAAAATAATTTTGAAAAAATATTTTTTCAGAGAAGCCCAAGTTGCTGAAAAGTAACGTTGAGCCCCGATGGATCCGATGGCAAAGTGTGGTCAAAAATTTTAAATTTATATAAAATAATTAATGAGACACTTTCGGATAATATAAATGTATCTTATAATGAGATAAACTACCACAAAGGCAAACAGCCCCCCTCAAAAAAGGCTGTTGCCAATGAAAACAAACAGTGTAAACACACTAGAAAACATGACTCCAGGCACTGAAAAAACTGGCCCGGAATCAGTCATCAATTACACTCCATCTGATGCAAAACAGAGACTCCCAGGGGAGAATCTGTAGAACATCAGATGGAAGATGCAGAACACAAACGTTATACACCCATGGGTGAAAACGTAACTATGGGGAAAATAACAGAAAACATTCTGTAACCAAGCAACTCTCCCAGGAAATTTTAGAAATGAAATTTCTCAAAAATATGCCAAAAGCATGGGAGAATTGCCAGGGGGGACTTTAGAAGGCTAGGGGAGAGGAAACACTGAATAAGCAGAGCAACATTTAGCAAGAATGACAACAAGAGGCCCATGCCTCGAAAATAGGCAACTTAACATAATTTCATCAAAAAATTTTAAGTACAGCCCTGATTATTTTTTGCCACTTCTTTTTCCTCTCCTCCTTCTATCCTCCTTAGAATCACATTTTCTCCAAAAATTACGTGTCTGGCATCCTTTAAACTGAGATTTACAAGCACAAAGATCAGTGAGATGTTGACTGATGAAGGGCCAAACAGAGAATGATAATTGGCGCCAATTTCGGGACGACTGCGTCACTGCGCATGCGCATGCGCAGTAGAGGCGTAGTATGGAGGTCCTTTAGGACATGATTTCTTTTTGTTTTGGATGCAAATTTTGGGGATTGGGGGGCAAAATTTGTGTTTGGCCCTGGTTTTGTTAGAGTTAGCACCAGCTAAGTCTGGGTCATTGGTACAGTATAAAAATATTTATTCACAATGTTCTTGGGTCGTTAACCTTTAGAACTCTCCTATAAACTGTTACAAGGCAAATATATACATGCCAAATAATTTTACTTCACATACTGAGACTTTCAGCACTTATCCCATAAATCATTTATTATTTATTGGTGTTTAAGATCACATATTTCTGCACAATGGCTAATTATGACCACAACAGTTTTACAGGTGGTCGAAGGTGGAGTACCCGGAGAGAACCACCGAGCAACGGTGAGCAGCTGTCAGCTTCCCAACATACTAACTCCACACAAGCAGGGTTAGCATTTGTTGAAAACAGGTGCACCATCAACGTGCCATAGTACCCAGCACCACTGTGCCCCCGATGTGGGTAATGAGAGTAAAGAGTCTTGCCCAAGGACAAAATGCAGTTGCCGCAGGTGGGATTCGAACCGAGGACCTCTTGGCTTGCAGTCTGCACCTCAACCTATAGAGCCACCGCATCCCCCATCCCATTAATAAAGAAATCTGAAATACATTGATGTTTAGTTATATTTATGCACATTTTTCAAAAAAAAAATACTGTTCACATAATAATAAGGGTTATTTTCAGCAGAACACAACAGACTGGATATTTTCAAAAAAATTCACAGTATTTTAATCATGCTTTATTGCAAACATGTGCAAATAAATATACATCAATCAAAAAAGGCAAAATTTTAAAGTCTATTTCATACTAATTTTGGAAGATACAAAAAAAAATTAAAATAAACAGACACTGTATTTTAATCATGCTTTGTTGCAAACATGTGCATAAGAATATATATCAATTAATTTTAAAGTCGATTTCATACTACTTTTGGAAGATGCTGCAAGCCAATACAAATGTTGAACGAGAGGGGGGGAGGGTGCTTAGGAGGGGGGGGGGGGGGGTGATTCAGTTTCAGTAAGGGATTGCCTGATAACCAAAATCCCTTTTTCTGGCCAAATCAATGTTTTGATAACTAAGTGTGCAAAGTTTCTTGCAAGAAAACACATGGCATGTCATACACTAAGTGAGAGAATTCAAGTATACTTTCTCAGCTTCAATGTACAAATATTAAAACACTAGCTGAAGAGCTAGGCATTACACATAATAAAATATCAATTTAATTAAGTGTACACAGATATGGAAATCCGGCTTGATGGTTGAATGCACTGGTTTATAAAAGTGATTACTGATCGGTTCATCATATTCATTTCTGAGTCCCACATGTGTTTGAAAATTCTGATTCAGAATGATCATTTAGTCTCACCTCCACAATGAATTTTACAGAGGTTGCAAATAGGGAGGTAAATGATATTTCCACTTTGGAATGGCTTTTGAAGTGTAACTCTTTTTGGTTCTGCTGCCTTAAAACCACCTAGTTTTGAATAATCTGCTGCAGCTTCCATAGTTCATGAAATTGAATCATATAACGAGATGTTTGAATGATACAGTGTACATAAATGACCTACATACTACATAAGGCCTAACCCACAAGCAACAACCTGTGAGAAGTCCCCCCACATCCCCTTCTCCTCCTCCAAGAGGGAAGACAGAGGAAACAGCTTTATGACTGGGTTATGACCTTAATTTAAGGTCAAAGTTACCAGCAACAAATCAGTGTGTCCCCGGGTATGTTTCAGTGAACTATTCTGGTTTACTTAGTTTACTATTCCGTATAAACCTAAACTGTGGTTTAGAAATCCCAATGGAATGATATTTTAATGAGAATACTATTCCATGTAAACCTTGGTGTGATGTCGCTAGGAAACGTGAAGCAGGGACACGTTTTTAGGAGGGGCGATATCCAAAGTGTGGGAAACATATCCCTGCTTTCATTTTTAAACAATCTTTGAAAACCATCTTTGAAAAGGCCTGCATAAGAGTGATAAGACACTTTCCAATGATAGTGTCAGAAATTGCGTTACTGCTACCATAGAAATAAAATGACCAAAAATGGTCTTCTGAAAGTTGCAAAACAATTTTTTTCCTGACAGAAAAACACTCTTTCAGTTGAGAATCGAGTATTTTTAAAAAGCCGCTTTTATGGGCAAAATAAACGTTATTAACTTTTTTATCGTTTCAGTTTATTTATTGCTTTTTTCATGAACCCGGCATTGTTTATTTCTTATCTGACACACAAAATCAAAATATTTTTTATTGTTGTGCAAGGCCTAGAACTTTTATGTGCACTCCAATGCGCATGTCAAGAATAGAATGATAAACTAGATAACCCTGCTCTCCAGGAGATTTAGTTGGTTTAATCCAGAATGATAAACCAGAATATAAACAGCTCAATGAAATGACCTGGTTTTTATTCAGTGTGTCTATGCATGCTCACAATAAACCAAGTAAACCCGAACAGCTCACTGAAACATACCCCCCCCCCCCCCCCATGTTCTAGGGAAGCAGGGAGAGCACTGCTACAGTGACTGTATCATGACCTCAATGACCCAGTCAAATCTGACTGGAAGAGTATATAAAGGAGTGAGCAACAGTGAGCTTTGCCTTCAGGCCACTGATGAATAACCAAGTTCAAAAATTAGTTTGGCTAGTCTGGCGAGTTTTATAGCGACACAATATTTAAATCTATGATCACCTCCAATATTTTTTTATATTTTTAGTTACACACAACATAATAACTGCACATTAGCTTTTTGCTTTTGTGATTGCTTTTCTCTTCAGTTGTAAACTGGGCTTTCTTTTAATTTTCTTACTGTTGCAATCTGCTACACAAGGGATCAAAATTTTTCCTTTCACTTACCGATGAAATGCAGATATATGAAGTGTTCAGATTAATATATGTGATAACTCACCTTGCTAGCTCCTGGAAGTAAATGCATTTTCACATAAGGGTCGGATAAACCATTGGAATCCATTGCTTTCAGTCCCTGCAGAAAAAATTTAAAATGAGATTTATTCATAGTAATAAACTTTTGACATCATTTACCACCAGTCAGGTCCATGACGAATAAAGAATGCTTGCTGCAATCTTTAATGAGACTATTTAGGACAGATTTTATCAAAAATAAGATAATGTAAAAAACTGTTTACCCTTGGGGCCTAGAGATTTTTACATATTTTTGCAACACTATGATAGTCTACATCCTGTGACTTTGGTTGTGTTTTTTGGCAAGTCTGGCTGCCTATATACGCAGGTGCAACTAACAGGTGAAATTTGTGCTGAAGATATGGTAAATGGTTTGGTGTTTAGAAATTATATGCAAGTAACAGGGTTATACAAATTAACTCTTAAGATGCCAAGTATTTTTTTTTATTTTTTTCATGAAATTGTCAAGGCAACCGAGAAAGATTTGAACAAATGAAGCCCAGCTATCAATTGTGATATGACTGATTTAGTTTACATCTCGTTCTGTTGAACAGAAGCCAAATTATACCCTTTCTGTTGGAAAGCATCTTGGTTCCCTAGCGGGAATATCTCCCAGCAGTATGAAGTGTTATTTTGATGAAAACTTCAAGGTTGGTTGATGTTAAGAAATCATTGGAAAGTGGCCTATTCCTATTTGTCTGGGAATATTTTTGTGCCAAATGCAAAGATAACACTGCCACTAGATAACAGAGTGTTTCTTTACTGGGTAAGGAAATCCACCTGCATCAAATAAAGGATTAAAGTGCACATACTGAACTAGACTACTGATAAATACTCTGTACATTGATGTCAAAATGGCTAGTTTTTCAGCAGCAAATATTTCCCATAATACAGTTTGATATTTAACCAAATATACCTTGTTTGACAGAGCTCAGTGAGCTCTGTCAGAAAGATATAATTGTTAAATTCATAGTTAAATAAGAGAAAAACAGAGTGACTGAAGAAAATTCTGTTGCATTACCAGAGTGCTAGGGGTTAAGGTATGAATTAATATTTGGGATCAACATTAAAAAGTTAAAAAATTTATAGTAATTTATATATTTTTTATACTTACCAATGACCCAGACTTAGCTGGTGCTAACTCTAACAAAACCAGGGCCAAACACAAATTTTGCCCCCCAATCCCCAAAATTTGCATCCAAAACAAAAAGAAATCATGTCCTAAAGGACCTCCATACTACGCCTCTACTGCGCATGCGCAGTGACGCAGACGTCCCGAAATTGGCGCCAATTATCATTCTTACTGGCAGTGCCTGGTCAGCGCTATGTACTCAGCGGGGAGGCAAGAGTTCCCAACTCCAGGGAGGGCCATCCCCGTCTGGGTCATTGGTAAGTATAAAAAATATATAAATTACTATAAATTTTTTAACATTTTTATACTGTACCAATGACCCAGACTTAGCTGAATAGTAAACAGGCTGGAGGGCCTAGGACATAGAAGAAAATCCAATAAGCTCAACTATATAGTAAAGAGGTAACCCCTTAAGGAGAAAAGGAGTATTAGGCTTCACATGTATCTTTCTTATTTAATATTAAATTAGAAAGATACACTACCCTTAATAATTGAGCACAATAACATTCATGTTCTCTATTAACATCCAGTATATCCCTTATACTAATTATTTTTAAAGCAAGCCAATAAATAAAGTAGTCCAGAGAATTGAGACTCTTTATAGTCATTTAAAAGTGTCCGAGTATTGTATATTAAAGCCCGTTTGACACTTGACATATACAAATGCTTCACACTGAGCTACACTTTAAAAATAAGACATGAATGAAATTAACATTAATATTACACTTTAAAACCATCCCGGAAGCGACTCAGAAATACTGACTTGGAGGAGGCATTCCCTTGCTTTACACTATAAAGCAGGTGACCTAAGGGAACACCCGCCCACCCCCCCCCCCCCCTTCCCCTTGCCCTGGGTCAAATAGCCCAGAGCAAAGAGGGCAGCCGGACGGAGTCACTGCCGGAACAGAAAGCCTGCATAACTATAGTTGCAACTGTTTAGTGGTCGACATTCTGAGCAACAGATAACGGACCTAAACAATGCAGGTCTCCAGAAATGGACTCAATATTTCTGAGATAAAAATTCGTAAATGTGGATGGCTGAGACCAATAAGCAGCCTTCATTAAATCTGTAATAGCAACACTATTAGCATAAGCCCAGGAAGTGGAAAGAGCTCTTACTTCATGAGCAGAAATCTTAAGCACAGACTGCTGAGAAGAAGATAAATCTTCATAAGCAGTACGGATAGTTAACTGAATCCATCTAGCAATAGAATGGACTGAAATGTCCTTTCTATTAGGCATCAAAGACAGAAAGAAACGTTTCTGTCCCTTTCTGATAACCTGAGATCTCTGTTTATAGATACGTAATGCTCTAACAGGACAGAGTAAAGGCCTACGCCCGTCTGAAGACGGAAGAGCCTTAATAACAATAGGTTCCGGATATTTATTAGGAGCCTGATTCTTAGCTAAAAAACCCACATTAGTAGTGAAGGTGATAGTGTTCCCAACACTACGATAATGAGAATCATCCACCGATAGTGCATGAAGCTCACTGACTCTTCTAGCAGAAGAGAAAGCTAAGAGAAAAGCTGTCTTATAAGATAAGAATTTGAAATCTACTGTCCCAAGAGGTTCAAATGGCTTTTCCTTCAATTTAAGAAGAACCCAAGCTAAATTCCACTTAGGAATTAATCTAAGAGTTCTGGGTTTATTTATCGAAAAGTTTCTAACCAACTTAGATAAAGAGACATTAGATCCAATTTGTAAACTATCATGATGTGCATAGGTATCAGATAACATAGATCTATAACCCTTTATAGTAACAGGCTGCAGTTTGATTTCGTCAAACAAGTATACTAGAAAGTTTGCAATGTCTGGTATAGAGGGATCGAATATATCTACAGAATGATCCCTACACCAACGACGAAAAACCTTCCACTTAGCCGCATAGTTTAGCGAAGAGGAGGTCCTCCTACAGTTAGAAATCGCGTCCACTGCTCGTCCTGTAAAGTGCTTGCCATGCAAGAAGGACCGCACAACGGAAAAACGTGAAGGTTGAGACCTTGCGGGTTGTGATGGAGTTGGCGCGATTTCCCCTGCGAAAGAAGATCCTCCCGTGGAGGAAGCTTCCGCGGTAGGTCCCACAACAGACACTTGAGTAGATTTATCCACGGTCTCTGTGGCGACAGAGATGCTACCAACAGAATCTTGCATTGAGATTGTTTTATCTTTAGCAATACTTGTTGAATTAACGGCGCTGGAGGATACGCATATCCTATCATTCCGTCCCAAGGGATCGACAGAGCATCTACTGCAAATGCTCTTGGATCCGGACACGGAGACACATACGTCTGCAACTGATTGTTGAGATGTGTCGCAAATAAGTCTATCATTGGCCGTTCCCATTGG
The DNA here is from genome assembly GCA_031216915.1 of Pictodentalium vernedei. Classification (NCBI taxonomy): domain Eukaryota; kingdom Metazoa; phylum Mollusca; class Scaphopoda; order Dentaliida; family Dentaliidae; genus Pictodentalium; species Pictodentalium vernedei. The sequence goes on from CM062294.1 coordinate 175,305,345, forward strand.
TAGCAAATCTGATTGAATACTTGTTTGTTGAGAGTCCACTCCGACGGCAACAAGCGACCCTTTCGTGAAAGGGAGTCTGCTAGCACATTCAGACGACCCAGTATGTGACGGACCGAAAGAAGAACATGATGTTCTAGCGCAAACAGAAGGATTCTTTCCGTTAGATTGACCAACGGAACTGAATGAGTGCCTCCCTGATTCCGTATATACGCCACTACTGTCGTATTGTCAGATAGGATTTGGACATGAGCATCGTGAATAATGTCCATCCAGTGACATAACGCAAGCCAAATTGACATCATTTCCTTGATGTTTATGTGCTTGCACAGGAATTGCAGATCCCAAAGACCCTGGCATCTCGAATCCGTTGGGATTAATGATGCACCCCAACCTGTTTGACTGGCATCCGTCATAACGGTAAAACTCGGATCCGGCAACTGCAGCGGAACTCCCTGAGTTAACCACTGAGTGTTTGCCCAAGTCTGAATCTCTTGTTTCACTTGATCTGACAAGAGAACGTCTACATCCAGCGAATGAATTTTCACACTCCAATTCTGAGTCAAGAAAATTTGAAGAGGACGTGTGCGTAACCGCCCCATCGGAATGAGATCCGCGGCGGCTCCGCACAGACCTATCAGTCTCATAAATTCTCTCGCCGTGACTTTGTCTGCGTGCAGACAATAGCGAGCGTAACAACTGACTAATTTCGCTCTGGTTAACGGCAGACGAACGAGATTGTTGTGCGTCTCGAAGCTCATTCCCAGATGAGTGAATGACTTGGACGGCACCAGATCCGACTTCTCCTCGTTTACTATAAAACCGAGACGTCGGAGCAATAGAAGAAGATTCTGAACATCGTTCTGAAGCGTTAACTCGTTGCCGTACCTCTGAAGAATGTCGTCCAGGTAGGCCGACGTTACCGCAGATGAATGAGCTCGGAAGTAGATCATTACCGAGTTCATTACCCGAGTGAAAGCCCAGGGTGCTAGATTCAATCCGAAGCACATCGCCCGGAATTGATACACCACTCCTAGGACTGCGAAGCGTAGATACTTTCGGAATGTCGGATGTACCATGACGTGAAAGTACGCATCTTTGAGATCTATGCTCGTTGCATAATCGTTCACCCGAATACTCGCTCTGACCGATCGAATCGTCTCCATATAAAACTTCGGAGCGACGATCAGCTTGTTTATCCAGCTCAAATCTATGACTGGACGGAACGAGCCGTCTGGTTTCGGAACCAGAAACAGATGGCTGTAGAATACCGGAGATTCCTAGTTTTCTACGACCTCTACCGCGTTCTTCATTAAAAGAGACTGCACCTCTGATAACAGAGCGTCTCTTTTCTGCGGATTTGACGGAAGATGAGTCCACTTTGGACTTCGAGTTAATGGAGGCTTTCGTTTGAAGGATATCTTTAGACCTTCCGAAGTCACTCCTCTCACCCAAGGGTCGTCCGTAATCGACGCCCATTCTTGTGAAAAGCTCGACAACCTTCCGCCAACCGGAACGCGATAGAGGTTTAAGCCATCACCTCCTGGACCTGCGAGGCCTGCGGTAGGAGAAACCACGTCTTCCACGGCCCGCACCTCGCCCCGTCGACCTCGGGGCGTCCGACCGATTGTCCCGGCCTGAAGGACGTCCCGAACGAGAGTCGCTATCCTGACGGTCTCTCGAATAAGACCAAGAGGACGCACCGGAACCTCTATAGGAACCTCTCTTGGGCGCATTAGACCCAGAAGCGCCTGTCTTATTCGTGTCTGCTGTATCCGACTTCTTAGGAGCAGATTTGAACAACAGAGAATCCCTAGCTTTCTTTGTAATTTTATCATAAATAGCGGAAAGCTTGCCGTCAAAGAGAAGTTCTCCTGAGACGGAAGCCACTCTAAGAGAGTTCTTCACCTTAGAATCCACTAGTGTGGATGTAGCTAGGGCTGCGTCACGTCTAACCAACTCCAGATTTGCCACTGAAAGGGCTGAGTTACACGTGGAATAAGCTACTGCCCTTGAAAGAAGTCTTAAAGAGGATTGTATATCCTGAAACTCTTTCCCCTGAAGGCGCAGTGATAACGCCTTAGTAAGGTGATCTGCGTAAGATAAGGCATCTAAATTGGCTCTGTTAGACGCAATAGCTGTTTCCAACACCGCGGTTGGAATAGAAGCTGACGACGGTAATGATAGCTCTAACTCTTCCGCCTCGTCGTCCATACGCAGAGGAACTCTCGGTATACCCTGTCCTGCCGTATCAAATTTATTCCTTGCATTAATGAAAGGCAGGTTGAGAGTATTAGCGGACAAGAAACCTGCTTTCCCCGTCCTGGAAGCAAGTTTAAATATAGCGTCGTTCAATAATTCAAATGTTCTTGCAACATTATTGGACTGCGACGGAAACTCGGGAGCGATGTCCCTGAACCGCTCAAAAAATTCAGAGTCCAATGACGCTATAATTCTCTTGTCCGGAACCGCAGCAGTCTGGCCCGACGGAACAACTTGAGGGAGAAAGTGCCGAATGAAGTCCACGGCAGCTTTATGTTGTTCCGAAAGGGATAGCTCCATGTCATCCGTATCCCTTTCACCATCCGGTCGGACCTCATGATGTTCCCGGTCGTCCGCCCCCGATGCTTCGGCGGAGCGTACCGACCCAGCGCCGTCGGATAATTCTCGATCCGACACCGTTTCTGTCGGCTGCTGGGATGCTGCGATAAGCTGTGCTATCTGCACAAGAATGTCCGGCGTCGAGACCTGCAGTGGCGCAGTCTTTCGCTGCTTCGCCGAGGGCAGCTCCGCATCAGATGGCTCCCGCATACTTTTCCTATGCGAACGTCCGGAGTCCATCGGTCTCGAATCCCTGGCTGCCGGATGGTGTGACCTGGTCGCCTAAGAATCCCTGATCGGCGAAGCTGGTAATATATCGGCGGTCACGCAGCCAAGGTGCGGTCGTGTGCGCTGACGAGAAGAGGAAGCCTTAACAGTCTCTGCGGACTGCTTATACAACGGAGCGTCCCGTGCGACGGACGTATGCTCCACTAAAGACACATTTTGTACCACAACATCTGGTCCCAAATGTTGTTGTACGAGAGAGGGGCCTCTCTCGCTCGCGGCCCGGCTGGACCTGGACGAGCTAGGAACCGGACTCAAAGGCTTCCTCCGTTCTCGCTTACTATCCGCCGTCACTGGGTGTGCATCTATTATGTTTATAGTGCTCGCATCACCCAAAACTTCCTCTTGGACCGCATCGGACGAACCCGGCTGCCGAACCATTCGGTGAATGGATGCTACACCGGGCGAGCTAGCGGACGACATTTGTCTAATCTCCATGAGCACTTTTGCCGCTAGCTCTGAATTCATTTGTGACGACGGACGCACACTTGTAGAAGATAACATGGAAATCACCCTGTTCTGGTTCCTCTGAAATAGAAACTGAGAGAGTAGAGTGACCTTGCGGAGAAAGAGCCGGCATTGCCCTTTCTCCAGAAACAACATATCGTGACACACGTTTCCAATGTTTCTCATCCCAATATTCACATATAGGACAGGGATTAATGCGAGAACACTGACTACAATTAATACAATGATCATGAAAGTCAGAGGAAGATTTCTTCCTATTACAATTTGAACAAAGTCCCTTCATTGTGAAAGAACAACAATAAGTCCTAGTTACTCGCAAAAACCCCTGACACAAAGATACATAATAACATGATCCATTAATAAATGAAAAAACAATTGCAAATCAAAATAATTTTGAAAAAATATTTTTTCAGCAAAGCCCAAGTTGCTGAAAAGTAACGTTGAGCCCCAATGGATCCGATGGCAAAGTGTGGTCAAAAATTTTAAATTTATATTAAATAATTAATGAGACACTTACGGATAATATAAATGTATCTTATAGTGAGATAAACTACAGCAAAGGCAAACAGCCCCCCTCAAAAAAGGCTGTTGCCAATGTAAACAAACAGTGTAAAAACACCAGAAAACATGACTCCAGGCACTGAAAAAACTGGCCCGGAATCAGTCATCAAATTACACTCTATCTGATGCAAAACAGAGACTCCCAGGGGAGAATCTGCAGAACATCAGATGGAAGATGCAGAACACAAACGTTATACACCCATGGGTGAAAACGTAACTATGGGGAAAATAACAGAAGACATTCTGTGACCAAGCAACTCTCCCAGGAAATTTTAGAAATGAAATTTCTCAAAAATATGCCAAAAGCATGGGAGAATTGCAAGGGGGGACTTTAGAAGGCTAGGGGAGAGGAAACACTGAATAAGCAGTGCAACATTTAGCAAGAATGACAACAAGAGGCCCATGCCTCGAAAATAGGCAACTTAACATAATTTCATCAAAAAATTTTAAGTACAGCCCTGATTATTTTTTGCCACTTCTTTTTCCTCTCCTCCTTCTATCCTCCTTAGAATCACATTTTCTCCAAAAATTACGTGTCTGGCATCCTTTAAACTGAGATTTACCAGCACAAAGATCAGTGAGATGTTGACTGATGAAGGGCCAAACAGAGAATGATAATTGGCGCCAATTTCGGGACGTCTGCGTCACTGCGCATGCGCAGTAGAGGCGTAGTATGGAGGTCCTTTAGGACATGATTTCTTTTTGTTTTGGATGCAAATTTTGGGGATTGGGGGGCAAAATTTGTGTTTGGCCCTGGTTTTGTTAGAGTTAGCACCAGCTAAGTCTGGGTCATTGGTAAGTATAAAAATATGTCTAATGCATTTTTCTTTTCATTAGTATTTATATATTGTTGCTGAACACATATTTCTACACAAGGGTTAACAGGACTGTGACCTCAGCATGATTTTAAGTAAAGTTTTATTAATCATTTTTACCCATGTTGCATACTTTAGAGGACTTCTAGCATTGCTGAGAGGGCTTTATTTTACTAGTAAAAAAGGGCTTGTTTTCCACACCAAACAAGTACTGCTTCATTTCCCAGAGTTCCCATAGGGCACTTTACAGAAGTGACTTGATTGCACAAGAGACATTTCAGAATTTTAATTCTCTTATTAGAAAACTTGAGGGCGACAAAAAAAAGGATAAAAATTATAAATATAATTATAGCTGCTTGATGGTCTTAATACAAGGGTTTGCACACCTTAGCAAAATAAAATTCAAAGGAGTTTTCAAGGAGTCTTATAAAAAACATCATCTTAAAAAAATAATGTCATTTTGTTACAATCCCCTCAATATTCACTATATCACATGCGATAGAACTATCGTAAGATCATACCAAGTATTTTAATATACTGCATCGTAAGCAATTAACCCTTAAGGGCCTAGAGATTTTTACATATTTTTGCTAAACTTTGTCAGTCTACATCCTGTGACTTTGCTTGTTTTTGACAAGTCTTGGATGCCTCTTTATATTAATAACAGTGACCTTGATCTTAAGCAGACAAATCTGAAAGTAGATAGGATTCTTCTGTGAGGGAGAACCTGCATTAAATAGAATCAAAGTTATTGCCTCGAAACCAACTGTTTAAACCTGCACACACAGCTTAGCTTCATAAAACTATTAGTTGACATGCCTAAAATTTGCTAGCATCATAGTTTTTTTCATTTCAGGTAAAGGTTTAACATAATGAATGTCTCAGAATGAACTGACACTGAAAAAATATTTAGGAGATAAACTCCTCTTGTTGAGTTAGACATTCGGGAATTTGACTATGGAAAGCCATTTGTTAAAGAGCCCTGGAAGGGTCGAGTTAACAAATGGTTTTCCATAGTCGAATTCCCGAATGTCTAACGAAACAAGAGTCGTTTATCTCCATTTTAATTCCTGTCAACGTTAGAAGTGAAAAAAATTCTCTAAACCTGTTTTATTTGAAGAAAAACAATCAAAAAATGTGATTTTCGATCTCGGTCTATTTTCCATGATCGAATTTACAGAATGTGTTCGATTCGTGACTCGGGCGACATAAAAGTTCATAAGAGAGAAGGGAGGTCACGCATAGCATCGACACAGACATGTTCTAATTGACATGTTTCTAGCAATTAGAGCATGATAATAGTGAATATACCTGAGATTAGAGCACAGATCTGAATGTCTCTCAACTAATCAAATTACGGGTCCAGAAAACACAAGGTAAAATTCACCTTTGTCCTTCTAAGAAAGCTAATTTTGCTGAACATGGAAAATGGCATTGGACGGAATTTCATTTGTGATCGGGTAACCAGATCGGGTTGAAAAACTACAGTGTGCCACTTTTCAAATATACGATAATTTCTCGCCTCCAAGTGTTAATTTATTTAATCAAAACAGATGCTTTCACATGAATGATATATAAAACATTAGGGTACTTTTGCATAACAGACAATAGTGGTTATGTTAAATGGACAACCTATTTTTTTAAATCAAAGCTTATTGTCTAAGTAATACTCACTCGTGCCCTAACTATTGTACAGTGCAGTGCATTGGTATTGGAATCATACAACAATGAGAATTCAACCATACCAAGTGAGACTGAAAAATAAAGTTAAGAGTGATAAGGCCATAAAAAGTAGGTTTTCTGTATGACAGCAAACATGACTAGATTTTATGGAAAGTACAAGAAAACACTTAGGCTATGAGTTAATGAAATGCAGTGGAGTCCACTTAATTGGATATCTCTTAACTGAATAACCCTGTTTATTGAATATAATTTCCCAACACAAAACCATTTACCATACCTCCAGTACAAATTTGACCTGTCAATTGAATATAGGTTACAGAGTGAACTCCTGTAAATTGAATAAAAAATCGCACAAACTGTCGCGAAATTACCATGACTCTCCCCGGTTTTCCTTCGTTTATAGACCTATTTGGCCAATGACCAACCTATAACATCCAATACAGGCATTTAATCTATTATATCTTGTTTGACAGAGCTCATGGAGTTTATATCTAAAATACAGGAAAGTGACACAATTCCTGTTAATTGAATATGCCTGTTAAATGAAGAAATTTCATTGGCAAAGTTGCTATTCAATTAAAAGGGTTTCACTGTACTTTCATACATAAGCTGTGATATTCATTTCCACTCAGAGTAGCCTTTACCCTGAGACAACTTCCCCAAATAAATTTATAAGAATTATAATGCAAGAGGTATATATATTTTCAAAGGTATCATATGTTAACAGCAATAATGGTTGGGTTACTCCTGGATTATTCTTGATCCAGTATTATTTTATTATATTTTATTAATTTATTGAGGAGTGCTTTTAAATACTTTCTAATAAATTGTAATAATAAGGTAACCAAAATGGAAGGAAACTCATGTTGGTTGATAAAAAGTGTGAAGTGTTAATGAACATATACAGGCAACAAACACTTTTCTACAAGCCCAAATAAGCAATTGCATCACTGAATAAGTTCGCAATTTACCCCTTTATCAAATGCATCTACATGTATACAGGCAGAACATTGAAAAATTGTAAACTAAATATGTTCATTTCTTGCCTTGAACTCTACTTAACTGGTGATCCCTTAATGGAACAAGCTTAACTGGTTAGAGTGCTGGAAGCCCATATTTGGGCTTTACTCTGAAGTGTCAGTACCAGCACTTAAAGGCTTCATATTTTGTGGATGTTGTTCATACCACCTTTGAAGTAAAATTATTTAGTCTGTTAGGATTTGCCTTGTTACAATTTATGGGAGAGTGCCTATTGGCACTCTCCCATAAATTGTAACTAGGCAAACGTATGTGAATAAATTTTGATGACCAAAATATAATTCAGCACTCTACCAGTTAACAAATTTGTTCCAATAAGGAATCAGAAGGTATATGTTGGAAGCAAAAATTGGGGAAAAAATTTAAATGACAATTTTGAGATATAGCACTAGCCATATTAAACCGATGTGTTAGGTAAATGGTTAAATCTCATCAATTGACAGTTATGTAAATGCTGTTAGAATTAAAAACATTTTTGTCATTAGAGGGCTGAAATTTATTTCAAGCCATTGTAGGCCAAATATTTTGCAAGCTGACCCAAATATTATTTTATTTATTAAACTGTAACTTCATCTGTTCAACCCTTTACCTAATATATAACAGCCAGAACCAGAAAGCATTATTCACAAAAATCATTCAAATTTTATTACTTTTAAATTTCTGTTTCAATAACTTTGCTTATGACTGCTCATTGGGATGAGCTTCACTGGCTCATTCCACTGAGGGCCCATAAGCCATGCTTTTAAACCAAAAAAAGAACAGTTTAAGTTATTCAGGACTTTTTTTTTTAAATATCATCCACTAGTTGTGTAAAGAAAAGGTTCAAACGATAAAGTAAGAGTCAACATATCATTTATCTTGGACACTACAGTGAATAAAGCTGTCCATGATATATATCTGTGACTTACTTCCTCCATCGCTTTCTGGAGAAGAGACAATTTCTTCTGCAGCATCTTCACCTGGTGCAGAGTACTTGTTAAATGCATCATCAATATCTGCCTCTTCAGCAACTTTAGCCTTGGCAGGGGGTAAAGTCATACCATAAGATCTTCCTGATCCTTCTCGACTGAAACCTTTAACAAAGCAAAATGAATATTAATTTATTTTAACCTACTGTCTATTAATCCTTCACTCCACCTATAATGGCCTGTCATATTCACAAAACTTGCTATAAAAATTTTCTTTTTTCCCATTTCTGGCTCCAAAACCACATAGTTTATGAGCTTTGGAACAAGTTCATTTTTGAGTGGGCCAAAACCTGTGTATTTGGGGCAAAAACTGAATATTTTTTGCAAATCAAGAGGTTATTTTTCAAGGGGCATCTGCTATTCATGCATGTATTAGGTCAAGCTATCAGTCAAATTCTTTAAGAAATTCAATGCTGATATGGCCTGAAACAAGTCTGGTTCTCAAACAGGTCATTGCTTACGCTTAGATTTTTTCGTCTGGAAAATTTCAGGTTTTTGGAAAAGCGAACTTTGGTTTTGCTTTTCCATCCTACTGAAATATGATATGATATGTTTATTTACCAGTATACAAAAATACAACATAATAAATATATGCGTAATGGTTACATCATAAAAGGATTCTCGTATACAGTAATATTATTTCAGATACACATAGATAATTGGATATAACAAATTTTTGTATACCGGTAGGGAAAGGCATAGCCAGATTGAATATGATTCATTTTTTGTGACTCAAAGCCAGAAATGTTGATCAATCAAGACTGAATTTGCTCTACATATTGATGACAATCAAAAATGAAGACTCTATAATTGGGGCATGAAAGAATACCTGTATATCTTTGTAAGTGAAGACACGTCACATTACATCAACAGTCGTCTGAACACAAATTTTCACAAGCACTGGGTAAACAAACAGCCTATAACCACATCACATTTTAAACAGAATCAGACTGGTGATCTGGGAGCTTGGTATTACATAAGGAGTTAAAAATGAAAATGTCAATGACACTGTAGCTTAACTTGACTGTGTTGTGTTTGATGAAAAGGATAATGTTCAATGTTCATGAAAGGATTATGAAATAAGACAAGAATTGTGATAACTGGGAATATGTTAATTTCTGCTCCCTGCATGCTATGTTTTCAATAAAAATAATTTGAGGTGTGGACTGTACTAAAGAACTCATAGTTAATGTATGTGGCCCTCACAGTTAATGTATGTCAACCAAAGTTACCAAGTTACAGTGAAATTATTCCAAAATGAGTCATCTTATCAAGTTACAATGAAATCCCTTCATAAATACGGCCTGTAGACTGTGCTAAAGGTTTTTGGGCCTATGTACCGATCACGGTTGTCCGATCGCAACCAAAAGGGGACATCTTCATCTAGACATCATACAGAGTCATCCTACCAAGTTACAGTGAAATCCCTCCATATTAAATATGACCTGTAGATTGTGCTAAAAGGTTTTGGGTTTCGGGCTTAGGCAGCCATCACGGTTGACCGATCGCAACCGAAAGGAGCCGTTCTCATATGAACGTGACCTCAAACATGCATATGAGATTTTGTGACAATCGCCCAGGTAAGCTAATAATTTAGCACTCTACCAGTTAACAACAGTCAAAGTGAATATTTTTCTCAGGCGTTATAATAATGGTGCACCATGTAAGTAGTAGAGGAGGTCTTACCTCCTAAGCTTTCACTGTCATAATCAGCATGTCCATCATCACCTCGACTGCTTTCTGTAGCACTAGTTTGACCTTGGTTATATTTATCACTAGTAATACTTGCTCTGCCCTCATTCCACCGCTGTGTACTGTAATGTGATGCACTTCCAATACTGGCACTGTCTCCACTCTCTGTAATAAGAAAAAGAATAGATAAGAATATGGGTCACACAAATTTAAAATAAGTTAATGCTGTAAAAAATATAAAAACAGAATTGATGTAACCGACACACCAAATGAATCTATTAGCATTACACCAAGGCATATTTTTCACATATTTTGGGGAGAATGTAATTGGGTTCTTACAATTTTTTTTACGGGAATACATCAGAATCCAATAGTTTGAGAAGACCCCAACACATGGCTGACCATGGTTTGGTCCAATGTGCCAAAAGTTTGAACATTAACTCCCTCCCTATTCATTGGGGGGGAGGGGGGGGGGGGGAGGAGATGAGTTGTATTTACTGCACCTACCTGAGAGCCCTGACATTCAGTACTGATGATTCTTTGAACTCAACATACTCAATGACATTATGAAGTTAGGTGGTATGTTACTGGTAATCCTAAATATTATCTTGTTGGATAGACATTGTCATAACTCACACCTGTATTAGATCAACTTCTTGTAGGTGTACAATGATAATCCATTTTCACTTAGGCAAATTCCTTGGTAATTTGCAATACTTTAAATATCAACGTGACGTTTATTTGCATGATTGCTGGACTAATGTTGACAAATGTTCAGTTTTGATGCTATGTAACAAAAATTGTATCACTGTCCAATTGGGTAGACCTAATACCATATAGGGAATTATGGGTCACGTTAACAAATTGCTGCAACTTATTAGTCCAATTCCAAAACTACAGCCAATCGCAACATTACAGTAGGAATAATATATGCAATTTATCAATGAAATATTTACCCAGTGAAATTTTGAAATGTCTCAAGTATTTATTTTACCCAAAATTCCTTTCACAACCTACCTAATTAACTGATAGAGTGCTGGAAGCCCATATTTGGGCTATATTCTTAAGTGCATGTGCCACAACTTAATGGCTTCATAATCTGTGGATGTGCTTCATATTATTTTTGAATTGAAATTATTTAGTCTGTGAGGATTTGCCTTGTTACAATTTATGGGAGAGTGCCACTAGGCACTCTCCAATAAATTGTAACAAGGCAAAGAGTCATGGACATATCCGGATGACCAAAAATAATTCAGCACTCTACCAGTTAAATGAAATTTGAAACAGTATTGAAGACTTTGGAAACGTAACTCAACAGGCCCAACTTGCCATTTTTCGTTGTAGCATAACAACTCAAACAACAGGGCTATTGTTCCTACTACACAGAACACTTTTAGGGAATTGATTTGTCTTCTGCAGATATTGGTTCACTAAGAGCAATGAAAAACTGAACAAAAAATACCCTGATATTATAAGTCAACCCAATCATGTGTTTTGTTTTGATAATTGTTTTGATAATTTGTGTATTAACTCCTTGCATGATGTTGGTGGATATTCCTGCCCAGGATAGGATTTCTCATGTCTCTGAAATAAGTGAATTTTCGGTTCATTTAATCAAATATGTCCCCCATTAATTGAATGCATTTATTCACTAGTTATTTCTTGAGTTAAATTTAGATGAATTTCTTTATCAAATCTAGTCATGGCTGCTTCACAGCAGCTGTGACTGGATCTGATAAATGAAAGTGTCAGTGACACTGCAGCTTAACTTGACTGTATGTAATGTTTGATGAAAAGGATAATGTTCAATGTGTATGAAAGGATTTTGAAATAAGACAAGAATTATGATAATTGAGAATATGTTAAGTTCTGTACCCTACATGTTATGTTTTCAACAAGAATAATTTGAGGTGTAGATTGTCCTAAAGAACTGAGTCCTGGGTTGATGTGGCCCTCACAGTTAACGTATGTCAACCAAAGTTACCAAGTTACAGTAAAATCATCCAAAAACCAGTCATCCTACCAAGTTACAATAAAATCCCCTCATAAATATGACTTGTAGACTTTGATAAAGGAATGTAGGTCATGTGCCCATCACAGTTGACCAATCGCACCCAAAATAGGACAGTCTTGTCTAGATATCATACCGATCCATCCTACCAATTCACAATGAAATCCCTTCATAAATGCAACATGTAGATTGTGATAAAGGAATCTAGGTCACATGCCCCTGCGGCCATCACTGTTGACCAAACCCGACCAAAATAGGACATTCTCATATGGACATTATACAGAGTCGTTCTATCAAGTTACAATGAAATCCCATCATAAATACGTCCTGTAGACTGTGCTAAAGGTTTTCGAGTTTTGAACCCACCCAGCCATCATGGTGGACCGATCACGACCATAATGGGATGTTCTCATCTAGACATTATACAAAGTCATCCTAACACATTACAATGAAATCCCATCATAAATACGACCTGCAGACTGCGCTAAAGGTTTTTGGGCCTGCGTAGCCGTCATGGTTGATCGATCACAACCAAAAATGGGATGCTCTCATCTAGACATGACCTTGAACCTACACATGAAATTTAGTGATGATGGGACACAAACTACGGGGTGTAGCCTGTGCTACAGAAAATATGAAAAGACTTACAGACTCACGATCTTACTCAGACTTCTGCACACGTGATGATAATAGCTTATCTTGACTTTGTCAAGTTAAGCTAAAAATATCTTGAAATTACTCTGCAGGTTAAGCGTTAAGTTGGTCACATGTACATACAAGTTAAAAAATTTATAGTAATTTATATATTTTTTATACTTACCAATGACCCAGACTTAGCTGGTGCTAACTCTAACAAAACCAGGGCCAAACACAAATTTTGCCCCCCAATCCCCAAAATTTGCATCCAAAACAAAAAGAAATCATGTCCTAAAGGACCTCCATACTACGCCTCTACTGAGCATGCGCAGTGACGCAGACGTCCCGAAATTGGCGCCAATTATCATTCTTACTGACAGTGCCTGGTCAGCGCTATGTACTCAGCGGGGAGGCAAGAGTTCCCAACTCCAGGGAGGGCCATCCCCGTCTGGGTCATTGGTAGGTATAAAAAATATATAAATTACTATAAATTTTTTAACATTTTTATACTGTACCAATGACCCAGACTTAGCTGAATAGTAAACAGGCTGGAGGGCCTAGGACATAGAGGAAAATCCAATAAGCTCAACTATATAGTAAAGAGGTAACCCCTTAAGGAGAAAAGGAGTATTAGGCTTTACATGTATCTTTCTTATTTAATATTAAATTAGAAAGATACACTACCCTTAATAATTGAGCACAATAACATTCATGTTCTCTATTAACATCCAGTATATCCCTTATACTAATTATTTTAAAGTAAGCCAATAAATAAAGTAGTCCAGAGAATTGAGACTCTTTATAGTCATTTAAAAGTGTCCGAGTACTGTATATTAAAGCCCGTTTGACACTTGATATATACAAATGCTTCACACCGAGCTACACTTTAAAAATAAGACATGAATGAATTTTAACATTAATATTACACTTTAAAACCATCCCGGAAGCGACTCAGAAATACTGACTTGGAGGAGGCATTCCCTTGCTTTTCACTATAAAGCAGGTGACCTAAGGGAACACCCGCCCCCCCCCCCCCCTTCCCCTTGCCCTGGGTCAAATAGCCCAGAGCGAAGAGGGCAGCCGGACGGAGTCACTGCCGGAACAGAAAGCCTGCATAACTATAGTTGCAACTGTTTAGTGGACGACATTCTGAGCAACAGATAACGGACCTAAACAATGCAGGTCTCCAGAAATGGACTCAATATTTCTGAGATAAAAATTCATAAATGTGGATGGCTGAGACCAATAAGCAGCCTTCATTAAACCTGTAATAGCAACACTATTAGCATAAGCCCAGGAAGTAGAAACAGCTCTTATTTCATGAGCGGAAATCTTAAGCACAGACTGCTGAGAAGAAGATAAACTCTCATAAGCAGTACGGATAGCTAATTGAATCCATCTAGCAATAGAATGGACCGAAATGTCCCTTCTATTAGGCATCAAAGACAGAAAGAAACGTTTCCGTCCCTTTCTGATAAACTGAGATCTCTGTTTATAGATACGTAATGCTCTAACAGGACAGAGTAAAGGCCTACGCCCATCTGAAGACGGAAGAGCCTTAATAACAATAGGTTCCGGATATTTATTAGGAGCCTGATTCTTAGCTAAAAAACCCACATTAGTAGTGAAGGTGATAGTGTTCCCGACACTACGATAGTGAGAATCATCCACCGACTGCATGAAGCTCACTGACTCTTCTAGCAGAAGAGAAAGCCAAGAGAAAAGCTGTCTTATAAGATAAGAATGAAATCTACTGTCCCAAGAGATTCAAATGGCTTTTCCTTCAATTTAAGAAGAACCCAAGCTAAATTCCACTTAGGAATTAATCTAAGAGTTCTGGGTCTATTTATCGAAAAGTTTCTAACCAACTAAGATAAAGAGACATTAGATCCAATTTGTAAACTATCATGATGTGCATAGGTATCAAATAACATAGACCTATAACCCTTTATAGTAACAGGCTGCAGTTTGATTTCGTCAAACAAGTATACTAGAAAGTTTGCAATGTCTGGTATAGAGGGATCGAATATATCTACAGAATGATCCCTACACCAACGACGAAAAACCTTCGACTTAGCCGCATAGTTTAGCGAAGAGGAGGTCCTCCTACAGTTAGAAATCGCGTCCACTGCTCGTCCTGTAAAGTGTTTGCCATGCAAGAAGGACCGCACAACGGAAAAACGTGAAGGTTGAGACCTTGCGGGTTGTGATGGAGTTGGCGCGATTTCCCCTGCGAAAGAAGATCCTCTCGTGGAGGAAGCTTTCGCGGTAGGTCCCACAACAGACACCTGAGTAGATGTATCCACAGTCTCTGTGGCGACAGAGATGCTACCAACAGAATCTTGCATTGAGATTGTTTTATCTTTAGCAATACTTGTTGAATTAACGGCGCTGGAGGATACGCATATCCTATCATTCCGTCCCAAGGGATCGACAGAGTGTCTACTGCAAATGCTCTTGGATCCGGACACGGAGACACATACGTCTGCAACTGATTGTTGAGAAGTGTCGCAAATAAGTCTATCATTGGCCGTTCCCATTGGTAGCAAATCTGATTGAATACTTGTTTGTTGAGAGTCCATTCCGACGGCAACAAGCAACCCTTTCGTGAAAGGGAGTCTGCTAGCACATTCAGACGACCCAGTATGTGACGGACCGAAAGAAGAACGTGATGTTCTAGCACAAACAGAAGGATTCTTTCCGTTAGATTGAACAACGGAACTGAATGAGTGCCTCCCTGATTCCGTATATATGCCACTACTGTCGTATTGTCGGATAGGATTTGGACATAAGCATCGTGAATAATGTCCATCCAGTGACGTAACGCAAGCCAAATTGACATCATTTCCTTGATGTTTATGTGCTTGCACAGGAATTGCGGATCCCAAAGACCCTGGCATCTCGAATCCATTGGGATTAATGATGCACCCCAACCTGTTTGACTGGCATCCGTCATAATGGTAAAACTCGGATCCGGCAACTGCAGCGGAACTCCCTGAGTTAACCACTGAATGTTTGCCCAAGTCTGAATCTCTTGTTTCACTTGATCTGACAAGAGAACGTCTACGTCGAGCGAATGAATTTTCACACTCCAATTCTGAGTCAAGAAAATTTGAAGAGGACGTGTGCGTAACCGCCCCATCGGAATGAGATCTGCAGCGGCTCCGCACAGACCTATCAGTCTCATAAATTCTCTCGCTGTGACTTTGTCTGCGTGCAGACAATAGCGAGCGTAACAACTGACTAATTTCGCTCTGGTTAACGGCAGACGAACAAGATTGTTGTGCGTCTCGAAGCTCATTCCCAGATGAGTGAATGACTTGGACGGCACCAGATCCGACTTCTCCTCGTTTACTATAAAACCGAGACGTCGGAGCAAAAGAAGAAGATTCTGAACATCGTTCTGAAGCGTTAACTCGTTGCCGTACCTCTGAAGAATGTCGTCCAGGTAGGCCGACGTTACCGCAGACGAATGAGCTCGGAAATAGATCATTACCGAGTTCATTACCCGAGTGAAAGCCCAGGGTGCTAGATTCAATCCGAAGCACATCGCCCGGAATTGATACACCACTCCTAGGACTGCGAAGTGTAGGTACTTTCGGAATGTCGGATGTACCATGACGTGAAAGTACGCATCTTTGAGATCTATGCTTGATGCATAATCGTTCATCCGAATACTCGCTCTGACCGACCGAATCGTCTCCATATAAAACTTCGGAGCGACGATCAGCTTGTTTATCCAGCTCAAATCTATGACTGGATGGAACGAGCCGTCTGGTTTCGGAACCAGAAACAGATGGCTGTAGAATCCCGGAGATTCCTGGTTTTCTACGACCTCTACCACGTTCTTCATTAAAAGAGACTGCACCTCTGATAACAGAGCGTCTCTTTTCTGCGGATTTGACGGAAGATGAGTCCACTTTGGACTTCGAGTTAATGGAGGCTTTCGTTTGAAGGATATCTTTAGACCTTCCGAAGTCACTCCTCTCACCCAAGGGTCGTCCGTAATCGACGCCCATTCTTGTGAAAAGCTTGACAACCTTCCGCCAACCGGTACGCGATAGAGGTTTAAGCCATCACCTCCTGGACCTGCGAGGCCTGCGGTAGGAGAAACCACGTCCTCCACGACCCGCACCTCGCCCCGTCGACCTCGGGGCGTCCGACCGATTGTCCCGGCCCGAACGAGAGTCGCTACCCTGACGGTCTCTCGAATAAGACCAAGAGGATGTGCATGAACCTCTATAGGAACCTCTCTTGGGCGCATTAGACCCAGAAGTGCCTGTCTTATTCTTGTCTGCTGTATCCAACTTCTTAGAAGCAGATTTGAACAACAGAGAATCCGAAGCTTTCTTTGTAATTTTATCATAAATAGCAGAAAGCTTGCCGTCAAAGAGAAGTTCTCCGGAGACCGAAGCGACTCTAAGAGAGTTCTTCACCTTAGTATCCACTAGTGTGGATGTAGCTAGGGCTGCGTCACGTCTAACCAACTCCAGATTTGCCACTGAAAGGGCGGAGTTACACGTGGAATAAGCTACTGTCCTTGAAAGAAGTCTTAAAGAGGATTGTATATCCTGAAACTCTTTCCCTTGAAGGCGCAGTGATAACGCCTTAGTAAGGTGATCTGCGTAAGATAAGGCATCTAAATTGGCTCTGTTAGACGCAATAGCTGTTTCCAACACCGCGGTTGGAATAGAAGCCGACGACGGTAATGATAGCTCTAAGTCTTCTGCCTCGTCGTCCATACGCAGAGGAACTCTCGGGATACCCTGCCCTGCCGTATCGAATTTATTCCTTGCATTAATGAAAGGCAGGTTGAGAGTATTAGCGGACAAGAAACCTGCTTTCCCCGTCTTGGAAGCAAGTTTGAAAATAGCGTCGTTCAATAATTCAAATGTTCTTGCAACATTATTGGACTGCGACGGAAACTCGGGAGCGATGTCCCTGAACCGCTCAAAAAATTCAGAGTCCAATGACGCTATTATCCTCTTGTCCGGAACCGCAGCAGTCTGGCCCGACGGAACAACTTGAGGGAGAAAGTGCCGGATGAAGTCCACGGCAGCTTTATGTTGTTCCGAAAGGGATAGCTCCAAATCATCCGTATCCCTTTCACCATCCGGTCGGACCTCATGATGTTCCCGGTCATCCGCCCCCGATGCTTCGGCGGAGCGTACCGACCCAGCGCCGTCGGATAATTCTCGATCCAACACCGTTTCTGTCGGCTGCTGGGATGCTGCGATAAGCTGTGCTATCTGCACAAGAATGTCCGGCGTCGAGACCTGCGGAGGCGCAGTCTTTCGCTGCTTCGCCGAGGGCAGCTCCGCATCAGATGGCTCCCGCATACTTTTCCTATGCGAACGTCCGGAGTCCATCGGTCTCGAATCCCTGGCTGCCGGATGGTGTGACCTGGTCGCCGAAGAATCCTTGATCGGCGAAGCTGGTAATATATATGCGGTCACGCAGCCAAGGTGCGGTCGTGTGCGCTGACGAGAAGAGGAAGCCTTAGCAGTCTCCGCGGACTGCCTATACAACGGAGCGTCCCGAGCGACGGACGTATGCTCCGCTAACGACACATTTTGTACCACAACATCTGGTCCCAGATGTTGTTGTACGAGAGAGGGGCCTCTCTCGCTCGCGGCCCGGCTGGACCTGGACGAGCTAGGAACCGGACTCAAAGGCTTCCCCCGTTCTCGCTTACTATCCGCCGTCACTGGGTGTGCATCTATTATGTTTATAGTGCTCGCATCACCCAAAATTTCCTCCTGGACCGCATCGGACGAACCCGGCTGCCGAACCATTCGGTGAATGGACGCTACACCGGGCGAGCTAGCGGACGACATTTGTCTAATCTCCATGAGCACTTTCGCCGCTAGCTCTGAATTCATTTGTGACGACGGACGCACACTTGTAGAAGATAACATGGAAACATCACCCTGTTCTTGTTCCTCTGAAATAGAAACTGAGAGAGTAGAGTGACCTTGCGGAGAAAGAGCCGGCATAGCCCTTTCTCCAGAAACAACATATCGTGACACACGTTTCCAATGTTTCTCATTCCAATATTCACATATAGG
This sequence comes from Pictodentalium vernedei, assembly GCA_031216915.1. NCBI lineage: Eukaryota > Metazoa > Mollusca > Scaphopoda > Dentaliida > Dentaliidae > Pictodentalium > Pictodentalium vernedei. Next base: position 175,324,168 of record CM062294.1, read on the forward strand.
ACAGGGATTAATGCGAGAACACTGACTACAATTAATACAATGATCATGAAAGTCAGAGGAAGATTTCTTCCTATTACAATTTGAACAATGTCCCTTCATTGTGAAAGAACAACAACAAGTCCTAGTTACTCGCAAAAACCCCTGACACAAAGATACATAATAACATGATCCATTAATAAATGAAAAAACAATTGCAAATCAAAATAATTTTGAAAAAATATTTTTTCAGCGAAGCCCAAGTTGCTGAAAAGTAACATTGAGCCCCGATGGATCCGATGGCAAAGTGTGGTCAAAAATTTTAAATTTATATTAAATAATTAATGAGACACTTACGGATAATATAAATGTATCTAATAGTGAGATAAACTACAGCAAAGGCAAACAGCCCCCCTCAAAAAAGGCTGTTGCCAATGTAAACAATCAGTGTAAAACACCAGAAAACATGACTCCAGGCACTGAAAAAACTGGCCCGGAATCAGTCATCAAATTACACTCTATCTGATGCAAAACAGAGACTCCCAGGGGAGAATCTGCAGAACATCAGATGGAAGATGCAGAACACAAATGTTATACACCCATGGGTGAAAACGTAACTATGGGGAAAATAACAGAAAACATTCTGTAACCAAGCAACTCTCCCAGGAAATTTTAGAAATGAACTTTCTCAAAAATATGCCAAAAGCATGGGAGAATTGCAAGGGGGGACTTTAGAAGGCTAGGGGAGAGGAAACACTGAATAAGCAGTGCAACATTTAGCAAGAATGACAACAAGAGGCCCATGCCTCGAAAATAGGCAACTTAACATAATTTCATCAAAAAATTTTAAGTACAGCCCTGATTATTTTTTGTCACTTCTTTTTCCTCTCCTCCTTCTATCCTCCTTAGAATCACATTTTCTCCAAAAATTACGTGTCTGGCATCCTTTAAACTGAGATTTACAAGCACAAAGATCAGTGAGATGTTGACTGATGAAGGGCCAAACAGAGAATGATAATTGGCGCCAATTTCGGGACGTCTGCGTCACTGCGCATGCGCAGTAGAGGCGTAGTATGGAGGTCCTTTAGGACATGATTTCTTTTTGTTTTGGATGCAAATTTTGGGGATTGGGGGGCAAAATTTGTGTTTGGCCCTGGTTTTGTTAGAGTTAGCACCAGCTAAGTCTGGGTCATTGGTACAGTATAAAAATACAACTTTTATTGACAGTTTACATTTAAATGATGGGACTCCATTTGCATTTTCACAGTTTCATTTTACAGGAATATTGTGAGAATGAGATTCCTGTCGAAACACAATGCCAGATCCATCAGTTGTTTCATTTCTCTCTTATTCTATTGTTATTTTTCTCATCCATACTTTACTAAATGGCCACAGTCAAGTGTCAAGATGCCTAACATCAGACATGTTAACCTCCACAATAATTTTTCAGGGAACCTGAGGGTGAATTTCAGGGAAATGGGATGGATTTCAGGGAAAAGTTCACGCGGGGACAAAACAAAAAACTTGTGAATTTTCAGCTCATGGACCACCATTAACATCCGGTTAGATCCAGATCTAGTTGTCAATTGTGCTGATGCATTTATACCATGTTAAAAAATCATAAAATAATTGTTGATTTGACCCTCCCACCCCCACCCACCCACCCACAGAGCGCCACCACCTGTGGTTTGTTTTTATCAAAGGTTTAAAAGCTAATAATTTTCCAAGTCTGGAAATGTTAACAGGAAACGATGTCCTAATGTTCAGTTACTGCAAGAAGATTCGTACTTGGAAAGTATCTCAATCAAAATCCTTCTTGCATGTGTGGACGCTTGTGCCCCTCTCAAAGCTTTTCTTTTCGTCATTGAAGCATTTTTTTTAATTCCATTCAAACAGTTAACAGTTCTGTAGTCAGCACAACGGAATAAATGTAGTGTTAGAAAATAAGTCCATTGTCTATAAATATGCAGTCATAATTTTTCGGCATCCTAAGTGACTTTAACCTATTTTTAAACTGTGTTAAGTGGTTGAGGTCATGACAGGCGTTGTTTACATTTTGATTTGGAAAAGGGATGAGGATTAAAGCTATTCTATGAATAAATAAATATATATTATTTTATTCCTTTTCATATATTTTATTTACCAAAAAAATGCTTTGAAGGTGGAGTTTTCAATTTTTTGAAAGTAAGTCACCAATTTTCACTTTGACACTCGCACATTGATCACGAATCTCCGATTACGAAGAAAAAAACAGAAATAAACATGAACACAGTTGAAAAATATATCATAAAATACTCTTTTCTTAAATAAATTTAACTTAAATCCATATTTTACTGCTTCGTGAGTTTTTACCAGAGTTTGAAATGCATGTGATTTGACTATGAATGTTTTTCATAAGTCACAACGGGAAAGAAGTATTCAACTGTTGTTTTCTGGGATTTTGGGTCCAAAACTGATTCCCGTCCGGGAGGCTGGGAACTACACTGAAATTTTGGGATTTTCCCGAGCATTCCGGGAGAGTTAACATGTCTGCTAACATAATAATATAAGTGAGAATGACATAAACAGTTGAGATGGCAAAATAATAAGGCTTGTTGTTGTAAAAAGGTTAGTGAAACTATGTAAGGAAAAACATGGTTGCTTTTAAGTTGCTTAGTCTTTTCTGACTAATTTTACATTCTCAATGGGGATATTCTTCACTCACCTTTTCGCAAAAACACATTTATGGATCCCTAGCACAGGACTATTTAGCTAGAAACAACTGCTATAATATGATCATTTTTCTTATTAATGGTGTTATAATGCAATGCACTCCCAATACTGGAACTGTCTCCAATCTCCAATTGTTTATTTATTTATATGTTCAATGTCACTTTCAGCATCTGTGGCTACACCATTACCACAAAACAAGTATAAAGTCGAGTTTAGTCAATCGTTTATGCCCTTGCTGCCCACTGTAGAGGACTTCCACCCTGCTGTTGGTTGTCAGGTACTGTTTTACCAAAAAACAGAACTTGTTTACCATGGTACATGTATACAAGAACCACTCCACTTTCTAGCATTTCCACTGGGAATCTCCAATCTCTGTGACCATGCAGTCAAAATATTCCTAGCCTGTCATTTATTTTCCAGATGCTACATATAGGCAAACACCTACTACATTAAAAAGAATGTAAAATTGTAAACTTGAGAAAATATGTCTGACATTTTGGGGGAAATTCAGGGGCTTAAAATTCAGTGAGAATTTAGAATCAGATTCTCATAAAGATTTCAGTTAACTTTTAGAAACCCTATATTAAACATCCTATTTTCATTTGGACTCTCAGACAACTGAATGGAATTTAGGTCATGAATTCAGTAACCTTCAACATTCAAAGAATTCTTCAATCATGTCCTGTAAGTTGTTCAAATAATGCCAAAATGAATTACAGACATTCATCCTTGTTATTTTTTAGAACAGCTGCATGAGCATGAACTAATAATATTCTCTCCAACTGAAATGACATGACCTGGGCTGTGGTTCTGAGTCAAGTGTTAGGTGCCTCCAATGCAATACCAAATTTAACCATTTACCTAACATGAAAAGCAGACGACACTTGCAAACAAACTTCTTGAATAACTAATGATTTTCATTTTTTGTCTCAAAGACATAGGTTAAGACCCCTCATTGAAACGAGCACAACAAGCTCGTTGAAAAGAGGGGTCATAACCTATGTTTTTGAGACAAAAAATGAAAAAAAATAATGAAAATTAATTGGCAATTTTTGTGAATAGCGCTGGCTGGTTTTTGACCGTTACGTTGGGTAAAGGGTTAAACAGAAGCTATTTCTGAGTAACATGTCATCCTCATTTTTAAAATTATCTGCAGCTTTGTTATCATAATCTGTAAAATTTTGTCTGGTGGAAAAACTATCCCACCTTGATTTGGCAGTAATCTAACCTCCAAAGACTGTTTAAGTCACTGGAGTGTCTATAGGTATGCTTCAATAAACTGTGACGAAACTAACTAACAGATGTAGCCAATCATAAATGAGACACCATTTTTGTTCAGGTCGAACAGTATGGATGTTTTAAGCTGGAATATCTATCTTGTTTTTTACAGTGCATCTTTTTGTAATGGTTGGGTTATCAGGATCAGAATTTAAAATTGGGGACTGTCCTGTATTTGACATTCCATGCTTGGTGATTTGATTGATTGAAATGGATGGAGGCAGGTGTGTCTCTATTGAGTGTAATGTCTGCTAAATGTTCTTAGATGCAAGTGTAAATGGCATTTCATTTCCCCAAACTAACACATATACTCACCAGAATCATATGATTTGACCTTCCGTCGACTAAATGTAATTTCATCATCGGAACTTGAATCTGATTCCTGCTCGCTACTCTCACCATAACCTATAACACATTGAACATAGTATATTTATCATACAATTCACAGAAATAGTGGTTAAAAATGGTCATTGACTGGTATAGCAACTGTCATGTGGGATGTAACAATAGCAATGGTCTTATTAGCTCCTCCATAAAGAGAGGATAAAACACAACCATTGCAGAGTCAACAAATATCAACATACTCCTCTGAGTTCACAAGAACCTTGTCACAAAAAGTTAGTGGATTGTTATAGCTCTGCTAAAATCAATAATCAGAGTGTAGGAGACATTTTCCGACCATTTATCCACTTTCCTACACCTTATACCTGTTTGTATGGTATAATAAAACATTTATTGTCCTGACACTGGTGAGACACTGACATGACAAATTTCAAACATTTTGTAAAAATGAAAATCCATATCGACAAAATAATTGCACTTCAAAGATAATATGAAAGACATCCTCAGAGCACAACTGCATGTTAATCCATTAAAATGCCATCAGAAAGCCATCAAAACTATCAAAACCATTAATTTCTACCATTATTTTTCTAGCAAAAATAAGTAATTGGTTGCATAAATGCCCAATAAGATGACATTAAAAACTGATATTTAATGGGTTTTCCCATTAATTTTGTCTTTACAGGCCATTAAAATTTCTCAACATTTTGTTTCTGTACAAATTTCATGGTCATCAATACCAATTTAAAATTGTTGGAACAAAAATTAACAGTAGTTTATGTAGAGTTGCTGGAGCTGGTCATTAAAGATTAATAGGAATTAAAGTTAACATAGGTTTACCTGAGCAAATTCAATAAAATTTAATGGCCATTAATTCTTAACCCACTGAGTATTTTCAAGATTCTTTTCATCAAATCTAGTAATGGCTGCTGTGAAGCAGCCATGACTAGATTTGATGAAAAATTAACTTAAATTTAACTTGAGAGATTATTGGTGGCAAAATTGATTCATTTTGCATCATTTTGCAGAGATAAAATTTAATTCAATTTGCCCAACTTATACTTATTTCAGTGGCTAGAGAAATCCTGTCCTGGGCAGGAATATGAAAAAATTTATAGTAATTTATATATTTTTTATACTTACCAATGACTCAGACTTAGCTGGTGCTAACCCAAAAATATCTGGGGCCAAACACAAATTTTGCCTCCAATCCCCAAAATTTGCATGCAAAACCGAAAATTAGAAGTCCTAACTGGCCCTCCATACATTTTACAATTTTTTCATATTTTTATACTGTAACCAATGACCCAGACTTAGCTGAATTGTAAAAAGGCGGAGGGCCTAGAACTTCTGAAATATTAGATCAACACGGATCAAATCCTTCAATCCATGATGAAAAATTAGAATTTACATGAATGTCTCTTAAAACCATAATAGAAGAGACATAACCTAATATGGATCCCAATAATGTAAATCCTAAATCTAAACATAAAATCATGTTAATTTGGATGTAACAAATAAACAATTTTAGAGACTAGTCTGGACGACTAGGCCCTAAAAATTATTATGGCATACTGAGAATGAGAGAAAATTTCCCATAAACCTACGCCACACAATAATAAAACCTACGCCACACAATAATACTGCAGCTGATCGCCGAACATAGTACGGACAAGACAGCTTCCTCAATAGTTTCATACTCCATAAGGCAGAGAAGTGGACAAAATGCCCCCCCCCCCCCCCCCACTCCTTTTTTGAACATAACTTCAAAAGAAAGAGGGGAGAGCTCTGAAATCAATAAGCAGAACCCGGAAACGATATATATACAGAACCACACTTATGTTTGAATGGGTTAATGATTACTGGACGAGAGCGTGTGGTGCAGGGATACCACAAGAGCCGGTAGGCTCGAGTGGTTATCCCAGCGCCACACGCTAAAGTCCAGTAATCGTTAACCCATTCAAACATAAGTGTGGTTCTGTATTTATTACACACCCAACCCTGAAAAAGAATTCACTGTACTTAATCGCTAATTTAATTAAATATTTGAACGGTTGAAAGAATTTTAGAGAGAAACGAGCAATTTTGTCAGAGAACCAGTCTTAAGTCTTTGACCTTGCCACCTGTAGAATCGCTGTTGATTAATTTTGTTCCCCAAAAAATGTCAGTCCGGCCACTTAAAACTCAAAAGATTGCATTTATCATATCAGACGTCACAAATTATGAGGTCTGAAATGTGTTTTCAAAAGTGTGTGTGCAGGCATTATTATATCTGGAGAATAGAAAATGTATAAGGATTTTTATTTAAATATGGTGCGAACTGGCCGCTCTGTTTAAATTTTGTGCTTTTTAAACTGAAACTAAAATAGAAGTTTGAACTCGGCTTGACTATACATGCACAACTGCCACTAGGCTATCGCAAGTGGACATCGGTCATTTCTGTTCTGCACTGTAACAAAAGTAGGCCTACACATTGGACGAGAAAAGACATTTTGTGCAATAAGTTCCGGGGCATTCATTCGATCGTTCAGAGTAAATGAGGCAGTTTGAGATTCCATTCTGAGTGAACTCTGCAGTCTTGGTAAGTTAGCACTTTATTTTTCAACATTATAAAGTTTCTGACTTGAAATTTAGCCTTCTTTTTATGTACCTCAAGTCTTGATAACTTTTGTTTGAAATGGGCTGCACTTACAAATTAAAGAACCTCAGTGAGCATGCTCACATACCCCACGCGCCCCGATATTTCAAGCTCTAATCATTTTTTAAAAATAAACATAGATTCTAGGAATACTGCAGAAAACAGTGTTCTGTAGTTTCAACGGTATTGAAAGAATTCAAGCAGAGAAAAAGCCCGGAAAACTGTAATTTTGATGAACTTTTCAAAGTCTATGGGGCCGTAATTTTGGTAAAAATCAGTGGAGCGGAACAAAACCCAAACTTGTTCTGTAGGCCACCATGTTAGACTAACATATCAAAAATCAGCTCAATATCTGGAAGCAAGTAGGAAAAAAGTCTGGAAAACTGTAATTTTGATGAACTTTTCAATGTTCAAGGGCCGTAATTTTGGTAAAAATCAGTGGAGGGGAACAAAATGTAAACTTGATCTGTAGGCCACCATGTCAGACTAACATACCAAACATCAGCTCAATATCTGGAAGCGTGTAGAAAAAAAGTCTGGAAAACTGTAATTTTAATGCATTTTTCAGAGTCCAAGGGTCGTAATTTCGGTAAAAATCAGTGGAGGGGAACAAAATGTAAACCTGATCTGTAGGCCACCATGTCAGACTAACATACCAAACATCAGCTCAATATCTGGAAGCGTGTAGAAAAAAAGTCTGGAAAACTGTAATTTTAATGCATTTTTCAGAGTCCAAGGGTCGTAATTTCGGTAAAAATCAGTGGAGCGGAACAAAACGCAAACTTGTTCTGTAGGCCACCATGTTAGACTCACATAACAAAAATCATCTCAATATCTGGAAGCGTGTAGGAAAAAAGTCTGCAAAACTGTAATTTTGATGAACTTTTCAAAGTTCAAGGGCCGTAATTTCGGTAAAAATCAGTGGAGTGGAACAAAATGCAAACTTGATCTGTAGGCCACCATGTTAGACTAACATACCCAAAAACAGCTCAATATCTGTTAGCATGTACAAAAAAAGTCCGGAAAACTGTAATTTTGATGAACTTTTCTAAGTTCAAGGGCCGTAATTTTGGTAAAAATCAGTGGAGCGGAACAAAATGCAAGCTTGATCTGTAGGCCACCATGTTAGACTAACATACCAAAAATCAGCTCAATATCTAGAAGCGTGTAGAAAAAAAGTCCGGAAAACTGTAATTTTGATGAATTTTTCAAAGTCCAAGGGCCGTAATTTCAGTAAAAATCAGTGGAGCGGAAAAAAATGCAAACTTGATCTGTAGGCCACCATGTTAGACTCACATACCAAAAATCAGCTCAATATCTGGAAGCGTGTAGAAAAAAAGTCTGGAAAACTGTAATTTTGATGAATTTTTCAGAGTCCAAGGGTCGTAATTTCGGTAAAAATCAGTGAAGCGGAAAAAAATGCAAACTTGATCTGTAGACCACCATGTTAGACTCACATTCCAAAAATCAGCTCAATATCTGGAAGCGTGTAGAAAAAAAGTCCGGAAAACAAGTAGGACGGACTGACGGACTGACAAGTCAAAAACATTATACCCCAGCAACTTCGTTGCGTGGGGTATAATAAAGGCTTTAGGTTGTCCACATTTACTACAAATACAACATGTATACAAACTATTACAAAGGGAGAAATATATTGCACGATAACTGCAAGAAAATGTCAAGTCTTGTCTCCACAAGTAATTTAGTTTGTGCACCATTTTTACACCCCTCCCCCCTTACTCCCCCCCCCCCCCTCCCCACCTATAACCTGACAGCATTTTCTCGAAAGTACATGAAATGAGTATCCAACAGTCTTAGTCAGAGGCTCAAAGAGAAATAAGGGAGGTGTGGGGGGGGGGGGGGTGTGGGGTGTGGGGGTTCTCACCAGTAAGCTCCAACTTATTTTGGTTGATAATATTTTCAAAGATTGATTAATGTTCACATTATTTTGTGCTAGTACTAAAACTATACTTCACCAGTTTGTTATCTGAACGGTTCTGTCAATATTTTTTATGTGTCTGCTCCAATACCTTGTCAATCTTAAATTTGGAATTTGGTATTCTGAATTTGAATGTAGTTAAGTATTTTTAAAGAGGACTGATAGAATGTGACTAATCTGAGTGAACGCTGCAGTCTTGGTAAGTTAGCAATTTGTTTTTCAACATTATAAAGTTTCTGACTTGAAATTTAGCCTTTTTTTTATTTACCTCAAGTCTTGATAACTTTTGTTTGAAATGGGCTGCACTTACAAATAAAGGCTTTAGGTTGTCCACATTTACTACAGATACAACATGTATACAAACTATTACAAAGGGAGAAATATATTGCACGATAACTGCAAGAAAATGTTATGTCTTGTCTCCACAAGTAATTTAGTTTGTGCACCTTTTTTACACCCCCCCCCCCCCCCCCCCCACCTATAACCTGACAGCATTTTCTCGAAAGTTCACAAAATGAGTATCCAACAGTCTTAGTCAGAGGCTCAAAGAGAAATAAGGGGGCGGGGGGGGGGGGGGGGGGGGGTATGGGAGGGGGGGGGGGGGGTTCTCACCAGTAAGCTCCAACTTATTTTGGTTGATAATATTTTCAAAGATTGATTAATGTTTACATTATTTTGTGCTAGTACTAAAACTATACTTCACCGGTTTGTTATCTGAATGGTTCTGTCAATATTTTTTTCTTGGTATCTGGTTTCAAAACAAAATAATTTTTTATGTGTCTGCTCCAATATCTTGTCAAACTTAAATTTGGAATTTGGTATTCTGAATTTGAATGTAGTAAGTATTTTTAAAGAGGACTGATAGAATGTGACTAATGATAGGCTTTTGGACATTTTCTTGGGGATGGGGGCTGACCAATCAAACTGCCCTGAACTATTGTTTCAAAATCAAAATGCCGGCCCTTTCCTCGAATTTGCCTACGAAAATGCTCTGCCCGCTACCCTGATATTTGCCAAAATTATAAAAATACCCCCTCACTCTGAACAATCTATTCTGAAAATACCAGTCCCTTTCAATGAAAACTGCAAAATTAGCTGCTTATTGGTGAAGGGGGATGAAAGTGCCACAACTCCCATCCATCTCATACACCCATGTAGCTAATTTATATAGGTGACATTCGATTTAAGTTCTGTTGCTGATAATTGAAGCAAAATAATACCCTTGTATAAAACAGAAATACTAGCAAATAATCCTTAATTAGTCAATTAAAAATACACATCAATCTGTGTCTGGAAAATATTGTCATAAGACTCATATTGTCTGTGTTTTAAATATTCTAATAATTATTTTTGAATGTCATGTAAGTCATCTCATAAAATTGACATTGCATTCATCAGACCACATGTATTTACCACCCCTCCCCTCTTCGTGGTCTCATTCCCACCCTACTCAAGACTTTTCAGAATTTCAGAAGTGGGTAGCTGGTAACAGTTTTTACCAGAAACAGTCATATTTTAGCAATACTACTTCCCTTTAACACCCCCCACCCCACCCCCTGCAAAAAAAATAAAATAAACCAGTTGCCCCAACACCCACTAGCACATAAAAAAACATTGGTTCCACAAATTTAAACTACTGAGTTTTTCTTATAAATTTTCTTTTCTTTATTGAGCTAGTGTGGGGCTGGGGGTTAAGGGTGGAATTGGTGATAGTTAATCAGTAACTGCATGTACTAGCTGCCAAACATCCCCAGGTGCTTTCGGCGTGTCGCCGTCTGTTTTACCGCTTCATGGTAACCAGTTTTCAAGATTGACTTAGTCTTGCTTCCTGAGAACTACTTCAACTTAACATGCTCTTCAAAGTATGTTTGCGTTGGTAAACATGCTGCTTCATTGCCAAAGTGTGAATCGAATAGGATTACACAGTAGACCTCGTATCGACTTATCGGCAGCACGCAGCGGTGAGGGCAACATTGTAACAAAATTTTATGGGAACTATACAAGTGGCTAGCTGCAATATCAAACCCAGTTGGACTTCTTTGCCCTAAAATTAATCAAGTTTTCCTCGGTTTTCAATAACGAAGCAAAGGTTGAGTTTCACTGTTCAATTATATGGCAGAGATCATGTGTCTTTCATGACTTTCAGTAGTTTTTAGCCCAGTAGTGCATCAAACATTTTGGTATGAGAATAGGTAATTCCGACAGATAAATATAGCCGATGGTTCTCATTGGTTATGTTCCACTGAATGCTGCAAACTATAAGAACCAGTCTATCGAGAGAACTTGTGCACGCGAAGGGTACTTTTTATCAGATCGCACTAAAAAAAACACTCTCCAACGTGTACTATTTGGAATCAACAACTATAAACACGTGAGAATATGCGATTTGAGAACCGAAAATAGAGACCAGGATCTAGAAATGGAGGTAGGTATGATAAACCGGCTCCAAAATCAGAAAATAAATACCGGAAACAAATGCAACAGAACTGCATATATGCATATTATGGTGCCATCCAACACGACCCAGCCGCAAAGTATGTATGTATTAAAATATATACGCGACAGCGTGAGTGTGTGGGGGGAGGAATTCAAATATATGTCGAAACCTCCTCACCCATGTTACTTAATCATTGCTGGTGCAGACAGCAATAATATAGTGACCATAAAGCTCTTTCACGTCTGAAATACTCCGTAATGCCACTGAGAGCGGAAAATGACATGAAGAATAAAACTTCCCTTAAAGAAGAAAACCCTCTAATGGGGAAGCTTCTGGCGAATGCTCAATAGCAGACCCCATAACCTCAATGAAATCAATAGAAACAAATGAATTGAAGGATACACATATCCTATCATTCATTCCCATGAAAACGGCTGAGCGTCAATATATGCGCTCAAAAGCCTTATACTAGCGACACAAATAATGGAAACTATTATTCCCATGCGCCGAAAACTTAACTATCCTGAAGAGATCCCACACAAGATCATAATAATAGCCAAACAGTTAGAATAAGCGCAAGATATAGCCAGTGCTTACGTATGCACTGAAATCTTAAGCATTGACTGCTAATTAGAAGATAAATAACCCAAGCAGTACGAATAGCTAACTGACTTATTTAACAATAGAATGAACATAATCCTCCCTTCTATTGAAAAATAATGACAACAAAAGCGTAACTTCTCTTCTGATAAACTCTGATGTGCATAGAGAGACCCTCGGACTCAGGATTGCAAAGCAATATATGAACTCACGACCAAAATAATTGAGAAAACCGTAATATATGCCCAAACTTGCCCTTATGTTAAAAGATTCTCTAAAACAAAACAGGTCAAGAGGGAAAATCGTCTACTAATCCAGTTAATAACTGGAGTAGACATGTGTGTAAGCAACCCATCGAAATAACATTCGAAGCCGCTCCATACAACTCCATCCGGTGCATAAAACTATTGCTGTTAATGCGTCAGATAACCGATAAAAGCGTGCCAAACAGCTGGTTAATTCGCTCTGTGAAACAGATGAACCAGCCAAATGAATAGTGGGATACATGAATCCTATCATAAATCCCATGAGAAATTATCTAGTTCACAAAACAAGTGATCTAAAGAACTATACTCGCTACAATTGCCGAACGTTCGCTTATCGACTGAAAGATAATAATAAATAACCTAACCCACTTCCAGTCAAAATTGGCCGGACCGAGTTCTATAAGAGCCTCGAACCACCGGCTCAGGGGAGTCTGATCAGTAACTCAGTCTGATGAGAAACCCCTATCCAAGTGGCTGTATAGACAAACCTAAAGAATTATATATAGGAGAGATACCTATACCTTGGCTATGAGACTTATAAGCGAACTGAGTCTAGGACAACTCTCCTACTCTTCTGTTGACTGTGGTCGATTAGACCCCAACTTAAAGAGTCGAGAATAGATGCTTTCTTGTAGTTTAATCCTACAATAATTAAAGCTTACCATCAAAGACTTAGGTATACCTATACCTTGCTATGAGTCTTTATAAACGATTTGAGTCTGGGACAACCTCTCGTACTCTTTCTGCTGGTGATGGTACATTAGACCCCAGCTTAAAGAGATGAGAATTGATTCTTATCATCAAAACTAGAGTTGGAAGACTAAAGCAACCTATGGCAAGTTTTCCACCTAGTCAAATGCAAAGATGAAGACACAAGGCTTCATTGCATCAGAATAACTCCCACTTAACATTAGTTAAGACCGAGAAATAAATACTAGGTCTGGAAAGAATTTTAAAAGGTACAAACGACCACAAAATTCCTTCCATATAGACGATGCGTCACAGTACTTAAAATTTAAGTACATAAGACCATGAGACTAAATTCGCTCTAAGAAATTATCTTCTCAATTGCGTCCGAGCGAACAGCTAAATGATGAAGTAAGGCTAAAATTAGGATCTTAGCCTGCTCAATAAAAGCTGAGGAACTCTCAACATCTTCCCCTGTTGTTTTTAAAAGTATGTGAACTATCACAAACGATTAAAAATACAGAGGAAGAAGATAAGAAACCGAATTACTTTTTTCCGTTGGAAGATAAATATGGTGTCGTCTACAGAATCGAAGACACCCATGTAGACTTAACCGGAAAGAGATCTTATTACCCTGTTCTTTACCAGGATGAAGTCAGCGTCCAACTATGCTAGCGGTTTCTCATAATTGCTTGCAGCATTTGAATCACTGGAACAAGTTCAAGGAAATGATAATGTATGGTATCTATATCATCCAAGAGTTGTTCCGGAAGGAAAAATTATCCTTCCCATCACACGATCAAATCAGTTAGAATCACAGTCACCAGCATCTAAACAGGCAGGTGACTGGACCAAATAAGCACTATGCAACAGCTCAAGATTTGAGACTGACGTTGAGTGCTTCTGCCTTAGAAGGAATACTGCGATTAGCTATGCAACTGTTACAGAGGCCTGAGGAACAGCGGTCATGAATAGACTCTTCGCCGGCTGCTCATAGGACAGGGAGTCCCATATAGTTATTACTGCAGACGACCATATGAATGAAGCCTCATCTCCTTGGCTACTAGATGGTGTGCCTTTCTTCACTAAAGATGGACCTTTCGACAATGCAGGCTGGAAATCCTGAGTCACTTAGCCAAGGTGCGGTCGGGAGTGCTTGGTAGATGCTAAAGAAGCAAAACAGTAGCCGTCCCGGCTAAGAATTGAACTAAGCGTACCGGACAATAGCTATGTACGTAAACTCTGACTGACGCAAGTTCCTACCAGAAACACCAGGCTCCAGATGTTGTTGAAAGTTGAAAGAGAGAGAGGGGCTCCCTCTTGCTCACCATACCTCAGAACTTGCCGTCTTCTTCCTTCCGTTAACACTAGGTGAGCATGGATTCAATCAACAGTGCTTGCTACACCCTTAAGCCGGTTGAGCTAGCTGTTTTTAGACAAGGGACGTAAGCCTCCGTGAAACCTAGCCCTTGTCTTTTTTTTTAAATCATTGAGCACTCTCCCACTAGCTCTAAATACAATGCATATGCGACACATCCGGAGTCACGGTCCAAGTATCCAATCTTAACCGTTTCACTGGCGACAGGGAACTGACACCACTCATCGGGATTTATAGCCCTGTGCAATATTAAGATCACTTTATCCGTTATGTAGAGGAAACCATAAGACTAGCCGGCCCCGGACCTTATCGGTTTCCTCCTTCCGTCGTCACTGGGTGAGCATAATTGCATATCATATCGTTCGCTCCGTCCTATATGATCTCTCTTTTTCTAGCCCGGATCGTCTACACCCGGCGTCATAGTTCTCAGGGACCTGAGTAACTACTTCACCATTCGAGCTGACTAGCGACAATGGACCTGCGCGAAGCTATAAGACTGGCCGGCCCCAGCAGTCTAAGGTAGGAGCGTACCATGGACGTAAGTTTCAACTGACACAAGTTCGTACCAACAACCTCTGGCCCCAGATGTCGTTATAAGAGAGAGGGACCTCTCTCTTGCTCGCAATCACAGACGACCTGGACGAGCATACCTCAGAACTTGTCAGACCGACACAAGTTCCTACCAACAACCTCTGGCCCCAGATGTTGTTATAAGAGAGAGGGACCTCTCTCTTACTCGCAATCACGAAAGACCTGGACGAGCATACCTCAGAACTTGTCAGACCGACACAAGTTCCTACCAACAACCTCTGGCCCCAGACGTTGTTATAAGAGAGAGGGACCTCTCTCTTGCTCGCGATCACGAAAGACCTGGATGAGCATACCTCAGAACTTGTCTACTTCCTCCTTCCCATGCTTCCTCCTTCCCGTCGTAGCAGGGTGAGCATGTTCGTATGTTTATAGTGCTCGCTACACCCTTATTCCTCTTCTCGACCACAACGGACATACCTGACATCACATCCCTCACATACGAGTTAGATCTGCTGGTCGAGCTAGCTGGCGACAAGGTCGTCAATCCTACTAAGGATCTAGGCACTTGTCTAATACCTGAGCACTTTTGCTGCTAGCTCTTCATTGATTTGCGACGACAACAGCACACTCATTGACGGCGTCATGAAGCCACCTCATGTTCTTGTTCCTCTGTAAATAGAAACTAAAAAAAACTATAGTGACGCTTTTGACGAGAGGACCAGCCGAGTCTCCTCGCCGCGATAGGACCAATAGAATCCACTCATCTACCACAAATCATGACGCCCGTCATTCAGATTATCAAATCTGATACATGGAGTAGAATTAATGGTAGTACTTCAAGTAAACTCATTACAACGACCAAGTAAATAAAGGAAAGGTTTCCTTTATTTGCCATACTATTAGATAAAAATAATTACCTAAAAACTAATACATGTCATTGTAACACCACCAAATCTACATATAATATAAGATAACATTAAATATAATCAATGAAATAAATATATCCAAAAGAAAAACTCTTTCAAAAATAAAATAAAAAAATTTTTGAAAAAATTTTCCTAATATAAGAGCCCAAGTTCCCAAAAGAAATGAGGAGCCCAAAAAAGCCTAAGTGTGGACAAAATTATAAAAACTGTGTAAAATTAACTACCACACTATCAGAATATTTAATGTTATTTACAACTGTTGTTCCTAAACAACAATAGGAAACTACCTAGAGTAATGTAATGTAAACAAAACACCGGTATCAAGACCCCAGGCAACACTGCCCGAAGTCAGTAACAGAAACAAGACTATCCGATGTAAAGCAAGATCTTCCTCAGACGAAAAAAACGATACACTGGATGTAAGATGCATGACCAAAATGCACGAACACCCTAAGGATGAGGACGTAACCCTGGGGATGTACAGAATAATTTTCTGTATAAAACGTTAAACTCCCAATAAATTTCTAAAAAATTTTTATTAAAACAAGCCAAAAGGCTTGGGAGCTTAACTGGGGGGATCAAGGGAAGGCAGGGAAGGAATACTAAATAAATAGTGGATAGATCATAATCTATCAGTGATAACGTCAGGCTCATGTCCCGAAATAAGGGAACTTGAACTAATTTTAATAAATAATATAAAATTACAGCCCTGAACGTTTCAAACCACCATTTCTTCCTTCCTTCATCCAGTTCTGTCCTTGGATCCACCAATATAACCATTGATTTGTGTCTGGCATCATTATTAAATGAGATTTAAAAGCACAAATATATGTTTGTTGTTATCTGACAAGGGCCAAACAAAGAATGAATTTATTGGCGCCAGATTCGGTGACTTCCTGGCATCTGCGAATGCGCGGAGGGTAAAATGTATGGAAGGCCAGATAGGACTTCTAATTTTCGCATGCAAATTTTGAGGATTGGGGAGCAAAATTTGTGTTTGGCCCTTGATATTTTTGGGTTAGCACCAGCTAAGTCTGGGTCATTGGTTACAGCATAAAAATATGATAAATTTAAAGTAATTTGTGTATTTTTTGTACTCACCAATGGCCCTGGCTTAGCTGGTGCAACTTCAATATTATTAAGGGCCAAACACAAACTCGGAACCCACCAATCCCAAAATTTGGATACAATACCAAAAATTAAACGTCCTATCTGGCCCTCCATACTTTTAGTACATGCGCATGTGCAGTACCTAGGAAGCGACCGGAATTGGTGCCTACAACATTCTTCCTAGTTGTGCCTACTGAAGTGATAACTCAGCGGGGAGGTATGAGTGCCCACTCATGGGAGGGCAATCCCCACCTGGGCCATTGTTAAGTATAAAAAATGTACAAATTACTTTAAATTTATCATATTTTTATACTAAAACCAATGGCCCAGACTTAGCTGAATCGTAACAAGGCGGAGGGCCTAGGACTTAAAGAAATAGCAGACCAAAATACAGCTCCTTAGTCTGCATTAGAACTCCCAAGGTGAAAAGGAGATTAAAATTTTAAGGAATTACCTATATATGTCTCTCTATACAACAACAGAGAAGACATAACACCGAAATAAGGAGCAATATCCAAGTAATTCCCTATTACTTAGCATAATTGATTATGCTAATTGGGTGTAACAAGCCCCTAATTTTAAGGATAGTCCAGAATAAGACGCTTAAAATTAGGAAAAGCATGTCCGAAAGTGAGAGACTAATGCCCACAAACACACGCCATATATAATGTATCAAGCTGTACATAAGATCAGAATAATCTACGGACTATAACAGCTTCACTCATAGTTACACACTTATTATAAGGCCAGAAGAAATAAACAGAAAATCCCTCCCCCCCCCCCCCCCCCCCCATCCTTTTTTTGAAGGGATAATCTTCAAAACAAAAAGGGAAGCGGTCTGGAATCAGTGAAAAAGCGGTACCAAATAATTAATATATATTCATCTAAAAGGCACCCAGCTATTAATTATTATTAATTTATTGGTGCTTAACACCACATCAGCAGCTAAGGCTATAGCATGATGATCCCAGTTATTAAAATTGCAAGCTTTAAAATGTATGCCGCATCCGGAATACGTAGATGGGTCGAAAACCGGTGATACCAATATGTACAACCTTCGGGGTTCGACGAATAAATCAGATCGAACCCTCCTCAATCGCATTACCTGAATCGCTAGATAAGTAAGGCCGGCGCAGTAATATTAATATTAAAGCTTGGAACAGTGACAAATTCCTTTTTCACTATATGAAAAAGAAACTTCAAGCTACATTCCCAAAGCTATACTGCTGCTGCTATTCTCAATAAAGAGTAATACACCTAAAAAGCTTATAGTTAGCCAAAGCAAGCATAATGACACTAATCAAGTGCGACTCGTAATGCTTTAGTGTTAGTTATCTAGAATAGTACAGAAGCCATAGGGCTCCCTCACGGCTGACTGACTCCATAATGCCACTAAGGGCAGAGGGGGATGTGATGAGCATGGCACTATTGCAAGGAATATACCCGCTGAAACAGCATCGATATATCCCTTGAAATTAAGACAGTACGCCATGGCGTCAAATAATACACCATATAGACATAATATCCAATCCATCAAGTGGAAATATAACTCACAACAATAGATTAGATAAAAATGAAGTGGGAGACGAAAGTTAAAAAATTTATAGTAATTTATATATTTTTTATACTTACCAATGACCCAGACATAGCTGGTGCTAACTCTTAAAATATAGGGCCAAACACAAATTTTGCCCCCCAATCCCCAAAATTTGCATCTAAAACCAAAGAAAACATGTCCTGAATGGCCCTCCACACTTCACCTCTACTGCGCATGCGCAGTGTCAAGGACGTTCCAAAATTGGCGCCATTAATCATTCTAATAACCAGTGCCTGGTAAGCGCTATGTACTCAGCGGGGAGGTAAGAGTTCCCAACTCTTGGGAGGGCCATCCCCGTCTGGGTCATTGGTAAGTATAAAAAATATATAAATTACTATAAATTTTTTAACATTTTTATACTGTACCAATGACCCAGACATAGCTGAATAGTAAAAAGGCTGGAGGGCCAAGGACATAGAGCAAGATGGAATACACTCAATTATATAAAATAGAGTCATCCCCTCTAGGGAAAAAGAAGTATTACATGTATCTTTCTTATTTATGATAAATTAGAAAGATACAACACCTTCCAAAATTGAGCATCATACATCCATGTACTCTATTAATATCTAGTATAATCCTTATACTAATAATTTTTAAAGTAAGCCAATAAATAAAGTAAGTCTAGAGAATAGAGACTCTTAATACTCCTTAAAAGTGTCTGAGGATTGTAAAATAATGTCCGTTGACACGTGCTATATTCAAAAGCTATACTTTAAAAACTAAGACCTAAATGAATTTTTAAAACATAAACATCTCACTAAACAACCATCCCAATAACAGCTCAGAATTACTAACTCCGGAGGAGGTATCCCCTTGTTTTCATAGTAAAACAGGTGACCCAAGGGAACACCCTCCCCCACCCTTTTCTTGCCCTGGGTCAAATAGCCCAGAGCGAAGAGGGCAGCAGAACGGAGTCACTGCCGAAACAGACAGCCTACCTAGCTATAGTAGCAACTGTTAAGTGAATGACATTCTGAGCAGTAGATAATAGACCTAACAATAGAGGCCTCCAGAAATGGACTCGATATTTCTGAGATAAAAATTCATGAATGTGGATGGCTGAGCGCAATGAGCAGCCTTAAAAAATCTATAATAGCGACACTATTAATGTAAGCCCAAGATGTAGAAGAACTCTTACTTCATGAGCCGACATCTCAAACACAACTGCTGAGTGAATGATATACCATAAGCAGTATCGATAGTTAATTGAATCCATTAGCAATAGAATGGAGCGTAACGTCCTTCTATTAGGCATCAAAGACAGAAGAAGCTTACGCCCGTATTAATAAACAGATATCTATTTATAAATACATAAACTCTAACCGGACAGAGTAAAGGCCTATGCCCGTACGAAGACGGAAGGATCTTAATAACAATAGGTTCCGGATATTAATTAGGAGCCTGACTCTTATGAGAAATTCCAATCTAAATAGTAAAGGAAGTAGTGATTCCGAAACTATGAAAGTGAAAATCATCCACCGATAGTGCATGAAACTCACTGACTCTTCAGTAAAAGAGAAGCCAACAGGATTACTGTCTAAAAGGTCAGAATTTGAAAACTACTGTTTCCAGAGGCTCAAATGATCACTTAGCTAAATAAGAACCGAAGTTAAATTCCGTATAGGAATTTAATCTAATGATTCTAAGTCTATTTATCGAAAAGTAACTAACTGACTTAGATAAAGAGACATAAGACTCAATTGTAAACTATCATAGAGTGCATAGGTATGAGGTAACATAAACCTATAACCTTAATAATAACAGGCTGGCTGCAGTAGATCTTGTCAAACAAGTATACTAAAAAGTTGCAATGACTAGTATGGAGGAATCAACAATATCAACATAGTGATCCCTACACCAACGACGGAAGAGCCTCCACTTTAGCCGCATAGTATAGCGAAGAAGAGGTTCTCCTAAAGTAAGAAATCGCGTCCAAAGCTCGTCCAGTACAATGCTTACAATGCAATAAAGGACCACACAACGGAATACGTGAAGGTTAAGACCTTGCGGGTTGTGATAAAGATGACACGATTTTACCCAGCGAAAAAAGATCCTCTCATGGAGGAAGATTTCGCGTTAAGTCCCACAGAAGACCTCAGAGTAAATTTACCCACGGTTTCTGTGAAGACAGAGATGCTATCAACAGAAATGTATAGTGGTTGTTTATCTTAGCAATACTTGCTGAAACAACAGCGCCGGAGGATACGCATATCCTATCATTCCGTCCTATTAGATCAATAGAGCGTTAACAACATTAGCTCAGAGATCCGGACAAGCAAACACATACGTCTGCAATTGATTAGCAAGTAGTGTCGTAAATAAATTATCATTGGGCGCTCCCATTGATAGCAAATCTGATTGAATACTTGTTTGTTGAGAGTCCATTCTGACGGCAACAAGCGACCCATAAGTGAACGGGAGTCCGGTAATACAATCAGACGACCCGGAATATGACGGACCGAAGCAGAACTTGGTGTACTATAACAAACAGAAGGATTCTTTCCATTAAATTGAAGAACGGAAACGAATGAGTGCCTCCCTGGTTCCGGAGATACATCACCACTGTCGAATTAACGGACAGGATTTGGACATGCGTTTCTGAATAATGTTCATCCAATGACATAAAGCAAGCCTAAAAAAACATTATTCCGTGGAAGATAAGTACTTGCTTAGAGACTGCGGAACTCAAAGACCCTGGCACTTCGAATCCGTTGGGATGAATATTATATCCCAACCTGTTTGACTGGCAACCGTCATAATTATAAAACTCGGATCCAGCAACTGCAGTGGCACTCTCTGAGTCAACCACCGAATGTTTGCCCCAGTCTGAATCTCTTGCTACACTAGATAGACAAGAGAACGTGTAAATCGAGCAATTCATGGATTGCTGAAAAGTTGCCGTCGAAGAGAAGCTTCTCCGAGAACGAAGCGACTCTGAGAGAGTTCTTCACCTTACTATCCACGCGCGTGGATGTAACTAGGGCTGCGTCACGTCTAACCAACTCCAAGCAGCCACTGAAGGGCGGAGTTATACGTGAACAAACTACTGCCCTCAAAAGAAATCACATTGAGGATCATATCCCAGAATTCTTTCTCTTGAAGACGTAATGATAACGCCTCAGTAAGGTGGATTACGTATGATAAAGCGTCTAAGTTAAGTCTATTAGACATCATTGTCGTTTCCAACATTGTGGTTGGAAAAGACAAAGACGGCGAAAAAGATTATTTCCAGTCTTTAACCACGCCGTCTAGACGCATATGAACTCTCGGGATGCCCTGTTCTGCCAAAATAAATTATTCGTATAAATGATAAAAGGCAGAAATGAGCATTGCGGACAAGAAACTAAACTATCATGCTTGGTAGCAGGCTTATATATATATAGCGTCGATAAATAATACACATGTTCTAATGACATTATTGGACTGTGTCGGTAAGTCAGGGACAATGTCCCTGAACCGATCCAAAATTCCGTGTCCAATGACGCTATAAGTCTCTTATCCAACATCGCAGCAATGTAGTCCGAAATAACAATCACTGGAAAATAATGCCGGAAGATATGTATGGCAGCTTCCGATGCTACGAAAGGGAAAACTCGAAATCTTTCGAATCCCTTTCGCCATCCTGTCGGACCCTATAAAGCGTTCGGTCGTCCGTACCTGATGCAACTGCAGACCGCACCGACCCAGCGCCATCAGATAATTCCTGATTCGACCAAGAAACTGTCGATTGCTGGGATGCTGCGAAAAAACTGTGCTAACTCGGATAGCACGTCCGTCACTGAGGCCTGTGGAGAAGCGGTCCTACGATGCATTGCCGCTGGAAGCTCTGTTATCGTTACCCCGTGCATACTACTAATATGCGAGCGAACGGAGTGTATAGGCCTCGTGTCCCTTGGCTACCGGATGGGGTGACCTGTTCGCCATTGAATCACTGAATGACGAAACTGATCGGATACTCGAGGTCACGTAGCCAATGTGCGGTCGTGTGCACTGCTGTGAGGATGAGGAAGCATTATCGACAGTCTCTCGGACTGTCAATATAACGGAGCGTCCCGAGCGACTGACATATGCTCCGAATGTAAAATATCTGAACCACAACATGCGGTCCCCTATGTTGTTGGACGAGAGAGGGACCTCTCTCGCTCACAGCCCAGACGGACCTGGACAAGCCAGGAACCGGACTAACAGGCTTCCTCCGATCTGTCCTCAATCCGCCGTCACTGGGTGAGTACTAAAGTAATTATGGTGCTCGCATCACCCAAATCTCCTTCCTTGACTGCAACGGACGAACCCGGCAGCCGAACCATTCGATGAATGTACGCTACACCGGGTGAGCTAGCGAATGTCACTCCGTCGATCCTACAAGGGACCTCTTAGGCGATAGACATATTCCATGAGCACTTATTGCCACTAGCTCTTCATTAACTATGATGACAGAGGCACACTTTTGAAAGACATCTCCATAACTTTGCGAACAAGAAACCAGAAATGCTTGGTAATAGCAAGCATATAATAATAAATATATAGCGTCGTTCAATAATTCGAAAGTTTGTGTGACATTATTGGACTATGTCGGAACTGAGGGACGATGTCCCTGAACCGAACCAAAAATTTCTAAGTCCACCGACGCTATCAGTTTCTTATCCGGCATCGCAGCATTCTGGTCCGACGAAAGAACCTGTAGAAGATCAAGTCAGATGACATACACAACAGTATATGTTGTTCCGAAAGGGAAAGCTCGAAATCCTCTGAATCCCTTTCGGTATCCCGTCGGACCGGATGAAATTTTCGGACGTCCGTACCCGCTTCCGCAGAGCGTCCCGACCCAGCATCATCGGATAAAACATTATGCGACAGATTCAGTTGTTGCTGGGATGCTGCGATAAGCTGTGCTATTAGGATAGCACATCCGTCCCCGAGGCCTGTGCAGTAGCGGTCTTACAATGCATTGCCGCCGGAAGCTCCGTGTACGCTGACTCCCGCACACTTTTCTATGCGAATGTCCGGAGTCTGCAGGCCTCGTGTCCCTGGCTACCGGATGGTGTGACCTGGTCGCCGATGATTCTCTGACTGGCGAAGCTGACTGGATATCCGAGGTCACGTAGCCAAGAGCGGTCGTGTGCGCTACCATGAGAATGAGGAAGCCTTATTGACAGTCTCTACGGACTGACTATATGTCGGAGCGTCCCGAGCGGCGGACGTATGCTCTGAATGCGAAACATTCTGTACCACAACATCTGGGGCCAGATGTTGTTGTACGAGAGAGGGGCCTCTCTCGCTCGCCGTCCGGATGGACCAGAACGAGCTATGAACCGGACTAAAAGGCTTCCTCCGTTCTCCCTCTAATCCGCCGTCACTGGGTGTGCATTAGGTTGATTTATAGTGCTCGCATCACCCCAAAACTCCTTCTAGACCGCAACGGACAAACCCGGCTGCCGAACCATTCGATGAATGGATGCTACACCGAGCGAGCTAGCGGACGTCAAAGGCCGTCGAACCTACTAGGGTCCTCTTAGGCAATTGGCGTATTTACATGAGCACTTTTCCGCTAGCCCTTCATTAATTGTGACAACGGAGGCACACTGTTGGAAGACATCACAGATACATCACCCTAATCTTGATCGTCTGAAATAGAAATTGATAAAGTAGAGTGACCCTGCGGGGAAAGGACCGGAATGTCCAATTCCCCACTAACATACCGTGACATACTCTTCCCATGTTGTCATCGAAATCATCAGATACAGAACAGGAGTTAATGCGAGTACACTGACCACATAGAATGATTATAAAAGTCAGAGGAAGACTTCCTCTTATTACAATTGATCAAAATCCTTTCAATGTGAAAAGAAAACAAAGTCCTGGTACTCACACCAACCCCTGACAATCAAAATACATAATAATATGATCCATTAACATAGAAAAAATAATTGAAATCAAAATATTTTGAAAAAATATTTTTTCAGAACAGCCCAAGTTTCTGAAAAGTAACGTTGAGCCCCAATGGATCCCAAGCCTAAGTGTGGACAAAAATTTTAAAAATATTTTAAACAATTTATGCAACACTTCCGGACAATAATAATGTATCTAGTTAGGATTAAATTAACATCAAGATATTATTTTCAAGAAATCCCCCCCTCAAACAGAGGACTGTTGTAAATGTAAACAATGAGTGTAAAAACACTAAAATAAGACTCCAGGCACCCAGGCCCGAAATCAGTTACCAAAAATACACTATCTGATGCAAAACAGAGACTTCCAGGGAAGAAACTGCAGAACATCAGATGGTAGATGCAGAACACAATGCCTAACCACCCGTAGGTGAAGACGTAAACATGGGGAAAAGAACAGAATTCATTCTGTTACTCAGCTAAAACTCCCAAGAAATTTTAGTAATAATAATTACAGAAACTATGCCAAAAGCATGGGAGAATAGCAAGAGGGGACTTAAAGGAAAGGGAGAGAGGAAAACACTGAAAAATCAGTGTAACTAAATAACAAGAATGACAACAAAATGGCTGCTGCCTCGAAAATAGGTAACTTAACATAATTTCATTAAAAAATTTTAAGTTACAGCCCTGATAATATTCTGTCACACATTTTTCCTCTCCTCCTTCTCTATCCTCCTTAGAATCACCATTTCACTAATATTTATGTGTCTGGCATCATTTAAACTGAGATTTATAAGCACAAAGATCAGTCAGATGTTAACTGATGAAGGGCCAAACTTCAAATGGTTAATGGCGCCAATTTCGGAACGTCCTTGACACTGCGCATGCGCAGTAGAGGTGAAGTGTGGAGGGCCATTCAGGACATGTTTTCTTTGGTTTTAGATGCAAATTTTGGGGATTGGGGGGCAAAATTTGTGTTTGGCCCTATATTTTTAAGAGTTAGCACCAGCTATGTCTGGGTCATTGGTACAGTATAAAAATATTATGTTCTGGCACCTGATCATAAAAACCTAGATGAACTCCTTGAGCCTTGTACCGATTATAGCAGGAATATATTCCTGAAAAGGAATTAACTATAGGGATTCAAAAGAAGGCTCATTAATCACACTAGGTTAATATGGCATTACCAATAGGGCTAAAAGCCTCAGACAACTAACACAAAAACAATACTGTTAAGGAGAGAAGAGACTCTTCTCATTTAATGGTACCTTGTCTGTGAGGACAGTGGTCTCAGCTTGGCTGAAGCAGCTAAAGGTCTTCCTATTCGTGAAGACAATTAAATAGCTGAGAACTGTGGCCCTAGAAGCTCACTAAAGGAGACTTTCAATGCTAGCCACTAATGATAGGAATAAAACACCGCTCATACTTCTAGCTAGGCTTGTATGGTGTCAACAATAAGACTAAAGTCTATGACACTTAAGAAAACAACACCTAGAAGGAAAAAAGCACTCTTTCCTTTAGCGGTTCTATTCCCAAAAGACAGTGGCCACAGCCTAGATAAAGAAGCTTAGAAGACTTCATCTCCATGAAGACAGATATCTCGGTGTAATTTTTGCAACTTTAGACAGCTCACTAGATGGAGACTTACAATGTTACTTGTTCAAATTAAGGGAAAAAGGGCCACACTTGATTCTTATAAGGCATCAACAAAAGGACTAAAAGCTCCAGATGCCAAAGAATACAAAACCGAGAAACAACATACTCTTTCCTTTTAACGCCCCTAATCCCAAAGAGACAGCCAGCAGTCTCACATTAGTTAGCACAGCTAATAAGTCTTCATCCCGTGAAGAGATATCTTGGTGAAACTGCGACTTTGAAAGCTCACTAAACAGAGACTTACAACATTACTCGCTCAAGGTAAGGAATAAGGACTGCTCTTACGACCGTAATTCCAAAGAGACAGCAGTCTCAGCTAGCTAACGCAGTTTATTAGTCTTTATCTCCATGAAGATAAATATCTATGTCACCTGCAGCCTTGGAAAGCTCACTAAATGGGAGACTTGCAACATTAGCCGCAATGTATAAGAAAAAGACAGCCGTAAAATATATAAGGCCACTGGGACGTTAGACACTAATGATATATAGACACAGACCGCTCTTAATTCACAGAAGCGCCAAACTAAGGCGACAACAATAGTACTAATTGCCTGTGACACCTAAGAATACTACACCAAGAAGGAAAACGTAATCTTGCCTTCTAACAGCCTTATTCCAAAAAGTTAGCGGTCCCAGCATAGCTAACACAGCCTAGAAGTCATATATCGGTGAAGACAGATATCTGTGTTACCCTGCGGCCTTAGACAGCACACTAAACGGAGACTTACGATGTTAGCCGCTAATGTATAAGACCGCTCTAACTGTACATATTGCGTCCACAATAGCACTAAAGGCCTCAGACATCTAGGAATACAACACCGAGAAGGAAAAGACATACTTATTCCTTCCAACAGCTTTATTCCCAACAAGAGAGCTGTCTCAGCCTATCTATGAGCTATCGATCTTCTATTCGTAAGGAATAGAGCATTGCCTTTCTTATACTATTGCTAAGACAAGGGAGGCATCGTTAATCAAACCAAAAGCCTTCAACACCTGAGCTGAAAGATCCCAAAATTGAGGAACATGAATAATTTTACATAAAAATTATAAAATTACAGCCCTGAACATCCGAAACTACCGTTATTCATTTCCAGCATCCTGTTACACTGTTGATTCCATGAAAACCATCATTGATTTGTGTCTGGCATCTTCAAAAATGAGAATTTAAAGCACAGATGTCAGTACAGTTGTTACTGACTTTGGGCCAAACAGAAGAATGATGTTTCTGCCAATTCCGGTCTCTTCCTGGGTATTGCGCATGCGCAAGTACTAAAAGTATGGAGGGCCAGATAAGACTTTTAATTTTCGGTATTGTATGCTAATTTGGCGGATTGGGGGATTCAAAATTTGTGTTTGACTTTAATAATAAAGTCTGGGCCATTGGTTTTAGTATAAAAACATCCACCAGCAGCAAGTAAGGAGATAACTGCTGAGTTTCAAAACTGCCCAATTATGATTGTAATAGCCATTATATGAAGTCTGATGTCAGGGCCGAAGATTAATATTGTGGCATATCTGAAGATGCTAATGAATTTGCATATAAATTACTTGACTTTTGCATTATTTATATTCATTCATTTATTTATTCATGTTTGAGATCACTTTCAGCACCTTGGCTGTATCATGACAGCAGATTAAGTATAAAGTCAAGCTTGGGAAATGATTTATAGCTTGGGTACTGCCCACATTTGAGAACTTCTAACCCAGGCAGATGTTACCAGGACCTCTTTCATCAGTGAGATAAAACATGCTTACCGGAGTAAATGAAAGTGTCAATGACACAGCAGCTTATCTTGACTTTATGTCGCATTTATTGGATTTTTGTCATATTTATCTGACTAATACTGCTTTCAAGCAAATTGTGACATACTTATTGATGCTTTGTTATCTATCAGAAATAAAAACAAGAGGCCCCACGTGGCCTTAATCGCTCACCTGACAAAGTGACTCTAAGAAGTATTTTAGGTCACCTTCACCATGTCATGCCTCATCAACATTAACTGGTTGAGTGATAGATTTTGTTTGAAGTTCAACATTTGTTACCTAAAATTAGTTTTATTTAAAATCATTGGTGTGTGGCCAATCTCCAATGATTTTTAATAAAGCAAATTTATCTCTGCAGACAAACTGGTTTAGCTTGAAGCACAAACAAGGAATGTGAAGAGATAGCCTTGGACATCTCTCCCCAACTGTGGATATCTTCCATGTGCTACATGTACATATTTGCATGCAAGAAAACAAAAATTTTCACAAATTTTCCAAAATATTAGTTTTTTTTATCATCATTGGAACAAGCTCAAATAGCTTATTCCAATAGGGGTATGGGAAGATCAGGTATATTTTTGAGACAGAAATGTGAATATATAAATAATGGTGTTTTTTTGAGAATGATGCTGGAGAATTTTGCGTAAAGATATGGTAAATGGTTTGTTCTAGATACAGAATGATGCAAAAGTATTTAAATTTGATTAGGCAAGTTGTTCCTATAATGCATTTAAAAATTGAAGTAACTGTTTTTTTGCTGCCCGAACTTTTAGATGTGTGTGTCTGTGTTTGTGTGTGTGTGTGTGTGTGTGGGGAAGGGGGGGGGGGGGGGGGGGGGGGGGGGGGGGGGGGGGGGGGTAAGAGTGTTCTTGCAAACAAAATTCCTGAATAAATGGAAAATTTTATTTTTTGTGTGAAAGACATAGTGCGTGAATGTTGATTGGAACAAGCTTAGAGAGCTCATTTTAATGTGAAGTCATAAAGCTGTGTTTTACGTACGAAATTCTGGAATAACTAAAAAATTGCTTTTTTGACTCAAAAAGCAAGGTGTGCGACCTCTCATTGGAATGAGCTCAAAAAGCTCATTCCAATGGGGTATTTACAAGTGATAAGTACATGTATGTTTAAGAGACAAAAATTAAAATTTGAATAGCGATTTTTGCGAAGAATGCTGACAAGTTTTGGCAGTTATGCTGGTAAAAAGGTAAGATATGCAAAGTGGTTGTTTTTTAGAGGCGACATTTAATTAAGGGGAATTAACCCTTGATTACTGAGGTAACTTCTAAAAGTACTGAAATTTCATGAAGCAATGTGAATAACAGACAACAGTTGCCTAAAAATTTCATGAATAACTAAAATTTTTATTCTTTTGTCTCGAAAACATGGCATATGACCTTTGTTGGAATGAGCTGAATGCGTGTGTTCCAATGAGGGGTCATAAAATTTGAACGGAGATTTGAGTGAATAATGCATTAGTACTGCTAGATTTGGGTAAACGGTTCACCCTGGATACCACCCCTTCTATAGTAGATCTTTTCTGCAAATTTTGTCTAAGATTCTATCAACTTTACAAATAAATACGTTCATGAATCACAATCAGATCCACCCCACAATGTTGCATACCAAATATCAAAAGATTCTGCCTGCTGGATCTGGAGAAGAAGATTTTTTAAGAAATATGCCTGAAATGCACTAAGTTAAAATTTGGGCTCCTATACGGAGCCCAAATATAAACCCAGGGGGCCGATTTGAACAAACTTGAATCAGATCCACCCCACAATGTTGCTTACCAAATATGAAAAGATTCTGAAGCTGGATCTGGAGAAGAAGATTTTTTAAGAAATTTGCCTGAAATGCACTAAGTTCGAATTCGAGCTTCTATAGTGAGCCCAAATATGAAACTAGGAAGCCGATTTGAACAAACTTGAATCAGATCCACCCCACAATGTTGCATACCAAATATCAAAAGATTCTGCCTGCTGAATCTGGAGAAGAAGATTTTTTAATAAATTTGCCCGAAATGCACTAAGTGCGAATTCAGGCTTCTATATTAAGCCCAAATATGAATCCAGGGGGCCGATTTGAACAAACTTGAATCAGATCCACCCCGCAATGTTGCATACCAAATATCAAAAGATTCTGCCTGCTGGATCTGGAGAAGATGATTTTTTAAGAAATTTGCCTGAAATGCACTAAGTTCGAATTCGAGCTTCTATAGTAAGCCCAAATATGAATCTAAGGAGCCGATTTGAACAAATTTGCATCAGATCCATCCAACAATGTTGCATACCAAATATCAAAAGATTCTGCCTGCTGGATCTGGAGAAGAAAATTTTTTAAGAAATTTGCCTGAAATGCACTAAGTTCGAATTCGAGCTTCTATAGTGAGCCCAAATATGAATCTAGGAAGCCGATTTGAACAAACTTGAATCAGATTCATCCCACAATGTTGCATACCAAATATCAAAAGATTCTGCCTGCTGGATCTGGAGAAGAAGATTTTTAATAAATTTGCTTGAAATGCACTAAGTTCAAATTTGGGCTCCTATACTGAGCCCAAATATAAACCCAGGGGGCCAATTTGAACAAACTTGAATCAGATCCACCCCACAATGTTGCTTACCAAATATGAAAAGATTCTGCCTGCTGGATCTGGAGAAGAAGATTTTTTAAGAAATTTGCATGAAATGCACTAAGTTCAAATTCGAGCTTCTATAGTGAGCCCAAATATGAATCTAGGAAGCCGATTTGAACAAACTTGAATCAGATCCACCCCACAATGTTGCATACCAAATATCAAAAGATTCTGCCTGCTGGATCTGGAGAAGAAGATTTTTTAAGAAATTTGCCTAAATGCACTAAGTTCGAAATCGGGCTTCTATACTGAGCCCAAATATGAACCCAGGGGGGCCGATTTGAACAAACTTGAATCAGATCCACCCTACAATGTTGCATACCAAATATCAAAAGATTCTGCCTGCTGGATCTGGAGAAGAAGATTTTTTAAGAAATTTGCCTGAAATGCACTAAGTTCGAAATTGGGCTCCTATACTGAGCCCAAATATTAACCCAGGGATCCGATTTGAACAAACTTGAATCAGATCCACCCCACAATGTTGCTTACCAAATATCAAAAGATTCTGAAGCTGGATCTGGAGAAGAAGATTTTTTAAGAAATTTGCCTGAAATGCACTAAGTTCGAATTCGGGCTTCTATAGTAAGCCCAAATATGAATCCAGGGGGCCGATTTGAACAAACTTGAATCAGATCTACCCCGCAACGTTGCATACCAAATATCAAAAGATTCTGCCTGCTGGATCTGGAGAAGAAGATTTTTTAAGAAATGTGCCTGAAATGCACTAAGTTCGAATTCAAGCTCCTATAGTGAGCCCAAATATGAATCTAGGGAGCCGATTTGAACAAACTTGAATCAGATCCACCCTACAATGTTGCATGCCAAATATCAAAAGATTCTGCCTGCTGGATCTGGAGAAGAAGATTTTCAAAGAAATTTGCCTGAAATGCAGTAAGTTCAAATTTGGGCTCCTATACTGAGCCCAAATATAAACCCAGAGGGCCGATTTGAACAAACTTGAATCAGATCCACCCCACAATGTTGCATACCAAATATCAAAAGATTCTGCCTGCTGGATCTGGAGAAGAAGATTTTTTAAGAAATTTGCCTGAAATGCACTAAGTTCGAAATCGGGCTCCTATACTGAGCCCAAATATGAACCCAGGGGGCCGATTTGAACAAACTTGAATCAGATCCACCCTACAATGTTGTATACCAAATATCAAAAGATTCTGCCTGCTGGATCTGGAGAAGAAGATTTTTTAATGTTTTTCCCATTGCCTACAGTGTTAAAAAGTGCTGACTCAGCACTTTTTCAAAGTCCCGAAACTGTACCCTATGATAAAACCGATGGCAATTTTTTTTTACCAATCCTTTCTGTTGGTCCTAAGGAAGCTGCACACCAAATAAAAATTCTCAGTGCCGTGCAGTTTCGGAGATATGGGCGTTTTAAATTTTTTCTATTTTTAGCTCCTGCGGTTCCCACGGGGCTGCGGGAATATTTTTTTTTGCATAAATCAAGTACTCATGACCCAATAAGCCCTCACATAAAATTTCGTTCAAATCAGCCTCTCGGTTTGGAAAATAGAAATTTTGGGCGGGGCAAAAAAGTTTGCCCCTCCCATAACGACGCCAAGTATAGCCCCACAAACTTCTCTTGAACAAATCTGAGTCTACACCTCAAAAGGAAGCTGCACACCAAATATCAAGTCTCTGCTACTGCTGGTTCATGAGAAGAAGATTTACAAAGATTTTGGTGCCCCTTGGGGGCGTGGCACCACCCAGGAGGAGGGGCAACTTCATTTGAACAAATCTGAATTGGCATTAGGTAATAAACATTTAGCCAACATTTGAATAAAATTGGGCTAGTGGTTTAGGAGGAGAAGTCGATAATGTAAAGTTAACGCCGGACGGACGACGACGGACGACGGACGACGGACAGAAAGTGATTAGTAAAGCTCCCCTTGAGCTTCGCTCAGGTGAGCTAAAAATGTAAAAAGTATATCTAAACTGTGATTGCCAATAACCTTGCAATATACAAACAAAAACTACAGAGTGACTCGAAAGACCCTGGCACATATTTTGACCCTCCAATGAGTTTCAACCTTGATTTTCAAAGGTTCCAAGTTGATGTCATACCATGCTTGAGATATCAGTATGACCATCTTTCAAAACTGATGGCTCTATTTTTTAAGCCTTAGGTTATACTGTGCTCTAAAAGTTTGACAGGGCCAAAAATTTTGGGGGTTACTTTCAAAATTTTTGGCACCACCCACCTTTCTAAGTGATGAATGAGACACATACAGGAATTTCAGGAATGCATTAGAGGGATATAAATGCAATTTCCAGCAATTATAAATGAAAGTGTCAATGACACTGTAGCTCAACTTGACAAACTTGATCTTGGTAAGTTATAAATGAAATGGCAAAATTGAAGATCATTGGGACCAATGTCAGTTTTTTTGCCAGTGGCAACATTTTTTGACAGAAACCGAAGAAAATCGATAGCTCCCATCTAGAGGCCTCCCCAAACAAGCATGCCAGGTTTAAAAGCAATCCGATCATAAATGTGCCCTGTAGGGTGTACAAAAGAGAAATATTGTGGTCTGACTAGACTAAATTCTAAGAATGTTGGCAGTGGCAACATTTTTTGACGGCAATGGAAGAAAATTGATAGCTCCCATCTAGAGGTCACCGTAAATAAGCATACCAGGTTTCAAAGCAATCTAATCATAAATGAGCCCTGTAGGGTGAGCCAAAGGGAAATATTGTGGCCTGACTAAACTAAGTTCTAAGAATGTTGGCTGCGGCAACATTTTTTGATGGAAATTGAAGAAAATCGATAGCTCCCATCTAGAGGTCACCCCAAACAAGCTTGAAAGGTTTCAAAGCAATCCGATTATAAATGTGCCCTGTAGGGTGTGCCAAAGGGAAATATCGAGTCTTCTGACTAAACCAAGTTCTAAGAACGTTGGCCATGGCAACATTTTTTGCCGGAAATCGAAGAAAATCGATAGCTCCCATCTAGAGGTCACCCTAAATAAGCATACCAGGTTTCAAAGCAATCAAATCATAAATGTGCCCTGTAGGGTGTGCCAAAGGGAAATATTGTGGTTTGACTAAACTAAGTTCTAAGAACGTTGGCCGTGGCAACATTTTTTGACAGAAATTGAAGAAAATCGATAGCTCCCATCTAGAGGTCACCCCAAACAAGCATGCCAGGTTTCAAAGCAATCTGATCATAAATGTACCCTGTAGGGTGTGCCAAAGGGAAATATTGAGTCTTCTGACTAAACTAAGTTCTAAGAATGTTGGCCGCGGCAACATTTTTTGACAGAAATTGAAGAAAATCGATAGCTCCCATCTAGAGGTCTCCCCAAACAAGCATACCAGGTTTCAAAGCAATCTGATCGTAAATGTACCCTGTAGGGTGTGCCAAAGGGAAATATTGAGGTCTGACTAAACTAAGTTCTACGAACGTTGGCCGTGGCAACATTTTTTGCCGAAAATTGAAGAAAATCAATAGCTCCCATCTAGAGGTCACCCTAAATAAGCGTATCAGGTTTCAAAGCAATCAAATCATAAATGTGCCCTGTAGGGTGTGCCAAAGGGAAATATTGTGGTTTGACTAAACTAAGTTCTAAGAACGTTGGCCGCGGCAACATTTTTTGACGGAAATTGAAGAAAATCGATAGCTCCCATCTAGGGGTCACCCCAAACAAGCATAAGAAGTTTCAAAGCAATCTGATCATAAATGCGACCTGTGAGGTGTGCCAAAGGAAATTGTGGACGTACGTACTAACGTACTAACATACTAACGTACGTACGTACGTACGCCGACGGACGAGAAGTGATGGCAATAGCTCAGCTTGACTTTGTCAAGTTGAGCTAAAAAAATGCACTGAATGATCCCTGAGTGACCCCAGTGATCTATACTAGTACTGAGTGGTATTTTGGTATACTGATTATAATTGGTACTAGTACAATTTCCAATACCATCACCAATACCATAAAATTAAATCATAATCAGAGTACCGGTTTTTATTTTTTTTATTGAAAAAACTGGCAGCCCTTTTATTGCCAGTTTAAGGGTAGTTTAAAGCCAGACATGCAGTAATGGAATGTTAAATATTCAAGTGACAGTACCTGCACTTCAGAGTAATTGTTTCAGGGCCAGAACTTATTAGTCTGCCCAAGATATACCTACTCATTACAGTAGTTTCTATACTTCCATGCGATTATGATATGCTGCCATGCAATACACTGTAAAGTCATATTGTGAACATAATTTCATCAATAAAAGCAAACACACAATAACATGTTCTTCCAATTCTAGAACCGAAAAACACAGCACAAAAACAAACGTTTCAATCACCCTGCCACAGACTTGTATGCTTATATGCATATCTGGTAATCATTTAAATGGGTTCTACTGAACAGAAATGTTAAAAAATTTATAGTAATTTATATATTTTTTATACTTACCAATGACCCAGACATAGCTGGTGCTAACTCTTAAAATATAGGGCCAAACACAAATTTTGCCCCCCAATCCCCAAAATTTGCATCTAAAACTAAAGAAAACATGTCCTGAAAGGCCCTCCACACCTCGCCCCCACTGCGCATGCGCAGTGTCCAGGACGTTCCGAAATTGGCGCCATTTATCATTCTAATAACCAGTGCCTGGTAAGCGCTATGTACTCAGCGGGGAGGCAAGAGTTCCCAACTCCTGGGAGGGCCATCCCCGTCTGGGTCATTGGTAAGTATAAAAAATATATAAATTACTATAAATTTTTTAACATTTTTATACTGTACCAATGACCCAGACATAGCTGAATAGTAAAAAGGCTGGAGGGCCAAGGACATAGAGCAAAATGGAATACGCTCAATAAAATAAAATAGAGTCATCCCCTGTAGGGAAAAGAAGTAATAGGCCTTACATGTATCTTTCTTATTTATGATAAATTAGAAAGATACAACACCTTCCAAAAATTGAGCTTCATACATCCATGTACTCTATTAATATCCAATAATCCTTATACTAATAATTTTTAAAGTAAGCCAATAATAAAGTAAGTCTAGAGAATAGAGACTCTTATACTCCTAAAAGTGTGTGAGAATTGCATAATCATATCCGTTGACATATGCAAAATTCAAAAGCAATACTTTAAAAACTAAGACTTGAATGAATTTTATAAACTTAAACTTCTCACTAAACAACCATCCCAATAACAGCTCAGAATTACTAACTCCGGAGGAGGTATCCCCTTGTTTTCATAGTAAAAACAGGTGACCCAAGGGAACACCCTCCCCCCCCCCTTTTTCTTGCCCTGGGTCAAATAGCCCAGAGCGAAGAGGGCAGCCGAACGGAGACACTGCCGAAACAGACAGCCTACCTAGCTATAGTAGCAACTGTTAAGTGAATGACATTCTGAGCAGTAGATAATAGACCTAACAATAGAGGCCTCCAGAAATGGACTCGATATTTCTGAGATAAAATTCATGAATGGATGGCTGAGCGCAATGAGCAGCCTTCAAAAATCTATAATAGCAACACTATTAATGTAAGCCCAAGAAGTAGAAGAACTCTTACTTCATGAGCCGAAATCTTAAGCACAACTGCTAAGCCAATGATATACCATAAGCAGTACGCTAGTTAATAGAATCGATTAACAATAAAATGGAGCGTAACGTCCTTCTACTAGACATCAAAGACAGAAGAAGCTTACGCCCTTGTAATAAACAGATATCTGTTTATAAATACATAAACTGTACCCGGAAAGAGTAAAGGCCTATGCCCATACGAAGACGGAAGGACCTTAAAATAATAGGTTCCGGATAATAGGAGCCTAACTCTTATGCAACAATCCAACCTAAATAGTAACGGAAGTATTGATTCCGAAACTATGAAAGTGAAAATCATCCATCGATAGTGCATGAAACTCACTGACTCTACAGTAAAAGAGAAACCAACAGAATTACTGTCTAAAAGGTCAGAATTTGAAAACTACTGTTTCCAGAGGCTCAAATGATTACTTAGCTAAATAAGAACCGAAGTTAAAATCCGTATAGGAATTTAATCTAAAGATTCTAAGTCTATTTATCAAAAAGTTACTAACTGACTTAGATAAAGAGACAAAAGACTCAATTGTAAACTATCGTAGAGTGCATAGGTATGAGGTAACATAAACCTATAACCTAAATAACAACAGGCTGCAGTAGATCTTGTGAAACAAGTATACTAAAAACTAGCAATGCGTAGTATGGAGGGATCAACCATATGAACATAATGATCCCTACACCACGACGGAAGAGCCTCCACTTTAGTCGCATAGAATAGCGAAGAAGAGGATCTCCTATAGTAAGAAATCGCGTCCAAAGCTCGTCCAGTACAGTGCTTACAATGCAATACGGACCACACAACGGAATACATGAAGGTTGCGACCTTGCTGGTTGTGATAAAGATGACACGATTTACCCAGTGAAAAAAGATCCTCACATAGAGGAAGATTTCACGTTAAGATCCACAGTAGACAAGAGAGTAAATTACTCATGATCTCTGTGAAGATAGAGATGCTATCAACAGAAATGTATTGTGGTTGTTTATCTTAGCAATACCTGCTAAAACAACAGCGCCGGAGGATACGCGTATCCTATCATTGCGTCCTATAGATCAATAGAGCGTTAACAGTATTAGCTCAGAGATCTGGACAAGCCAACACATACGTCTGCAATTGATTAGCAAGCTGTGTCATAATAAAACATCATTGGGCGCTCCCATAGATAGCAAATCTGATTAAATACTTGTTTGTTGAGAGTCCATTCTGACAGCAACAAGCGACCCGTAAGAGAACGGGAGTGCGATAAAACAATCAGACGACCCCGAATATGACGGACCAAAACTGAACTTGGTGTACTATAACCAACAGACGGATTCTTTCCATTAAATTGAATAACGGAAACGAAAGAGTGCCTCCCTGGTTCCGGAGATACGCCACTACTGTCGAATTAAAGGACAGGAATTTGGGCATGCATTTCTGAATAATGTTCATGCAATGACATAAAGCAAGCCTAAAAAAACATTATTCCGCGGAAGTTAAACTGATAGCTAAAAGACTGCGGAACCCAAAGACCCTGGCACTTCGAATCCGTAGGGATCAGTATATATCCCAATCTGTTTGACTGGCAACCGTCATAACAGCCACACTAGGGTCCGGCAACTGCGGCGGCACTCTCTGAGTCAACCACCGAATGTTTGCCCCAGTCTGAATCTCTTGTAACAGTAGATAGACAAGAGAATGTATAAACCAAGCAATTCATGGATTGCCGGAAAGTTGCCGTCGAAGAGAAGCTCCTCCGAGAACGAAGCGACTCTGAGAGAATTCTTAACCTACTATCCACGCGTGGATGTAGCTAGGGCTGCATCACGTCTAAACACTCCAATCAGCCACTGAAGGGCGGAGTTATACGTGAACAAAATACTGCCCTCAAAAGAAATTACATTGAGAATAATATCCCGTAAATCTTTTCTTGAAGACGTAATGATAACGCCTCAGTAAGGCGGATTACGTATAATAAAGCGTCTAAGTTAAGTCTACTATACATAATGTCGTTC
The DNA here is from genome assembly GCA_031216915.1 of Pictodentalium vernedei. Lineage (NCBI taxonomy): Eukaryota > Metazoa > Mollusca > Scaphopoda > Dentaliida > Dentaliidae > Pictodentalium > Pictodentalium vernedei. The sequence goes on from CM062294.1 coordinate 175,362,086, forward strand.
CCAATATTGAAATTGGAAAAGACATAAACGGCGAAAAAGAATATATGCAGTCTTTAATCACACCGTCTAGACGCATATGAACTCTCGGTTTGCCCTGCTCTGCCAAAATAAACTATATGTAAAAAAGATAAAATGGCAGAAATGAGCCACGCGGACAAGAAACTAAACTATCATGCTTAGTAGCAGGCTTGTATATATATATATAATATATATATATATATAGCGTCGAAAAATAAAACACATGTTGTAATGACAATATTGGACTGCGTCGGTAAGTCAGGGACAAAGTCCCTGTACCGATCGAAAAATCCGAGTCCAATGACGCTATAAGTCTCTTATCCAAGATCGCAGCAATGAAGTCCGAAAAATAATCACTGGAAGAAATGCCAGAAGATATGAAAGGCATCTTCCGATACTACTAAAGGGAAAACTCGAAATCTTTCGAATCCCTTTCGCCATCCTGTCGGACCCTATAAAGCGTTCGGTCGTCCGTAGCTTGATGCAACCGCGGACCGCACCGACCCAGCGCCGTCGGATAATTCCTGATTCGACCGAGAAACCGTCAATTGCTGGGATGCTGCGAAACAACTGTGCTAACTCGGATAGCACGTCCGTCACCGAGGCCTGAGGAGCAGCGGTCTTACGATGCATTGCCGCAGGAAGCTCCGAGATCGTTACCCCGTGCATACTTCCAATATGCGAGCGAACGGAGTGTATAGGCCTCGTGTCCCTTGGCTACCGGATGGCGCGACCTATTCGCTGTGGAATCACTGAATGCCGAAACTGATCGGATACTCGAGGTCACGTAGCCAATGTGCGGTCGTGTGCCCTGCTGTGAGGATGAGGAAGCATTAAAGACAGTCTCTCGGACTGTCAATATAACGGAGCGTCCCGAGCAACGGACATATGCTCCGAATGTAAAATATCTGAACCACAACATGCGGTCCCCTATGTTGTTGGCTTCCTCCGATCTGTCCTCAATCTGCCGTCACTGGGTGAGTACTAAAGTAATTAAAGTGCTCGCATCACCCAAATCTCCTTCCTAGACCGCAACGGACGAACCCGGCAGCCGAACCATTCGATGAATGTATGCTACACCGGGTGAGCTAGCGAATGTCATTCCGTAAGCGATAGACATATTCCATGAGCACTTATTGCCGCTAACTCTTCATTAACTATGACGACAGAGGCACACTTTTGAAAGACATCTCCATAACTCTTCGAACAAGAAACCAGAAATGCTTGGATAGCAAGCATAAAATAATAATATATATAGCGTCGTTCAATAATTCGAAAGTTTGTGTGACATTATTGGATTATGTCGGAACTGAGGGACGATGTCCCTGAACCGAACCAAAAATTTCTAAGTCCACCGACGCTATCAGTTTCTTATCCGGCATCGCAGCATATGTTGTTCCGAAAGGGAAAGCTTGAAATCCACCGAATCCCTTTCGGTATCCCGTCGGACCGGATGAAACTTTCGGACGTCCGTACCCGCTTCCGCGGAGCGTCCCGACCCAGCATCGTCGGATAAAATATATGCGACAGATTCAGTTGATGCTGGGATGCTGCGATAAACTGTGCTATTAAGGAAAGCACGTCCGTTCCCGAGGCCTGTGCCGTAGCGGACTTACGATGCATTGCCGCTGGAAGCTCCGTGTACGTTGACTCCCGCACACTTCCTATGCGAACGTCCGGAGTCTGCAGGCCTCGAGTCCCCGGCTACCGACCCAGCGCTGTCGGATAATTCTCGATCCGACACCGTTTCTGTCGGCTGCTGGGATGCTGCGATAAGCTGTGCTATGTGCACAAGAATGTCCGGCGTCGAGACCTGCGGAGGCGCAGTCTATCGGTGCTTCGCCGAGGGCAGCTCCGCATCAGATGGCTCACGCATACTTCCTATGCGAACGTCCGGAGTCCATCGGTCTCGAATCCCTGGCTGCCGGATGGTGTGACCTGGTCGCCGAAGAATCCTTGATCGGCGAAGCTGGTAATATATCGGCGGTCACGCAGCCAAGGTGCGGTCGTGTGCGCTGATGAGAAGAGGAAGCCTTAGCAGTCTCAGCGGACTGCCTATACAACGGAGCGTCCCGAGCGACGGACGTATGCTCCGCTAACAACACATTTGTACCACAACATCTGGGGCCAGATGTTGTTGAACGAGAGAGGGGCCTCTCTCGCTTGCCGTCCGGATGGACCGGAACGAGCTATGAACCGGACTAAAAGGCTTCCTCCGTTCTCCCTCCGATCCGCCGTCACTGGGTGTGCATTAAGTTAATTTTATAGTGCTCGCATCACCCCAAAATTCCTTCTAGACCGCAACGGACGAACCCGGCTGCCGAACCATTCGGTGAATGGATGCTACACCGGGCGAGCTAGCGGACGTCAAAGGCCGTCGAACCTACTAGGGTCCTCTTAGGCAATTGGCGTATTACATGAGCACTTTTCCGCTAGCCCTTCATTAATTGTGACGACGGAGGCACACTGTTGGAAGACATCACAGATACATCACCCTAATCTTGATCGTCTGAAATAGAAATTGATAAAGTAGAGTGACCCTGCGGGGAAAGGACCGGAGTGTCCAAATCCCCAACAACATACCGTGACATACGCTTCCCATATTGTCATCGAAATCATACGATACAGAACAGGAGTTAATGCGAGTACACTGACCACATATAGAATGATAATAAGGTCAGAGGAAGACTTCCTCCTAAAACAATTGATCAATATCCTTTCAATGAGAAAAGAAAACAAGTCCTGGTACTCGCACTAACCCCTGGCAATCAAATACATAATAATAATATGATCCATTAATATAGAAAAAATAATTGAAATCAAAATATTTTGAAAAAATATTTTTTCAGAACAGCCCAAGTTTCTGAAAAGTAACGTTGAGCCCCAATGGATCCCAAGCCTAAGTGTGGACAAAAATTTTAAAAATATTTTAAACAATTTATTCAACACTTACGAACAATAATAATGTATCTAGTTATGATTAAAATAACATAAAGATATTATTATTTAGAAATCCCCCCCTCACACAGAGGGCTGTTGTAAATGTAAACAATGAGTGTAAAAACACTAAAATAAGACTCCAGGCACCCAGGCCCGAAATCAGTTACCAAAAATACACCATCTGATGCAAAACAGAGACTTCCAGGGAAGAAACTGCAGAACATCAGATGGTAGATGCAGAACACAACGCCTAACCACCCGTAGGTGAAGACGTAAACATGGGGAAAGAACAGAATTCATTCTGTTATAAGCTAAAACTCCCAAGAAATTTTAGTAATAATAATTACAGAAACTATGCCAAAAGCATGGGAGAATAGCAAGGGGGAACTTAAAGGACAGGGAGAGAGGAAAAACACTTGAAAAAACAGTGTAACTAAATAATCAGAATGACAACAAAATGGCTGCTGCCTTGAAAATAGGTAACTTAACATAATTTCATTAAAAAATTTTAAGTTACAGCCCTGATAATATTCTGTCACACATTCTTTTCCTCTCCTCCTTTTCTATCCTCCTTAGAATCACCATTTCACTAATATTTATGTGTCTGGCATCATTTAAACTGAGATTTAAAAGCACAAAGATCAGTCAGATGTTAACTGATGAAGGGCCAAACTTAGAATGATAAATGGCGCCAATTTCGGAACGTCCTGGACACTGCGCATGCGCAGTGGGGGCGAGGTGTGGAGGGCCTTTCAGGACATGTTTTCTTTAGTTTTAGATGCAAATTTTGGGGATTGGGGGGCAAAATTTGTGTTTGGCCCTATATTTTAAGAGTTAGCACCAGCTATGTCTGGGTCATTGGTACAGTATAAAAATATCCTTTGTAAAATGAATATGATTTTTTTCCATGTTCCTTCAGTGTTTCCTGGCAGAAATTATAGTGCTAGGGTTTAGAAGGCAAATTAATAAATGTATTTTGATCTTACCTGAGCCCCCTTTGACATTTCTCCCCTGACTCCATGTGTTATACTGTCGATTTCCACTTTGTCTTGCTTTGTTTACACCTCTTGGCTCATGACGTCCTTTTGGTATTACTTTTTTCCCTTCAGACCGTTTCTCAGGAATAGTGTATTTTGGAATTCCTTTGAAAAACCAGGCACCAGATCTTTTCCACAGCTACAAACCAGAATAAAACTTGATTAATATAAAGTCACAATGCCTGAACTGGGAGCTAGTATCAGGGTTCTATAAACAAGATATGATTTTGTTCATTTCATATGGATACAAGCTTTTAACAGATCTTTGACTAAGTACAAGGGCAAAAACTATTTAATGCTTGAAATCGAGCTGCCGCAAACTAATGTCAAGCATATCTGGCAATATCTGACCTTGACATTATAAAAGTAGTTCATTATACGAAATCTCAACAGACCAACCAATTTTGACTATGTTCAAATGCAATAACTGTGACACTGAAATCAAGCCCAAAGCAAGTTTATGTCATGCCCAGACCAGGAAATAGCATGTGATCAATCATTTAGGTTACATGGGGTTTAGTTACATCAGGTGTAATATATGCCAATGCAGTACAGGTTATGATAAAACAACACAGCATAAATTAACTTCCTAATCATGTGTGTTTTGCCAGTCAGATATGACAATCTTTCAAAACAAACTCAACTCAAAGGTTGTGCATTGCATCCACATATTACCAGAGGGGCATGCCATTTACATCTTCACAGACTTTCTGTGAAAAATAAAAAGCAAAAACTAATGCGCTATTTTGGTCAGATCTCACATTAGTTGTTGCTATTTATTTTAGCAGAAATTCTGTCAAAAAGTAAATAACATGCCTTGCATAGTGAATACAGAGAAAGTAGAAAAATATTTTAGCACCTTTTTTCCTGTGGGTTACCACCAGGTCATATAGCATAACCTGCTAATAGGTTACAATGTAAGCTCTTATGTCCAGGTCTGCATGCCCATCTGGAGGTGATGCTGATCAGGTATACCAAGTTTCAAACCAATATCTTAAAACAATGTCAAAGCTGTTTACTCCACAAAATTTCCACATACTATTACCAAATTTAGAATTCAAGGGCAATATTTCACTTTGCTAAAATCAAGCCACAGCACATATATGTTACAGCTATCTACATGTGGCATTGATTATTTATACCAAGTTAAAAACCAATATCAGTCCACAAGATTTTCCCATCTAACTGTAAAATTCAAGGACAATAACTCGAAAATGCTCAAAAAGATATATAGCAAATTTATGTTAAGCAAATATGCACTGGTTGTATATCAAGTATAGCTAGTTTTAAAGAAATATCTTATAAAATGTAGAGGTAATTAGCTCCACAATATTTCAATGGATTAGGCCACTCAAAGTAGCTCTTCTGTTTCTTGGACCATTATTTGTAAAATTGCATGCGGGCAAGCGGTTTTTTATTTTATTTTTTATTTCTGTAATTATTTCTTTGCCATCAAAATTTCATGTTCTTGGTTTATGTTTTAGGCCTCATAATCTATGGAATAACATGGGTGGTGGTGTATTTCGTCCCTTGAGAGCAAGAAGGCTTTGCAATGCTAAAGCATTGCAAAGCCTTGTGGCACTCAAGAGATACATTTATCAATTTTGTTAACTTGGGTAAAATATCAGATATAAACCATTTAATTTTCAATTTTTTAAGTTTGCATTGGTTATAAAAAGAAATCATGCAGCAGCTAAAATGACCATGCAGGAGGTGCCTGAGAAACAGATTTTTAACTTTTTAAGGCTTAATTAGCTCCACAATATTTCAACAGATTACTCAACCAACTTTGTTTGCAGGGGTATAATATAAAAATTATGAGATTTTACACAAATTTTATCAAAATTTTTAAAAATCTGAGGCCAATATTTCATCTCTGAATATGACCACAGTGACTTAGCTGGTAGAGTGCTGAATTATCTTTTATGGCCTTTTGTAACTTTTCAAATATTCTATTGCTGCCAACAAGGAAACGTTTGGTTCAGCAATATTTTGTTCGTAAATAATTGATTTGTTACAATTTATTGGATAGTGCCCATTGGCACTCTCCAATATATTGAATCAAAACTATTTCTATAAACATTTTTTGTTTTACTGCTCGGCATACAACAAGCTAATGCACACATTGTAAAGCCACTAGAGTGGCTCTCAGCACTTTTCAAAACAGCCATGATAGTGGCTTCAAGCACTCATCCAGTTAAATTAATCATCATTGTAACCCACTAGGACACATATTACATGTCAAATGTAAGAGCATCTAGATCACAAGTCCATGTGGAAAGGATTTAATTAGTTCACTGTGCTTCTTTCCAGCTATGTGGTTTTTTAGTGCCGATTCTCCCAAGTTGCCAATGTCAATGTTTGTTTTACCAAGTCCACATCGGGCTTCATTTACATGTGGCAACGTTTCTAGCCATGCTTTATATTTCTCCATTTGCAGCCATTCCACATTGAATTTACATTTTCCGACCATAGCTGTACAATAACTTCACCCAGTAATGCAAATGTATTGTTAGTTAATTATGTGTAAAGGTTTTCTTTTGACACAGTTCAATAACAAAAGACAGGTCACATTATCGGTGAGAATAAAAGCTGCAACCTGATTAGCTAATGCAATGAATGTTGTATGAGAGCAGAGCTCTGATTGGACAGTATTTGTGTTATGCTGGAAAAGTTATTTATATCATGCAAGCATGTAATGGGCCAAATAATACTGGGGATACCCGATGCCCAATTAAGGAGGCACGCTCTGTTTTTCTATGAAAAAACACCGACTTTATGCACTGTCAAAATGTATGCAATTATGCAAGTTATTACAGCAATTTTTTTTCATAAACATGCTCGATTATTGACGCTACATATTTTTCAAGCACTTTTCCGGACTTTACTACTGGAGATACAATTTTCAAGCACTTTCCAGGCCCTGGAATTTCGATTTTTTATTTAATTCAAGCACTTTCAAGTACATCCAAGGACCCGTACGAACCCTGCCATAGTGTTAACTGTGAAAACCTTCAAGTGTGATTGCGGTGGCCTGACATCAACAAATTTGTGATAAAAGACCACCAAATATGAAGGTTTTGGGTCCATAGTTTATAGAAATAAGACTTGACAGCAGGGTCTTGACAAGATGATTTTATTTAACCCTTTGAAACCCAATTCCAACTTTGCTCCATTTTATTACCAAAGCACAGGTGCTACAACATGTGTTATTATAAACCTGCAGTTTGAAAAATTATATCAGTGGTTTTCAGTCATGTTTTGGCTGTCTCTATGGGAAGTCAAGACTTTACTAGATGCCAATGCAATCCCTCAGGACATGACCCACAATGAAGTGGAAGAACTGAGTAATATATCTGTACTTGTCAACTTCTATTACAGAATACTACACAGAAACACAATTATAAGGGGAAACAAATACGAGATCTATATATTTTTCTTCTCTATTATTCCTTACCTCTCTGGTTTCACTACATATTTTACATAACCATAATGGGTGCCTCTGGCTATTGTAGGTGTCAATACCACATTTTGTACACACAGCCTATAAAAAAGTAACATAGATTACAAGGAGAACCAAATTAACAAGTTTATAATCAGTTGAAATCAGATCAAACACTTTTAAATGTATTACAAGAATAATGCAGTCACTCTTATGCAATCAATAATAAATAAAGCTACACACTCTTGTATTCATTTATTGTTTATGGTCACTTTCATCATCTATGACGACATCATTATCAAACAAAAGATATGAAGTGTACAGTTCAGATGCCATGGACTGGTCGTAATCCACCCATGGGCAGTGATGTCCATGCATGTGTTTACCAGATAATAAAAATAATCATCATTAAAATTTTAATTAATGAAGCAACAGGTTGTACACGATGCTTCATTAATTAAATTTTTAATGATTATTCCTATAATTAGTGTTGGAATAAAATTTGATATATTTACATGTCCAATGCATCAATATCATAACTAAATAAAAAGGCAACAAAAACCCAAACATTTCATGTCAACAAGAAAAGACCCCAGGTGACCTAAGGTGCTTATTGGAAAGAAGATTTGGAACAAAGGTACATCAAAGAATATATATAGATGTGACTGGATATTTTTAAACAAAACCTTCCAACAAAGCATGACAGAATGTTATACTACAGTACAGCCACCATGGACTGGTCACTTTCCATACGTGAGCAATAGTTCCACGGACACAATAACATAAGATTCCAAATACAAATTATGAAATTAATCATCAAACATTTATTTAATGAAACACTGGGTACAACCTGGTACTTCAGTAATTAAATTTTTGCCAATGATGATTTTTGTTACCAGGTTAATGCATGCGTGGACATCACAGCCCACCCATGGATTACGACCAGTCCACAACAGCTGTACTGTACCAATGATCTTAATAGTCTTGGGCAGTATACCGATTTTGTGGTATAGCTTCGGTATTGTATTGATACAAATACTGTACCAAGAACAAATCAAGATATTAAAAATTTCGCTATTTAAAATTCCATGCCAAGTAGACCAGAAATCTATTCATAATAATGGCAAAACTTAACATGCCGTATACCTTGGTACACAGCACCAACATACCCTCAAGTGGGCAATCAGGATTGTGTCTTACCCAAGGCCACAATGCAGTTACCACTGGTCAGAATCAAACCCTGTACCTTTCGGTTTGATGACCAATGTTCTACTCACTGAGCCACCACACATCCAGGGAGGATCATTAATAATTTAATCCTGCAGCCCAAGAGGATTATAGGATTAAATTATTACTGATTCTCCCCCACAAAGGCAAAACAGATTTAGCCTTATTATTGTAATTGCAATGCCATTCAGAAACACAATGTTGCAAGTGGTTGTCAACTGGTAGAGTGCTGAATTGTGTTTGGCCCTTAAAATTTGTTTCTGCAATTTTGCTTTGTTACAATTTATGGGATAGCGCCAGTAGGCACTCTCCCATAAATTGTAACAAGAGGCCTGCATCGTAAAGCGCTGCTAATGACCCCGACCACAAAAAAATTTCTAAGTTGAAAGAGTGAAAAAGGGCCATAACTCTGGGAAAAATGTGTCAAAGAAACTCACGCTACACAGGAATTGTTCCACCATGATGCTCTATCAAAACCCCAAATATCATTCAAATCGGAGTAGCAGTGGGCGAGACAGAAGGGAAAATGTTGGTATGGATGGACGGACAAATGAACAGATGGACGGTCTCCATTGGAAACCCCTTCGACTTTGTAAGTCAGGGCATAACAAGACAAATCCTAACAGATAAAATAATATCACTTCAACGATCATATGAAGCACATCCACAGAATATGAAGCTTTTAACCCTTTACACAATGCAGACGATATCAAAATTTATTATTTTAAATATCATTTTCTAAATGTTTTCAAAAGATTTCAACGAAACCATATCATGTGACCCCTCATTTGGATCGAGTTCAATGAGCTCGTTCCAAAGAGGGGTCACATGAAATGGTTTAGTTCAAATTTTTTGAAAAATAAATTTTTTTCAGCTGTTCAATTCGCATATTATGCAGGTGGATGCGGGCGATTCGTTTGGTAAAGGGTTAAACTGTGGTACTGGCACTTCAGAATAAAGCACAAATATCGGTTTCCAACACTCTACCATTTAAGGTTACTTTCAGCACTCCTGGTTATATCCTAACTACAACACAAGAATAATATCAATTAAAACGAATTATTTATACCAATGCTGTCCATTATAGAGGGCTTCCCCTGACACATTGGTTGCTGGGTACTAACTATTTTGCCAGTAAAACAGAACCTGTTTACCCAAAAAAACAAGCATTGGTGTACTTCCCAAAGGTTCTCATGGTGAACCAACTACGACACAGATAAACTGTTTGAGTTTTTTTTTTTTTTTTCTTTTATTGGTGTTTAAGGTCACAGTCTGCAGCTATGGCTAAATCAAGACTGTAACATAGGTATGAAGTCATGCTGAGTATACCTCTGATGCCCATTTTAGTGAACTTCCTACGCCAGGCATTGGTTATCTGGTCCTATTTATCAGTAAAGCAGAACTTGTTTAATATGGTAAATGTAAATAAACACTTCTCCACTTCCCAGGTTAACACTGGGGATGTAAAAGGTTTGACAGAGGTTGGAGAGCTTCTTTGACTTAAGGATTAACCCTTTACCCAACGTAACGGCCAAAACCGGCCAGCGCTATTCTCAAAAATCGTCAATTAATTTTCAAAATATTTTCATTTTTTGTCTCAAAAACATAGGTTATGACCCCTCGTTGGAACGAGCTCGTCGAGCTCGTTCCAACGAGGGGTCATAACCTATGTTTTTGAGACAAAAAATGAAAAAAATTAGTCATTCAAGAATTTTTTTTGCAAGTGTCGTCTGCTTTTCATGTTAGGTAAAGGGTTAATAATAGTTGAAGAACTTATTCAAAATCAAAATGTGGCCTTATTTTACTGAGCTTTACATAAAAAAGCCAAAACACAGACATCACAAATGATTTGAAAATAATCTGAAGAGAAAAAATACGTTGCTTTGCAATTTTAGTTGAAAACAGAGGTTGAATAAGCACAAAAATTGTTTTTCATTTCTTTCATCATAACCACAAAGAACTGTCCAGTGGAAAAGTCACCTCACAGTGGTTTAGAAGTAAACCCATCTACCCATACTGTACATACCACAAACATTTTCAGAACTGAGAGCATGTCATCTACCCAAGAGTGATATGAAAGTCTACAGATAATTTTATCAAGAGATATTATCCTACAAGTTAAGCTAACTGCATTTTTTTCTCATGCCACATAAACTAAACACCAAGATACAAGCTAACAAATCTGTGATAATACCAGATATTACTCCTAATAAAAAGACATGGTTCTTTGTGAAAAATAATTCATGAATAAGGCCCTACAAAGTAGATCTTGTTTCTCAGGTCATTTTTTTGTAAAATTGCTTGTGGATGGGTGTTTTTTTTTATTCTATTTTTTTATTTTTATAAATATTTCTTTGCCATCGAAAGTTCATGCTTTTGGTTTGTTTTATGTTTTAGGTTTCATAGTCTACAGAACAGCATGAGTGGTGTATTTCGTCCCTTGAGTGCAAGAAGGCTTTGCTATGCTAAAGCATAGCAAAGCCTTGTTGCACTCATGGGACAAATTTATCAATTTTTTTAATTTGGGTAAAATATCAGACATAAACCATTTAATTTTGATTTTTTTACGATTACATCGGTTATAAAAAGAGTGCATGCAGCAGCCAAAAGGACAATGCGGGAAAGCCTGAGAAACAGATTTTTAACTTTTTAGGCCTAATATGTTTGTGAATATAAGCTAGCATGGTGTCATACGATAACATTAGAGCAAATTTTTCAAACTTGTGTCACTTTGCCATGTAAATCTTAGTGGAAAGAGATCTCAAGCATCTGAGAATATTGCAAACTTTCGTACATGCCATTATGGGCATGAACGTTAAAAAATTTATAGTAATTTATATATTTTTTATACTTACCAATGACCCAGACATAGCTGGTGCTAACTCTTAAAAAACTAGGTCCAAACACAAATTTTGCCCCCCAATCCCCAAAATTTGCATCTAAAACCAAAAGAAATCATGTCCTGAAGGACCTCCATACTTTGCCCTTACTGCGCATGCGCAGTGTCAAGGACGTTCCGAAATTGGCGCCAATTATCATTCTTACAAGCAGTGCCTGGTCAGCGCTATGTACTCAGCGGGGAGGTATGAGTTCCCAACTCCTGGGAGGGCCATCCCCGTCTGGGTCATTGGTAAGTATAAAAAATATATAAATTACTATAAATTTTTTAACATTTTTATACTGTACCAATGACCCAGACATAGCTGAATAGTAAAAAGGCTGGAGGGCCTAGGACATAGAGGAAAATCCAATAAGCTCAACTATATAATATAGAGTCAACCCCTCAAGGAGAAAAGGAGTATTAGGCTTTACATGTATCTTTCTTATTTTATGTTAAATTAGAAAGATACAATACCCTTCATAATTGAGCACAATAACATTCATGTTCTCTATTAACATCCAGTATAACCCTTTATACTAATTATTTCTAAAGTAAGCCAATAAATAAAGTTAGTCCAGAGAATTGAGACTCTTTATATTCTTTAAAAGTGTCCGGGGATTGTATATTAACGCCCGTTTGACACTTGACATATACAAATGCTTCACACCGAGCTACACATTAAAAATATGACATGAATGAATTTTTAACATTAATATTACACTTTAAAACCATCCCGGAAACGACTCAGAAATACTGACTTCGGAGGAGGCATTCCCTTGCTTTTCACTATAAAGCAGGTGACCTAAGGGAACACCCTCCCCCCCCCCCCCCCCACCTTCCCCTTGCCCTGGGTCAAATAGCCCAGAGCGAAGAGGGCAGCCGGACGGAGTCACTGCCGGAACAGAAAGCCTGCATAACTATAGTTGCAACTGTTTAGTGGACGACATTCTGAGCAACAGATAACGGACCTAAACAATGCAGGTCTCCAGAAATGGACTCAATATTTCTGAGATAAAAATTTGTGAATGTGGATGGCCGAGACCAATAAGCAGCCTTCATTAAATCTGTAATAGCAATACTATTAGCGTAAGCCCAAGATGTAGAAAGAGCTCTTACTTCATGAGCCAAAATCTTAAGCACAGACTGCTGAGAAGAAGATAAATTTTCATAAGCAGTACGGATAGTTAATTGAATCCATCTAGCAATAGAATGGACCGAAATGTCCTTTCTATTAGGCATCAGAGACAGAAAGAAACGTTTTCGTCCCTTTCTGATAAACTGAGATCTCTGTTTATAGATACGTAACGCTCTAACAGGACAGAGTAAAGGCCTACGCCCGTCTGAAGACGGAAGAGCCTTAATAACAATAGGTTCCGGATATTTATTAGGAGCCTGATTCTTAGCTAAAAATCCCACATTAGTAGTGAAGGTGATAGTGTTCCCGACACTACGATAGTGAGAATCATCCACCGACAGTGCATGAAGCTCACTGACTCTTCTAGCAGAAGAGAAAGCTAAGAGAAAAGCTGTCTTATAAGACAAGAATTTGAAATCTACTGTCCCAAGAGGTTCAAATGGTTTTTCCTTCAGTTTAAGAAGAACCCAAGCTAAATTCCACTTAGGAATTAACCTAAGAGTTCTGGGTCTATTTATCGAGAAGTTTCTAACTAACTTAGATAAAGAGACATTAGATCCAATTTGTAAACTATCATGATGTGCATAGGTATCAGATAACATAGACCTATAACCCTTAATAGTAACAGGCTGCAGTTTGATTTCGTCAAACAAGTATACTATAAAGTTTGCAATGTCTGGTATGGAGGGATCAAAAATATCAACAGAATGATCCCTACACCAACGACGAAAAACCTTCCACTTAGCCGCATAGTTTAGCAAAGAGGAGGTCCTCCTACAGTTAGAAATCGCGTCCACTGCTCGTCCTGTGAAGTGCTTGCCATGAAAGAAAGACCGCACAACGGAAAAACGTGAAGGTTGAGACCTTGCGGGTTGTGATGGAGTTGACGCGGTTTCCCCTGCAAAAGAAGATCCTCCTGTGGAGGAAGCTTTCGCGGTAGGTCCCACAACAGACACCAAAGTAGATTTATCCACGGTCTCTGTGGATACAACTACCAACAGAATCTTGCATTGAGATTGTTTTATCTTTAGCAATACTTGCTGAATTAACGGCGCTGGAGGATACGCATATCCTATCATTCCGTCCCAAGGGATCGACAGAGCGTCTACTGCAAATGCTCTTGGATCCGGACACGGAGACACATACGTCTGCAACTGATTGTTGAGATGTGTCGCAAATAAGTCTATCATTGGCCGTTCCCATTGGTAGCAAATCTGATTGAATACTTGTTTGTTGAGAGTCCACTCCGACGGCAACAAGCGACCCTTTCGTGAAAGGGAGTCTGCTAGTACGTTCAGACGACCCGATATATGACGGACCGAAAGTAGAACTTGATGTTCTAGAGCAAACAGAAGGATTCTTTCCGTTAGATTGAACAACGGAATTGAATGAGTGCCTCCCTGATTCCGTATATACGCCACTACTGTCGTACTGTCGGATAGGATTTGGACATGAACATTGTGAATAATGTCCATCCAATGACGTAACGCAAGCCAAATTGACATCATTTCCTTGATGTTTATGTGCTTGCCCAGGAATTGCGGATCCCAAAGACCCTGGCATCTCGAATCCGTTGGGATCAATGATGCACCCCAACCTGTTTGACTGACATCCGTCATAATGGTAAAACTCGGATCCGGCAACTGCAGCGGAACTCCCTGAGTTAACCACTGAATGTTTGCCCAAGTCTGAATCTCTCGTTTCACTTGATCTGACAAGAGAACGTCTATGTCGAGCGAATGAATTTTCACACTCCAATTCTGAGTCAAGAAAATTTGGAGAGGACGCGTGCGTAACCGCCCCATCGGAATGAGATCCGCAGCGGCTCCGCACAGACCTATCAGTCTCATGAACTCCCTCGCAGTGACTTTGTCTGCGTGCAGACAATAGCGAGCGTAACAACTGACTAATATCGCTCTGGTTAACGGCAGACGAACGAGATTGTTGTGCGTCTCGAAGCTCATTCCCAGATGTGTGAATGACTTGGACGGCACCAGATCCGACTTCTCCTCGTTTATTATAAAACCGAGACGTCGGAGCAATAGAAGCAGATTCTGCACATCGTTCTGAAGCGTTAACTCATTGCCGTACCTCTGAAGAATGTCTCCAGGTAGGCCGACGTTACCGCAGACGAATGAGCTCGGAAATACATCATTACCGAGTTCATTACCCGAGTGAAAGCCCAGAGTGCTAGATTCAATCCGAAGCACATCGCCCAGAATTGATACACCACCCCTAGGACTGCGAAGCGTAGATACTTTCTGAATGTCGGATGTACCATGACATGAAAGTACGCATCTTTGAAATCTATGCTTGTTGCATAGTCGTTCACCCGAATACTCGCTCTGACCGATCGAATCGTCTCCATATAAAACTTGGAGCGACGATCAGCTTGTTTATCGAGCTCAAATCTATGACTGGACGGAACGAGCCGTCTGGTTTCGGAACCAGAAACAGATGGCTGTAGAATCCCGGTGTCTCCTGGTTTTCTACGACCTCTACCGCGTTCTTCCCTAAAAGAGACTGCACCTCTGATAACAGAGCGTCTCTTTTCTGCGGATTTGACAGAAGTTGAGTCCATTTTGGACTTCGAGTTAATGGAGGCTTTCGTTTGAAGGATATCTTTAGACCTTCCGAAATCACCCCTCTCACCCAAGGGTCGTCCGTAATCGACGCCCGCTCTTGTGAAAAACTCGACAACCTTCCGCCAACCGGCACGCGATAGAGGTTGAAGCCATCACCTCCTGGACCTGCGAGGCCTGCGGAAGGAGAAACCACGTCCTCCGCGACCCTCACCTCGTCCCGTCGACCTCGGGGCGTCCGACCGGTTGTCCCGGCCCGAAGGACGTCCCGCACGTGAGTCGCTGCCTTGACGGTCTCTTGAATAAGACCGAGAGGACGCACCGGAACCTCTATAGGAACCTCTCTTGGGCGCATTAGACCCAGAAAAGCCTGTCTTACTCTTAACTGCCGTGTCCGACTTCTTAGAAGCAGATTTAAACAGCAGAGAATCCAAAGCTTTCTTAGTAATTTTATCGTAAATTGCAGAAAGCTTGCCGTCGAAGAGAAGTTCTCCGGAGACCGAAGCGACTCTGAGAGAGTTCTTCACCTTACTATCCACGAGTGTGGATGTAGCTAGGGCTGCGTCACGTCTAACCAACTCCAGGTTTGCCACTGAAAGGGCAGAGTTACACGTGGAATAAGCTACTGCCCTTGAAAGTCGTCTTAAAGAGGATTGTATATCCTGGAATTCTTTCCCTTGAAGACGCAGTGATAACGTCTTAGTAAGGTGGTCTGCGTAAGATAAAGCATCTAAACTGGCTCTGTTAGACGAAATAGTCGTCTCCAACACCGCGGTTGGAATAGACGCAGACAACGGTAATGATAATTCTAAGTCTTCCGCCTCGTCGTCCATACGCAGAGGAACTCTCGGGATACCCTGTCCTGCCGTATCGAATTTATTCCTTCCATTAATGAAAGGCAGGTTAAGAGTATTGGCGGACAAGAAACCTGCTTTTCCTGTTTTGGAAGCAAGTTTGAATATAGCGTCGTTCAATAATTCAAATGTTCTTGTGACATTATTGGACTGAGACGGAAACTCGGGAGCGATGTCCCTGAACCGCTCAAAGAAATCAGTGTCCAATGACGCTATAATTCTCTTGTCCGGTACCGCAGCAGTCTGGCCTGACGGAACAACTTGAGGAAGAAAGTGCCGGATGAAGTCCACGGCAGCTTTATGTTGTTCCGAAAGGGATAGCTCCAAGTCATCCGTATCCCTTTCACCATCCGGTCGGACCTCATGATGCTCCCGGTCGTCCACACCCGATGCTTCGGCGGAGCGTACCGACCCAGCGCCGTCGGATAATTCCCGATCCGACACCGTTTCTGTCGGTTGCTGGGATGCTGCGATAAGTTGTGCTATTTGAACAAGCAATCGAGGCCTGCGGAGGCGCAGTCTTTCGCTGTTTCGCCGAGGGCAGCTCCGCATCTGGTGACTCCCGCATACTCTTCCTATGCGAACGTCCGGAGTCAACTGGCCTCGTGTCCCTGGCTACCGGATGGCGTGACCTGGTCGGCGAAGAATCCCTGATCGGCGAAGCTGGTAAAATATCGGCGGTCACGTAGCCAAGGTGCGGTCGTGTGCGCTGGTGAGAGGAAGAAGCCTGAGCAGTCTCAGCGGACTGCCTATACAACGAAGCGTCCCGAGCGACGGACATGTGCTCCGCTTGCGACACATTTTGTACCACAACATCTGGTCCCAGATGTTGTTGTACGAGAGAGGGGCCTCTCTCGCTCTGGGCCCGGCTGGACCTGGACGAGCTAGGAACCGGACTCGAAGGCTTCCTCCGATCTCTCCTACTATCCGCCGTCACTGGGTGTGCACGTTGAATGTTTATAGTGCTCGCATCACCCAACATTTCCTCTTGGACCGCATCGGATGAACCCGGCTGCCGAACCATTCGGTGAATGGACGCTACACCGGGCGAGCTAGCGGACGACATTTGTCTTATCTCCATGAGCACTTTTGCCGCTAGCACTGTATTCATTTGTGACGACGGAAGCGCACTTGCGGAAGATAACATGGAAACATCACCCTGTTCTTGTTCCTCTGAAATAGAAACTGATAGAGTAGAGTGACCCTGCGGAGAAAGAGCCGGCATAGCCCTTTCTCCACTAACAACATATCGTGACACACGTTTCCAATGTTTGTCATCCCAATATTGACATATTGAACAGGGATTAGTGCGAGTACACTGACTAAAATTAATACAATGATCATGAAAGTCAGAGGAAGATTTCTTCCTATTACAATTTGAACAATATCATATCCTTTCATTGTGAAAAGTCAACAACAAGTCCTAGTACTCGCACAAACCCCTAAACACAAAGATACATAATAACATGATCCATTAATATTGAAAAAACAATAGAAAATCAAAATAATTTTTGAAAAATATTTTTTCAGCGAAGCCCAAGTTTCTGAAAAGTAATGTTGAGCCCCAATGGATCCCAAGGCTAAGTGTGGTCAAAAATTTTAAAATTATATTAAATAATTAATGCAACACTTACGGATAATAATAATGTATCTTATAGTGAGATAAACTACTCCAAAGGCAAACAGCCCCCCTCAAAAGAGACTGTTGCCAATGTAAACAAACAGTGTAACAACACCAGAAAACATGACTCCAGGCACTGACAATACTGGCCCGAAATCAGTCATCAAAATTACACACTATCTGACGCAAAACAGAGACTCCCAGGGGAGAATCTGCAGAACATCAGATGGTAGATGCAGAACACAACGTTTATACACCCATGGGTGAAAACGTAAATATGGGGAAAATAACAGAATTCATTCTGTAACCAAGCTAATTCTCCCAAGAGAATTTAGAAATGATCTTTCTCAAAAATATGCCAAAAGCATGGGAGAATAGCAAGGGGGACTTAGAAGACCAGGGGAGAGGAAACACTGAATAAGCAGTGCAACTTTATAGCAAGAATGACAACAACAGGCCCATGCCTCGAAAATAGGCAACTTAACATAATTTCATAAAAAATTTTAAGTACAGCCCTGATTATTTTTTGTCACTCCTTTTTCCTCTCCTCCTTCTATATCCTCCTTAGAATCACCATTTCTCCAATAATTACGTGTCTGGCATCCTTTAAACTGAGATTTACAAGCACAAAGATCAGTGAGATGTTGACTGATGAAGGGCCAAACAGAGAATGATAATTGGCGCCAATTTCGGAACGTCCTTGACACTGCGCATGCGCAGTAAGGGCAAAGTATGGAGGTCCTTCAGGACATGATTTCTTTTGGTTTTAGATGCAAATTTGGGGGATTGGGGGGCAAAATTTGTGTTTGGCCCTAGTTTTTTAAGAGTTAGCACCAGCTATGTCTGGGTCATTGGTACAGTATAAAAATATGAACTTGCACAAATTTCAAAATCGTATCATGGGAGAAGTAGCAATGAGCATCAAGATGCTACATCTTTGGGGACAAGACCAAAACTTTTACACGAGTTCATGTACGAACACATAATTGGGCTGATAAATTTAAAAGTACTGTGATAGGAATTGAAGAATGATAATTTTGATCAGATCAGGAATGGCAAGCAATTTGGTCAAAATTCTGTTGGCTTTCCTTCCCATTACCTTGTACACTATCATTTGTCAAAAAGGAAAGGCATGAATATTGAATCCCAGATGTTACTTTCAATTATTTTTTTCTTGATTCAACCTTGACTCACAATGTTTTATGAAAACTTGATTCAGTGGGTTAAATGCACCACATCAATTACTGCATGAGAAAGAGACTTCTTTTTGCAATCATAAAATGTATACCATATCTTAACCCTTAAGAGCCTCAAGATTTTTATACATTTTTGCTATACTTTGAAAGTCTACCTCCTGTGGCTTTGCTGTTGTCTCTAGTCAAGTCTTGGCTGCCTATGGAGGCAGCCAAGACTTGCCTAGAAACACCTGACAAGGTATTTATAAAACAAGTGTTGAGATAACCCAAACAATGTATGTTGGGGCACCTGTTCCTTTGCAATAAAAAGTTATTAAGTCAGAATTAGGCCCTTAAGGGTTAAATATATTTCCCCTTTAGAAATGACCACACAAAAACCATTAGCACTCTACCCAAAGAATTGGCTGCTTCCGCCTGTGTGTAATTTACAAACTGAGCCATTGAAAAACAAATATTTTTCAAAAAATTTCAATGAAAGCATATCATGTGACCCCTCATTGGAACGAGTTTGTCAAGCCTCTTTACACAATGCATTCATGTAATAAAGGACTTTATATTTACCAACTGTAAGATAAATAAGAGTATTAACCAGCACTGCAAATAATTCCATAACTATTTACCCAAGATACAATGCACACGACAGGATAAATATCTTTTTTTTTCAAAATAACCACAAAGTTTTATTTCTATTTCTGTTCAAACTATACCTTATGCCTCCTCACTGCAACCAGCTCACTGAGCTCATTCTAATGAGAGATCACAAGCTATGTATTGCAAAAAAAGAAAAATATACTAAACTTTTAATGACATTTCTTGTGTATATTGCTAGTGTTGATAGTCAATTTGTTTGGTAAAATGTTGAAAGCAAAGCAACTGAAACGTCAGTTTGTGAAGGGCATAATTGATATTAAATGATCAGCTATTCGTATTTTCAGTATAAAAATACACAGAATTATTCATCAGTGAAATTAACAGTTACAATTAACTGAAGAATGTCTATAAATTATTATTACTAGATATGCAATAAGTGATAACAACAGGTGAGAATCTATTATGATATACACACAGTATGCACATATTGTTCTGATACTCATTCACTTACGAGCGAACTAACATCACAACAGGCCAGAAATGAAATGCCTGAGACTTTCTAACCTCTTGTTTAGGCTACACAAAGTAGAATTTCAGCTTCTCAGGCCATTTTTGGTAAAAATGCATTTGGACGAACGGTGTTTTATTTTACTTTTAACTTTTGTAAAATATTTGTTTTATGTTTTAAGCCTCATAATCTAATGAATAACATGGGTAGTGGTGTATTTTGTCCATTGAGAGCAACAAGGTGGGTAGTGGTGTATTTTGTCCATTGAGACCAACAAGGCAGGTAGTGGTGTGTTTTGTCCATTGAGACCAACAGGGCAAGTAGTGGTATATTCTGTCAATCAAGACCAGCAAAGCAGGTAGTGGTGTATTTTGTCCATCGACACCAACAAGGCAGGTAGTGGTGTATTTTGTCCATTGAGACTAACAAGGCGGATAGTGGTGTATTTTGTTCATTTAGACCAACAAGGTGGGTTGTGGTGTGTTTTGTCCATTGAGACCAACAAGGCAGGTAATGGTGTATTTTGTCCACTGAGACCAGCAAGGCGGGTAGTGGTGTGTTTTGTCCATTGGGACCAACAAGACAAGTAGTGGGGTATTTTGTCCATTGACACCAACAAGGCAGGCAGTGGTGTATTTTGTCCACTGAGACCAACAAGGCAGGTAGTGGCGTGTTTTGTCCATGGAGACCAACAAGGCAGGTAGTGATGTATTTTGTCCATTGAGACCAGCAAGGCGGGTAGTCGTGTGTTTTGTCCATTGGGACCAACAAGACAGGTAGTGGTGTATTTTGTCCATTGACACCAACAAGGCAGGTAGTGGTGTATTTTGTCCTTTGACACCAACAAGGCAGGTAGTGGTGTATTTTGTCCATTGAGACCAGCAAGGAGGGTAGTGGTCTGTTTTGTCCAATGAGACAAACAAGATGGGTCGTAGTGTATTTTGTCCACTGAGACCAACAAGGCACCATATGCAATGCTTTATTATTGCAGATGGTACTTTGTTCTACCCAAGTGTGATTTCATTCGATTTATTTACTTGGATATTATCATTACCAGACATAAACCAATTCATTTTTACTTTTTTGAACATTGGTAATAAAAACAGAGCATTTGGGAGGGCCTGAGAAACAGATTTTTTACTTTTTTAGACCTTACCAGGCATTCAAATTTTCATTGCAATGGACAGGAATGATGACATGAAACATTTAACCCTCACCTTGTCATGTCCACTATTACTATATAGGGAGGGCCTATACATGACTTTATGTGTGGAAGTTTAATAAATTTATAACATCCGTATAACTCGAACATCTCATTAATTCTTGAAAAGACTTCTTTGCAACAAATAATCAGGTAATAGTGTTAATCTGCACTTGCCAAAACAAGCCGGACAAAATAATAAAATATTTGACAATAACGTTATCGAAGATGCTGCATAACAGATACAAAACTTCTGTACATGTTAGTTGCTAATCTGTGCAAGTGTTTGTGTTGAGAACTATTTCTCTCCATTCACTAGCCTGATGATACATAGTCATTCAACACATTGAGTTTCTACACACAAAAATGAACTTTAAATTCTGAGAAAAAAGCATACAGAAGAACGTGTAAAGTTTCAGTTAATAGACCTCTGGCTTGAACTCAGAAGTCCATTAACAAATACTTGGCTTGTGTTTCTTATGTTTTTTGTGAAATTGCCCCTCTGCACACAGATATCAAAATATCGAAATTTCAAGCTGCAATTTTTTTTCTCATAATGCAACTTGGAATTTAACACTTTACCCAACGAATCGCCCGCATCCGCCCGCGTAATATGCAAATTCAGCAATTGAAAAAATATTATTTTTCGAAAAATTTCAACAAAACCATATCATGTGACCCCCTCTTTGGAACGAGCTCGATGAGCTCGTTCCAAAGAGGGGTCACATGATATGGTTTAGTTAAATAATAAGTTTTGATATCATCTGCATTGGGTAAAGGGTTAACCAATTCAATCTTGTTTGACAGAGATCACTGAGCTCCATCAAAGAAGATTAATTGGAGAAATTCCGAGTTGCATTATTGGTAAAATGTACCAGTTGAAATTTTGATGTTTCAACATCAGGGTGCAGAGTGTCAAAGAGCTTGCCAGGTTAGAAACTCCATTCCACAGGTGTTTTAACACCTTGCACTCTGGTACTGGTAGTTCAACAGAATTTTCTCCAAACACTCCGTTTTTCTCTTGTTTAACCATGAATTTTACCAATTATATCTTGTTTGACAGAGCTCACCGAGCTATGTCAAGCAAGGTATATTTGATTAAATTTCCAACTGCATTATGGGGAATATTTGCTGCTGAAATGTTTGCCATTTTGACTTGAAAGTGCAGAGGGTTAATGCTCATCTTAACACTAGGAACTGCATGCCATGTTTATTCTATGAGTATTAAATAATTATATTATGGCAGTTAGTGTCAAGAGTAAGATGTTAAATTTTTGTTATTATTGGGTTCAATGACACTTTTGACAGCCAGGGTCACCTCATGACAGTTTTATGGGTGAAGGCAGTTGGCACACCCAGAGAACTGCTGAGCAACAGCAAGCAACTGTCAGACTCCTCAACATACTAACTTCTCACAAGCAGAGTCAGCACTGGTTGAAGACAAACAAGTGCACCCTCAACGCACAGTGCGCCTAAGTACACTGCACTACCATGTCCTCATGAGAGCAATCAGAATGAAGTGACTTGACTAATTAAGCAGTTACACCGGCGAGGATTGAACCATGGTCCTTTTGGTGTGAAGACCAATGCTGTAACCACTGAGCCACTGCACCCCAGGATATTATTAAAACAGATCAGTGGGTAGAAACACAAAGGACTTCAAATCCCTGCCACCTAAGTTTCACATGAACAGGAGAAGGTGAATGAGTATCCTAACACTTGGTGCATACTGTAACTTCTATCACCAATTATCAAATATTCTGTTCTGAAATGAGAAATAAATAGAACTTTCATTAATACTCTCTCTACTTAGAGGATCAATCAGTGAGGGATACATCAGATCAGCACAAATTGGGCAAATGGTTGTTTTCACTACCCATCGTTTGCCTCAAAAGAATTGGGATGACCAATTTTACGTTTGCATAGATAACATGTACTTCACCTCAAACATGAGAAAGCTTACATGAATTGCCTATTGTACTCATCTGTTAGCTCATCAAGAACCATCATTTATTGAACAATAACTAATTTTAGCATCTTCCGACTCTGACTATGGAACACCGTGATGTCATATACTACTACTATGAGGCCTTTCCGATAGTATGACTATGTGAAATATCAGCTTAACAAAAGAAATTGATTAGGCCTAAAAAAAAGTTAAAAATCTGTTTCTCAGGCCCTCCTGCATGGTCATTTTGGCTGCCGCATGCTCTCTTTTTATAACCAACGCAAGCTTTAAAAAATAAATATTAAATAGTTTATGTCTGATATTTTAACTAAGTTATTAAAATTGATAAATTTGTCCCTTGAGTGCAACAAAGGATGAAATACACCACCACCCTTGCACTCAAAGGATGAAATACACCACCACCCATGCCATTCTTTAGATTATGAGGCCAAAAACATGAAACAAACCAAGAATATGAACTTTTGATGACAAAGAAATAATTACAAAAAAATATAAAATAAAACAAAAAAATGCCAGCCCACATGCAATTTCACAAAAAAAAAAATAGCCAGAGAAACAGAAGATCTACTTTGTGTGGCCTTAGATAAACTGCAGTATTTATTTATTCATTTATTTATTTATTTTTTGGTATCTAAGGTCACATACTTCTTCACAATAGCTAATCATTACAACAAGATGGTGATCAAGTCATGTCCAGCCAATCGTTTATACCTATCTTGCCCATTTTAGAGGACTTCCACCTCAGGCAATGGTTACCAGGTTCTATTTTACCAGTAAAACAAGCACTGCTTCACTTACCGGATTTTTCATGGGGAAGATAAACTGTAGTATCTTGAGTATCACATCTAACAATTTTGCACTCATAATGGTAAATATATCAGTACTGTTGATCCACTAAACTGGATATCTCTTAATTAATCCTTAAGGGCCTGGACAAGTATCCTGAATTCCCACCAGTCCACAGCCTTAAAACATCCAGTGGCTTAGCAGTAATTTCTAGTCAAGTCTTGACTGCCTTAACAAGTAGCTAAGACTGTAACTAGAAACCACTTCCTAGATGATTTGCCTATTGTCAGCAGAACCTCCTCATGATGGCATGTTAAGGACACCTGTTCTGACTTTGTAAAAGTCGGAAATAGTCCTTTAAGGGTTAAATTGATAACTTTGTTAACTGAATATAACTATCCGACACAAAACTTTTTCCATGTCCTCAGTACAACTTTGACCCATTAGTTATATACTGGTTGTAGGGCAAACTTCTGTTAATTGAATAAAATGTTTTGTGATGTGTCAGGAAATTACCCAGGCACAATTCTCCATGTTTATAGACATATCTGACCTCAGTACATCCAATACAGGCATTTAATCTCTTATATCTTGATTGACAGAGTTCTATAAGTTCTGTGAAACAAGATATTATCAAATAAAACAAGCACTATTGCTGAAGGCAATTATACCCCCACAGCCGTGCTGGACTGATAAAGCATAAATAAATTAAACAAGTAATAAAAAAAAAAAAAAATAATCTGACAAGACCGAACATCGTTCTAGTCTTGGGAAAATGTTACAATTTAATTACATACCAAGTTCCATAATAATAATAATTTACTTGAGTTATGAAAGTTATGAATATTGTCGGATGGACTCACACACGGACGGACGCACAGACGGATGCATGTAATGCAGTATACCCCCCCCCCCCCATTTTCTTCGAAAGTGGGGGTATAATAAGTATTCAGATTATCTCTAGAATACAGGAATGTGACCAGATGCCTACTAACTGAATAATTCTCAATGGAAAAGTGGTTATTCAACTGACAAAGTTCCTGAATATCACCCTGCCATTTCTCCTAATCAAAAGACTGAGGACAAGTTAGTTGACAATAGGTTGCTGAAAAAAATTAAGGTACTTTTTCTCAGATCAATTTCTAATTTGTACAGGCTTGTACAAACATATAAAAAACCTTCAAATCTGAACTTGAAAAATACTTTACTACCAAAATATCAACAGAGAGTAACATTAATATATATTTTCATTTATTGCTTCCTCAAGACTTTATCATATCAGTGGCCCTCTCTGAGTACTCTGGCTTCCTCTACCCGTAAAACTCTCTGACACGAGGTGACCCTGGTTGTCCAAAGTGTCGTTAAACCTCAATAAACAAAATGAAATGGTTATAACTAAATAGTTACATAATTCTCTCGAGATTTTAGTTCAAGTTTCAAGAAAAATATGAAGAGAGGGAATGAGTACAGATGGATGGGATGAATAGATATACAGTTTGACAAATGGTCAATTAGAGAAAGAAGAGAGTGAGAGGTGTGTGTGGCAACATTAATGTCACATCAAATGATATACAGTACAGCCTCCGTGGACTGGTCACTTTCCACGGGTGGCCAATATTTCCACGGATGCAATAATGTTAGATTCCAAACACTAATTATTGGAATAATCATCAAAAATTTAATTAATGATGCACTGGGTATCACCCAGTTCTTCATTAACTAAAATTTTGCTGATGATTTTTATTACTTGGTCCCCACAAATGGAATATGACAAGTCCACGGCAACTGTACTGTACATGAAACATTAATCTCAAATCAACTAATGTACATCAAAGGGAACACTGCATATCAATGATAGTAATGATGGAACCATCGAGCATCTTTGTTGACAAAATGCTCGTTTGGTTTGAATAAACATGTCAACAACACGTATAATTTTCTATAAATGCTTGTAGAACAATTTTTTTTTAAAATACTTATCGCTTTAAAGAAAATCATTTAACATATCCTGAACACAATTTGACTTGGTAATTCTATGTAAGTTATAGTGTAAACTCCTGTCGACTGAAAAAACATCTTATGATCTATGACAGCCAGACACTGAATTCACCATGTTAACCCTTTACCCAACGTAACGGCCAAAACTGTCCAGCACTATTCTAAATGAAAGTTAAAAAATTTATAGTAATTTATATATTTTTTATACTTACCAATGACCCAGACATAGCTGGTGCTAACTCTTAAAAATCTAGGGCCAAACACAAATTTTGCCCCCCAATTCCCAAAATTTGCATCTAAAACCAAAAGAAATCATGTCCTGAAGGACCTCCATACTTTGCCCTTACTGCGCATGCGCAGTGTCAAGGACGTTCCGAAATTGGCGCCAATTATCATTCTTACAAGCAGTGCCTGGTCAGCGCTATGTACTCAGCGGGGAGGTATGAGTTCCCAACTCCTGGGAGGGCCATCCCCGTCTGGGTCATTGGTAAGTATAAAAAATATATAAATTACTATAAATTTTTTAACATTTTTATACTGTACCAATGACCCAGACATAGCTGAATAGTAAAAAGGCTGGAGGGCCTAGGACATAGAGGAAAATCCAATAAGCTCAACTATATAATATAGAGTCAACCCCTCAAGGAGAAAAGGAGTATTAGTCTTTACATGTATCTTTCTTATTTTATGTTAAATTAGAAAGATACAATACCCTTCATAATTGAGCACAATAACATTCATGTTCTCTATTAACATCCAGTATAACCCTTTATACTAATTATTTTTAAAGTAAGCCAATAAATAAAGCTAGTCCAGAGAATTGAGACTCTTTATATTCTTTAAAAGTGTCCGAGGATTGTATATTAATGCCCGTTTGACACTTGACATATACAAATGCTTCACACCGAGCTACACTTTAAAAATATGACATGAATAAATTTTAAAATTAATATTACACTTTAAAACCATCCCGGAAACGACTCAGAAATACTGACTTCGGAGGAGGCATTCCCTTGCTTTTCACTATAAAGCAGGTGACCTAAGGGAACACCCTCCCCCCCCCTTCCCCTTGCCCTGGGTCAAATAGCCCAGAGCGAAGAGGGCAGCCGGGCGGAGTCACTGCCGGAACAGAAAGCCTGCATAACTATAGTTGCAACTGTTTAGTGGAAGACATTCTGAGCAACAGATAACAGACCTAAACAATGCAGGTCTCCAGAAATGGACTCAATATTTCTGAGATAAAAATTCGAGAATGTGGATGGCTGAGACCAATAAGCAGCCTTCATTAAATCTGTAATAGCAATACTATTAGCGTAAGCCCAAGAAGTAGAAAGAGCTCTTACTTCATGAGCCGAAATCTTAAGCACAGACTGCTGAGAAGAAGATAAATTTTCATAAGCAGTACGGATAGTTAATTGAATCCATCTAGCAATAGAATGGACCGAAATGTCCTTTCTATTAGGCATCAGAGACAGAAAGAAACGTTTTCGTCCCTTTCTGATAAACTGAGATCTCTGTTTATAGATACGTAACGCTCTAACAGGACAGAGTAAAGGCCTACACCCGTCTGAAGACGGAAGAGCCTTAATAACAATAGGTTCCGGATATTTATTAGGAGCCTGATTCTTAGCTAAAAATCCCACATTAGTAGTGAAGGTGATAGTGTTCCCGACACTACGATAGTGAGAATCATCCCCCGACAGTGCATGAAGCTCACTGACTCTTCTAGCAGAAGAGAAAGCTAAGAGAAAAGCTGTCTTATAAGACAAGAATTTGAAATCTACTGTCCCAAGAGGTTCAAATGGTTTTTCCTTCAGTTTAAGAAGAACCCAAGCTAAATTCCACTTAGGAATTAACCTAAGAGTTTCTGGGTCTATTTATCGAGAAGTTTCTAACTAACTTAGATAAAGAGACATTAGATCCAATTTGTAAACTATCATGATGTGCATAGGTATCAGATAACATAGACCTATAACCCTTAATAGTAACAGGCTGCAGTTTGATTTCGTCAAACAAGAATACTAGAAAGTTTGCAATGTCTGGTATGGAGGGATCAAAAATATCAACAGAATGATCCCTACACCAACGACGAAAAACCTTCCACTTAGCCGCATAGTTTAGCGAAGAGGAGGTCCTCCTACAGTTAGAAATCGCGTCCACTGCTCATCCTGTAAAGTGCTTGTCATGCAAGAAGGACCGCACAACGGAAAAACGCGATTTCCCCTGCGAAAGAAGATCCTCCCGTGGAGGAAGCTTTCGCGGTAGGTCCCACAACAGACACCTGAGTAGATTTATCCACGGTCTCTGTGGAGACAGAGATGCTACCAACAGAATCTTGCATTGAGATTGTTTTATCTTTAGCAATACTTGCTGAATTAACGGCGCTGGAGGATACGCATATCCTATCATTCCATCCCAAGGGATCGACAGAGCGTCTACTGCAAATGCTCTTGGATCCGGACACGGAGACACATACGTCTGCAACTGATTGTTGAGATGTGTCACAAATAAGTCTATCATTGGCCGTTCCCATTGGTAGCAAATCTGATTGAATACTTGTTTGTTGAGAGTCCACTCCGACGGCAACAAGCGACCCTTTCGTGAAAGGGAGTCTGCTAGTACGTTCACACGACCCGGTATATGACGGACCGAAAGAAGAACTTGATGTTCTAGAGCAAACAGAAGGATTCTTTCCGTTAGATTGAACAACGGAATTGAATGAGTGCCTCCCTGATTCCGTATATACGCCACTACTGTCGTATTGTCGGATAGGATTTGGACATGAGCATTGTGAATAATGTCCATCCAATGACGTAACGCAAGCCAAATTGACATCATTTCCTTGATGTTTATGTGCTTGCCCAGGAATTGCGGATCCCAAAGACCCTGGCATCTCGAATCCGTTGGGATCAATGATGCACCCCAACCTGTTTGACTGGCATCCGTCATAATGGTAAAACTCGGATCCGGCAACTGCAGCGGCACTCCCTGAGTTAACCACTGAATGTTTGCCCAAGTCTGAATCTCTCGTTTCACTTGATCTGACAAGAGAACGTCTATGTCGAGCGAATGAATTTTCACACTCCAATTCTGAGTCAAGAAAATTTGGAGAGGACGCGTGCGTAACCGCCCCATCGGAATGAGATCCGCAGCAGCTCCGCCCAGACCTATCAGTCTCATAAACTCCCTCGCTGTGACTTTGTCTGCGTGCAGACAATAGCGAGCGTAACAACTGACTAATTTCACTCTGGTTAACGGCAGACGAACGAGATTGTTGTGCGTCTCGAAGCTCATTCCCAGATGTGTGAATGACTTGGACGGAACCAGATCCGACTTCTCCTCGTTTATTATAAAACCGAGACGTCGGAGCAATAGAAGCAGATTCTGCACATCGTTCTGAAGCATTAACTCGTTGCCGTACCTCTGAAGAATGTCGTCCAGGTAGGCCGACGTCACCGCAGACGAATGAGCTCGGAAATACATCATTACCGAGTTCATTACCCGAGTGAAAGCCCAGGGTGCTAGATTCAATCCGAAGCACATCGCCCGGAATTGATACACCACCCCTAGGACTGCGAAGCGTAGATACTTTCTGAATGTCGGATGTACCATAACGTGAAAGTACGCATCTTTGAGATCTATGCTTGTTGCATAATCGTTCACCCGAATACTTGCTCTGACCGATCGAATCGTCTCCATATAAAACTTCGGAGCAACGATCAGCTTGTTTATCCAGCTCAAATCTATGACTGGACGGAACGAGCCGTCTGGTTTCGGAACCAGAAACATATGGCTGCAGAATCCCGGTGTCTCCTGGTTTTCTACGACCTCTACCGCGTTCTTCATTAAAAGAGACTGCACCTCTGATAACAGAGCGTCTCTTTTCTGCGGATTTGACGGAAGTTGAGTCCATTTTGGACTTCGAGTTAATGGAGGCTTTCATTTGAAGGATATCTTTGGACCTTCCAAAATCACCCCTCTCACCCAAGGGTCGTCCGTAATCGACGCCCACTCTTGTGAAAAACTCGACAACCTTCCGCCAACCGGCACGCGATAGAGGTTGAAGCCATCACTTCCTGGACCTGCGAGGCTTGCGGTAGGAGAAACCACGTCCTCCGCGACCCGCACCTCGTCCCGTCGACCTCGGGGCGTCCGACCGGTTGTCCCGGCCCGAAGGACATCCGGCACGTAAGTCGCTGCCTTGACGGTCTCTTGAATAAGACCAAGAGGATGCACCGGAACCTCTATAGGAACCTCTCTTGGGCACATTAGACCCAGAAGTGCCTGTCTTACTCTTATCTGCTGTGTCCGACTTCTTAGAAGCAGATTTGAACAGCAGAGAATCCGAAGCTTTCTTAGTAATTTTATCGTAAATTGCAGAAAGCTTGCCGTCGAAGAGAAGTTCTCCAGAGACCGAAGCGACTCTGAGAGAGTTCTTCACCTTACTATCCACGAGTGTGGATGTAGCTAGGGCTGCGTCACGTCTAACCAACTCCAGGTTTGCCACTGAAAGGGCGGAGTTACACGTGGAATAAGCTACTGCCCTTGAAAGAAGTCTTAAAGAGGATTGTATATCCTGGAATTCTTTCCCTTGAAGACGCAGTGATAACGCCTTAGTAAGGTGGTCTGCGTAAGATAAAGCATCTAAACTGGCTCTGTTAGATGAAATAGTCGTCTCCAACACCGCGGTTGGAATAGACGCAGACGACGGTAATGATAATTCTAAGTCTTCCGCCTCGTCGTCCATACGCAGAGGAACTCTCGGGATACCCTGTCCTGCCATATCGAATTTATTCCTTGCATTAATGAAAGGCAGGTTGAGAGTATTGGCGGACAAGAAACCCACTTTTCCTGTTTTGGAAGCAAGTTTGAATATAGCGTCGTTCAATAATTCAAATGTTCTTGCGACATTATTGGACTGAGACGGAAACTCGCGAGCGATGTCCCTGAACCGCTCAAAGAAATCAGAGTCCAATGACGCTATAATTCTCTTGTCCGGAACTGCAGCAGTCTGGCCCGACGGAACAACTTGAGGAAGAAAGTGCCGGATGAAGTCCACGGCAGCTTTATGTTGTTCCGAAAGGGATAGCTCCAAGTCATCCGTATCCCTTTCACCATCCGGTCGGACCTCATGATGCTCCTGGTCGTCCGCACCCGATGCTTCGGCGGAGCGTACCGACCCAGCGCCGTCGGATAATTCCCGATCCGACACCGTTTCTGCCGGTTGCTGGGATGCTGCGATAAGTTGTGCTATTTGAACAAGCACGTCCGACATCGAGGCCTGCAGAGGCGCAGTCTTTCGCTGCTTCGCCGAGGGCAGCTCCGCATCTGGTGACTCCCGCATACTCTTCCTATGCGAAGGTCCGGAGTCCACCGGCCTCGTGTCCCTGGCTACCGGATGGCGTGACCTGGTCGCCGAAGAATCCCTGATCGGCGAAGCTGGTAAAATATTGGCGGCCACGTAGCCAAGGTGCGGTCGTGTATGCTGGTGAGAGGAAGAAGCCTGAGCAGTCTCAGCGGACTGCCTATACAACGGAGCGTCCCGAGCGACGGACGTGTGCTCCGCTTGCGACACATTTTGTACCACAACATCTGGTCCCAGAAGTTGTTGTACGAGAGAGGGGCCTCTCTCGCTCGCGGCCCGGCTGGACCTGGACGAGCTAGGAACCGGACTCGAAGGCTTCCTCCGATCTCTCCTACTATCCGCCGTCACTGGGTGTGCACGTTGAATGTTTATAGTGCTCGCATCACCCAACATTTCCTCCTGGACCGCATTGGACGAACCCGGCTGCTGAACCATTCGGTGAATGGACGCTACACCGGGCGAGCTAGCGGACGACATTTGTCTTATCTCCATGAGCACTTTTGCCGCTAGCTCTGTATTCATTTGTGACGACGGAAGCGCACTTGCGGAAGATAACATGGAAACATCACCCTGTTCTTGTTCCTCTGAAATAGAAACTGATAGAGTAGAGTGACCCTGCGGAGAAAGAGCCGGCATAGCCCTTTCTCCACTAACAACATATCGTGACACACGTTTCCAATGTTTGTCATCCCAATATTGACATATAGAACAGGGATTAGTGCGAGTACACTGACTACAATTAATACAATGATCATGAAAGTCAGAGGAAGATTTCTTCCTATTACAATTTGTACAATATCCTTTCATTGTGAAAAGTCAACAACAAGTCCTAGTACTCGCACAAACCCCTAAACACAAAGATACATAATAACATGATCCATTAATATTGAAAAAACAATTGAAAATCAAAATAATTTTTGAAAAATATTTTTTCAGCGAAGCCCAAGTTTCTGAAAAGTAATGTTGAGCCCCAATGGATCCCAAGGCTAAGTGTGGTCAAAAATTTTAAAATTATATTAAATAATTAATGCAACACTTACGGATAATAATAATGTATCTTATAGTGAGATAAACTACTCCAAAGGCAAACAGCCCCCCTCAAAAGAGACTGTTGCCAATGTAAACAAACAGTGTAAAAACACCAGAAAACATGACTCCAGGCACTGACAATACTGGCCCGAAATCAGTCATCAAAATTACACACTATCTGATGCAAGACAGAGACTCCCAGGGGAGAATCTGCAGAACATCAGATGGAAGATGCAGAACACAACGTTTATACACCCATGGGTGAAAACGTAAATATGGGGAAAATAACAGAATTCATTCTGTAACCAAGCTAATTCTCCCAAGAGAATTTAGAAATGATCTTTCTCAAAAATATGCCAAAAGCATGGGAGAATAGCAAGGGGGGACTTAGAAGACCAGGGGAGAGGAAACACTGAATAAGCAGTGCAACTTTATAGCAAGAATGACAACAACAGGCCCATGCCTCAAAAATAGGCAACTTAACATAATTTCATAAAAAATTTTAAGTACAGCCCTGATTATTTTTTGTCACTCCTTTTTCCTCTCCTCCTTCTATATCCTCCTTAGAATCACCATTTCTCCAATAATTACGTGTCTGGCATCCTTTAAACTGAGATTTACAAGCACAAAGATCAGTGAGATGTTGACTGATGAAGGGCCAAACAGAGAATGAAAATTGGCCCCAATTTTGGAACGTCCTTGACACTGCGCATGCGCAGTAAGGGCAAAGTATGGAGGTCCTTCAGGACATGATTTCTTTTGGTTTTAGATGCAAATTTTGAGGATTGGGGGGCAAAATTTGTGTTTGGCCCTAGCTTTTTAAGAGTTAGCACCAGCTATGTCTGGGTCATTGGTACAGTATAAAAATATGTCAATGACACTGTAGCTCAACTTGACAAACTTGAACTTGGTAAGTTATAAATGAAATGGCAAAATTGAGGATCACTGGTACCAATGTTATTTGATGAAATTTCAACATAACAGCATTGTGTGTGCACAACGTCAGAGTAATCCATGCATTTTTAAATGTAAACTGTAAGACTGGCTAAAGGAACAATGTTGATACACAAATGCAGTATGTTCAGAGGTTATTGTAAATGGCAACTTTTTTCACAGAAATGAATACTAATCAATAGCTCTT
Source organism: Pictodentalium vernedei (assembly GCA_031216915.1). NCBI lineage: Eukaryota > Metazoa > Mollusca > Scaphopoda > Dentaliida > Dentaliidae > Pictodentalium > Pictodentalium vernedei. Next base: position 175,395,607 of record CM062294.1, read on the forward strand.
ATCTAAAGGTCTTGCCTAATGAGCACACCAAGTTCAAAAACAATTCTATGATAAATGTGGCCTGTAGGCCATGTCAAAGAATGTTGATGCACAAATGCAATAAATGCAAAGATTGTTGCTAACAGCAACAGTTTCTGATGCAAATGAAAAGAAAATCAATAGCTCCTATCTTTGTCACCCCACATAAGCATACAAAGTTTCAAAACAACCTGATAATGAATGTGCCCTCTGAGACATGCCAAAGGAAGATGTTAATGCTCAAATGCACTGGTCTTTTTTAATGGAAATTCATCAATATACATACCCTGCCGAGAGTGCAAAAGGGATAAGTTGATGCAGAAATGCAGGAAGTTCAAAGGCTGGTGATAACAACAATAACATTTTATGGAAACGAAAAAAAGCAATAGCTCACATCTAGAGGTCACCCCAAACACACATACCAAGTTTCAAAGTGATCCGATCATAAATGTGCCCTGAACGGTGTGTTAAAGGGTAATATTGAGGTCTGACTAAACTAAGTTCAAAGGTCAGCGGCAACATTTTTTGACAGAAATGGAAGAAAATCGACAGCTCCCATATAGATGTCATCCCACACAGGCACACCAAGTTTGCAGGCAATCCAATCATAAATGTGCCCTGCAGGGTGTGTCAAAGTGAAATATTGATGCTTAACTGCACTAAGTTTTTATTAAGTTCATCGTAGGTCATTGCCAGTGGCAACATTTTTTGACGGAAATCAAAGAAAATCGATTGCGCCCATCTAGAGGTAACCCCAAACAAGCATACAAAGTTTCAAACCGATCTGATCATAAATGTTCCCTGTAGGGCATGCCAAAGGAATATATTGATGCCTGACTAAACTAAGTTTAAAGATCATTGCCACTGGCAACATTTTTTGATGAACGGAAATGGAAGAAAATCGATAGCTCCCATCTAGAGATCACCCCAAACAAGCATGCCAGGTTTCAAAGCAATCCGACCATAAATGTGCCCTGTAGGGTGTGCCAAAGGGAAATATTGAGGTCTGATTAAACTAAGTTCTAAGAACATTGGCTGCGGTAACATTTTTTGACGGAAATTGAAGAAAATCGATAGCTCCCATCTAGAGGTCACCCCAAACAAGCATACCAGGTTACAAAGCAATTCGATCATAAATGTGCCCTGTAGGGTGTGCCAAAGGAAATTGTGGAAGTACGTACATACGTAGAAGCCATTATCGTGGCTCTGTTGATAAGTGTTGAAAGCCACTGTAGTAGCTTTACACTGTACACATTATTTTATTGTCTGCTCAGCAGTAGAAAATAAAATGTTCATTCAAAATTTTTATATCACCATTTATTGGAGATTGCCAATTGGCACACACATCTTAGTGCATGTGTACGTACGCCGACGGACGAGGAGTGATGGCAATAGCTCAGCTTGACCTTGTCAAGTTGAGCTAAAAATCGCCAATTAATTTTCATTATTTTTTCATTTTTTGTCTCAAAAACATAGGTTATGACCCCTCATTGGAACGAGCTCATTGAGCTCGTTTCAATGAGGGGTCATAACCTTTGTTTTTGAGACAAAAAATGAATAAAATGAGTTTTTCAAGACTTTTGTTTGCAAGTGTCGTCTGATTTTCATGTTAGGTAAAGGGATAAATGACCAAGTCAACCTTTTTATCGAACAATAAGTATGTATTGGGTCCCTAATTATCTGCATACGGTGTGTATCAGGGGCCCTGAGACAAAATCTGTATCTTGCAACTGCATAATATAACTGAATGTTTGGTTCGATTTGTTTACGTTACTATTTATAGAACATTACGAGCATTCGAAATGCATTTCTGAGGGACTCTGTGCATTTCAATACACTCAAAGAGAAAAGAATCCTTCTCAAAAGTATCATTATTAAATTGTGAAACCACATTTTTTGTATGCTTCTGTATCTGAATCACTGGAAGCATCCAAGTGGAACAACATGCAGTTATACTTTTGAATTGCTTCGTCTGTCAGGCCTGGCATTCTAGAAAATCAAGGAGTGCAAAACAATGGCACTCCACAGATTGCTTGGGAATGCAATTGCATCTGGAATTTTTAGTGTGTATAATTGTATGCTATTTTGGTTATATTCACTTCAAGATATTAATATTGTGACTGAAAAATTGTACTACATTCAACTACATAGTGGAAAAATTGGCACACACATCTTCTCATTATTAAAAATGTTGCAATCAATTCTTATGTGATTGTCTTCTACATTCAAAATGTATCGAAATGCGACACAGAATGGGTCATGAATTATTGCGAATTAATGCCACACTGACAAATGATAACAGATTTTAACTGGTCGAGGGCTAGATTATTTTTCATGATCTGAATTTGTTATTCAGAATTTGGTTTATTAAAAATTATTGGAGAGTGCCTACAGGCACTCTCCAATAATTAGTCATAAAACAAATTTATATAAACAAATATTATTTGCATTTGACTGAATATGAAACGTGAGCAAGGAAAATGGTGGCTTTTACTCTGGTACACTCATTTTTTTAAAGCCCTGATAATGGCTTCTTGCACTCAACCAGTAAAAGGCAGTCCCAAACAGGTCTGGCATTCCAGAAAATCAAGGGGTGCAAAAAACTGCCCTCCTCAATTTTATCGAGATGTGCAGTAGGCGTGCAGCACTCCTAAAGAATGCCTGGCCTGGTCTTTTCGGAATGTTGAACCTATTCACACTGAATAAGTTTATCTGGCAATTGCAGAAGTTCAAGGCAGCCACATACAGTTGCAACCAAAAAGGTAAGCATTTTTTTATGAGTCTGAAAATGAAATCTGAAATTAAAATGTTAGTTAACTTTTACTCAACGCACACCATACCACAATTTAGGATTTTAATTATTTTTTGTAAACTGTATTTTATAATCACACACCTGAGAAAGCAGAAACCATGTGGCTACATTACTTTTTGGGAACCCAACTGTCAGCAAAACAGATTTCCAAACAGGGGAGCAACAAAAATATGGAAACCCTACAATAAAATGGAATTTCACTGACGGACAGTTCGAAAGGGTATAATCTAGGATGCTCACAATTTATCCTATGGAATAAAATCCAAGTGGTTTTCAGAGCATCTTTCACAAAAACCTGACAAAACTTGATAGCTCATCTCAAGCAATTTACAAACTAGACTGAAGCATGCACCTGCACAGCACATGGCCGCACAGCACATGGACAGAGGAGGTTGAAGAGCAAACTGTGATTTGTTACTCGTACATGAGCTGTGTCTGTAAGACACACATGATGCCCCACAAAGTCTACCGCTCACACAAACCACGTACCATAAAGGTGAAATTCTACAAAAATTGACAAAGTTCAACAACCTGTAATTTTGGGAAATATTGACGCAAATCAAAATCCTGACAATATGCATACCTCTGGTATAATATGTACAAACATCCTGTGAAATAAAAAGTCCTAGCTTGAAAACTGTGAGAGGAGTTAGCCGGATAAACAATGTACTCTAGATGCAGATGGATGGACGGACAGCAGATGGATGGATGGCGGATGGAGGGTGGACAGGGGTAAAACAATATGCCCCCGACTATTTGTCACAGGTGGCATAAAAACAGAGACCATTTCCAATTATGAAGAGACTGGTGATGTAATAAGACTTCACTGGTTGAGTGCTAGAAGTCATTATCGCGGCTCTGTTGATAAGTGTTGAAAGCCACTGTAGTAGCTTTACACTGTACACATTATTTTATTGTCTGCTCAGCAGTAGAAAATAAAATGTTTATTCAAAATTCTTATATCACCATTTATTGGAGATTGCCAATAGGCACTCTCAATAAAATGATAAGAAAACAATTATTTATAAGAACATCTTGGTAAACTAAGCCTCACAACCCCACCTTCCTAGTAGAGTGATATCTTTGGAAAAACAAGAGGCCTGTCACGCCTAGAGAGCTCCGCTGAGGGCCACTGATCGCATGGGCATGTTTTCTAATACTAATATTGTTACAAACTTTAGCCGAAAAATTTTCAGTTGTCACAGAAATTATGGCTTGGACAAACAAATATCAAAAATATCTTAAGATTTTCTTGATCCTGTGACCTGTGACCTTGACCCTGTGGATTTACAGACCGCAGAATAATTGATGACACACGTCTATTGATAATACATATTGTTATGAAGTTTGGTGGAAAAATATTCAGCGGTTTAGAAATTATGGCTCGGACAAATAAAATGTTGACGACGGACGGACGGACAGACGGACGATGGACGACGGACGAATCAGTATAAGAAAAGCTCTGCTGGCTTTGTCAGCGGAGCTAATAAAAATACTCATGTCACAAATCACCTTTGAAAAATAATGTAGTGCTCTGCAGGTTAAACTTGCACTAGACTAAGCTCAGGGGGTGTGTGCGAGGTGCAATTGTTATTCATTCTCTCTGAACTGTAGTTTCTTAAATAACAGCACCTGAATACAGTCATATCTAACAATGGGTAACATAACATCATATTAGTGAAGGCAAAGAAACTAGTAAGTTTTTATTAAAAATTTAAAATAAATTCCAGCTCAAAAACAATCAAGATAAATACCTTTCTACAATCATCACAAAAAGTAGGAGATGCTCCAAGAAGACCAAATTCATCGCCACAGAGTATACACTGTGTTTCACCATTTCCTATCGAATTTTTCTTCATGTTGTCGACTTTCTCCACAAGTCGGCTGAAAAAGATTAAATAAATTGGAAATTTATAATAATTTCTATATTTATCATACCTACCACTGTCTCCAAAATGTCTCCACTAAAAATCTAAAAAATCAGATAAAACACTGAATTCTGACAACCCCCAACCCCCAACACTCCAAAATTTAAACCAAGTAACAAAAAGTCCTGTATAGTCATCCCTATGATGTATGCGCATGAGTCGAGATCCTGGAAGTACCATCCATTGCGACCCATAATCTTTCTTGTGTTGTGCCTCTTAACCCTTTACCTAACGAATTGCCCGCATCCGCCCCCATAATTTGCAAATTGAACAGTTGAAAAAATTAAATTTTTCAAAATATTTCAACAAAACCATATTATGTGACTCCTCACTGGAACGAGCTCATCGAGCTCGTTCCAATGAGGGGTCACATGTTATGGTTGTGTTGAAATTTTTGGAAATTTAAAAAAAAAAATACTAATTAAAATAATAAATGTTGGGTAAAGGGTTAAGTGTTTATAGTGGAAAGTAGTGTGGTGTGGGTTAAAAACTCACAGGAGGTCACTTTCTGTCTGAGCCAGTGGTAGGTATAATAAATATAGAAATTATTCTAAATTTCAAATATTTATCCATCATTACTACTGGCCCAGATATCGCTGAATAAATATCAGGTGGAGGGACCATACATGATAAAGACGAATAGATAAAGCAGCCTCGTATAATTAATTCCAGAAAACTTAACATCTAAGAGATTGAGATAACAAAACAGTCTATATCCAGCAATAATAACTGTCAAACTGTTGATAGATGAAAGAAACGTGTTGAAATGTGGTGTTTAGAGACACACCTGTAAAATATGTGCACACTGTAAAATATGTGCACACTGTGTAAGTTCAGTCAATAAGACAAATTATCACTTCTAGGGCTGCAACGATACGTTTTCTCACTATACGATCCCCTTGACTCGATATGTATCACGATACACTCGTCAATCATCAAAAAGTGAGGGCTCAAGAAGCAAATCTGCAGTTACGGACCACCGGGTCACCCGGTGGTCCATAACTGCAGATTTGCTTCTTGAGTCCTCACATTTCTACTGGGCTGGTGAGTAGAGGAAAAAGTCTAATATCCACCCACGCAATGGAAACGATAAATCATCATACAGTTTTGGGTCAAGCAGCTTCATTTCAATGAAATTAGATTTCTCAAACTTCTTGACAACAAAACATCGTGACACACTCTTCTGTTTTCTTGGAATTTGTGATTTGTTGGATCATAGAATATAAAGGTTGAAGAGTGAGGTTAATGGTTTGTGCCATTCAATGCTAACAAATACCCGAGAGCAATGTAAATTCAGATTTCTACAATCCCGATTTCAAAGGAAATTTACATATAATTTATGCAAATAGACAACACAGAGGCTATTTTTGAAGTGTCATTAACAAAATATTCATGAAATTTTGGGTTCACGTGTATCGTGATACAGTCCAAGCAATTCGTGATACATATCGTCAGACAATGAATCACGATACATTCGTTTCATGATCAATCGCTGCAACCCTAACCACTTCTGCCTAATTAGTAGTAATTTCTTTTCTGCCAATCAGGGAAGCACATATCAAACAATACTTGTGTTCACGTTAGAATTTTGCATGAATGAAATGATCGTTCGCATGAAGTTTCAAGGCCTGTAGCAAGTGATTCATTGAGATCTTAAGACTCCAAACCTTTTAAATGCCCCAACTGGAAAATTATGCCCCTACCTAGTAGGGAGAGTACTGTCGACTTACAGCAGTTGCGAATCTAGGACAATGCTCCTCCACCCAACCTAATTGTTCCCATAAAAAATATGCTTTCCTGCTCATCGGCAAAATTGTTCATGGTTTTTATACTTCGGACATCTAAAAGGTTGCAGACGGATGTCACTAATATAAAAATCAGCTGAGAGAAGGGTCCTTGTTTTGTATGTACAGACCATCCAGTTCCCAGTCTGAAGAGTTGCAAAAACAACACAACTTAATTCAATCATAGTTGTTGATGCATTGATATACCGTAAATGTCCTCAGCGAGGTGTCCAGGGGCAGAAATCTATATGTAGACACACCTCAGATTCAAAGATCATATACCCCACCTCTTTTCTTTTGCACTCCATGGCCCTGGGTACTTTCTAAAAATTGTTATTAAAGTGCAGAACTTATGAAAAGTGAATTCTCTATTCAACTGTCAAACAGATACATTTCAACAGCAACTCAGCTGTCATCATCTGTTGAAACTCCATATTTCCTTTGTAGTTCTAGCCTATCTTTAATGTTCTCTCGAAACAGTTTTTTCATATGCTGATCTTCTGATTTTGTCAGTTGGGAACTGTTGAATTTGAAGTATGATTTCTTAAAACAACACGATTGGGCCATCTTTGCCTTCTTTATTTTTTCAAGTCACATTCTGGGTTATTTTAGCAAATGATCTGCGAAAAGAATCATGGACCACTCAATTGAACACTAAGAAACAGGTTGAATTAACTCTGCTGGTAGGCTAAAGAATGTGCGTTTTCAAAAATGAATACATGTGCGATTTCGAAGCTTGATCAGGAGCATTCGCTTCTTTTTGTATGTTTTATATTGAATTTGTACATGTCCAACCGATTTTTTTTTTAAATCCCAACAAATGTTAGTTTCTCGAAATGGTGTGTGAATGGTACTTTCAATTATAATTTCAATTGAACAAATTTATCAAAAGTCATGTCCTTTTATTTTAAAAACATCTATACAGATTTAAAACATTTTCCATGTGCAGTATTAATTTATTATAGCAACGATGAACTGTTGGTTACTCTGTGTCGTCTTTAATCTGTTCCCCAGCAACTGCTTGGAAATGTCATGGAAAGCACTAAAGCTATGGATGACCCTTGAAAGAAAACACGGAATATGAAATTATTACTTCCATGGATGTTAGTGGGGAAATATTGCTTCACTTTTTCCACACTCATTCATGTACACCATGGACCCGTGGAAAAATGGCTTTCAACAGCAACTGTACTCTATTCTAATGGTCAACTCCAGTCGTGTTGGCTAGTGATAAGTTAGTACCAAGCACTTTAAATGTGTATAATGTCAAGACAATCACTTTGCAGCTGTACTAAACATATCAGAAACATTTATGACGAGCAACTGTAATCAAAGTAGTCTGATATTTACATGGCTCGAAATGAATATTTGAATACAAACCCAATTCTCTCCTGTTCAACCATTTCCAGAAAATCTGCCTTCTGCATGACTGTCATGATCTGTTCCTGTTCATCAAAGCTTAGTTGACCGGATTTATTGAAAGAGTGTCCACGATTAGTATGTACAGACCATCCAGTTCCCAGTCTGAAATAGCGATGCGAAAACAACACCACTTAATTCAATCATAGTTGTTGATACATTGATGTACAGTAGAAACTGAAATAACTTTAACTGGTAGAGTGCTGGAAGCCCTTTTTTGGGCTTTACTTTGAAGTAAAGGTACCATCGCTTAAAAGTCTCATATTCAGTGGATGTGCTTCGGTTCACCTTTGAAGTGGAATTATTTAGTCTGTTAGGATTTGCCTTGTTACAATTTATGGGAGAGTGCCTATTGGCACTCTCCCATAAATTGTAACAAAGCAAAGATATGTGAACAAATTCTGACGATCAAAAATAATTTAGCACTCTACCAGTTAAGGGTAACCACAAAACAATTCTATCCCATTAAAGGTACAAACTGAAAAAGGGGTCCCAGGGGGCCTTAATCGCTCACCTGACAAAGTTGTTCAAAGAAGTATTTTGGGTCACATTCAGTTAGTAATGGTTCATCAACAATACAGAGAAATGAAGTCATGAAATTAATCATAACTCTGGTGTCCATGTCATATGATTATTATCACAGATCTTCCTGATTGCTTCCAATTCTATCAGTGGTAGACAAGCACTGCCAAACTTCCAAGGGTTATTATGACACTAGTTTGAAAGGCGAATTTGATGGAAAAACACTAAGGAATGGATTTGAACATAACCTCCCTCCCCTACCCACAAAGAGAGCCCAAATATTAAGCCAGGGACTTGAATTGAGCAAACTTGAATCTGATCCCCCTAGAGATGTTATATACCAATTATGAAAAGATTCAGATTGATAGTGCTGGAGAAGAAGATTTTTAAAGAAATTCCCTCATGTTGCACTAAGTTAAAATTCGGGCTCCCATAGGCAGCCCAAATATTAACCCAGGGACTTGATTTGAACAAACTTGAATCTACCCCCAAGAGATGTTGTATATCAAATATGAAAGGATTCTGACTGGTGGAACTGAAGAAGAAGATTTTTAAATAAAATTTCTTCATATTGCACTAAGTTAAACTTTGGGCTCTAATAGAGAACCCAAATATTAACACAGGGGCCCCATTTAAACAAACTTACTTGAATCTGACCCCCAAAAGATGCTGTATACCAAATATGAAAGGATTCTAAGTGGTGGATCTGAAGAAGAAGATTTTTTAAGAAATTTCCTCATATTGCACTAAGGTAAACTTCAGGCAAACTTCAGGATCCCATAGCGAGCCCAAATAATAACATAGGGGCTCAATTTGCACAAACTTGAATCTGCCCACCCCCCCCCCCCCACCCCCCATCCCCACCCACCTCCCACAGCGATGTTGTACACCAAATATCAAAAGATTCGAAATTCCCTCATATTGCACTAAGTTAAAATTTGGGCTCCAATAGAGAGCCCAAATATTAACCCAGGGACTCGATTTGAACTAACTCGAATCTGACCCTCCTAGAGATGTGGTGTACCAAATATGAAAGAAATCTGACTGGTGGATCTGAAGAAGATTTTTAAAGAAATTTCCCCATATTGCACTAAGGTAAAATTTGGGCTCCCTATGGGAGCCCAAAAATTAACCCAGTGACTCGATTTGAACAAACTTGAATCTGACCCCCCTAGAGATGTCGTGTACAAAATATGAAGAGATTCTGACGGATGGATTCGAAGAAGAAGATTTTTAAAGAAATTACTTCATATTGCACTAAGTTAAAATTCAGGGTTCCATAGGGAGCCCAAATATTAACCCAGCGACTCGATTTGAACAAACTTGCATCTGATCCCCCTAGAGATGTTGTATACCAAAAATGAAAAGATTCTGACTACTGGATTTGAAGGAGATTTTTTTTGTATTTTATGGGTGCTATCAGAGTTATGCCCCTTGTGGTGCCACCCGTGGGTGTGACAACTTTGTTTGAACAAATTTGAATTGACAAATGATTGGGAACATGCACACCAGATTTGGTTAAATTTGGTCAAGTAGTTTGTGAGGAGAAGTCGATAAAGTAAAGTTTACGCCGGACGGACGACGATGGACAGAAAGTGATTAGTAAAGCTCCCCTTGAGCTTCGCTCAGGTGAGCTAAAAAGATTATTTTCAAGAATCGAATGTGCTTGAGTGTGATAAATGGCCATTTTCATTCGTCAAATAAGCGATCATTTATTTGAAATCACAGGAGAATCAATGGTCAATTGACGCTTTTTGTGGATTTTTTATTTCTATTTTGTTCTGTTTCAATTGGAGCTTCAAGTGTCGAAGCGAAAATAGGTGATTTACGCGACTCAACAAAACAACCCAGTTTGAAAGTAGGTTACGTCGCTTTGGATGCCAAAAATTCTCTGCTGAAAATGTATACACAATGGACGTATTTTCTAACACTGTATTTTTATTTCGTTTTACTGATGACTGTACTGTTGGACCGTCTATTCCCAGAAAAACACGAATGGAATGGAAACACGTGAAAAAAGCTTTAGTGATGATAAGAAAAGCTTTGTACAGGGCACATATGTGCGTATGAAGGATCTTGAAAAAGTACCTTCCACGCAACCATCTTACATCTAGTCCAGTTCACACTTTCAGACTCAGGAAATTATTAGCTTAGTAGACTTTGGTGAAAGGCAACCACAGGAGGGTGCTGGGGGAGGGGGAGGGGGCATGAAGAAGAGGGGAGGGGGTCATGAAGAAGAGGGTAGCAGTGGGGGATTTTCAATCAATAATTACTTTGTGATTTTTTAACCTGGCATAGAATGCATCATAGACAACTGGACCTGGATTAATCAGGCGTTAATGGAGGTCCATGAGCTGAAAATATGAAGGGGCAGCAGGGGGTGGTACATAAATATTCTTAATTTTCCCCACTTGCCTATGAAATCTCCCTAAAATCCTAGGCTGGTCCCTGGTTGAGTCTGCAATATTTTATTTATGAAGCCTCTTTGGGCAAGACACTTCACTCCCATTGCCCACGTGGCACGGTGACGTTGTGTACTAAGGCGTACTGCACGCCAATGGTGCACCTGTCTTCAACCAATGCTAACCCTGCTTGTGTGGAGTTGGTATGTTGGGGAGCTGATAGTTGCTCGCCGTTGCTCGGTGGTTCTATCCGGGTACTCTGGCTTCATCCAACTGTCACAGTTATGGTTAGCCATTGTGCAGAAATATGTGACCTTAAACACCAATAAATAATTTATGAAGCCCTTATGCAGCGATGAAAATGTTATGTGGCCAGATAGCAATACTATCACAATTTGAACAACAAAGACATCGCTTTTGACATAACAGCACAATGTGCTGTATACGAACAAACAATGCATGATTACTTAACTCTCTACCTAACAAATCGGCCACATTGGACCGCATAATATACAAATACAGCAGTTGAAAAAAACAACATTTTCAAAAAATTTCAACAATACCATATCATGTGACCCCTCATTCGAACAAGCTTTTGTTGAATGTTTTTTTAGATACATTTTAAATAATAAATTTTGATATTGTATCCATTGGGTAAAGGGTTAACAATATTGAAACAAGTGCTGCATAATTCAAGGTCAAACAAATAATAAACTGACTAATGCACATATCCATTTCTGAAACATACTTACTTTGCTCTGAGAGCCAACTGTCTATCATTGGGACACACCCATTTATCCATGTTTCCACCAGTACCAAACTCACCCATCTGAGTTTATTTCACACAATTTGTTAAGATTCTATGCAGCTCTTCAATCTTTGTCCACCAGTGTCAGAAACATCTGTTAAAAAAAAAGAATAAAAGTATCAACAACTGAATTGTTATTCCAATGGAATGAGCAATTAAAATTAAATCCCACTCCACCCTATACACAACACATGTGATCTAACTTTATTATCATTGAACCAGAGTTAAATTAATTTGTAATGTTCAATCATTCTCACTGGGTTCAGAAAAGGAATAGTAAGTATTGGGTCCATTAGCTAAATCATATTGGTGGTCTTTGTAGGCAAGTTCCGAAATGCTGTAGGTACAAAATTGGGGAAATTAAGAGGAGTGTCCCCAGGTGCATCGCAAAGATTACCGACTGGGGGGGAGGGGGGTTGTTAACCTAATTTGTCATGACTGTCCAGCCTACAGACATTTCAGCCTATATTTGGCCCATAAAAGTTTCAGCTTGAATATTTGGGCACTGGATATTTTGACCCATGGACATACCTCCCACCCACCCTCCAAGCATGGCTGAGTCACACTCCATTTTAGATTATAAGATTTATTTTTATTATTTAGCAGTATTTTCTCTTTTGTGCTTAACCCTTTGAACACTGGTGGTATCTTCCATGTCAGTTTCATGACAGCAATTGGAAGAGTCCACATTTGTTATTTGGGGGTATACCAATTAATATTTTCAATGTGCAGCCCCACGGCTGCACATTGAAAATATTAATTGGTCTTCTTTACACATTCACTCAGCAGCCATCCAACTTAAGGAAATTATGCTGCTCGGGTTCAAAGGGTTAAGTTTTCAAAATAATGTTATATTTCCTTTGTTCCTAAGTTCTCAAAATTAGAATTCAGATATTGGTAAATCGATCAGTCTTTTTATGTTTTTGATACGTTTTACTTCTCTTTTTTCTTAAATATATTTTGTTTATAATTATTATACTCGTTCAACTCACTGAAGCATTACATGTTTATTTGTTTATTTATTTATTGGGGTTTAACAACACTTTCGACAGCAGGGTCACCACATGTCTGACATTACATGTTTAAATATTTCAATAATATATGTACATTTCTTTGCCAATAAAACTATACACACAGGGGTATCACTCAAAAAGGCACAAAAAAAGTTCTAATATTTACTGTTTTGTTTTGTCATTTCTAACTCATTTTATTATGCCTCACACCTGTGTCTCTGTGACACAAGCCGTGATCAGTTAATTTGACACCTTCTAAAAGTCATAATACTGGAGTTTTTGGACAAAACACGGGTACTATTGGAACGTTGTTCCCTGGAGACATGAGAACAAAGAAAATGTAAGCTCCACTTCTTTTGATCAGCGTCGATTATGTACGTGATCATTGGAATTTCTCCAACACTGAACGATGGTGCCGTGTCTGTTTAACTTTTTCGTCACCATAGACACAAACTTACCGACAAATATTTCATCTTTAGTGGGTGTGTTTTCAATTTTAACTGCAAACAATGATTCAAAACAATCAGAAATATTAAAAACTCACGTGGTGTTCACCACTTTAGTGAATCATAAATGTGACTTCAATCAATTATATTTCCACAAGTTTAGTAAGTATTTGTGCTCCTCGACATCACTGAGTCTCAAAATAAATTGTTTCACTCCGCTTAATTGTAACAACTGTCGTCGTCCAAGAAACATGAATTTATATTCCATTATAGTATTTATACCACTTATCTCATAAGCATTAATAATGAATTATAACATAAACAGCATGATGCAGTTGTAAACACTGACATTTGGTGATAAAGAAACTCCCAAAGCGACGGCACTTGTAACAAGTCATTTTCTAATTTGGTGATCTGGAAACTCCCAAAGAGACATCATTCGTTCGAAATGACGTCACTAAAAGTATGTTTCTGAATTCGACTACGTTGTTACAAGATTGATGCCAGTGATGGCATGTTGCAGATAACGCTTAGCAATGGAAGCTATTTTTTGTTCGGCATAATAAAATAATTAGAACGCTTCTTTTCATGTTCAATCGGTCGATAGTACCTGAGTCTGTGTGATTTCTGTTAAAAACCTTCAGCAGCTTTGCTGCTGAAGGTTTTATTTCAGAAATCACACAAACTCAGGTACTATCAACCAATAGAACATGAAAAGAAATGTTCTAATATAATATTGTTTTCGTTTTTCAGTTTCAAAATTTTTCTGAAGAAAATTACTTTATAAATGAAATATGCCAAGATCAATGAAAGTGTCAATGACACTGCAGCTCAACTTGTCCAAGAAGGCACTGAACTAAATAGAATTAAAGCTCCAGTTATGCCAAGTCATTCAATCAAGTTTCTACAGAAGACATCACACCAAAGCTACATATGAAATCTGAAAAAGATCAGGTGAGAGGTGCAACCTGTATACCGTGTACTAATGGAATTGTTGACAATTTATATGCCAGCCAAATCTAAGATGACCACTGGTGGCCACGTTTTTCAACAAAATTCAGAAAAAATTCAATAGCTCCCATCTAGACATTGCCTCAAAGCCACATTTGAAATTTGTAACTGATAGGGTGAGAGATGCGGCCTGTAGGGTGTGCCTATGGAATGGTTGACAATTTATGTGGCAAATCCAAGATGGCTGCTGGCAGCCATGTTTTTCAACAAAATTTACAAAAATTTGATAGCTTCCATGTTGACATCACGCCAAAGCTTACATATGAAATTTGAAAAAGATTGGGTGAGAGATGTGGCCTGTAGGGTGTGCTAATGGAATTTTGTTGACAATTTATATGCCAAATCCAAGATGGCTGCTGGCGGCCATGTTTTTCAACAAAATTCAGAAAAATTTGATACCTCCCATCTAGTCATCACACCTAAGCTACAAATGAAATTTGAAAAACAACGGGCGAGAGATGTAGGATGTGCCAATGGAATTGTTGACAATTTATATGCCAAATCTATGATGGCCACTGGCAACCCGGTTTTTGAACAAAATTCTAAAAAATTCAATAGCTCACATCAAGACATTGCTCCAAAGCTGCATATGAAATTTGGAACTGATCGGGTGAGAGATGTGGCCTGTTGGGTGTGCCAATGGAATTGATGACAATTTATGTGTCAGATCCAAGATGGCTGCTGGCAGCCATGCTTTACAACAAAATTCAGAAAAATTTGATAGCTCCCATCTAGATATCACGCCAAAACTTACATATGAAATTTGAAAAAGATCATGTGAGAGATGCTGCCTGTAGAGAGTGGTAATGGAATTGACAATTTATATGCCAAATCTAAGATGGCCGTTGATGGCCATGTTTTGCAACAAAATCCAGAAAAAATCAAAAGCTCTCATCTAGACATTGACCCAAAGCCACTTATAAAATTTGGAACTGATCGGGGAGAGCTGCGGCCTGTAGGGTGTGCTAAAGGAATTGTGGTGGATGGACAGAGGAATGGACATACATGTACGACAGATCACAACCCATCCCAATACATGAAGCCCATACTTGATGTCTAGTTGAGCTAAAAAAAACCTTTGGACACAATGTTTTGCATATTTTTGGCTCAAACATTTGAGAACCAAAACATCCTACCTTCATCAGATCTGGCTGAATATTGTATTTATTCGAGTTTCACCTCCTGCATATTAACGCAAAAATAACAAAATTTCAAGAAGTAAATTTTTCCCACAATACAACTAGGAATTTAACCATCTCAAATGAAATTGAGACTCAACTGGTTAAATTTCAACAGTTGAAACTAGAAGTCCTGTCACAATTAGCACAGAAAATGCTCATTAGTTAATGCGCTCCTTACTGTAGAAGAACGATGCACCCTGTGGTCCATATGATGAAAGTTCGCAAGTGTTTCCTGTGCTGTTATGAACAATTATAAATATTGTTCGAGTGGAGAATATATGGTACTGCAATTAAGTAGTATTCCACTCTCTTAATTCTGTTTATTCAGCCAAATTTTAATATCTATTTACAACATTACCTGTACATGTATCCCAGAAGAGGTTAGGAATGATGTTAATGATCTCTATTTACTAGTATATAATAGTACAGAGTTGGGCGCACTGTTTTTCTACAGGAATTGAGTTACTAGTACGCTAATGATGCAGTTTGACAGGGACAAAAGTGCACTTACCCAGCATGCTATCACTTCAAAATAGTACACAATACACTCTCAGGACTTCTAGTTGCATTATGATAAAAATTTGCAGATAGAAATTTTACAAATCATCAATGATGCAGAGAACATGTAAGTGAGGTCACTTTCAATAAAGTCAAATTAAAAATACTCTTTCTGAATTTAATTACCAAATATATTTACAAGTACACATAAAAGAAAAATATTTCTTCCAAACTACAGGTCCTTCTGAAAATTTGTTCTCTTCCAAAAGATAACTTACATGTATGAGTGCATTCGAAGAAACTTGGTCACCTACCTTCCTCCAATGAGAAAGCCATTAGTAGAGTTTTGTTGAGAGAAATCAATTTCTTTCCAGCTAAGAAACCGAGTAGTTTTATTAAGTGCAAAGTGCACAACTGGTTGACTTAATTGATTTGTTAGGAACTGTAATTTACATGTTCTGGGTTAACCCTTTACCTGACATTAACTCCTTGCATGCTGCTGGCAGATATTCCTGCCAAGGACACAAAATCTCTGAAACAAATATAATTTTGGCACGTTTAGCTGAATTTCCCCCTGTAAATTAAAACGATTTTTAACCAATGATTTCTTGAGTTAAATTCACATAACATTTTCATCAAATCTAGTCATGGCTGCTTCACAGCAACCATGACCAGATTTGATGAAAAATATTTTTTAAATATTCAGCGGGTTAAGAATCAAGCCCATAACAAGTCAGCACTATTCACAAAAATCACCTTTATTAACACTATAGTAGGCATTCTCTAGTATATGTAGTAACAGAGTTTAGCAGGGCAGTTAAACTGTAATACTCAACAGAACAGACCATGTCACCTGTCAAGCTCCTAATGGATTATCATTTTCAATAACAGGACCAACATTGGTAGCAATAGTAATAACATGACTTTGTCAGGCATTCTGATTTATTAACGACCTGTCAGAAATGATTAACGTGCCTCTACCTTATAGCAGGCCTTGACTGCAGCTCTGAATGCTTATAAGCTGTCAGGCTTTTAATTATTTCCTTTGGACCATTAATAAAATGCAATACCCTCCAAAGGAGCACGGTGACTCAGTGGTTATGGCTAGGGCTGCACGGTATACCGATAAACCGATATATACCGGTATTCGAACCAATATTGATTGAATACCAGTGTAATTACAAAAATATCTGTTTATCGTCATTATTTATTTACCCACATTTTAATTTTCAAGATGTCTTGAGTTTTTTAACTGTAGCTCCGAATGAATAATATAATCCCTTTACCCAAGGAATCGTCTGCATGTGCTTACGCAATATACAATTTCAGCAGTTGAAAAAATAATTTTCAAAAATTTCAACAAAACTATATCATGTGACCCCTCATAGGAGCTCGTTCCAATGAGGGGTCACATGATATTGTTTTGTAGAATTTTTTTGGGAAAATCTGATTAACTTTTTTTTTAAATAATAAATTTTGCTATCGTCTGCCTTGGGGTAAAGATTTTTCGAACAGCGTCATCAAGGCATGCTAATTCGTTCCGACTGTGATGCCTTAAACCTTGATTGTGGTACTTATGTTCATTTTTCTGAACAGTTTTCGATATATCAGTATACCGCGTTATTTGTTTGAATACTGATACCGGTATTCCATTTTGAATATCGTGCAGCCCTAGTTATGGCATTGGACTTCAAACCGAAAGATCCATGGTTCCTTCCCTACCAAGCGGTAACACACACTTCGGATCCATGCCAATGTACACTTGTCTTAAACCAATGCTAACCCTGCTTGTGAGGGGTTAATTCGTTGGGGAGTATGACACTTGATTACCACTGCTCAGTGGTTCTCAATCTTTGGGTACTCCAGATTCTTTAATCCATAAAACACAAGTTTACCCACAACAAAAAACATTGGATGTTTTATACTTTTATTATGATTTTAAAATTTTGCTTTAAAAACATAATGTAGTTTATGAACTCCCACTGGAATGATTACATTGAGTTCATTCCAATGAAGGGTCATGTGCTGTTATTTTCCATATAAGCCCATCTGGCTTTTTGGGTAAAAGAGCATTTATGTCCCATGCAAACAGTGTTGTCTCGCTTCAAAAAAGTTGAGAATTGAACTGTGGTCAGCTTATATAGATCCATGACATGTATGGAGAATAGGGCTGCAACGATATGCTTCCCTAACGATACAATATGTACTAGTAGGCTTATCACAATTCAATCTGCATGATACAATATGTATCATGGATACACGTGATCTCTCATGCCATGCAAGTATAACTATCAATTCCTTTCAACAACGTGTATTCATTTCCAGTAGCTTTCTTTTTATTACAAAGTTTTGAATGCACTCTTTAAACAATATGGGTTTTTTTTGGTTTTTTTATTAGGTTTAACGACACATTAACAGCCAGGGTCATATCGTGTCAGTGACAGTTTTACGGGTGGAGGAAGCCGGAGTACCCGGAGAGAACCACCAAGCAACGACGAGCAGCTGTCAGCTCTCCAACATCGTAACTCTGCACCGTGGCACAGGCAGGGTTAGATTGGTTGAAGACATGCGCACCATCGACGTGCAGTATGCCTTAGTACACAGCGTCATCGTGCCCCCATGTAGGCAATCGGGGTTAAGTGCCTTGCCCAAGGACACAACGCGGGAGCACGAATCAGTCGCTGAAATGGTCACCCATCCAACTACTAAACATTATGTAACTTCTCAAAGTGATGACCATTGGCATACATTTATTTCAGGTTTTTCTTTTATGACCCATTTTCTGGTGTTTTGTCCTCTCAAAAAATATGTTAAAACAATTTAATCCATTATATCTTGTTTGACAGAGCTCAAAGAGCTCTGTCAAACAAGATATAATGTATTAATCAAATAAATATTTAGCAAATTCGTGGGAATTCACCAACTCTTGGTTAACTGAATAATCCTGCATTTATGGCATATTTAGCAGTCAGTGCTGCTGTGCAAAAAAAAAAAAAACAGGGTTTTCACTGCATAAGCTTTCAAAATCTTCGAAATTGTTTTGCCCGATATTATTTATATTTATTGTATCACAATACACAGTGAACAATGATACATATTGAATCGGGGGTAGTGTATCACAGTTTGGGCGTATTATGATTAATCGTTGTAGCCCTAATGGAGAACCATCTTTCAAAGAGAGAGAAATGCATGAAAGGATGAAATAAAAAGATTTCTACCAAGAGGATGTAAATGAAAATTCCCAATGTCAAAACCCGGGTGGGAATAACCCTCTAAGCCCTTGGGCTTAGAACTCAAATAATACCTCTCATAGATGCGCATGCTGTGTGTGCTGGTATGAGGGGGATTTTAGTTAATCAAAAAATGTTTTTGCAAGTGCTGTCTTCTCTTGATGTTACGTAAAGGGTTAGAACATAATTTTCACACATAAATACATTTTTTTACAAGTCAGCACAAGTGCACTTTCATGTATTTTTAGAGAACATTAGTATACTCAGGTACTTAAATCGGAGGTGATAATAACTTCTTCAATAATGAGTGTTTCTGTTCATTAAAATCAATTTAATATAATTTATTACAGAAAGGGCAGGAGCACACTTATGTAAATTGAACAAAATTGGGATTAATGAATGAACACTTCTTTGTGCTGCATTAATGATACAAGAGGCCCCAGGTCCGAGGCTCTCAACTGACAAAGCTGTTTAAAGAAGGATTTAATTCAGCATCTACAGCTTGTAAACACAACAGAGGAATGAAGACATAAAATTGTTTAGAACTCTGTTATCCAGATCAGATGATTTTTCTAGAAATCAGATGCTACTACAGAAGTAATGCCAAAATTTCCAGTAATGCAGAAAAGGGAAGGGTTATTTTCAAGGAGCTGGAACTCTTAACTGGATGAGTGCTAAATTATTTTTCAAAAGGGATTTGAAACATGGGTGTTTTTTTCAAGGATACCAAGCACAGGGTTCATACACTTTTCAGAGAATCAAATTCCATGACTTTTCCCAAAAATTCCATGACCGGGTCAGTTCGCACCCAAACAGAAAAGCTTCGTTTTCTGCATAATTTTTGGGCAAGCTGCGCGTAATTTTTACACAAAATCAATCCCTTTTAAACCTAGTTATGAATTCCATGACTTTTCCAAAACTTTAACCCTTCCAGACCATTTTTCAAAACTTTTCATGGCCCTTGAATTTTTTTTCAAAATTCCATGACTTTTCCAGGATTCCATGACCCGTACACAACCTGCAAGCAACCAGCAAGTTACCTTAGTTAAGATTTTGTTCCTAAATAACTGCTTTGTTATAATTTATTGGAGAGTGCCTGTTGGCAGTCTCCAATAAATTGGAATCAAACAATTTTATATATTTCCTTCTACTGCTGAGTAAACAAGATAATGCATACAGTGTAAAGCCACTAAAGTGGCTTTTAACCCTTTTCAATAGTGCCATGATAGTGGCTTCTAGCACTGAAACAGTTAATCTCTATTTTTCAGTTTCCTGCACTTAAATAAAAATTAAAAACTTCCTGTCTATCAATGTCAGATTTTTAACCAGGGGAAGGAAGAATGAGAGGAAGGAGGAGGGTCCATTTGCTGAAATGATTTGATCGATTTTGTGTTGTGGTCTGGGTATCAAGGCTGTTTACCAACCAGCCTTGTCGGTCCATATACTTAATCTTGTGGGAAATGGGTCGCATTGTTTGCTAGAGATAGACGGTTTGAGCCTCGGCTTCTGCACTTCTCTTTTGATCTGTTATGTTGGTGCGGTTGACCAGCTCTCAGCAGTTGACATTTTGTGCACTGTAGTGAAGCACAGGAGAGGTTTTGCCCACTCTCGGGGTGGAATCTGTGGTGTGATTCACCGGGGATGAATTGCTTCACCAGGGATGAATTGCAAAAGAATGGAAGTAGTGTAGTGTTCTAGGTATAAAGGCCATTTACCAACTAGCCTGTTTGGTTTGGATCTCCAACTCACATGGTAAATCAGTCACTTTGTGTGCTAGAGGTCATCATTTGGAGTCTTAATTCTGCATGTTCTCTCTATCTGTTACGCTGGCAATGAAACAGATCAAGAGAGAAGTGCTGGAGCCAATGCAGTGTAATGATCAAGAGACAAAGGGTGGAAGACGAGGCTCGAATTGTCAACCTCTAGCTCAAAAAGTTACTACCCAGTAATTTACCACAAGACTAAGAGGTAAAGACAAATCAGGCTGGTTGGTAAAGGGTCTTATACCTTGACTGCTGCACTACTCTCACTTTCTTTGAGATTCACCCATCATAAATCTCACCCCATTCCACTTCAGAGCAGTTGAAGCACAGGCAGTGCTTCACCATAGCATCCATAATGCTACCACCAGCTGTGGTCTGGTCAATGGCACCAATGTCACAGATCGAGAGATAAGTGTGGGAGCCATGACTTGAACTTTCTAACTCCAGCACACAAAGCGACTGATTTACAACGAGACTAAGAGATAAGGATCAACAAGGTTGGTTGGTAAATGGCCTTTAGACCTCAACAACTACATTTGTTTTGACTGATACTGAGCAGGCCTGAAAATAAGTAGACTGTCATCTGCAAAATGAGGTCCTCAAATTGAAATGAGAACATCAATATAGATGCAGCTACAGATATGTTTTACAAGAAACACACACATGAAATAATGTATAATACAATCTCTGACACCAATTATGAATTTAATTTTTGGTCTGGTGGAGACTGAGATTGGGAAATGTTTGGTTGGTAATTGGCAAAAATCATGCCCAAATGCCATTGGGAAAAGCTCCCATATTCGCATAATGAAGACACCCAAAAGAATATTGAATGTGAAGTTCATAATGCGCCAGTTGCCCTGCCTTTGGTTGTTCCGTTTTTGGAATCTTACCCATCCTCGGAAACAAAGCTGTGTCACGGAATATTTTTCCATTATACAAGCACAGAAGTTGTTAATGCGCCAGTTGCCCTTGTCTTATGGTTTTCCAGTTTTTTTTAATCTTACATTGTCATTGGAAAAGGTTCTAGTGTACAAGGTGTGGCATGGAAATATCACAACTATCCCATGGTCACTCCAGTTGGTTTTGGTTGTGGGGGAGGGGGGTGGCAGGGGGGTGGGGGGGGGGGGGGGGGGGTGGATGCTTCAATGTTACAAAGAGACTGTATTCCACATTATTACCATTTTACCAGGCGTTCCTTAGACCGTTAATGATGAAAATGCGGGCCTTCAGTTGATGTATTTTTGCTGTGATCCGGGCCACGGGCAATAATAAAAATGAAATTTATTATTGCCCGCCGCCCACGTTCGGATTTACATTTCACTCTGAACTTTAGTTGCGAAAAGATTTTCGCAAATAATCGTGATCATGTTTTGAATTACTTCTGTAACTTCCCAGTAATGTTTTTGCAAAATTTAGAATAGTTTCTATGTAGATTGTTTTGCAATAGGCCTAATCAGGTGAGCGTGTTCTGTTTCGCTTTATTTTCTAAGCGTAATCCTCATACTTTGTTTATGTCTCACCTCGTTTCGAGGTATCGGATGGGGGAAGGTGTCAGCTGACAGTCACGTGATTGTTGTTTGCAAACAGACGACAAACACATTCTGAAAATTTACAAACTGGCAAAATGTCACAATCAAGCTCTCTTGATCATATCTACGTACTAAAACTATTTCTGTCTATTCAAGTAGTGTGTCATTCATAGTGAGGTGGTAATAATGATAATAACATGATTTTGTAGGGCGATATAGTTCATTATCGGCCCAGCAGGAATTATTAACAGCCCAAGGGACTATTAGCGGCCCGAGACGAAGTCGAGGGCCGCTAATAGGCCCGAGGGCTGTTAATAATTCCTGCTGGGCCGTTAATGAACCATATCGCCCTACAAAATCATGTTATTGTATAATTATTGATAGTACGTTACATTCTCTTGAGAATGTATTGGACATTACCTCATGTGACTGTTTGTTGTAAAACATACTACAGTGGAGCCCACTTAATTGGATATTTCTTAACTGAATAACCCTGTTAAATGAATATAATTTCCCAACACAAAACCATTTACCATACCCCCAGTACAAATTTGACCTTTTTATTGAAAATAGTTTAGAGCAAACTCCTGATAATTGAATAAATGAAAGTGTCAATGACACTGTAGCTTAACTTGTGTGTTGTGTTTGATGGAAAGGATAATGTTCAATGTTTATGAAAGGATTATGAAAAAAGACAAGAATTGTGATAATTGGGAATATGTTCATTTCTGTTTCCTGTATGCTATGTTTTTGATAAAAATAATATGAGGTGTACACTGTACTGAAGAGCTGAGGGGTGGGTTAATATGACCTCACAGTTAATGCATGTGGCCCTCACAGTTAACGTATATCAACGAAAGTTACCAAGTTACAGTGAAATTATTCCAAAACGAGTCATCCTATCAAGTTACATTGAAATCCCTTCATAAATATGGCCTGTAGACTGTGCTAAAGGCTTTTGGGCTTCAGGCCTGTGTAGCCATGACGGTTGACCGATTGCTACTAAACGGGGACATCCTCATCTCGACATTATACTGAGTCATCTAAAGCTCGGACGAGAGGATCATAGGGGATAGCAAGGTAAAAGGGGACCAACATTGGAAAGAAATGGACAGGAAGTACAAGCTGTTCCTCTAGAACATAGAAGAGACAAAGAAACTGACAGAGGCCCAATCACAGCAGGAGCCTCAGCCATCTCACATGACTACTCCAGACTCGGCCAGGACCAGACTGTATAACCCACATCAGTCACCATCAGACAGTCCACCAACAATGCCAACTGCCACGGTCTCTCCATCCAGACCACCACCTCTAAAAAAGAAACACAAGAGACACAAGCGCTGCTGATTACCCACAACCTCTCCTCCTTTACCACGGCCAGGCATGACACAATTCCACAGCTAAAGAGGGTCGAAAGAGGCATGCCCCACACCGTCCCTGTGCACCTTCGGTGAGCTAAAACCATTTGATTCGGGCGATTTATCTTGGCTGTCTATACAGGCAGCCAAGACTTCACTAGACACCACTGCCAACTATATTTCCATCAGCAAGACCACCAAAAGCCTGCATGTTGAAACAAGTGTGTGTACATGTACATGAAAGACATCAAACTCACCAGAATTGGAATTAGGTCCTAAGGGTTAAACTCTAATAAATTATATATGAGGTTTGGTTTTTACTACAAATTTTGAACTGCTTGCACTCACAAGCCTGACAAGTCTGTAACATCTCTCTCAGTCTCTAAATTAAAAACTAAAAATTGATTTTTCGTGCAGGAGTTAATGAGAATCAAAACTGAATCTTATGAATGAGGACAAATTTTAAGGCCAAAGTTTGATGTATAATTTGCTGTCTGTGCTGTTCAAGGAATAGCTAATATCACAAAATATCAGTACAGGTACAAAAATATTAGTTGGCATTACTAAGACATAGTTTACCCTTAAATCTGCACAAGTTTGTGTTGCAGTGATTATTTTATGAATGTGAAATATGTTTAAAAAACATACCTGGTATACAAATGAAATATTGTGAGCTGGTACCATGCATGGTGGCCCACCCCATAGACAGAGAGGGGGTGGTGGTGGGGGGGGGGGGGGGGGGGGGGGGGTGAGGAAGATGCCCCCAAAGGTGAAATGAAAGTGTCAATGACACTGTAGCTCAACTTGACAAACTTGAACTTGGTAAGTTATAAATGAAATGGCAAAATTGAAGATCATTGGTACCAATGTTATTTTTTTTGCCAGTGGCAACATTTTTTGACAGAAACCCAAAGAAAATTGATAGCTTCCATCCAGAGGCCTCTCCAAACAAGCATGCCAGGTTTCAAAACAATCCGATCATAAATGTGCCCTGTAAGGTGACAAAAGGGAAATATTGTGGTCTGACTAGACTAAGTTCTAAGAACGTTGGCCGTGGCAACATTTTTTGACGGAAATGGAAGAAAATCGATAGCTCCCATCTAGAGGTTACCGTAAATAAGCATACCAGGTTTCAAAGCAATCTAATCATAAATGTCCTGTTGGGTGAGCCAAAGGGAAATATTGTGGTCTGACTAAACTAAGTTCAAAGAATGTTGGCTGTGGCAACATTTTTTTATGGAAATTGAAGAAAATCGATAGCGCCCATCTAGAGGTCACCCCAAACAAGCATGCCAGGTTTCAAAGCAATCAGATCATAAATGTGCCCTGTAGGGTGTGCCAAAGGGAAATATTGAGTCTGCTGACTAAACTAAGTTCTAAGAACGTTGGCCGCGGCAACATTTTTTCATGGAAATTGAAGAAAATTGATAGCTCCCATCTGGAGGTCTCCCCAAACAAGCATACCAGGTTTCAGAGCAATCAAATCATAAATGTGCCCTGTAGGGTGTGCCAAAGGGAAATATTGTGTTCTAACTAAACCGAGTTCTAAAAACGTTGGCCGCGGCAACATTTTTTGACGGAAATTGAAGAAAATCGATAGCTCCCATCTAGAGGTCACCCTAAACAAGCATGCCAGGTTTCAAAGCAATCCGATCATAAATGTACCCTGTAGGGTGTGCCAAAGGGAAATATTGAGTCTTCTGACTAAACTGAGTTCTAAGAACGTTGGCCGCGGCAACATTTTTTGACAGAAATTGAAGAAAATCGATATCTCCCATCTAGAGGTCTCCCCAAACAAGCATACCAGGTTTCAAAGCAATCTGATCATAAATGTGTCCTGTAGGGTGTGCCAAAGGGAAATATTGAGGTCTGACCAAACTAAGTTCTACGAACATTGGCCGCGGCAACATTTTTTGCCGGAAATTGAAGAAAATCGATAGCTCCCATCTAGAGGTGACCCTAAATAAGTGTACCACGTTTCAAAGCAATCAAATCATAAATGTGCCCTGTAGGGTGTGCCAAAGGGAAATATTGTGGTTTGACTAAACTAAGTTCTAAGAACGTTGGCCCCAGCAAAATTTTTTGACGGAAATTAAAGAAAATCGATAGCTCCCATCTAGAGGTCACCCCAAACAAGCATACCAAGTTTCAAAGTAATCTGATCATAAATGCGACCTGTGACGTGTGCCAAAGGAAATTGTGGACGTACGTACTAACATACTAACGTACGTACGTACGTACGTATGTACATACGTATGTACGTACGCCGACGGACGAGAAGTGATGGCAATAGCTCAGTTTGACTTTGTCAAGTTGAGCTAAAAATCATCTCATGAACTGTTGGTACAATGACTTGATATTTGGTATTGTGCTTCCTTCTGAGGTGTAGAATAAAGTGTGTTCAAACAATGTTTGCAGGGCAATATTTGCCTAATGGGAGGGGTAAGATTTTTGACCCCGCCCAAAATTTATATTTTCTGACCAGTGGGCCAATTTGAACCAAATTCGGTGTGCGGTATGATTGTTATTGAGTCATAAGAACTTGATTTTCCTGTATCTCCAAGGGAACCCCAGGAATTAAAGACAGAAGTATTTTTAAGTGCCTACAGGGAACAGAGAACGGCTTATTATGCATGAAGTATCCTTAGGACCAGTAGAATCAAATGGTAAGAAGAAAAAAACAATCGGTTGTGTCATAGGATACTGAGGGGGGGACCAAAAATTAAAATTAGCATATTTTCAAAATAGAAAAAAATGTCCTGAACTGCCAGTCAGAATCTTTTGATATTTGGTACACAACAGTCTCCGTGATAGGGGGGTGGGGGGGGGGGGGGGGGGGGGGTGGGGGAAGGGGGGAGGGTTCAGATTAAAGTTTGTTCAAATCAAGCCTCTCACTTTGAGAAATATTATTTAAAAAGTTTCTCCAGAACCACCAGTCAGAATCTTTGATATTTGGTATGCAACATCCCAGGGAGGGGTGGGGGGGGGGGGGGGGGGTTACAGATTCAAGTTTGTTCAAATCAAGTCCCTGGGTTCATATTTGGGCTTCTTATGGGAATCCAAATTTAAAAAGTGTAATGTAAGGAATATTCGTCAAAAATCTTTTTCTTCAGATCCACCAGGCAGTCTTGAGTCTTTCGATATTTGGTAATAGCACTTCTCTAGCTCCTAGATTAAAGTAAAGTTTGTTCAAGGCATTATACTTGACTGATGTTGGAGGGTATCAGGAGGGATTGAAATTTCATAGAACTTTATGGAGAATTTATTATTTACTTAGTGATTTTGCAGCCCATATCACCCCCACCACCCTCCAAAATGTTCTCTGCAACAACACCCAACACTTAAGTGCCAAGGTAACCCCTACTTGTAAGACCAAACTCATCACACTCATTCACACAAACACTAAAAAGTGATTGTGGTCAGGCAGAAGCAGTGAGCGGTAGAAACTCTGTCCCCTCGTCTCTCTCTAACAGACTGTACTTTGCCAGGACCCGTAGGCTAGGATGCTCTCACGGCTGGAACGTGACCTGACCCACTCCTTGAAGTACATACAAACCTTATTCATGCAGGCACCCAAGAGCAGGAATGGATAGGCAAAATCGGTGAGTAGTAGAAAATCTGTTCTCCACATTCCCCCCATAGAGAGTGCACTCAGCTAGGTTTCTGCTCATGGCTCCTAAAACCACCAACCAGGGATTCTTCTGCCCACATTGAGAAAGGTTATGGGACCCATGCCATTGGGAAATTTTGTGTCAAGAGGCCACCAAATGGGAATTTGTTTTATCAGAGAAGAAACAAAGAATAGGAAAAATTACCTTCAAATTGAACTGAGAAAAAATTGATACAGATGCTACAACATGGAGTACACATGTACATGTACATGTACAGTGGAACCCTGTTAACTGAATAGCCACTTTGCCAATGAAAATTATTCAGTTAACAGGAGTATTCAGTTAACAGAGATTGTGTCACTTTCCTGTATTCTAGAGATAAACTTGAGCATTTATTCTATTATATCTTGTTTGATAGAGTTTCATGAGCTCTGTCAAACAAGATATAACAGATTAAATGCCAGTATTGAATGTACTGAGGCCAAATAGGTCTATAAACAAAGGAAAACTGGGGAGAGTCAGGGTAATTTCTTGACAGGTTAGAAGATTTTTAGCTTAACTTGACAAAGTCAAGATAAGCTATTGCCATCACGCGTGCAGAAGTCAGTTAGTCTTTTAGCACAGTCTGCAGGTCATGTTTAATATGGAGGGATTTCATTGTAACTTGGTAGGATGGCACCTTATGATGTCTAGATGAGAATTTCCCCATTTGGGCATGATCTGCCAACCGTGACGACTGCCTGAGCCCAAAACCCGAAAACCTTCAGCACAGTCTACAGGTCATATTTATTGAGGAATTTCATTGTAACCTGGTGGGTTGACTTCATATAATGTCTAGATGAGAAAGTCCCCTTTTGGACATGATTGGGAAACTGTGACGGCCACAGGGGCCTGAAGCCCGAAAACCTTTAGCACAGTCCAAAAGGGGACGTTCTCATCTAGACATTATAAGATGTCAACCTACCAAGTTACAATGAAATCCCTTCATAAATATGACCTGTAGACTGTGCTAAAGGTTTTCGGGCTTCGGGCTCGGACAGCGATCATGGTTGAATGATCGCAACCAAAAGAGGAATTCTCATCTGGGCATCATCTGGAGTGATTCTACGAAGTTACAATGAAATCCCTTCATAAATATGACCTGTAGACTGTGCTCAAGGTTTTGGGGCTTCGGGCACCTGTAGCCATCACCGTGGACCAATCACGTCCAAAAGGAGATGTCATCATCTAGGCATTATATGGAGTCAACCTAACAGGTTACAATGAAATTGTTCAATAAATATGACCTACAGAGTATGCTAAAGGTTTCTGGGCTCAGGCAGCCATCAAGGCTAAATGATCGCGACCAAAAGGGGACATTCTCATCTAGACATTATTTGCAGTCATCCTACCAAGTTACAATGAATTCCCTTCATAAATATGTCCTGTAGACTGTGCTAAAGGTTTTTGGGCTTTGGGCCCCTGTAGCCGTCACAGTTGCCTAATCACGTCCAAAAGGGGACGTTCTCATCTAGACATTATATGGAGCCAACCTACCGAGTTACAATGAAATCCCTCCATAAATATGTCTTGTAGACTGTGCTAAAGGTTTTCAGGTTTTGGGCTCGGGCAGTCGTCACGGTTGACAGATCGAGACCAAATGGGGAAGTTCTCATCTAGACATCATCCGGAGTCACCCTACCAAGTTACAATGAAATCCCTCCATATTAAACATGACCTGCAGACTGTGCTTAAAGTTTTGGGGTTTCGGGCTTCGGCAACCATCTCAGTTGACAGATCATTACCAAAAGGGGACGTTCTCATCTAGGCATTATACAGAGGCATCCTACCAAGTTACAATGAAATCCCTTCATAAATACGACCTGTAGACTGTGCTAATGGTTTTTGGGTTTTAGGCTCGGGCAGCCATACCAGTTGACCGATCGTGACCAAAAGGAGACGTTCTCATCTAGACGTGACACCAAACCTGCAAATGAAATTTCGTGACGATCAGACAAGAACTACAGGGTGTAGCCTGTGCTAAAGGAAAACGTGAACAGACTCACAGACAAACAGACTCACAGACTTCCGCACGCATGATGGCAATAGCTTATCTTGACTTTGTCAAGTTAAGCTAAAAATGAGAACTTCTGATGTGCCTCGTCTACCGATATGGTTAGTGATACCCACCCAAACACAGTTTAAAAGGATGTTTTGGAACTTTGGGGACATTAAGAACTGGGCAATTAGTTTTTTGTAAGCAGAAACGTCTGTTGGGATGACGAATTGTCGATTCAGCGCTGAAAATAATGTCATCAAAATGTTCATTGTAACTTTGTTTTTTAATGGTTCTTCACAAAACTCTGCTCTCTTAACTTTGTTTGGGACATGTATCATTTGGCAATAAAGTGGTTTGCTGATTGTAAATCCCACCGCAGCTATTGCTTTTTTGGTTGTTGTGATGCCTACCACATTGCCTTGCTGTGCTAAACGTTTTCTGACATCCTTTGCAGTCTGAATGGGTTTTTCTGTCAGTGACTGTTTTATCATAGAAATACCAATTTATCCAACCTCAACACTTCTAACTTTTATGATTGCTTTTTTATAATTTACATTCAAACACAATGGTACAATGAGGTTTTTTTTAATAGTGCATATATTTCTATAATTTTATGGAGCAATACGTAGACAGTCACTCAGTAGTGAAGCCTCTGTTGTCAGTCTTTTTTGGGGGGAAAGGGGAATAATTAATTTATTGTTTTACAGCCCTCATAAATTATCCAAGCTAGGTTAAAGATACCTTTGAATGGGAAAGTGTGAGGGATTAAGCTGTTTGAAACCAGCAGCTGTTTTATCAAACTACAAGTACAAGTTGACTTCTTGGTGCAAAAAAAATGCAATCTTCAAACATTTAATCAAAATAAAGCTTCCGACTAACTGACAAATTAATTATTGTCTGATTTTATGTAGGAGTTCTTAATCTGACTGTAGTCTACATGGCAGCACCTAAATATAAATAACACATGCAAATGCACTCTGACATCAGAGCGTCAACAACTAATTAGCAATGGATTACCCGCCAAAGAAAAACAAGGACACTTTGCTGGTGCTGGATGCTAGCTCACTTCTCAAATGGGATGTCCATGTTGAGAATGGCTGCGTCCAGCTCACCGTTGTTAAGTACAAGATGAAGCCCACCTCTGGGAGTGGTAGCACCTTTCGCAGGCCTGCTCGCACTGGTCCACCCCAGAGGAAGGGAAAGAAGACTGCCACCAAAACTATCAAAACACCAGTGGAAGTACAGAAGAAGAAAAAGAAACCATCCACCAAACGCCGGGACACTAGGCGAATGGAGGCATGGCTTGAGAGGAGAAGAGCAGAGACAGAGAAACAGGAAGAGGAGAAGGTGTCAACCATAAAATCCCCACCTCCTTCCCTTCCTACGCCAATCCAAACCTCTTCACCGAAGAGGTCTGAAGGCGAGGAGACAGATGAGGCTGAGGAGGAGATGGAAGTCACCCAATCCAAACCTGCATCTCCTGTCTGCTTGGACAAATCAAGCCTGGGCTCTGACAAGGAAGATGAAGGCAACCAGGAAGAGATACCATCAGCCAAGTTCATAGAATTCCTGGATGAATGCGCCATCGACCTCAAAGGATCCCTTAAGCTTGACTTTGTCGGTTCCATCAGTCAATTCAGGAAATATTTTGAGGACACCTGGGAAGAAAGCAAAAATAAAACTAGAGTCCTAGCATTATCCAGAGAAACTCTTAGAGGCTTTGAAAGTCAGGGAGCAGGACTTCCACAGACACATGAAATAAGTACTCACCTGGAACAACAAAACCAAGAAAAAGGGCAAAAAGAGCAGATGTCATTAACCAAACCTGACCACTTTCCTCCCTTAATAAGCCCAGGCACGTCGCTAAACCTTAAATATACAGTAACAGAGGGTCGAAAGGAGCTTGCTCTAAAACGTCCCTGCACACCTTCGTCGCACGAAACCATTCATCTTCGAACATATGACATTTCACAAGGCCAGACAATTATTCCTCCAGAGCGATTTCAGACTAGCTGCATGTGCCCACATCTTTTCAGGGGAAATGAATGATACTAGCA
Source organism: Pictodentalium vernedei (assembly GCA_031216915.1). Lineage (NCBI taxonomy): Eukaryota > Metazoa > Mollusca > Scaphopoda > Dentaliida > Dentaliidae > Pictodentalium > Pictodentalium vernedei. The sequence continues at coordinate 175,427,038 of CM062294.1, forward strand.
TTATGATACTATAATACACAGCAATGACAAACATCTAGGTAATGACCTGATAACAAAGGTACATATAAAGTATTGTAACGGTCTGTACATAAATACTGACCGTAGCCTGTAACAATTGTATATGTAAAGTATTGTAAAGGTGGGTGACTGTCAGATGCTAAACTAGAAGAGAAATCTTTGAGTCCCAGAGTGGGTCTGACTGAACCCCAAAATATTTGTTCTCATAGCACAGTGATAACAAAGGCACCCCAAAACACACCCGTTCCTGTCCCAAGGTGAAAACAAAGGTACCCAAGAAGTTTCGTGAAGATCAGTTCATAAATACGAGCTGTATAGAAGTTGTGACAAAAAACTGATTGGACCTAATTTCGGTACAAAATGGCCACTGGCAGCCATCTTGAATTTTGGACCGCACACAGAAACACTCCTTCTCATCCTAAGGTGATAACAAAGGTACCCAAGAAGTTTCGTGAAGATCGGTTGATAAATACAGCCTCTAGCCTGAGCCGTATTGACATGTGCACTTACAGTGTATAAGTAGCACTGAATAAATAAAAGTTCATCTCATTTCCATAATTTCTGCACGAGAAAAAAACCCGTACTATATGTGATGTATTCCATGTTACTAAACATTCATACAAAAATTTATTCAAATCAGAACTTTCATACAGAAGTTCTGTAGAAAAGACTGATTGCACTAATTTTGGTACAAAATGGCTGCTGGTGGCCATCTTGAATTTTGAACCACACCCAAAAACACTCGTTCTCATCCCACGGTAATAACAAAGGTACCCAAGAAGTTTCGTAACAATTGGTTCATAAATACGGCCTCTAACCTGCGCCGTAGAAATTGTGTACAAAAAACTGATTAGACCGAATTTCGGTACAAAATGGCCACAGGCAGCCATCTTGAATTTTGCACCGCACCCAGAAACACTCGTTCTCGTCCCAAGGTGATAACAAAGGTACCCAAGATGTTTCGTGAAGATCGGTTCATAAATACAGACTCTAGCCTGAGCCGTATTGACATGTGTACTTACTGTGTGTAAGTAGCACTGAAAAAATCAAAGTTCATCTAACATGCATAATTTCTGCACGAGAAAAAAACCTGTATTATATGTGATGTATCCCATGGTACTAAACATTCACACAAAAAATTATTCAAATCAGCGCTTTCATATGGAAGTTCTGTGCAAAAATCTGATTGCACCTAATTTTGTACAAAATGGCTGCCATCGGACATCTTGAATTTCGGACCAGACCCAAAAACACTCGTTCTCGTCCTACTGTGATACCAAAGGTACCCAAGAAGTTTCGTAAAGATCGGTTCATAAATAAGGCTTCTAGCCCGAGCCATATTGGCATTTGCACTTACAGTGCTGAAAGTAACATTAAATACTTCAAACTTTGTCTAATTTGCATAATTTACACACGAGAAAAAAACCTGTATTATATGTGATGTATCCCATGGTACTAAACATTCATACAAACAATTATTCAAATCAGCGCTTTCATATGGAAGTTCTGCGCAAAAATCTGATTGCACCTAAGTTTATACAAAATGGCTGCCAGCGGCCAACTTGAATTTCGGATCGGACCCAAAAACACTCATTCTCGTCCCACAGTCATAACAAAGGTACCCAAGAAGTTTCGTAAAGATCAGTTCATAAATACGGCCTCTAGCCCGAGCCGTATTGAATTGTTGACGGACAGATGGACAGACGGACAGACAGACACAAGAACAAGAAATACTTGTAAACTTTCATCTCAAGGACCACAGGGCAAAACCTTGCAGTAAGATGAAAGTTTGTAAGTTCTTGGTGTGCTTTTAATAGCCTTTTATGAAAAATTATTACTGATGTTTTGATCACTGGCATCGGCTATCGACCGAGAACAACCTATCAGCATCGATTCAACACTTACGTCAAATCTAGCGTTGGGGTATTTATATTTGTATTAGGTATTCTGTCGTATTTTTTTTTTAAGTATTCAATATTCATGCAATTTTAAGGTATATTTGTATTCGAATACAGTCAAATTTGAGGTGTAATCATGAATACTTTTCAATATTTTTTGAATACTTTTCTTATCTTTAATATACAGTCTTATCTTTAACCCTTTGAACACTGGTGGTGTCTTCCATGCCAGTTAGATGGCAGAAACTGGAAGAGTCCACATCCATTATTTGGGGGTAGAGCAATTAATATTTTCAACGTGCAGGCTTCAGGCTGCACATTGAAAATATTAATTGTTCTATCACACACATTCACTTAGTAGCCATACTACTTAATGAAAGTATGACGTATCGTGTTGCTGGACAAGAAAAGCGATCTCTCGTGTTGAAAGATTTAACAGAGTATCTTGTAAAAAAAACAAGAAGAATGTTACTAAGGTAACACATGCCCCCCCCCCTGTGACCTTCACCTTGCAGATGCGGCAGAAACTATTATATGCAACACACCTTCTGACTGTCCTTAACATTTGTAAAAAGTTTAACAATTGTACTATGATTCGTTTCTGAGTTATGGCCGAGACACGAATATTGACTGATTTTTAGTGTGACCTTGACCTTGAAGGTACGAACCCGGCTATGGTGTGTGACACTTCCTCCGATGGTCCTTTATAATTGTGTGAAATTTGATGACTGTGGCCCTAACAGTTTTCAAGTTATTGGCTCGGACACACACACACAGACACATGGACGGACACATGCACACTTCAACCACTATATGCCACCCTACCTAAGTCGGGGGGCATAATAATAAAATTTGAAAACATTAAATTAAAATATTCAATAATAAAACATATTTATTTTTTTTATATCTGTTACAATATATTTATGAAGATGGTTAGATAAAAGACTAATTGATCATAGCTTGTTTGTACTGACCTTCAAAGAAATATTGTATTGTTTTAACCATACAGTTTACCTGAGCACTAAGCATATATAAGTTTACTCAAATTCAATTTCTCACTCTCTCTCTCTTGATCTCTCATTAGGAATGTCTAAGATGCCATCAAGAAACAAATCACAAGTTTTTAGCCATTACAAAATGCCAGATAATTCAGTCATACTAAACACCGAGGGATCCCAAGGTATACCGAGGGATACCGAGGTGAAGGAAAATAGGGGTGGGAATAGGGTGAAAAGGGTATGGGGTGGTGTGTTATGTGTATTTAAATAGATCTAAGCAGTAAGAGCATGATTTTAAAGTCATAGCATAGTAATAGCATTCACCGAAAAATCTTCACCTCGGTATTTAGTAGGTAGCTTGGTAATTAGTATTTACAGTGGCTGCACCTCAGTAAGCGACAGTGTGAACTGTTAATCACATTGTGACTTGTTAATTGGTTCTCTTTGTGGCTGATGGCAATTGTCTTCTTTTTATGACAGTAGAATTGTTATGAACCAATATCATGACATCATGAAGTGTATTTTTGGGTGTGGTCACTTTTCACTCGCCAACGATGTAAAAGAAAACTTGCCGTAAGACAAGAGATGTGGCCAGCACTCAAAGATGACCAACGGGACCGACGAATTAAAAGATTACTGACATACGTTTCCGACAATTCTAATGAAAGTGTCAATGACACTGTAGCTCAACTTGTTAAGACATGTACATGTATAGTATGTGACACAGCAATGACAAACATCTAGGTAATGACCTGATAACAAAGGTACATATAAAGTATTGTAACGGCCTGTACATAAATACTGACCGTAGCCTGTAACAAATGTATAGGTAAAGTATTGTAAAGGTGGGTGACAGTCAGATGCTAAACTAGAAAAGAAATCTTGTGAGTCCCAGAGTGGGTCTCACTGAACCCCAAAATATTTGTTCTCATAGCACAGTGATAACAAAGGCACCCCAAAACACACTCGTTCCTGTCCCAAGGTGAAAGCAAAGGTACCCAAGAAGTTTTGTGAAGATCAGTTCATAAATACGAGCTGTATAGAAGTTGTGACAAAAAAATGATTGGACCTAATTTCGGTACAAAATGGCCACTGGCAGCCATCTTGAATTTTGGACCGTACCCAGAAACACTCGTTCTTGTCCCAAGGTGATAACAAAGGTACCCAAGAAATTTTGCGAAGATCGGTTGATAAATACAACCTCTAGCCCGAGCCGTATTGACATGTGCACTTACAGTGTATAAGTAGCACTGAATAAATCAAAGTTCATCTAATTTGCATAATTTCTGCACGAGAAAAAAACCTGTACTATATGTGATGTATTCCATGTTACTAAACAATAAACATTCATACAAAAATTTATTCAAATCAGAACTTTCATACAGAAGTTCTGTACAAAAGACTGATTGCACTAATTCTGGTACAAAATGGCTGCTGGGGGCCATCTTGAATTTCAGACACTTGTTCTCATCCCACGGTGATAACAAAGGTACCCAAGAAGTTTCATAAAGATCGGTTCATAAATACAGCCTCTAGCCTGAGCCGTATTGAAGTTGTGTACAAAAAACTGATTAGACCTAATTTAGGTACAAAATGGCCACATCCTTCTTGAATTTTGGACCGCACCCAGAAACATTTGTTCTCATCCAAAGGTGATAACAAAGGTACCCAAAAAGTTTCATAAAGATCGGTTCATAAATACGGCCTCTAGCCTGAGCCGTATAGATGTTGTGTACAAAAAACTGATTAGAAGTAATTTCGGTACAAAATGGCCACTGGCAGCCATCTTGAATTTTGGACCACATCCAGAAACACTTGTTCTCGTCCCAAGATGATAAAGGTACCCAAGACGTTTCGTGAAGATCGGTTCATAAATACAGACTCTAGCCCGAGACGTATTGATATGTGTACTTACTGTGTGTAAGTAGCACTGAAAAAATCAAAGTTCATCTAATTTGAATAATTTACGCACGAGAAAAAAACCTGTATTACATGTGATGTATCTCATGGTACTAAACATTCATACAAAAAATTATTCAATTCAGCGCTTTCATATGGAAGTTCTGCGCAAAAAACTGATTGCACCTAATTTTGTACAAAATGGCTGCCAGCGGCCAACTTGAATTTTGGATCAGACCCCAAAACACTTGTTTTCGTCCCACGGTCATAACAAAGGTACCCAAGAAGTTTCGTAAAGATCAGTTCATAAATACGGCCTCTAGCCTGAGCCGTATTGAATTGTTGACAGACAGACGGACATATGGACGACTGGCCATGGCGGTTCATAAATACAGCCTCTAGCCCGAGCCATATTGAATTGTTGACGGACAGACGGCCGACTGGCCATGGCATAAGCTAAAATTTGGCTTCGCCAAAGTTGAGCTAAAAATCAAACTTCGACTGACGGACGTTTGACTATACATAAAAGGGCAGAAATTGCAAAAAAAAAACTTGTCAGGTAAAGAAGATGAAAACCTCAAACACAAAAAGTGTCAACAGAAAACCAAGGCTAAATTAAAGCTGAGCCGAAATGGTGAAAAAATATACTGTGTATATACATATACTAAATGCAAGCTGTAGCAATACTTATCACACACAAAAGCCCAATAACGGCATAAAGCCAATAATGGCAAAACAATAAACAAAATAAATTTTTTATAAACTAGAGGATCTAAAGAGCCTGTAATCGCTCACCTGGCAGAACTACATATAACAAGATGCCCTGTGGGGTCTGAAGCACTCACCTTGAACAGAAGACGATATAAACAGAGTCAAATGAAAGAGTCAATGACTCTGTAGCTCAACTTGGATATGACAATGACAAGAATTAGTACTTGCTGTGACCAAGACAACTGAATAATGAATATGACAGGAATTAGTATTTGTTTTGGCCCAGTCAACAATAATAAAAGAATTACAAGGTGACTGTAATGGACTACAGATTAAGACCAATCATTGTAGATTATTATATTTGTGTGGAAAGTCCCACCCGGACCCAAAATTTTCAGTGTAAAAAAATTTTATTTTTTTTTTGTCTTAAAATTGACCAAAACGCATAAAAAACAAAAAAAACTAATTTCCGGATTTTGGTCCAAACCCGGACCCCTAATTTGAATAATTTATTCACGAGAAAAACTCTGTATTATATGTAATGTATCCCATGGTACTAAACATTCATACAAAAATTTATTCAAATCAGATCTTTCATTTGGAAGTTCTGCGCAAAAATCTGATTGCACTTAATTTTGAACAAAATGGCTGCTAGCGGCCATCTTGAATTTCAGACTGAACCCAAAAACACTCCTTCTCGTCCCACAGTGATAACAAAGGTACCCAAGAAGTTTCGTGAAGATCGGTTCATAAATACGGCCTCTAGCCCGAGCCGTATTGGGATTTGCACTCACAGTGCTGAAAGTAACACTAAATAAATCAAAGTTAGCCTAATTTGCATAATTTACGCACAAGAAAAAAACCTGTAATATATGTAATGTATCCCATGGTACTAAACATTCATACAAAAAATTATTCAAATCAGAGCTTTCATATGGAAGTTCTGTACAAAAAACAGATTTCGTCATCGTCGGTACAAAATGGCTGCTGGCAGCCATCTGGAATTTGGGACCGCACCCAAAAACACTCGTTCTCGTCCCACGGTCATAACAAAGGTACCCAAGAAGTTTCGTAAAGATTGGTTCATAAATACGGCCTCTAGCCCGAGCCATAGCAGCTTGGCACTTACAGCTCTGAAAGTAACACTAAATAAATCAAAGTTAGTCTAATTTGCATAATTTACGCACGAGAAAAAAACCCGTATTATATGTGATGTATCCCATTGTACTATACATTTATACAAAACTTTATTCAAATCAGAACTTTCATACAGAAGTTCTGTACAAAAAACTGATTTTTGCATCATCGGTACAAAATGGCCACTGGCAGCCATCTTGAATTTTGGACCACACCCAAAAACACTCGTTCCCGTCCCAGGGTCATAACAAAGGTACCCAAGAAGTTTCGTAAAGATTGGTTCATAAATACGGCCTCTAGCCCGAGCCATAGCAGCTTGGCACTTACAGCTCTGAAAGTAACACTAAATAAATCAAAGTCAGTCTAATTTGCATAATTTACGCACGAGAAAAAAACCCGTATTATATGTGATGTATCCCATGGTACTAAACATTTATACAAAACTTTATTCAAATCAGAACTTTCATACAGAAGTTCTGTACAAAAAATTGATTTTTGCATCATCGGTACAAAATGGCCGCTGGCAGCCATCTTGAATTTCGGACCACACCTAAAAACACTCGTTCCCGTCCCAGGGTCATAACAAAGGTACACAAGAAGTTTCGTAAAGATCGGTTCATAAATACAACCTCTAGCCCGAGCCATAGCCAATTGTTGACGTACGGACAGACGGACGACGGGCCATGACAATAGCTCAAATTTGACTTCGTCAAAGTTGAGCTAAAAATGAGTCTATATTAATCAATCCATCTCCATAGGAAACATTGTCAATCCTTGAGCCCCTCAAGGGTGACAAAAATAGTCTGAGCATCATGCCTTTTCTTCAGTTGATCATAATGTAAAATGTGGAGATCCCCTATCAAGCCCCTTGATACAACCTATGTGGATTAATATTAATTACACACCTCTAGTGGGTACTGAATACAAAATTTCTAATTCTTCAGCTACATGACCAATTCCGGCTCCCATAGAGAGCCCAAATATTAACCCAGGCTCTCTATTTGAACAAAGTTGAATCTGCCCTCTATAGCGATGTTGTATACCAAATATGAAAGCATTCTGACTGTTGGATCTGAAAAATTTTAAAGAAATATCTCCATATTGCACTAAGTTACAATTTGGGCTACCATAGCGAGCCCAAATATTAACCTATGGACCCGATTTGAACAAACTTGAATCTGCTCCCCCCCCCCCCCCTCCCCCCCTCCCTTACAGATGTTGTATACCAAATATGAAAGCATTCTGACTAGTGGATCTGAAGAAAGAGATTTTTAAAGAAATTTCCTCATATTGCACTAAGTGAAAATTCGGGCTACCATAGGGAGCCCAAATATTTACCCAGGGAACCAATTTGAACACACTTGAATCTGACTCCCCTAGAGATGTTGTACACCAAATATGAAAGGATTCTGACAAGTGAATCTGATGAACAAGATTTTTGGAGAAATTCTTTCATATTATACTAAGTTAAATTTCAGGTTCCCATATGGAGTCCAAATATTAACCCAGAAACTCAAATTGAACAAACTTGAATCTGAGCCCCCCTAGAGATGTTGTATACCAAATATGAAAGCATTCCATCGGATGGATCTGAAGAAGAAGATTTTTAAAGAAATTTCCTCATACTGCACTAAGTTAAAATTTGAGCTATCATAGCAAGCCCAAATATTAACCTACGGACACAATTTGAACAAACTTGAATCTGACCCCCTTACAGATGTTGAAGGCCAAATGTGAAAGCATTCTGACTGGTGGATCTGAAGAAGAAGATTTTTAAAAATTATCCCCCATATTGAACTAAGTTAAAATATGGGCTTCCATAGGAAGCCCGAATAGGTTGGTCTGAACAATCTTGAATCTGACCCTCATGATAATGATGTATACCAAATATTATAAGATTCCGACTAGTGGTTCTGAAGAAGAGGCTTTTAAAGAATATTCCCCATATTGCCCCAAGTTAAAAATTTGGGCTCCTGTATTCAGCCCGAATATGAACCAATGGGCTTATTTTAACAAACTTGTATCTGAACCCCCTATGCATGCTGTATACCAAATATCAAAAGATTCTGACCATTGGTTCTGGAGAAAAGATTTTTTTTAATTTTTGCAAATATGCTGACTTAGCATTTTTTCGCTACCTTCTACAGAACACACTAACATAACCAATGGCATTTTTTTTACTATTCAATTCTACTGGTCCTAAGAATATTTCAAACCATATAATAGCTCTCTGTTCAATGTGGTTTGGGAAATATGTGTGTTTGAAAATATTTCTATTTTTAGCTCCTGAGGTTCCAAATTGGGATGCATGAACTTTATTTTGGCACAAGTCAAGTACATATGACCCAATAATACCACATACCAAATTTGGTTCAAATCGAACCATGATCGGTTTGGGCGTGGATAAAAATCTCACCCCCTCCAATTACAAAGCCAAATATTGCTTCACGAACTTCGTTTGAACAAACTTTATTCTACACCTCAAAAGGAAGCTCCATGACAAATGTCAAGTCATTGTACCCACTGGTTCATGAGAAGAAGATCTTTAAAATATTTTGGAGCATTTTTCCCCACCCCCTCCCCATGGGGCTGGGCATACTGGGTTGAACAAAAAGTGCAATGCCCCTTCAGGACCACAAACTTTCACTTGAATTGGCCCAGTGGATGGATGGATGATGTTACAGTGTGGAAATATTATCAATATTGGTAACAGAAAGAAATCTGAGAATCAGCAAGAATAACTATGAATTTAACTATTCTAAAATTTAATTAAAAAAAATGAATATGAAAAAAAAATGATACAAAGATCTTTTACACTAATTGGTATACAGAAAATAAAAACAGTGGTACTTATCAATTATTGAATTAGTCCAAAGTACAGTTTGACAGAATCCAGTAATCCAGTGGTGAAGAATCTTGTGAAGAAAATTACCAGCTGGTAGTATTATTTATTTATTTATTTATTTATTGATGTTTAAGGTCACATATTTATGCACAATGGCTAATCATGACCATGACAGTTTTATGGGTGGAGGAAGCCGGAGTACCCGGAGAGAACCACCGAGCAACGACGAGCAGCTGCCAGCTCCCCAACACCGTAACTCCGCACTGCAGCACAGGCAGGGTTAGATTGGTTGAAGACATGTGTACCAATCGACGTGCAGTACGCCTTAGTACACGGCGTCATCGTGCCCCCACGCAGGCAATGGAGATGAAGTGTCTTGCCCAAAGACACAACGCGGTTGCCGCAGGTGGGATTCGAACCGTAGCTGGTAGTATTAAATCCAAGAATGTGTCTTCAGAAACAGTTTCCCGTAGATTTGTAATAAAATTTTCACTTAGAAATTTCAGCAGTCTCCAATAAAATATAATAAAATGCTCCGCAAAATTCAAATGGAGTAAAAATCAAAGAAGTATTAGCGACACAGGTAATTTCCAAATAATTCAGTAGAATCCTGGCTTTTCACAAAATAATATTATTCTGTTTTACAGAAAGTATAAATTCTCTTTTCCAAGACGAATAAATTCTCTTCAAAATTCTCTTTTTGGAATCAATCTTCCAAATTCACAAAGAAGCACTGCTTCTATAATAAATGCACTGTCCTAGAACAATAATAATCTCCAATGGAAACAACTGCTGTGGAAATAAGTTCTTCTGATATGACTTTCTTCCGAATTCTGTTGACAAACCTTTACATATATTCTACCCAGAGAGAATGTCCTAGAAGAATGTCCAAAATTCTGTTTTCTCCAAAGTTCTATTTTCCATCAGTTTCTAGGTGAATCTGTCATAATTCAAGTAAACAAGGTCCTTGACCTACTTAAACAATCAACAGCTATATGTACAATATATTAGTGTAACAAAGATGTTAACAAAGGTCACTCAGTGCAAATGAGTCAGACCAGTCAGAAAATGCAAAAATAATATATCAATCTTGTAGAATTATCAACTAAGGATATATCAATCTTGGATGGATGGATTGATGGATGGAAAGCGAAGAGATAAGCTCATCTTGACTTTGTCAAGGTGAGCTAAAAATGTGATTCCCCATAGGGTTTCCATGGTAACTATGAGTCACAATTGTGGCTATGTTTGCAACATTACATCAACATTACAAGAGGATCATTGGCAGGTGTCCCAGTCCTCAATCATGTGAAGTTTCAAAACATTTGACCTTGTAGTTTAAGAGGAGAAAAGTTTTCAAAGTCGACCAATCAGAATCAAAGAATGCCTCTCGCAGCCACGTTTTTCATCCAACAGGAATAAAATGAGTAACAGCTGTAAAGAACCTCTCATGGACCATGCTTGCCAAGTTTGGTTCACATTGGCCCAGTAGTTCCTGAGAAGATGAAAATGTGATTTCCCATAGGGTTTCTATAGTAACTACATGTATAAGCCATAATTGCAGCCATATTTGCAACCCGATCAAGATTAAATGGGAATCATTGATAGAGGGTGTCCCAGTCATCAGCATCTGAAGTTTCGAAACATTTGGCCTTGTGGTTTGCAGAGAAGATTTTTGAAAATCCACCAATCAGAATCAAAGAATGCCTCTGGAGGTCTTGTTTTCCATCCCATGGGAACGAAATGAAGAATGTTTGTAGAGTACCTCCCATAGGCCATTCCTGTCTCATTTAGTTCACATCGGCTCAGTAGTTCCAGAGAAGCTGATGAAAATGTTATTTCTCATAGGGTTTCTATAGTAACTATACATGTAAGCTACAATTGCAGCCATGTTTGCAACACCATCAACATTAAATAAGGATCATTGGTAGAGGGTGTTTCAGTCATCAATTACGTGAAGTTTCAAAATATTTGGCCTTGTAGTTTCAAAGGAGTAGATTTCTTGAAAATCCACACATTTATGAATTCTGTTTTAAAAGAAAATCAATAAAAGAAGGTTAGGGAATATTTTGAAAATTACAATTTTTCCAGACAGTACTCTATTTCAAATATCTTTGGATAGGTAAAGTTACAGGAAACACAACATTTTATTCAAATAATTCGTCATATCTTAAATGATATCATAATTGACTGGTCAGCTCAATAAAAAATAAACAAAAACTTCCATGCTTTCCAAACACCTGTCATCAATGAGTATTTCTGAAAAGAATCTTGAGAGTAATATTAACTTAATTATACATGTAGCTGCAAACATGTTTACAGTACAAGTCACAATAAGTTGTAGGATAACCACTATAATCTATGTATCTTTCTCTTCCTACACTGATAAGACCAGAAGCTGACATCATTTTCTGGAAAGCTCTCACTGATAGATTTCCAGAAAATGATGTCAGATTCTGATCTTACCAGCGCAGGAGCAGCAGCATACATAGTTTATTGCAGTTATGCTACAACTTATTTTGACTTGTACTGTATACACAATATTTTTGTGTTTTTTCCCAGTTCTCAATGGAGAAAACTGGAACCAACCCTTAAGAGATTCTCAAAAAAACAAGTATTTTGCTGACAGTACCGATCTTCATGCAAACAGGAGAGGCATTGGGTTAAGCATTGGTAGCCACGTATTTGTTCACATCAGCTCAATAGTTCTAGAGAAGAGGAAAATGTGGTTTCCCATAGGGTTTCTGTGGTAACTATAAGCCGCAATTGCAGCCATGTTTGCAACCTAATCAACATTAAATGAGGATCACTGGTAGAGGGTGATCCAGTCATCAACCATGCAAAGATTCAAAACATTTGGCCTTGTGGTTTCAGAGAAGATTTTTCAAAATCCACCAATCAGAATCAAAGAATGCTTCTGGCAGCCATGTTTTTCGATTCACTGTAACAAAATGAGGAGCGTTTGTAGAGGACCTCCCATAGACTATCCCTGCCAGGTTTGGTTCACGTTGGCTCAGAAGTTCCAGAGAAGAAGATGAAAATGTGATTTCCCAAAGGGTTTCTATACTAACTATAAGCCGCAATTGAGGCCATGTTTGCAACCCGATCAACATTAAATGAGGATCATTGGTAGAGGGGTCCCAGTCATCATTTATGTGAAATTTCAAAACATTTGGCCTGGCAGTTTCAGAGAAGATTTTTGAAAATCGGACAACCAGAATCAAAGAATGCCTCTGGCGGGAACAAAATGAGGATCATTTGTAGGGGACCTCCCATTGACGATTCTTGCCAAGTTTGGTTCACACCGGCTCAGCGGTTCCAGAGATGAAGAGAATGTGAAAAGTTTATGGACAATGGAAGCCAAGTGATAGCAGAAGCTCACATGGCCTTTTAGGCCAGGTGAACAAAAAAACAAACTTTTGAGCTGCCTGAACTGAACAGTTCTGCTGGCCCAAAGCCAGGATAAAAGCTGATGGGAGTTTTATTTTTATAAATTATTATAGTGATCTGTGCTCTGATACCCAATTGGCACTTACACACTTCATCCACACACCAAGGTACCCTATTAATTACCAAGCTACCTACTGAACACCAAGGGGCAGTTTTTAGCAGCGGCTCGGTCTATATATATTGCATTTACTTGGATAAATCAATGGTTATATCACATATACTGCTACAAAAGACTAAACTATATGTCTGTACATATATTTAAACCCTTTAAACAGCCGTTACTTACTTATTTTCCTTCACCTCGGTATCTCTCGCTACCATTTGGTGTTTAGTAGGACCCCAGATAATCCATCTGGTACTATAAAAGTGGAATGTAAACACTGTGCAATATACATATTAGATCCATATTGTTTCATTGTAAACTGAGCATCATAATTGTACAGATTACTCTTAGGACAAAGGATATCAATCTGGCCACTGTCTACATTCTTAATCCTTAAACAACCCAATATCCAATTAACACTAATCTCAAATTTTACTACAGAACTGGTAGAAATACATGTAAGGTGTAGACTGATAGAGCCGAAAAACTTTTGTGGCTAAATTACAACTTAATTCTAACAGTACTATAATGGCATAATTGCTTAAATGTCAACTCAGTTACCCCTTAATTTACTCAATACAGTGTTCAGAACCAAAAAATTATTATTAGTTTGATGAGCGTGTTGCAATAAAGGACCTTAGGCTATGTTTTAGGTAAGGCTGAAATATTTATGTGGTTAAATAGTAGCTTAATTCCAGCAGTACAGTAATTGAATAATTGATTAAATGTAAACTTAGTTAACCCTTTATCTGACAAAGTGTTAAGTGTTCGAAAGAACAAAAAGTATTTTTTATTTTTTGAAATTTTGTTTATGGATGTCATTGGAACGAGTTTGAAGAGCTGGTTCCACAGGCATTGATATTTGTATGATTTTATTGACAATGTTCAAGATATTTTAGGTTTTTTCAATTTAATTTACTATCATCCATTTAGAACAAATAATTTGTAAAGTATTCAAATTTGTATTCAAATACATTTGGAATTTGTGTATTTGTACTCGTATTCATAAAATTTCATAGTATTTATATTCAATACATTTGCAATGTATTTGCCCCAACCTGGTCAAATCATCGGCAATTCCGATGGTAAAAAAAATAATGATAGGCCAACATAAGTCGGCTTGATTTAATTATTGCAATCGTATTTACAGACAAGAGTTTTTGCCTGGACATTACCGGTAAATTAACTCCTTGCATGCTTCTGGTGGACATTCCTGCTCAGGACAGAAATCTCTAGCCATTAAAATAGGTTAATCTGAGAATATTTAACCAAATTTTCTTGTGTAAGTTGTATAGACGTTTTAATCAATGATTTTTTGTGTCAATTTTTCATAATTTTTTCATCAAATCTAGTCATGGCACCTACATAGCCATAACATAGCCATGACTAGATTTGCTGAAAAATATTTTAAAAATTATCCATCGGGTTAAGAGGTGAGACTCTGGCAATAACTTTCGTTTGTAAATTAAATAGAAACAACTATTTTCAAAAGTTTCTAATTTCACCAATGGCACATATCTTTTCATGCGAGAAAAAGAAAAAGAAATATTGGGAGTAATCTGAATATTTATAAACTTAAGCTAAGATTAGAAACCCATTCCAAAACCAATTATCCCCTGCTGCCAATACTTCCTGACACCATGGGTCTTGGGAAAGATAAATATTATATTCTTGAAAAATCCTGCTTAAAAAATTGAGAAAATAATTCCATTGCAATAGCTATACAAAGCCATCACAAATTGCATGTGATTAGGTTCCACATGAATTGTTCAAAGTTGTGTCGAGAGCTACTTCACATTAGTTGAGAAATGCATCTAGCTTCTGAGAGATGATTGGCAGAATCAATGGTTCACTGGAAATGGGATACAGACACCTACCCCCTCGGACATTTGCCCTCTCATTAAAATTAACATAAGGGGACATCTGCATCCCCCCCACCCCCCCCCCCCCCCCACTGCTGTTTGTTTTTCAAGAATGTAATACTTTCCCATCTGTTGGTCTACTTTGTAATTAGGACATCTGGACCACCCCCACCCCTTCAAAATTACTATAAAAAAATGTTCATTCTTAAATGTGCCCACTGGACTCTGTGCTCTTATCGAAAAGAAAAAGAAATGTTTTTAAAGTTTTGTTCACTGAACAGTCTGTTATATACATGTAAATATAAGGTACATCAGCATGCCTTTTTTAAAATAAACACACGCTGAAGCAAGGAAATGAGCCCATACCATTCTTTTTGAAGTTTCCCACCATATTTGTTTGTCAAGAGCAGGTGCACTGAACAGATCAGACAGTTATATAAACATAAGGCCACACAAAGTAGATTTTCTGTTTCTCAGGCCATTATTTGTGAAATTGCATGCGGGCGAGCGGTTTTTTATTTTATTTTTTATTTAAGTAATTTCTTCTTTGCCATCAAAAGTTCATGTTCTTGGTTCAAGTTTTAGGCCTCATAATCTACAGAATAGCATGGGTGGTGGTGTATTTCAACCCTTGAGTGCAAGGCTTTGCAATGCTAAAGCATTGCAAAGCCTTCTTGCACTCAAGGGACAAATTCATCAATTTTTTTAACTTGGGTAAAATATCAGACATAAACCATTTAATTTTTATTTTTTTTAAGTTTAAATTGGTTATGAAAAGAGAGCATGCGGCAGCCAAAAGGACCATGCGGGAGGGCCTGAGAAACAGATTTTTTATTTTTTTAGGCCTAAACAACATCTACAATCACAACATTCATGCATTCAAAATGATCAGTTGGCAGCATTGACTGAATTAGGTTAGGTGATCCCTCTGTAAAAAGAGTGAGAAAAGTCACTCAAATACTCCAAAAAAGACTATCTAGAAGCTTTATGGAAGAGTATTAGGGTTTAACTTCAATGTGTTGTCTATATATCTGTGCTACTAAAATGCAGTATATTCCATACTTTAACCCTTTACCCAACGCAGACGATATCAAAATTTATTATTTTAAATACCATTTTTTTCAAATTTTTCAACAAAACCATATCATGTGACCCCTCGTTAGAACGAGCTCAATGAGCTCGTCCCAACAAGGGGTCACATGATATGGTTTTGTTGAATTTTTTTGAAAAATAATATTTTTTCAACTGCTGAATTTGCATATTATGCGGGCGAATGCGGATGATTCGTTGGGTAAAGGATTAAATCATGGAATGGCAGATGTGCTACCTTACACAACTGATGGGAAAGCAAATGTCCTACCATACAAAATCTAGGGGGGTGGGGGGTAGGGAGAGAGAGTAGATGTCTGGTGATGTCAATTTTGTCGGGAAGGCAGACATCCAGGATTCAATGAAAACAAAGGATTTCAGAATGACAAACTTCACTCAGTATTTTGCAGTTTGCACAATCAGGTCAGGATGACATAATACCCTTTAAATACAGCGGACAAAGGCACAAAGCTGAAGCACCCATGAAATTAATCTAAAAACGGTTTGACATTCTACGTAGGATTGGGGGAGGGACTAAGCCTGTGATGGACTGAAAATGAAAAATTTTAAGTAATTTGTATATTTTGTATACTTACCAGTGGCCCAGACTAGCTGGTGCTAACTCAAAAATTAATCCAGGGCCAAATACAAATCCCACCCCCCCCCCCCCCCCCCCCCATCCCCAAAATTTGCATGCAAAACCAAAAATTTAATGTCCTATCTGGTCCTCAATACTTTTTGGATCTGCGCATGTGCAGTATCCAGGAAGGTACCGAAAATGGCACCTCTTTCTGTTGCCTGTTAAATGTTGTAAACAAGGGGGAGGTATGAGTGCCCACTCATGGGAGGGAGGGCCATACCACTCTGGGCCATTGATAAGTATAAAAAATTTACAAATTACTTCAAATTTATAATATTTTTATACATCAACCAATGGCCCAGACTAGCAGAATTGTAAAAAGGCTGGTGGGCCTAGGACATGAAGGGAAATCCAATCACTCAATCACTTCTGTAAAGGATATCTCCTACAGGAGAATAGGAGAAGATAGGAATTATATATGTCTTTCTCCTTTACAAGAAACAAGAAAAACATAACACCAACAATGTAATTGAGTATTACATAATATATAACTCTCCATTTAATGCCAGCATAACCCGTTATGATAATTCGGTGAAGGAAAACCAATATATAAAGATAGTCCAGAGAATGAGACTCTTTATACTCATTTAAAAGTGTCCGAGGATTGTATATTAATGCCCATTTGACACGTGACCTATACAAATGCTTCACAGTGAGCTACACTTTAAAAACAGTACATAAATGAGACATAATTATTGCTTCACACCGAGCTACACATTAAAACCATCCAGCACCGACTCAGGACTACTGACACCAGAGGAGGTATTCCCTTGCTTTTCACTATAAAGCCAGATGATCATAAGGGAAACCCCCACCCCCTTCCCCTTGTTCTTAGGTACAAGACAACAGAACAAAGAGGGTAGCAGAACAGCATCACTGCTGGAACAGGCTGCCTAAATAACTATAGATGTAACCATTAATGGACGACATTCTGAGCAACAGAAAGAGGACCTAAAGATCTAAGGCCATCGGAGATGGACTCTAAATTTCTCAGGTAAAACTTGGTAAATGTAGAAGGCTGTGTCCAGTACACAGCCTTCATGAGATCAGTAATGGCTATACTGTTAGAATAAGCCCAAGAAGTGGACAGCGCTCTAACTTCATACGCTGATATCTTATTTACAGAACGTTGATCCAAAGATAGATTTTCATAGGCAATGCGTATTGCCAACTGAATCCATCTAGCAACTGAATGAACAGAAATATCTTTTCTGTTAGGAATCAATGAAAGAAAGAAATGTTTTCTTCCTTTCCTTATCAAATCTGATCGATGTTTATATATGCGCATAGCCCTGACTGGACACAGCAGAGGTCTACGGTTGTCCGAGGATGGCAAAGCCTTAATGGTAATAGGCTCAGGCCGTTTATATGGAGTCTGATTCTTAGTCAGAAATCCCACTTCCATAGTTAGGGTAATGGTATTACCCAAACTACGGTAGTGAGAATCATCAACTGATAAAGCATGAAGTTCACTCTTCTAGCACATGCAAAGGCTAAGAGAAATGCTGTTTTATAGGTCAAGTATTTGAACTCTACAACATCCAACGGCTCAAACGGAGCTTCTTTAAGCTTCAACAGAACCCAAGCCAAATTCCACTTAGGAATTAATCTGAGGGTTCTAGGTCTATTAATAGAGAAATTTCTAACCAGCTTGGACAATGAAGCATTACATCCAATAAGATAGATAGCAAATCTGCCTGAATACTCACTTGTTGAGCATCCACTCCGATGGCAACAGGTGACCTTTCCGAGAGAGTGAGTCTGCTAATACGTTCAGATGACCCGGTATATGAAGGACAGAAAGCTGAACATGATGATTCATGACATACAGAAGAATCTTCTCCATCAGTTCGCAAAATGGAATCGAATGAGTGCCACCCTGTTTCCTGATGTACACTACTACTGTCAAGTTGTCCGACAAAATCTGAACATGAGCGTCCACTAATATGTGAATCTACTATTGTAGCACTACCCATATTGACATCATCTCTTTGATGTTTATGTTTCTCTAGGAACCGAGGGTCCCAAAGACCCTGACACTTCAAGTCTGCGGGGTTTAGGGCCACGCCCCAACCCGTCTGACTCGCATCCGTCATAATCGTGACAGCCGGATCTTGCAGTTGCAGCGGAACTCCCTGAGTTTACCACTGAATATCTGCCCAAATCTGAACCCTTTGTTTTACCAGGTCTGTTAAAACAATACTGGTTTCGAGCGAATGCGTCTTCACACTCCAGTTCTGAGTAAAGAATATCTGGAGGGGACGTGTGTGCAGACGACACATCAAAAAAAGATCTGCAGCCACTCCGCACAGCCCCAACAGTCACTTAAATTTCTTCGCTGTTAATGCGTCTGAGAGAAGACAAAAGAGAGCATAACAACTGACTAATTTCGCTCTGGGTAACGGCTGATGAACCAGATTGTTGTGAGTCTCGAAGCTCATTCCCAAGTGAATGAACGACTTGGACGGAGCTAGATCCAACTTTTTCTCGTTTACAATGAAACCGAGACGTCAGAGTAATAGAAGCAGAGTCTGAACATCGTTCTGAAGAATAATTCTGTTACTGTATCTCTGTAGAATGTTGTCCAAGTAAGCCGACGTTACCACAGACGAATGAGCTCGGAAGTGTGACATTACCAAGTTCATTATTCGAGTGAATGCCTAGGGAGCCAGGTTCAGACCAAAGCACCTTGCTCTGAACTGATACAGCCTCCCTTGCATGGTGAACCGCAGATACTTTCTGAATGCCAGATGTACCAGGACATGAAAGTATGCATCCTTTAGATCTATGCTTGCCGCATAGTCGTTCACTCGAATGCTCGCCCTTACCGACTGAATGATCTCCATATAGAATTTTGTAGCCACGATAAGCTTGTTTATCCAGCTCAAGTCTATTATTGGTCGGAATGAGCCGTCTGGCTTCGGTATAAGGAACAGGTGACTGTAGAAACCTGGAGAATTTTGATTCTCGACGACCTCTATTGCTTCCTTTGATAAGAGAGCCTGTACCTCCGCTAGGAGAGACTCTCTTTGCAAGGATCTGACAGAAGATTTGTCCAATGCGGACATCTCTTTAGTGGGGGGTTCGCTCGAAATGATAGCCGTAGGCCATTCGAGACTGCACTTCTCACCCACTGGTCTTCCGTGATTGTTATCCAATTTTTCGCAAAGCTTGATAACCTTCCGCCAACTGGTAAGCAAAAGAGGTCCTGGCCATCACCTGTAAACCTGCGAGGCTTATGGGAGGAGAAACCACGTCCTCCCGTGAAGAGCCTCGTCCCGTTGGCTTAGGGGTGTCTGACCGATAGTCCCGATCAGACCTACACCCCTTTCCCAAGTCGCTATACTGAGGACCTCCAGAGTAAGAATAAGGGGGTTTCTTATATCCTCGTGAGGAGCCCCCTTTTGACGATTTCTGTCTGGGATGTCCTCCTTTACTCTTATCTGCTGCAGCGGGTCGATGAGACACCGACTTAAAAGTAGAGCATTAGATGCTTTCTTAGTAGCCTGGTCATAGACTAATGAAAGTTTGTCATCAAATATAGAATGTCCGGAGACTGGAGCGACTTGGAGAGAGTTTTTCCCCTTGTCATCTATCAGCGATGACGATGCAAGGGCACCATCATGTCTGATTAACTCCAAATTAGCCACAGTTAAGGTGGAGTTATACGTGGTATACATAATTGCCCTGGAAAGAACTCTTAGAGAGGTACGAACGTCCTCAAATTCCTTTCTGTTGAGACGTTGCGCCATAGCTCTTGTAAGGTGATCTGCATAAGATATAGCGTCCAAATTTGCTCTGTTTGAAGAAATACCTCTAGATCCTCGGCCTGCTCATCCAAACGCAGAGGAACTCTCTGAACATCTTCCCCGACCGTTTTAAATGAACGTGGTCCAAGAAACGGAATGTTTATGGAAGATGAAGTTAAGAAACCGCCTTTCTTCCTTGTACTCGAGAGATTAAATACGGTGACGTCTATATGGCCGAAGGCCTGCGACGCCTGCCTACACTGAACCAGAAAGAAAGGATCTCCTCCTTTGTCCGGACAAAGTCTGCATCCAACAACGCCAGCGGTTTCTTCCTTGTCGTCGCAGCATTCTGATTCGACACAACAAATTCAGGGTAGTATTGACAGATGAAATCCCTTCATAAACATGACCTGTAGACTGTGCTCAAGGTTATTGGGCTTCGGTCACCTGTAGTCGTCACAATTGACCAATCACGACGAAAAGGGAATGTCATCATCTAGGCATTTTTTGGTGTCAACCTAACAAGTTGGCGCACTCTGTTTCACACTCACTCGTCCTAATTTTAATTATTCTGTAAGGACATTCTGCAGTAATTTACTGCCCCCCCAAAATGTCACCTTATCTTCAGAAAAAACTATCGGAAGTTTTAAACAGAATATTCAGCTGGGAACTTCCTAACGATGGAAGGCTGGCAATAAATTTCATAGACAGGCCGTAAAAAATAGAGAGGGGGGGGGGGGGGGGCATGCTTGAGGAACAACATAATTTTCTTGAGTAAGAAATTGTGACATTGAGACCTACCAGTTGAATTAAGCTAGCATTGCATGACTAGTATGTCTATGCATGGTGAGATTAGAATGTATAGCTATGGTCGATGGCGGCAGGGGGAGGCAGCGTAACTCATGCCATGAGATAGCCCAATTTTCACTCTCTCTCTCCCTCCCTATCTAATCTCTGTGTAACGTCCATTTTATTCAAGTGAGTTGTTCCCAAAATGTCAAATCTCTTAGGTAGTTTGCACCACTTTTAAAGTTTTGAACATTTTTATTTTACATCCGCCTTTGAAAATGATATTTTTAAGAAGAATGGTAAATGAAAAGTTCAGAACACTGAACCTTCACTTGTGGAAGGCATGTTGTCATGTTCAACTTGTTACCGCTGTTATTATGGACCAGGTGTTCTGCTTGCGAGATGTCCCAGGGAGGAGGGGGGGGGGGGGGGGGGGGGGGGTTACGTAGTGACTCTCAAGTTTCAATGAAAGTGTCAATGACACTGTAGCTCAACTTGTGTTAGACATGTACATGTATTGTATGTGACACAGCAATGACACACATCTAGGTAATGACCTGATAACAAAGGTACATGTAAAGTGTTGTAAAGGTCTGTACATAAATAGTGACTGTAGCCTGTAACAATGTACAGGTAAAGTATGACTAAACTAAGTTCTAAGAACGTTGGCAGCGGCAACATTTTTTGACGGAAATTGAAGAAAATCAATAGCTCCCATCTAGAGGTCTCCCCAAATAAGCATACCAGGTTTCAAAGCAATCCAATCATAAATGTGCCCTGTAGGGTGTGCGAAAGGAAAATATTGAGGTCTGACTAAACTAAGTTCTGAGAAGATCAGCCGTGGCAACATTTTTTGATGGAAATGGAAGAAAATCGATAGCTCCCATCTAGATGTCACCCCAAACAAGCATGCCAGGTTTCAAAGCAATCCGATCATAAATGTGCCCTGTAGGGTGTGCCAAAGGGAAATATTGAGGTCTTCTGACTTAAACAAAGTTCTAAGAACATTGGCCGTGGCAACATTTTTTGACGGAAATGGAAAAAAATCGATAGCTTTCATCTAGAGGTCACCTCAAACAAGCATACCAGGTTTCAAAGCAATCCAATCATAATTGTGTCATGTCGGGTGTGCCAAAGGTAAATATTGTGGTCTGACTAAACTAAGTTCTAAGAACGTTGGCTGCGGCAACATTTTTTGACGGAAATTGAAGACAATCGATAGCTCCCATCTAGAGGTTACCCCAAACATGCATGCCAGGTTTCAAAGCAATCCGATCATAAATCTGTCCTGTACGGTGTGCCAAAGGGAAATATTGAGGTCTTCTGACTAAACTAAGTTCTAAGAACGGTGGCCACGGCAACATTTTTGACAGAAATTGAAGAAAATCGATAGCTCCCATCTAGAGGTCTCCCCAAACAAGCATACCAGGTTTCAAAGCAATCTGATCATAAATGTGCCCTGTAGGGTGTGCCAAAGGGAAATATTGAGGTCTGACTAAACTATGTTCTAAGAACGTTGGTCGTGGCGACATTTTTTGACGGAAATTGAAGAAAATTGATAGCTTCCATCTAGAGGTCACCCTAAACAAGCATATCAGATTTTAAAGCAATCCAATCATAAATGTGCCCTGTAGGGTGTGCCAAAGGGAAATATTGTGGTCTGACTAAACTAAGTTCTAAGAACGTTGGCCGCGGCAACATTTTTTGACGGAAATTGAAAAAAATCGATAGCTCCCATCTAGAGGTCACCCCAAACAAGCATACCAAGTTTCAAAGTGATCTCATCATAAATGCGACCTGTGAGGTGTGCCAAAGGAAACTGTGGACGTACGTACTAACGTACTAACATACTAACGTAGTACGCCGACGGACGAGAAGTGATGGCAATAGCTCAGATTGACTTTGTCAAGTTGAGCTAAAAAATGTTTCACCAAAATTTTAGGTTACCACAACAATGAGTTGGAGTATTATTCCCTCTTTATTATATTAACATGTTTCAATTAACAGATTATGCAACAGCAACACAGAGGTCCGATTTTTAGCATTCTCTTACAAGTGAAGTCTGTGCGGGAAAAGAGGGGGGTGGGGGAAAGTCAACATTGAAAGGAAAAACTATAGGAAACAGAACTTGATAAAGCTGTCCTGCTTTTAATTTTTTTTTAAATTATTTGCTGCTTTCACAGGTTAACACCGAAAACCAAATCAAATAATTTCACAAAGCAGTGAGTAACATTGAAATAGAAATGAATTAAAATAAAATAATTCTGGAAATAGCGTGCATTTTGAAATCTAGTGGGGATAAAATTCAATATCATTCACAGGCAACATGAAATTCCCCACCCATCGACTGTTTTTCATTTCACCATTTTGGAAAGAAATCACTATTGTTAACTTTAGTGAATACGGGTAGCACCCAGAGTACATAACTAGTATTAGTAATACACATGTAACACCAACTGAGCATGTAAGTTAAAATTAAAATTGTTTATTTATTGTGGGGAAAATAGAGATGGGGCTTGACGTCAATTACATGATTGCCAAGTGATTCTGCTGGAAAATTAATTTGAAGTTAACATGTCCAAAACAATAGGCTGCTGAGAGTCCGAGAACAAAAGGAATCTTTAAATAATAACAAATAGCCATATGATTATGTCACTGGTCGCTAATACCCCTGTCGTAAATGTCTTATTAAAAGATTATTGCCACTGGTTTTAATTACTGAACAAACTATTGTAATCATCGTCACCTGTGCAAGTTCAATAGACTTAGAGAGGTGTGAGTCAGGCTTGTCATTTTGAAAATTGAAGGAGGGCCATTATGGCTCGCCTCAAATCACCCCAGGAGGGCCATTTTGGGTTCGCCTAAAATTATCCCAGGAAATGCAGGCTTGAATATTTGGATGCAAGATACCAGGTTACCCATGACACTCACAAACAGTAAGTGTTATAGTTATCTTGCATCCAAATAACCAAGCCCATATCTATACATTACATGATGACTGTACACGCCAGTGCACTGTGCTCACTGCCAGATGATGATAACTTGGGGCAAATCAATCAGATTTGGGGGACAAACCGTCCTGGCTTTGATTTTGGAACGAAACGTCCCAGGCGAATCATCAGGGGTCGAACTGGCTTGGGGATGACACGTCCTGTAATCGCGCATGACATCAGAGTTGTCACAGTCCGATATACAAAGTAATAACTAACTACAACTTTGGAACTGGCAGACCTCTCGCTCGTATTTGGAAAGTTACTTAGTGTCTCTGGATGACTGCGACGAAGACACACAATGAACTTCGCAAATTGCACCTTCTTACCTTCTTCACTCCCGAGAAAATTTACGTTTAAGACGGTCGATTTTGAGGTGCCTTTGACTGAATTATTGGGCCGCAGAAAGCGGGATTAGACGGACGTTTACCGTATGCAGAATTTTGAACTCGGGCGGGCGACTGCATCCCAGGGCGATCGCCCGCCTCAAAATGACAAGCCTAGTGAGTTCTGTATCCACAGTCGATTTTTTGCAAGTTTGTGTCAAAGTTGTTACATTCTTGGTTGCAGGACTTTATTGTAAGATTAATAACATTCTTCAATGCTGTGTAGGCCTATGCGAGATGATGGGCGGCATAGGTTAATTACGTCACCTACACTCTGAGGGTCCCCCTTGCACGGATTCTGGTTCAGAAGTCATAACTTTCAATTTTTTTTTTTTTATGCAGTTTCACACGGAACTTAATCCATTATCTGGGTGGAATTTACACTCAGTGAGTGTTTTCAAATCTGTCCAAAATCATTGTACTTTGCAAAGTTTGCACCAGGTTACTGGACAACCACCGACAACAAATGGGTTGTCCACACATATAAGATGATGTTTGATTCAATTTAATGGAATGGGTCGGTCTGCATAGGAGCAAAATGTACTTGTACTGAACAGAAAAATGTCTGGATTCTCGTACACGTGTTGAAATTTGTGAAAGACTTAGCTCTCATGAAAAAATACCAGCTACTCATTGTTATTGCTGAATAAAAAGTTGAAACTTACTTACTTTCCTTGTTGTCTGTCCTATGGATATACGCCTTCCTTTAACTAACTATTTATCTCAGAACGTGTATGCAATAATTAGAATGTCGAATTACCCCAAAGGACAGTCATTCTGGTGATTAGACGCACAACCACAAGATTGACTTTTGACTGATCTTTGCTCAAGGGATAAATAGCGTACAGTATTTTTTGTACATGGAGACAAATAGTTAAATACCAGAACCACAAGGCTGGTGGAAATGACTCTTTTTTTAAATGTATTATTCTTTCTTAATTCTTGATTGATAACTCCTTTGTTACCGACTCGATCATGACAGTGACGGGCCAAAGGGGGAGGTGGGTTGGGGGTTGCTGGGTGGGGACACATCCTCATTGGGCCTCATATTTTGCCCCCCCCCCCCCCCACCTTCCACCTTCCCACATAATGTTGAATACGTTTTTTAAATCAATATTTATAATTATTTAACCCTTGTCTTAACAGTCTTACTTACGTATATATAAATGGAAGACGATGTACACTCACTTGTAGATATGGCCTGGCCTAAACAAATTTACGAAATACAGGTAGGCCTACATGAAAAATTTTGTTTGCCCCGAAAACACATATTATGGAGACCAACTGACAAGAACTTGTTCCAGTACTGTGTCACAATCCCTACTTTTGAGGGAAGAGGTTCAGCAATAATGAAATCTGATTGGGGATTCACGTGGGGTATCTTCACCAAAAGATAGTTAATTTTATGGCAGATAGAGTCCTAATAATGTGAATGAATCTTACTGAATGCAGGGGCGGAGCTTGGATTTTCAAATGGGGAAGGGGGGGGGGGAGGGGGGAGCGCTGAGCAATATTCAGAGGCAGCACTGCATAACATGCCATAGGCATATTCTGAGACACAAAGGTCCCGAGTGGGTTGTGGTCCTGGGAGGGAGTGGCTTCTAAGGCTGTCATGATTATGAATTTTCATAATCGATTATTTTGTCATAAAAATCGACGGTTATTCGATTATTTATGGTTAATATTCCTGTCTTGTTTCCTAGGACTTCGTCTATGATATAACTTGGGAGGGGTTAAAAATTAAAATATCCTAATCGTAAATGAAGCAAACGAACACTAAACCTTGAAAAATTTGACAAAACAGAATCTACATCGCATAGATTCAAATCATAGAAAAATAGGCCGATGAAATCGTCAGATGTGTACCCATATGTGCAACTAGTAGAAAGCTGTATGATGGAGGGCCACCACGGATGCCGACATTATGTACACCATACAAGGTATGGGTACATATAGAAATGGATTGGAGGAGTGTCTAATTTGATGGATAAAGGGTTAATATCTCCGGATCAAATTATCAGATTTACATAAAAAACTATACAGCACAGCACATCAGTAACTTGAATAAATATATAAAGTAACATGACAATCAGATTGATATTTTTTTTGAGTTATCTCATGCCAAAGGATTTGGAGGAATTTTCAATTTGAAGGATAAAGGTTTAATATCTCCAGATCAAATTATCCGATTTACACCAAAAACTATACAGTTCGGCACATCAGTAACCTGAACACAAATATAAAGTAACTTGACAATCCAAGTAATATTTTTCAAGTTATTGAATGCCAAAGGGATTGGAGAAATTTTCAATTTGAAGGATAAAGGGTTAATATCTCAGGATCAAAATAACAGATTTACACCAAAAACTATACAGCTCGGCACATCAGTAACCTGAACACAAATATAAAGTAACTTGACTATCCAAACAATGTTTTTCAAGTTATCGAATGCCAAAGGGATTGGAGGAATTTTCAATTTGAAGGATAAAGGGTTAATATCTCGGGAGCAAATCATCAGATTTACACCAAAAACTATACAGCTCAGCAAATCAGTAACCAGAACACAAATATAAAGTAACTGGACAATCCAAGCAATATTTTTCAATTTATCGAATGCTAAAGGGATTGGAGGAATTTTCAATTTGAAGGATAAAGGGTTAATATCTTAGGATCAAATTATCCGATTTACACCAAAAACTATAAAGCTCGGCACATCAGTAACCTGAACACAAATATAAAGTAACTTGACAATCCAAGCAATATTTTTCAAGTTATCGAATGCCAAAGAAATGGATACGGACGCCGGACGGACAGACGGACGGACAAAGGATGGCCGAACGACGCATGGTCACCCCGGATGCCGACATTATGTGTACCATACATAGTATGGGTACACATAAAAATGTATACTAAACTCACTAATGGCCCCATCCGCGCTCAATGTGTAATGATTATGAATTTAGCCTTAGGGAATGTCAAGTCAACAAAGCTTTACGCGTGGAAATGAAACTTCCTGTTGCGATACGTCGGAGAACAAAATAAATCATCATACTTTAAAAATAACATGGCATTTCGAAGTTTTTCCCTCTTTACTTTCTGTATGTTAAAATTGATTATCAAGTATCAAATTGATAAAAACAAAAACAACTCAACACTTGACGATGTCTTATTGGCGAGGAATACAATGTAGCCAATGACAGTAAGGCATCATTGAGTGTTATGTTATTTTTGTTAAATTGTTATCACCGCCAATGGCAGTGAGCCAGTGATGCTGGAACCGGAAAGTTCGGCCCATGAATGATAATGATTCAGCCCCTGTTCAGTGTGAAAATGCTTTCCCTTGGAGACTCAATCTTTCCAGGGATTTATTTTATTTATTTACTCATTTATTTATTGGTGTTTGACACTTGAACACTTTGAAAGCTAGGGTCAAATTCAACTAAGTGATCACGCATACGGTGATGACTGGGTTTCGGCTAACTTTAACTCGCGTGGTGCCGCAACTTGAAGCTATATATTGGTTTTATGTTTTAACCCTGTTCACACACACATTTGTTGTCGAAATAGGTCCTTTATGAGAAACAATAGCATGTGAATCAATATTTCCCCTTTGTTTAACAAATAGGTAGTATGACAGCACATGTCCAGTCAAATAATCGATCATTGAAATAAATTGTCGATTATGACCTCAATCGACGGTTGATCGATTTTTCGATCAATCGTGACAGCCTTCGTGGCTTCCCGTATCGGAGGAAGTTTGTTTGAAAAATCTAGTGCTCTGAGGGTGTGGGGTAAAATTTGCTTCCAGTTGGGGGTAACTGTCTGTGGACATTCCCTAAATTAACCGAACACTATATTTAATAGTTTTGCCTCAATCAGCAACAGCTGGACGCGAGGAATGAAAAAACTTTACTTAAAATATTTGATGCATTAATTAACGGAGACTGACATTAAGACTATCTACATGTACATGTAAAACAAAATGCTGGAATTTGTGACGATCATCAATAACCTATCTGCGTGGCTTTTAATTCCCAGCATGGCAATGCCCATGGAACGTATTAACGCCGTGGGCAGTTGTGCTATATGCCCATGCCGTATATTTTTTTTCTGTCCACGGTCACTTCACCATGGACAAATTCTGTTGTCTTTTCACACGCTTGTTCACGCCCATCGTGGGCACATGGAAAAGTGCAATTCCATGGCGACTGTACTGTACAGTACCCCATTCTTCTCAATCTGCCCAATAATAAAACATTATTTTTCTCGTCTTGTTCTCACAGGTTCTCGGCACAAGCTGAGAAATCTTAAAATAAAAATTATTTCGGATAGCATTTTTGATGGATGCTATCATGCCACCATAATAGAATATAATTAAATATAAAAGTTTATATTGATATTCTGTTATGCGGGTACGACAGCATCAATCCAAAAATGCTATCAGATATCATTTTCTTTTGATTTCTCAGCTTGTGCAGAGTACCTATGTTTGTTCTTGCATTCGTTGTGACGGTGTTGTCGATCGTTTGAAGGTTTAATTCCTTTCTCTTAACTCGGACCTAGGCAATTCATGTAATCGTCACTTGCAGCGTAGTGTACATGCATTTGCTGAACATTACGGTCCTATTTGGGGGCAAAATTTCCAGAATTGAAATGACCCTTGTATCCAGGAATCCATCCTTTAGTATTAGTTACTGCTCCATTGTTGCAGAGGCTACAGTACATGGAAAGTGTATTATGACTCAACCACCCGTAGTTTGAAGATTTCACCCAAGCAATAATTGCAAATTTCTTGCAAAGCATAACAAGCACAAACAAAGTTCTAGCCAATGGACCTCCGGGTTAAACATTGCTTGTGTTTCTCGTCCATATGTACAGATTTTGAAAGTGACACTTTGGGTGATAATTCGCTCCATGGGTGAATTACAGTTAAAACTAGAAGTCCTGTCATGAGATGCGCACAAATAGCACGTTGATATGCACGTTAATGTACGCGTTATGGCCCAAGTAAAGCTATCAAATTCTGTACATATGCCCTGTGCACAAGCAATGTTCCAGCCAATGGACCTCCGGGTAACCCGGAGGTCCATTGGCAGAAACATTGCATGTGTTTGCTATGAGTAACCAAGAGAACCTGCCGTGCTTTGGATGCCATTCGATATGGCAAATGCGCGCAATTCCAGCGCGCTATTAAGCCTAGATAAGCGCACTATTCGTGACAGGACTTCTAGTTTTAACTGTAGTTGCAATCCACTCTCCACGAACTGTATCTATCTGAAGAGAATAAGTTACCAACCCCAGAAATTTTGCACTAGGACTACAATCTCTTGTTGGAACTTGGAACCTATTTTTGTTGATCACGAGGGATGAATATTTCAGAGTCCAGAGAAAAAAATGCAACAAAGAACTGGAGAAAGATGAAAAACTTTCCTGCTGCCCAATGCTGACTATTGATTTTTTCATTGAAACCTTCATCGATATCAGTTTAATTTAATTATTAGTTTTCACCACAAAACAAGCATTAATTAACTAGGATAAAATTAAGCGAATACACCCAAACCGTCCTCTAGCAATTTGACCCAAACCGTCCTCCAATCTAACCCGAACCTCCCTCCACAGCGACCGAACAGTCCTCTGAGCAATTTGACCCGAACCGTCCTCCAGGGAAAGAGCGAATGAGAGAGAAGAGTGGTAGAATAATAACATAAAACTGGTTGTTTATTTATTGATTTTATTTATTTTTTCATTTTCAACTACGTTTCAATCGGGTTTTTTTTGACAAAACATAATAATGATTATATTACACGATAACAAAACTATATTTGTGATAATAATAATAGTGAACAAACACGATTTGTGATTACTTAGAGGTGATGAGCTACTTTCTATTCTTTCTTCTTTTTTTGGGGTGGGGGGGGAGTAGGGGGGGGGGGGGGAGGGGGCATTTACAAGTGATTTTCAATTTTAACCAGGCATTATTTCTTTTCGGAGGGGGGGGGGGGGGGCTGTTTACAAATAGATTTTTTTTGTTATCCTGCATTGAAAATTACCGGCAGTGATTTTCAATGCATGATAACAGAAAATATTTTTAAACAGGCATTGTTTCTTTACGGGGGGTGGGGATTCTGTTTCCAAATATAATTTTTTGTAAACCTGATTTATGTCTACTTTTTTTCCTTTTGCTGACTTATTTTCCCTTTTTGATTCCTCCGACGGTTTTATTAGCTCCAATTTTTCTTTCTCGAACTATTCTTTTTGGGCCCTAAGATCCGAGCGCAGACCTTCAATAGTGTTGTTCAATCTGGCTATCTCTTTTTGAAAACCAGACAACATCGATGTTAAATCCACTCCCGAAGTGGGTTCAGTGGTGAAGTTAGTTGCCATTTCACTGTTTAGTTATCAGTTATTGTCTAAGGCCAGAAGAAGACATTGCCTAAAAACGGTACTGGGACGTTTCGGCCTCCATATATTGAGGTACCGGAGAAAGGAGAAAATTTTTGAAGTGGGTCGAGAACACAAGAACACGTGATCTGGCACTCACGAAATTATGAGTGAGGACATCCACTTTAGATTGCTCGTCACACCTTTTCCTGAGTAATTACTCTAAAACAGTATTAGAATCATGACAGGTTTGTCGCACACATAGCTCATTTGTATGTTATCACAACAATAACACTCCCACTCACCTTGTAAAAAAATATTTGGGGTCAGAAATGTATGCAACATTGTACTGTGTAGACGTGAAATTTCTGCTTCATTTCAAAATGTGGAAAAATTTAAGTGAATTCGGAGTCTAGTTTCAAAATATTGGATATTTATATGTGAGTCCTGCCCATATCAGAAAAGTTCTTCATTCTCATAAATTCTTTGATTTCCAACTTAAAAGTGAGTTCAACCATAATAAAAACCTTAATCAAATTTAAACAAATAATACCCTAATCTTCATCAAAATAATACCAGAAACCTAAGACGCTTCGGCCCGATTGGAGGCCGAAACGTCCCAAGGTCGAAACGTCATAGAACCTCTAAAAACAACATCACTGGTACAATCTTTGTAATTACTATATTTAGTAATAATTAAAGTAAAAAACAGTGAGTGACCATTGATTAACTGAAGTCTGAACTCAACTTGTGTTTTCACAATCAAAAATCAAAGAACTTCTACTAAAATATAATTGAATGTAAACTAAAAAAACATGTTCTCACAATAATAGTTTCAAAGTTCATTGAACATGTCAAAAAAATTATAGAAACATTAAATTTTTTTTCATTTTCTACGGTTTGGGTCAAAATGTAGCGGACGGTTTGGGTCAAATTGCAGAGGACGGTTTGGCCAGAGGACGGTTTGGGTGTAATTCAAATTAAGATCGACATATAATGTTTGACCATGTTAAAATCAGCTAGCCTACACGTAGATCTCCCAGTGTGGCTCTTAATAACCAACACAGCAACATATTAAAGTCATGGGAAGTTGTACTACACTACGCTGCAAGCGACGATTACATGAA
Organism: Pictodentalium vernedei; assembly: GCA_031216915.1. Classification (NCBI taxonomy): domain Eukaryota; kingdom Metazoa; phylum Mollusca; class Scaphopoda; order Dentaliida; family Dentaliidae; genus Pictodentalium; species Pictodentalium vernedei. Next base: position 175,459,110 of record CM062294.1, read on the forward strand.
TCGCCCAGGTCCGAGTTAAGAGAAAAGATTTAAACCTGTCCGATATTACGCTGAGTTAGCAATAATTAAATCCAGTGAGGCATTTCAAGAGAAAAGGATTAGCTCATGTCGTGTAATCTCGGAGATAATTGTGTAAAGGATTAGCGGTAATTAACTTCTGTACATCAACTCCACCTCAAGAAAACAAAGCAGTCTTACAGATACGTGCACATTTTATTCTGACAATTTCTGTCGACAATGTCACCTTGAAAATTACATTAATGAGCAATACATTACACTGACAATTCTTCTTGAATTTTTCAATCACCTCACGTTGAATTAACATACAGTTTTAAAATGTTGAGAACAAAATACGTCATCATAATATTATACGTCAAGGTAATGTCATAGCGAACTCAGTCTCAATTATTTCTATTCAAACTTCGTTGTGATGGTGTTGTTCATTTTAAATAGTTTAGACCACACATTGGCCTTCAGTTCTCATTTTTCTGCGTGTGTGCATTGGAAAACAGCGGATAGAGTCGGCTTCTGATTTTCGTTTTTTTTTTCCCGTATTGAATCTTCTAATTATCGATGATATCACCATCACGTTGAATGCCAAAACAAACACAGGTACTCAGCACAAGCTTAGAAATCGAAAAAAGGATATCTGACAGTATGTTTGGATCGATGCTGTCGTGCCCTTATTAATTATGGGTTATGGAAGCGCGGCAGCATCAAGAGCATAGTGATAACAAATTTATCCAACTGTCCCATTACAGCCCATTGCCTTCATTTCTCAGTTTAAATTAGGTTAAATGGGCGTAATAAGAGCCTCCATTGTAAGTATGTACAAGAAAATTAACCAGTTCAATGTTGTTTCACAGAGCTCAGTGAACTCTTGGCATGGTTAAATTTCCTGTGGAATAGGCCTACTACTGGAACAATTTGCACCTTTCGAGTTTTGGATCATAAAAAGTTAAACAGAAATCGTCAACTCGTCCTCAGTTTTCCGAAAATTACAGAACTTATCCAGTAAATTAGCCCAGACCTGATTTACATTCCAGAAGCCATCTATAAATCAACTCGGTTTGTGTGTGTATGTGTGTGTGTGTGTGTGTGGAAGGGGGGGAGGGGGAGGGGGTAGGGATACATCACCCAGGGCCTACCTAGGAACTTAGTAATGAGTACAGTACCATTAAATCTGTTGGATCATTTTGGCAGGGTCATGAAGACCGTACGTTCTTCGAAACTCGCCAAATGTGCTGGTGGATGGATGACAGGCTCTGCACCGGGCATGCAGCTGAAACTAAGGTCCATTTAAAATAACCATTCCAAGAGAAACCTTAGGCTTAGAGGAGTACATACACACACCATGATTTAAATAAATGCACATTATTGTTGGGAAACCTTGGAAGCAAAGAGTGCTGATCTACAGGTGGAGACATTTATTTACTGCACCAAAGAGATTGCGGAGTAGGGGTGGGCATACTGAAACTTACTCCACAGGCTTATTGTAGAGAGGGCTGCAATATTTTTTTTTTTTTAAATAATTTAAAAAAATATTTCGTGAGGGCATTTCAGTGGTGTAGCTGGGGGGGAGGGGGGGTGGTGGCTGATGGACACATAACCCTCCCCCATTTCAGTTGTGCCCCCACCCCGGTGATTAATTATTGATGCCTTCCACAACTTATAAATTATGGACACAAGCAGATTCAATCAAGGAAATTGAGGGAGGGGGAGGGTCTCGAATTTCACATTTGTTTCAGGGGCACACCTCTTGTGTTCACCCCCGTTTCGCCGCTACATGAATTGGGTAAAAGGCTCAAACACGTTATTCTTGCCGATGGGCTCCCCTTCCCTCACCACGCTCTCGCAAAATCCTTAGACTCAAAATGATAAGCGTTCGTATTAAGATGCAGTGGAATTTCAATATTCAAATGCGCCAAGAATTCAGAAAAAGGTAAAGCTGCTATTGAATGTTATGAGAAGAAAATCATGTCACTGTGAGTACCCTGAACTGAATGAATGCAGAGTGTCGGGAAACAATACACAAGTCGGGAATGGATTAATTGACGCCATTCTCAAAATATTTAATTCAATTTCATGAATACTTAATTACTTTTCGGGGTGCATTGTGAGATCAGAGCATTGTTCTTGTAAACAATAACTGCAGAAGGCCTGCACAATAAAAGGAAGCTGATTGATTTGTATGCCCGGCACTTAATCCAATTTCGGTGAGTGTCTAATTGCCACCAGTTTAATTACAAAACAAACTACTGTAATTAAGCACCTGTGAAAACACAAAAGGGGGATGGTTACTGCTAGTCTAAGAGTGCCTTTTCCATTGTTTTTTTTCTTTTTATCTGAACTACCCACTATTTGAATGGCAGAACTACCCACTATTTGAATGGCAAAAGGAGATTTGCTGCTTTTAAATGATTGACATTTTAAAAAATGTTGCACCCACAGCCATTGAAATATTTTGTAATGCACAATATACCGGGGTACTGAAGCCTTTATTAAGTGGTAAATGACATCCGACGTAGCTAAGAGTATTATGGCATCAAGTCATTCAAGAAATCACTGAGGCGATGAATAGAAAGTATTTTTTCTATCAAATTGGAAACTTCAGGGCATTCAATCTCCAGAGTTTTGGGGAATGGCGCAATAGAGGGCGGAGAAGTGAAATGGGGTATTGAGAGTTGGTGGGAGGGACAATTGATGTATAACTATGTTCATGTCGGTTTTTTTGTCCACAACTTCTATGCCGGCATTTTCGGAGGGGCGGGGGGGGGATGGGGTAGGAAACAACGGCTGCAAAGTAGAAAACGTTATGTAAAACTAACCAGTACCAATTTACAGACCTTCCTCTGCCTGTAACGTGTCCTGTACAGTTCAAAAGAGGGAATTAAATTTCAAGCATGGTGTCAATTGGCAGCATGTTAGGAGCTTGTAATGCCTTTAGTTTTAGTTTCTCAAAATATGATCGGTGGCTGAAATGGCTTCCAGTGGTAGTTTCGACCTATGTGTGTTTTACCCGGCACATTTTCGTGTTGAGTTTTCAAAAATATCGGGAACACAATGTCCCAGGGTAAACTGAAACGTCTCGGACTCCAATGTTGGCCGGTGATTTTCAGAAAATCGTCCACCGTGTCGGGTGTTTGAGACAGGATACACTTGGCACGTACTGTATATGATAAGAAACATGGACTGTTGCATGGGGCGAAATGTAAAGGTCCGGATGAGTGAGAACGTTTTTTTTTTATTTCGAAATACCACGTGCATATTATCACTGTATATGAGCGAATATAAGTTAAAAACGTTTATTTCTTTTATTTTGTTGTGTCGAATAAGTATAAATAAATGAGTATTTGAATCTTCGTTCTGCTCTTTTTAATTATAGCGGCTGTACTCCTTGATTGAAAGCTTTTCCCAAGAATGAAAATTATCAATTTACCCCAAAGAGCATATAGCGGTCGGTCGATTGAGACTGAGAAAGAATGGCAACTATTGTTTGGAAACTCACATTCAGTGGCATAATTGGCACAAAATGAATTTGTTTGTTGGGGGGGGGGGGGGGGGGGGGGGGGGGGGGGGGGGGGGGGGGGGGGGGGGGGGGGCATTGAGGAATCTTTGCACGGCGATGAGTGATGGCTACTGCAAAACGCGTTACGTGGGAAATTTAAGCACTTAAGCCTAGTGTAATGTGGGGGGGGGGGGGGGGGGCTGGATTGGCAGTCAAGCACTTAAGCCTAGTGTAATGCGGGGGGGGGGGGGGGGGGGGGGGCTGGATTGGCAGTCATTCAACGTAAATAGGCATATTTATAGGGTGGCGGAGGTAAGGGTGGAATAGTATCATGTCATATTTCGAAGGGCTCTGAGCCACTAACGTTGATTTTATTTTCTCGGTTATTGTTTCTCAGCCTATCCAATTCATTTTTTTTAAAAATGCAATCTCCGAACAGAAGAGATTACGCTCTCTGCGAAAAACGCCTATAGAAATATATAAATTTATATTAAATAAGGTTGTGCTTATTTAATATTAATTTATACACTACGCTGCAAGCGACGATTACATGAATCGCTCAGGTCCGAGTTGAGAGAAAAGATTTAAACCTGTCCGATATTACGCCGATTGAGTTAGCAATAATTAAATCCAGTGAGGCATTTCAAGAGAAAAGGATTAGCTCATGTCGCGTAATCTCGGAGATAATTGTGTAAAGGATTAGCGGTAATTAACTTCTGTACATCAACTCCACCTCAAGAAAACAAAGCAGTCTTACAGACACGTGCACATTTTATTCTGACAATTTTTGTCGACAATGTCACCTCGAAAATAACATTAATGAGCAATACATTACACTGACAATTCTTCTTGAATTCTTCAATCATCTCACGCTGAATTAACATACAGTTTTAAAATGTTGAGAACAAAATACGTCATCATAATATTATACGTCAAGTTAATGTCATAGCGAACTCAGTCTCAATTATTTCTATTCAAACTTCGTTGTGACGGTGTTGTTCATTTTAAATAGTTTAGGCTACATGTTGGCCTTCAGTTCTCATATTTCTGCGTGCGTGCATTGCAAAACAGTGGTTAGACTCGGCTTCTGATTTTCGCTTTTTTTCCCCGTATTGAATCTTCTAATTATCGATATCACCATCACGTTGAATGTCAAAACAAACCACAGGTACTCAGCACAAGCTTAGAAATTGAAAAAAAAGGATATCTGATAGTATTTTTGGATCGATGCTATCGTGCCCCTATTAATTTTGGGTTATGGAAGCACGGCAGCATCGAGCACATAGTGATAACAAATTTATCCAACTGTCCCGTTACAGCCCATTGCCTTCATTTCTCAGTTTAAATTAGGTTAAATGGGCGTAATAAGAGCCTCCATTGTAAGTATGTACAAGAAAATTAACCAGTTCAATGTTGATACACAGAGCTCAGTGAACTCTTGGCATGGTTAAATTTCCTGTGGATTAGGCCTACTACTGGAACAATTTGCACCTTTCGATTTTTGGATCATAAAAAGTTAAACAGAATTCGTCAACTCGTCCTCAGTTTTCCGAAAATTACATAACTTATCCAGTAAATTAACCCAGACTTGATTTACTGAACTCGTTTTGTATATTCCGGAAGCCATCTATTTATCAACTCGGTTTGTGTGTGTGTGGGGGGGAGGGGGGGGGGTGGTAGGGATACATCACCCAGGGCCTACCTAGGAACTTAGTAATGAGTACAGTACCATTAAATCTGTTGGATCATTTTGGCAGGGCCATGAAGACCATACGTTCTTCGAAACTCGCCACATGTGCTGTTGGATGGATGACACGCTCTGCACCGGGCGTGCAGTTGATACCAAGTTCCATTTGAAATAACCATTCCAAGAGAAACCTTAGAAGAGTACATACACACACCATGATTTAAATAAATGCACATCATTGTCGGGAAACCTTGGAAGCAAAGAGTGCTGATCTACATATGTAGACATTTATTTACTGCACCAAAGAGATTGCGGAGTAGGGGTGGGCATACTGAAACTTACTCCACAGGCTTATTGGAGAGGGCGGCAATATTTTTTTTACATAATTTAAAAAAAATATTTTGTGAGGGCATTTCAGTGGTGTAGCCAGGGTGGGGGGGGGGGGGGGGGGGGGGGGGGGGGGGGGGGCTGATGGGCACATACCCCTCCCCCATTTCAGTTGTGCCCCCACCCTGGTGATGTGGCCTAATTATTGATGCCTTCCACAACTTATAAATTATGGACACAAGCAGATTCAGTCAAGGAAATTGAGGGTTTTTTTTTTTCTCGAATTTCTCATTTGTTTCAGGGGCACACCTCTTGTGTTTGCCCCCATCTCGCCGCTACATGAATTGGGTAAAAGGCTCAAACACGTTATTCTTGCCGATGGGCTCCCCTTCCCTCACCATGCTCGCGCAAAATCCTTAGACTCAAAATGATAAGCGTTCGTATAAAGATGCAGTGGAATTTCAATATTCAAATGCGTCATGAATTCAGAAAAAGGCAAGGCTGCTATTGAATGTGATGAGAATAAAATGTCACTGTAAGTACACAGAACTGAAGGAATGCAGAGTGTCGGAAAACAATACACAAGTTGGGAATGGATTAATTGACGCCATTCTCAAAATATTTAATTCAATTGCATGAATACTTAATTACTTTTCGGGGTGCATTGTGAGATCAGAGCATTGTTTTTGTAAACAATAACTTCAGAAGGCCTGCACAATAAAAGGAAGCTGATTGATTTGTATGCCCGGCACTTAATCCAATTTCGGTGAGTGTCTAATTGCCACCAGTTTAATTACAAAACAAACTACTGTAATTAAGCACCTGTGAACACACGAAAGGGGGACGGTTACTGCTAGTCTAAGAGTGCCTTTTCCATTGTTTTTTTTTTCTTCTTTTTATCTGAACTACCCACTATTTGAATGGCAGAACTACCCACTATTTGAATGGCAAAAGGAGATTTTTTGCATTTAAATGATTAACATTTTTTAAAATGTTGCACCCACAGACATTGAAATATTTTGTAATGCACAATATAGTGAATATACCAGGGCACCGAAGCCTTTATTAAGTGGTAAATGACATCCGACGTAGCTAAGCGTATTACGGCATCAAGTCATTCAAGAAATCACTGAGGCGAAGAATAGAAAGTATTTTTTTTATCAAATTGGAAACTTCAGGGCATTCAATCGCCTGAGTTAGGGGGAATGGCGCAATAGAGGGCGGAGAAGTGAAATGTGGTATTGAGAGTTGGTGGGAGGGACAATTGATGCATAACTATGTTCATGTCGGTTTTCTGTCCATATCTTCTATACCGGCATTTTCGGAGGGGGGCGGGCGGGCGGGGGTAGGGGGGGTAGGAAACAACGGCTGCGAAGTAGAAAACATTATGTAAAACTAACCAGTAGCAATTTACAGACCTTCCTCTGTCTGTAACTTGTCCTGTACAGTTCAAAAGACATCCGATAGAAAAGTGGATTTTGCCATATATATTATTAATTATTACTGCCAAACATTCTTTGTAGACTTGTGTGAAAGTCGAACAGATTTTAAGGTGGATTTACTCATCCCGCTGCAGGCGCTGGCTGCAATGGAAAAATCAGTGAATCACTGTGTGATCGAAATCGGCTGTGACATTGGCAGATTTCCTGAAAACCTCTGTGGTCAGAATTCAGTTGCGTTTGAAACCACTATCCCTTTATGGCCAGTGTATTGAACGAAAATGAAATGGACTTGTTGGTACGATCGTTTTCATGCAGATAATGCGTGCGGTAATTTTTATTTTTTCTAAAATTGAATGCACATCTCTTCGTCACAATGAGACATCACCAGTTTGAATCAACACACGTTTAAATAGGCTTATATATATAGCCTGTTTGCCAAACCCCATTTCAACTCACGTTTTTGCAGTAGCGCAATTGGTAGCCAGTTAATTATATTACCAAGAAGGAAATAATCCTTTTCACACTGAATCACTGTTGCAACTGTGATTTACCACGAAGGAGATAATCTTTTCCACATCTAAACACCGTTTGCACACGGTGTTTAATTTGGTAAAATTACACCGTTTAAAACAGTGTTGGCTGGTGATTTTCAGAAAATCGCCCACCGTGTCGGGTGTTTGAGACAGGATACACTTGGCACGTACTGTATATGATAAGACACATGGACTGTTGCATGGGGCGAAATGTAAAGGTCCGGATGAGTGAGAAAGTTTTTTTTTTATTTCGAACTGCCACGTGTATATTATCACTGTATGTGAGCGAATATCAGTTCAAAGCGTTTATTTCTTTCATTTTGTTGTGTTGAATAAGTATAAATAAATGAGTATTTGAATCTTCGTTCTGCTCTTTTTAATTATACCGGCAGTACTGCTTGATTGAAAGCTTTTCCCAAGAATGAAAATTATCAATTTACCCCAAACAGCATGTAGCGGTCGGTCGATTGAGACTGAGAAAGAACGGCGACTATTGTTTGGAAACTCGCATTCAGTGGCATAATTGGCACAAAATGGATTTGTGGGGAGGGGAGGGGGGGCATTGAGGAATCTTTGCACGGCAAAGAGTGATGGCCACTGCACAACGCGTTACATGGGAAATTTATGCACTTAGGCCTAGCGTAATGCGGAGGGGGGGAGGGTGGGGGGGGGGGGGGGGCTGGATTGACAATCATTCAACATTAAATAGGCATATTTATAGGGCGGCGGAGGTAAGGGTGGAACAGTACCATGTCATATTTCAAAGGGCTCTGAGCCACTAACGTTGATTTTATTTTCTCGGTTATTGTTTCTCAGCCTATCCAATTCAATTTTTTTAAATGAAAGTGTCAATGACACTGTAGCTCAACTTGTCAAGACAAAGACATGTACATGTATAGTATGTGACACAGCAATGACAAACATCTAGGTAATGACCTGATAACAAAGGTACATATAAAGTATTGTAACGGTCTGTACATAAATACTGACCGTTGCCTGTAACAAATGTATAGGTAAAGTATTGTAAAGGTGGGTGACAGTCAGATGCTGAACTAGAAAAAATCTTCGAGTCCCAGAGTGGGTCTGACTGAACCCCAAAATATTTGTTCTCATAGCACAGTGATAACAAAGGCACCCCAAAACACACTCGTTCCTGTCCCAAGGTGAAAACAAAAGTACTCAAGAAGTTTTGTGAAGATCAGTTCATAAATACGAGCTGTATAGAACTTGTGACAAAAAACTGATTGGACCTAATTTCGGTACAAAATGGCCACTGGCAGCCATCTTGAATTTTGGACCGTACCCAGAAACACTCATTCTCATCCCAAGGAGATAACAAAGGTACCCAAGAAGTTTTGTGAAGATCGGTTCATAAATACAGCCTCTACCCTGAGCCGTATTGACATGTGTGCTTACATTGTGTAAGTTGCACTGAATAAATCAAAGTTCATCTAATTTGCATAATTTCTGCACGAAAAAAAAACCCCTTACAATATGTGATGTATTCCATGTTACTAAACATTCATACAAAAATTTATTAAAATCAGAACTTTGATACAGAAGTTCTATACAAAAGACTGATTGCACTAATTTTGGTACAAAATGGCTGCTGGTGGCCATCTTGAATTTCAGACCACACCCCAAAACACTCGCTCTCATCCCACGGTGATAACAAAGGTACCCAAGAAGTTTCGTAAAGATTGGTTCATAAATATGGCCTCTAGTCTGAGCTGTATAGAAGTTGTGTACAAAAAACTGATTAGACCTAATTTCGGTACAAAATGGCCACTGGCAGCCATCTTGAATTTTAGACCGCACCCAGAAACACTCGTTCTCGTCCCAAGGTGATAACAAAGGTACCCAAGACATTTCGTGAAGATCAGTTCATAAATACAGACTCTAGTCTGAGCCGTATTGACATGTGTACTTACTGTGTGTAAGTCGCACTGAAAAAATCAAAGTTCATCTAATTTGCATAATTTCTGCACGAGAAAAAAAAAACCCGTATTATATGTGATGCATCCCATGGTACTAAACATTCACACAAAACAATTATTCAAATCAGGGCTTTCATATGGAAGTTCTGTGCAAAAATCTGATTGCACCTAATTTTGTACAAAATGACTGCCATCGGCCATCTTGAATTTCGGACCGGACCCAAAAACACTTGTTCTCGTCCCACGGTGATACCAAAGGTACCCAAGAAGTTTCGTAAAGATCGGTTCATAAATACGGCCTCTAGCCTGAGCCGTATTGGCATTTGCACTTACAGTGCTGAAAGTAACCCCAAAAAACATCAAAATTAGTCTAATTTGCACAATTTACGTACGAGAAAAAAACCCGTATTATATGTGATGTATCCCATGGTACTAAACATTCATACAAAAAATTATTCAAATTAGAGCTTTCATATGGAAGTTCTGTACAAAAAACAGATTTCTGCATCGTCGGTACAAAATGGCAGCTGGCAGCCATCTTGAATTTCGGACCGCACCCAAAAACACTCGTTCTCGTCCCACGGTCATAACAAAGGTACCCAAGAAGTTTCGTAAAGATCGGTTCATAAATACGGCCTCTAGCCCGAGCCATAGCAGCTTGGCACTTACAGCTCTGAAAGTAACACTAAATAAATCAAAGTCAGTCTAATTTGCATAATTTACGCACGAGAAAAAAACCCGTATTATATGTGATGTATCCCATGGTACTAAACATTTATACAAAACTTTATTCAAATCAGAACTTTCATACAGAAGTTCTGTACAAAAAACTGATTTTTGCATCATCGGTACAAAATGGCCACTGGCAGCCATCTTGAATTTCGGACCACACCTAAAAACACTCGTTCCCGTCCCAGGGTCATAACAAAGGTACACAAGAAGTTTCGTAAAGATCGGTTCATAAATACGACCTCTAGCCCGAGCCATAGCCAATTGTTGACGTATGGACAGACGGCCAGACGGACGACGGGCCATGACAATAGCTCAAATTTGACTTCGTCAAAGTTGAGCTAAAAATGCAATCTTCGAACAGAATAGATTACGCTCTCTGCGAAAAACGCCTATAGAAATATATAAATTTATATTAAATAAGGTTGTGCTTATTTAATATTAATTTATATGTATACATGTAATCTTGTTTTCACAATTATGGGGAAATCGAGTGTTTATTTTGAAATTGTTGTTTAAATGGGTAATAATAATTTGTGAAGCATTTTGCAACGAGTTGAAAATGGTCGGCGTAACTTGATTTAGTTTTAATATTTTCATAATTTCTTTTTGCAACTTGAGAGAAAAGTTGTTCAAATCTAATGTCAATAATAATTGTGAAGCTTAATCTTTTTCACAGTACGGTCCGAGAAACCAATCAAGTTGATAATCCATTTGTCTCGTACTGTCCGAGTTTTTAATCAAATGTCGGACACAGATCACAGACATACTCTCCGACAATCGTCGGCAATTTGTGAGTGATCTTGAGACACAGTTCCTAGGACCTGGGAGATTCATGTAATCGTCGCTTGCAGCATAGTGTATGTATACATGTAATCTTGTTTTCACAATTATGGGGAAATCGAGTGTTTATTTTGAAATTGTTGTTTAAATGGGTAATAATAAATTGTGAAGCATTTCGCAACGAGTTAAAAATGGTCAGCGTAACTTGATTTAGTTTTAATATTTTCATAATTTGCTTTTGCAACTTGAGGGAAAAGTTGTTCAAATCTGCTGTCAATAATTGTGAAGCTTAATCTTTTTCACAGTACGGTCCGAGAAACCAATCAAGTCGCTAATTCATTTGTCTCGTACTGTCCGAGTTTTTTATCAAATGTCGGACACAGATCACAGACATACTCTCCGACAATCGTCGGCAATTTGTCAGTGATCTTGAGACACAGTTCCTCGGACCTGGGAGATTCATGTAATCGTCGCTTGCAGCGTAGTGTAAGATACACATGCCGTAAACTTTTTCTGTCCATGGTCATTTAGCGTACAGTACGATAGACAAATCTTTTTGTTCTTTCACACCCATCATCTGCACGTGGAAAAGCGCCTTTACATGGCAACTGTATTGTATGCTTGTCTAATATTATTTTATTATTAAATCATTAATGACATTATTTGTAACGAGTCCCGGTTGTGTTTGCAGTCTAAACTGCAGGAATAGTTACACGAAAATTGTCTTCAAATATTATCCGAGTTGTCTTTGAAGTTGGGCCGAGTTGTCTTCAAAGTTTGTCCAACTTGTCTTTAAAAATGGTCCGACTGGTCTTGGTTGGAGTTTTCTTTAGCTTGACCTGTCTGTAATTCGACTATATAATTAACGTCAAGGGTCCTACTAGAAACCGGAATCGACCCGAATCGACTTTAAAGACAGGAATCGACTCATATTTTACTGATTTTTCGCCATGTTTTGTACTTTTACCAATGGCATTCTATCTAATAAGTTTCCACGTGCAAGATTTAGTAAATGTCAAAGGATTTCAGGGTACAGGAAGAGGTTAGCAAAGAGTCTTCCTCGTTTAAAAGCTTTTTTTCTTTTGATCGAAACATTTTCCAAGGGAAGTAACTTGTCGCGTCATTTTGAACTCGATGTTTTATCATGCATGGCCAATACAACTCAAAATTAATTATTGCTCGAGAAGCGAGAATATCAAACTTGAAGCTGACTGAAATGTGTGCGTACCCTGAAATCCTTTGACATTTACTAAATCGTGCACGTGGAAACTTATTAGATAGAATGCCATTGGTAAAAGTACAAAACATGGCGAAAAATCAGTAAAATATGAGTCGATTCCGGTCTTTAAAGTCGATTCCGGTCGATTCCGGTTTCTAGTAGCACCGATCAATGACAATGTTGCCTACCACGAAAATTGATATTTCGAATACAATATTTACAAATTAATTTCTTCAAGTGAAACTGCATAATAAAACTGAACTGTCTAAGACTGACCGTTGAAAGTTCCCCGTCAATATGCTTACCAGAAAATAGAGCGCAACCAAGTAAACGCCTCGCGTTTACATATCTAAAATTCAATTATTGACTTGAACGTCAAATGTCATCAGATGGCTTCCTGACAGGTGATAGAAGGGTGCATTGAGAACCAGGACATGGATACGGATCATCACGTGGTAAATTTCCAAACGTGAAGAAAACTTTGAGCAGATCCAAAAGTATCACAGAACTAAATATTTTCCCACAGGCCACCATTATAACGTTCAGGGTGGTGGAATTACTGGAAAGTTTGACGCAGTTTCCTTTGAGCTACTACGGTTTTCATGCAAAACATATTTTAATGATATACGTCAATCTTCATTACAAGTAACCTTTGATGACGCTTACGAAGAACTAAATAACTGTGTGAGAAATACTGCTTCTGTTAGCGACCCAAATGGCTTCGCATACACCATAAACTTTTATCCAACAAAGTGTTCGATGCTGTTGAACGGTCAGAGAACATTTGTATTCACAGACATTCATCTTCCAGAGATTATTAAAATAATGAACTCTGTCACGCTAAATGGTCAAAAAATAGATATTGCAGACATGAATAGTCAGTTAGAAACAATGCTAAATGATTACATTACTCACAACACAAAGTGAGCTGCTGAGTGCTAAGTGATATTATTCCACCATGCTCCCCAGAGCCTACCGACATGCACCATATTGCTCATAATGCAACAAACAGAGTTGCCGATAATGTTGATACAATTGTATCACCAATTAAGATATAATAAACGATATAAGATAAACGGTCATCGGATGGAAAATCGTCAACAGATGTCAACACGCATACCGATACAATTTTTTAACATAATAACACTACAGGTGATAGGTTAGTAACTATAGATGTAAACAAAAGTTCGAAAGACTTGATGATATCTCTGGAACTTAAGCAGAAAGAGTTACGCAATCTAGAGGCAAATATAAAGAAACGTGATGACGCTCTGCTAAACAAGAACTGAAAACCAAGAATATAGAGAAAGATAAACAATGTTATGAAACAAAAATAGAAGCTTTAGAGGCAAGAAATAGACAATTGGAAGACTCTCTTGCCAAACTATAACAGAAAATTACTCAGACAACTTCTGCCGCCTCCCCGCGACATAATGTAAAGACTAACTCAAATGACGAACTCATATCCCATATTCGTGATAAAGTTACTACTTTTATCCCTCATAAGATAGACAATGAAATCAACCGACTTATCAACCGTCGAGACAAATTACCTGATTTGAAGCAACACATTGATGACACAAGTACTGATATGAACTCTATGTATTCATATCAGCCACCACTCTAAAACACAATTCATATGGGGACTATCCTCAGCCAGCTCAAGCTGGACATAATGTGTATTATAGTAATATTCCACAAGTACCAACTATAGAATTCAATACGGTTCCAGTAATTAATTACAATTCCAAACCGTCACAACATGATATATTTACCAATAGCACAAATGATTGTGCAGGTTCTCGTAATTTAAGGAATAAGAGTGTTTTAAAAACTTTGACTACACACACCCCCAAGATGGGACGAGTCTAATCCCTCATATTTGACAAATGTTCCAAGTTTTACCAAAGAATTTAGTACTCAAAGCTGTGACCTACACAAATATTGTACAGTAACTCAACCGATTAGTGACAAGCAGGAGAAGAACTTGTATCATTTTTTGTCCAACCGTCACCAAAGATGGCTACGAAGATAACAGTTAATTCACAGTCTAAAACTGAGCATAATGTTCATGAACTATCTATAGTCTCCATTAACTGTCAAAATATCAACACCTCCATGATGTTACTCGATGAAAGTGAAGAACTGGCAGATATTATCTTGGTTCAGGAGCATTGGCTGTTTGATTGCCAACTTCATAAACTTCAATCATTATCAACTATGTACAATGCTACTGGTAAAGCTGTCGACTCTGATAATCCACTGATGCCTACTCAACTACCCCGTGGTTTTGGCGGTGTTACCATTTTATGGAGAACATCTCTCAACTACCTGATTGGTGTATTATTACCAGATGGAAATACCAGAATACAGTGTATTAAAGTAAAACTCAAACCCCCACTATTATTAGTAGATGTTTATCTTCCTTGTAAGGGATAGAAAGACCATGTTTCTGAATACAAGAACTGTCTTGTACAACTGGGTGAAATATTTGGGAAATACTCCAATTCACACCATATCATCATTGGTGGTGACTTGAACGAAAATGTCTTGCACAACGATAGTAATGAACGTTCCAAGTGTATCAATGAATTTATATTAGAACAGAACTTAATGACCTATAAAACAGATAAGACTTTTATCAATGCTAAAGGTTGTGATACCTCAACAATTGACTTTTTTTCTGTTCCATAAAAACATTGAGAATAGTGTTAAATGGGTGAAAAGAGTTGAACTTGAACATAATGTTTCTGATCATTACCCAATCAGCATTAGTCTTGACACGAAAATACTACATAGATATATAACAGAAGAAAAAAACTGTTTCTTCAGGGCGACCTAACTGGAAGAAGATCAATAAGGATACTTATCGAATGTCTGTTGAATCTCAACTTTCATCTCTAGATCATCGAGACTTGTCGTCAGATCCCGAGAAATACATGCAGTCAATACAAAACATCTTAAAGGATGCTTCCAATTCAATTGCTCCACAGCGTAAGATTATCAGACGTAGCAAGAAGTTAAAAGACTACCTCCGGCCATTTGTGAAGATGTGAAGGTAAAGAAAAAAGCCTTCTATGAGTGGAAACTACATGGTAGACCAACCGATGCTGGCAATTATTATGTTCTTCAGAAAAAATTAACGACACAGTTTTTAAGATGCAAAATGAGAGTACATCACACCATTCATCGTAATGAAGTCAAGCAAGAAATAATGGATGCCAGGTCATCTGATATGGAACTCTTCCACAAGCTGATACGAAGACAGAGAGGCCGAACCAATTCCTATATTACTGATCTACATGTCGGTGTGAATGTATATTCCGGGGACGATATCCTTCAAGGATGGTACGAGCATTTGTACAAACTGGCAACTGGTACCCCAAACACTAAGCTTGATTATGACTATATAAACTACACAAAGAGAGAGAAAAATATGATTCATCATCTCTGCTGTATGACAAGTGAATCTGAATTTACACCTGTTACTGAAACTGAGATTGCTAGTGCAATTAAGATGCTTAATCGTGGAAAAGCTATTGATCCATATGGTATCGCAGCAGAAAACATGTATTAGGGCGGACAATATCTAAACAGCATCATCACCATTATTATGAATCTCCTCTTCTACTCTGAAAAACTACCAGACTCTTTGAAGCTTGGGGTTCTCAACCCTATTTTCAAGAATAAGGGAGACCTTAATAATGCTTCTAACTATCGAGGTATCACCATCACACGTGCAATGTGTCGAATTATTGAAGCAGTTATAAAAAACAGGATGAACAAGCATACAATTGCTGCCCAGAATCCACTTCAAAGAGGCTTTACTAAAGATTCATCTCAGATGAACTGTGCTCTGATAGTCGCGGAATGGTGCCGGTACAATATGGACATTAACAGACCATCATATGTTGCTTTTCTTGACGCTAAATCAGCGTTTGATGTCGTAATCCATGATAACCTATTGAAGAAACTCTTTATGATTGGTATTGAAGATATGGAGTGGCTTATGTTGAACAAATTATATGAAAACTCCACAACGGCAGTTAAATGGAAAGGCAATCTTAGCAATACCTATATCAATAAACAAGGTGTAGACCAGGGCGGTGTTTTGAGTTCTGACCTATATAAAGTCTACATTAATGACCTACTGAATCGTATATCAATCAGTGAATCTGCAACTATGATCGGTAAGATTAATATCTCATCTCCTACGTGTGCGGATGACGTCACCCTACTCAGCTCATGTCCTGACAAATTACAACGAATGATCGGTACGTGCTACGATTACAGCAGCAAAGAAGGTCATCTGCTTCAACCACAGAAAAGCGTCATATTGAATACACAGACTGCAAAAAAGAAAGTACTAGAAGATAGAGATAGGAATATTGATGAAAAAGATATGCCAATTGTTAAACAGACTACCCATATGGGAATTCGGCGCACTGAGAGAGGACAGCAGCAAGCCTCAGTTGATGACAACATTAAAAAAGTTACTCGAGCGGCCTATGGTCTTATGGGTGCTAGCTTGCATGGTGAGAATGGTGTAGATCCGAAGACGGCTTTTGCACTTTTCCGATGTTACATTATACCCCAATATACATATGCCTTGAAAGTCATTTTACCAGAAGAGAAACAACTGGATGCCCTCGAGCGACACCACAGAAAATGATTAAACAACTACTCTCTCTTGCCAACAATACTGCCAATCCGGCTATCTTTATTCTGTCAGGGCTTCTTCCGCTTGAGGCAATGATCCACAAGAAAGCACTTGGGCTTTTTGGAAGTATCACCCAGCTGGCATCGACTGCCTGTGAACAACAACTTGCTCTTCATCAATTAGAATATAAATCTGAAACCAGTCACAGCTGGTTTATTGCCATTCAGAAGATATTACAACAGTACAAGTTGCCTGATGCTCTTCAAATACTACATAATCCATATCCAAAGGGTATCCTGAAAACTATGACCAACCAAGCTGTAGATAAATACTGGAAAGAGAAAATCCTGGCTGATGCAATACTATATCCATCTTTGAACAATTTATCTAAGATTTATAATCCTGGAAAATTTCACCCAGCTATCATATCATCTGAATGGAGCAGCAGAGATCATACTCGAATACCAGTGAAGAACAAGATCCTAACAGGCACCTACATTCTACAGTCTAATCGTGCAAAATTTAATAAAGGAGAAGTAGATCCCACCTGCCTTCTATGTGGATCAGCTCCAGAGAATCTAGAACATTTCCTTCTGGAATGCCAGTACCTTCAATCAACACGAGAACCAGTCTCATCAACAATCTGTCAAAGTATCAAGAACCTTGGTGATGTCTATCCTACTGTTAAAGAACACTGTCTACTACACCTTATTATTGACCCCTCAGTTATCACCAATAATACTGACATTGATAAATACAGTATAAATCAGTTACATTTCCAAACAAGAAGACTTTGTTATAACCTCCACAGACATAGATACCAAGGACTTAAATTGCTAGGTCTGCCTTGCAGGGTTAAGGGCTGACGCACACAGATTGTAATCGATTATCAAGTTGTTTTTTTTTAATGAACAGCTGCTGTTCTTTGGATGACTTTCTACTTGTTGATTTTAACCTATTCTCTGCAACCAGCTGAAACTGAAGATTGACAAGACGAGCCTCTTTGTATAACAATGGAACCATGGAGTAAAATGGCATATTTTCACCACCCGCTCTAGTGCTCAGACGCCTATCCCACCCTTCACAGACATTATTTGTACGTATAAGACGCCCGAAACTGTACCAGTTTCCAACACCCCAAATGGATGACTCTAGCCATGTGTGCTACATACTGAAAAAGTTCACCAAGTTTTTCTGCTGACTCGGCTAGCTCTTTTAATTCACTGAAAATATGTTCTATATGTCTGCGAGGCAAATAAGGTAAGGCCAACAGTTTTTTTCAAAAGCTTATACACATAACCTTTTTCTGAATAAGCTGTTTGCAGTCCAAGTTGTGAAATTTTCCTATACACTGCCTGATACCAGTGAAATGTGCAGCCATCTATATTAACTGGCAGAAACACCTCTCTAAGTGCTCCCCAAATAGCAGCCTCAAAGTCACACACAACCTCGTCAAAATCTGGAGGAGATGGCAACTTTTCTTTGATGGCTTCAAACACTTTTATAGAGTCCTCTTTTCTACGCCTACTCGTAATTACAAATGCCAGAGGTACCCGTTTCACCGATTCTTCTTGACTTTTTTGGTTGGATGTGTCTTCAGGTATGGATCAGCCCCATTTTACAGAATAAACATTTTTAACATTGTAAGTAGTAGGTCATGTACCCGGACACCTCTAGGTTGGATGATCTCATGTGACGTCATAGTCATGGTAACCCGCGCGAGCGGCCATCTTATGACGTCATCCTCATAGTGATACGTGGTGTTAGTGCGCATGCTCAGCGCGTGATGTTAGGGAGATACGTGTTTCCGTCGTCCATTTTGTATGCTGGAGGCCGCCATCTTGATTTCTATGGTAGCACGTGGTTGCTATGTTACCCAAAAGCCTACAACAAGACGCGGGTATGTTCGGAGGGTGTGTTCGATCGAATAGGTGTAAATCTAATTACCCAAATAACTAACTATTACTAACTATTTCGTATTTATTAATAGTTGTCTATCTAAGTTGCATTGGCATTCGGAAGGTTATTATTTCCTTCTGGAGTGTGTACATATTGTAAACTTCACTGGCTCTCCAGTGACTACACTCAGGAAAGTCACGAAGTGAATAGTTCTCAGAATTTTGAACTACAATTGGTTAATGTAGTTCTGCAGTTACCTGCAGTGTTCAGTTTGAATCATACTTCTAACAGTCTGTTGTGTATCAAGCTGAATTTCTGTGGCTGTGTTTGAAATATATTTAATTTAAAAGTTTTCTGTGACATTTTGATTTCCATGGAAATTCACGGAAAGGCTGGGAAAGGCATAGTTTTTCATAAGAGTGACTTTCTGTGTTGAACAGGTTTCAAGATGTTGCCCAAGTTGTAGTTATGCCACAGCTTAGTTGGTTGTTGTTCTCGAACCCGTCACACTGAGGGCAGGCATTATTTATATACACATGCGTATAGCTGTTTTTATTGTAAATTAGTTTAAACAATATTTATTCAGAATTGAACATGATAAAATACAAACAAGAGATTGATGATATTACATTAACTGTACAGAATTTATAATAGAAGGTATGCATTTCAGCAAGACATATAGAAATAGCTGACAATATCAAAGGAGAGGATTCGGAGGAAAGCACTTAGCTTATATAAGCCGTCTCCTGTCTTATTGTAAATTAGGGTGTGTGTTTTAATATACAAGCTATAATATATTTTAGGTGATTTGTGGTGCTTTCCTGTTAAATTTCTTGGAAAATGGTTTAGTACTAGTCTACTGCTGTAGACTCGTTTGTGGTAATTAGACTTGGGCGGGAGCTGGATGTTTCGTACACGGGCGTTTCGTACATGGCAATTTAAGACGTTTCGTACACAAAATTTTAGGACGTTTCGTACACAAGCTAGGACGTCTCGTACATGGGGTTATGACTGTCTTGAGCCAAGTAAAGATAACAACCTGTGTGTTAAAATAGCAAATTTATTGCAATAACATATTTATATAAATACAAAACATACTGGAATGATGCAAATTTAAGTCTGACATTGTGCGGTATACAAATAGAACATACTGGAAAAATATTTATTATAATTATAAGTAACTGTATGGGGATTAGCTCTAAAAATGCAATTTGTAACACAGCTTAAAGCATTTTTGCATTCTATGGGATTTCATAGCGTGCAGCAGTGCACCCAGTGATGTCAAGAATTAGGTTTTTAGTGCTGATTCTCGTAGAGTGACATTATATATTTAACATTGCAATAATACAAAGAGAAAAGTACATATTGTGGTTAGTGGTCCTAATGGGACTTAGGGAAATTGTCTACATTAGGAAACGCAGTAAGAAATCAAAACTGAATTGTAATAACAATTGAAAATTAATTATTGTGGGTGGGTGGGTTTTTGGTGAATGGATGGATGGATTGGATGGATGGATGGATGGATGGATGGTGGATGTATGGATGGATGGATGGATGGATGATGGATGGATGGATGGATGGATGGATGGATGGATGGATGGGTGGGTGGATGGATGGATGGATGGATGGATGGATGGATGGATAGATAGATAGATAGATAGATAGATAGATAGATAGATAGATAGATAGATAGATAGATAGATAGATAGATAGATAGATATTTTTCAAAACAAAGAAGCACGGGCGCAGGTCGGTAAATCGATTTCTGTTGTAAAATATTTCTATGGAATTCAATGTTGTTTTAATATTTTTGAAGTTATATGACTTTATGACAAAATGAACTCATCTCAGAAGTGCTTTCACAAGAATGTTTCGAAGACTGGGATTTTTCTTATAAGCTATGATGCATCGTTTGTTAATGGCTTCTGGCAGTTTTGTGTTTAATTCCGTAAAGTTGTTTTTGAAAATTTTTGCAATTTCGACATTGCGTCGATTATAAACCAAAGGAAAACAAATAATTTTATTTGGCAACCCAGAGTACTCTCTATTGAGTCCGTATGGGAGATAGGTGCTGAGCTTACCAATCCAATAGTTTTCACGCTCAAGTCGTTTGTCTGTTGTGGTTTCATCATCGTCCAAAAACGGAATTTGCTCAATGGGTTGGAAACTAAAATGTGACTTAATGTCATGACCCGGGAGGTTAAAGTGGTCTGAGACTGCCTTTCCTGAATCTAAACGGATATTTGATAAATGGTTTTGCATTCTGACGCGCAGAGGGTTTTTCGTCTGGCCGACATATTGGATATGGCATAATTTACATGTGATTAAATAAATGATGTTTTCAGAATCACAGTTGAAGCTGTTTCTAACTTGGTAAAACATACGGGTTTGTTCGCTAAAGAATGTTTTACCGGTATTCATGTAGTTCATACGATGTATGTAACAAATTTTGCGTTGACATAGATTTACTGATCCATTTCCCAGAACTGGGCGGTTATGCCGAATTTTCGTGGGGTGCGTTGGCTCAGAGTCCCGAATGGGTGTCTCTATCTCACGGATTGTATCAGATTTAATTTTTCGCAAAAGTCGTTTTGAGTAACCGCGTTTAACAAGTGTTTTGAAAAGAATTGAACATGCGTGATTGAGGTCGCTTCTGTTCGTACAATTTCTATGGAATCGAATGATTTGAGATTTTACCAACCCATTGAATAGTTTGGGTGGGTGGTAAGAAGCTCTATGGAGAAGTTGGTGAGAATCGGTCGGTTTAAAAAAGACTTTTGTGTCTAGTACGTTGCTATGCCGGAACTGAGGGCCCTTGAATACAGTCACATCCAGAAAATCAATGGTATTTTCTGAAATGCAGGGCTGTAATTTAATGGATTCATCGTGGTTGTTCAGGATTTCCAAGAATTCGTTGAAGTCATCACGGCCATGGGGCCATATGATGAAAATGTCGTCTTGGAACCTGTGATAACATAATGGCTGTTTTCTTGCTTTAGCAAGAGCACCTCTCTCCCATTCTGCAACAAAAATATTAGCAAAATTTGGACTGAATTTTTTACCCATACTACATCCACTTATTTGGAGGTAAAATTTATTGTTAAATTCAAAGTCGTTACCTTTCAATGATAATTCTAACAATTGCAGGATTTCTTCCGATGGCCTGTTTGGGTCATCGTATCTTTTGAATGATTTTTTTATTGCCTCTAGACCAGCGTCAATACCAATGTTAGTATACATACTTTCAATGTCTAGGGTAATAAGGAGACTGTCGGAAGGAACCCGCAATTTGTTAATTTTCATTAAAAAGTCCTCAGTGTCTTTGAGGAAGCTCGGATGGCGGCAAGCAATTGGTTTTAAATAAAAATCAATATACTGTGAAATGTGGTAAGATTCCGAGCCACAGTCGCTGACAATAGGCCGACCAGGAGGGGTAAATTCGTCACTCCAACTGCTGAGTGGTTTATGTATTTTAGGCAAGAGGTAAAACTTACGATTGTTTGAATCCCTCTCTGCAATTAAATATTCGACATGTTTTTTCTCAATGAAGTCGTGGTCCAGCAAGCTTTTTAGAATTCCATTAAATTTTGAACAATTTTCTTGCCAAATTGGTGCTTCTAAAGGTTTGTAATATTTTGTGTTATTTAATTGGCGTTCAGCTTTTTTAATATAATTATCTTTTGACATCAGAACTGTAGCAGATCCTTTGTCACAAGGCTTGATGATAATTTGTTTGTTGTTTTTCAGCGTCTTCAGGGCGTTTCTTTCGATTTGGTTCAAATTTTGTTTGTCTTTCAAAAATGATTCCGGGATTTGGCTTACTTGTTCTTTAACTTTTTGAGAAATCTCATTAATTTCAGGTTTAACTTTCCGAGGTGATGGGCACCACCCGGTTGGATTGGCAAAGAGGTCTTTTGAGCCTGTCGAATTTCGAAATTTATCTGCCAATGCTGTTGCCCTAAAAAATTGTTGGCTTGCCGGACCACCGTTCATTTCGTTAATGTAACTGTAATCATCCATGACAACTGCACCTGTCCCAAAATCTACGATTTTGGGCTTAGGTTTTAATGGGGCTGGGGCGGGAACGAAAGTTAAACCATACCTGAGTAGATCTTTCTCACCTTCAGTTAATTTTAGATCAGGAACCAAGTTTACTATTTCGGTTCCTAGTCCTACTTTTTCTCCATGGCTGATGCCTTCTTCTGTAATTAGTTTAAAGGCTGCTCTTTGATGTATGGTTCTATGCGTGGCAGCCATCCTTGGTAGATTTTATTCGCTGTTTCCGTCGACCAGTGGATGGGATCACCTGGGCAACATTTAAACTGGCTTGCTGGAATTGCCGGGATTATCTCCAAATTCTTTGTTGACTTCGCAGCTTCGTTGATAACAGTCAAATTTTGTTGGTCCCTGGAACATAAACTAGAAGAAAAATTATGTTCCTGAAAAAGAAGTTTTGTATTAGGGTAACATTTGCGGAAATTGCTTACCATATTACCTAGTCTACCTGTTGATGTGTGACCAATCTTTTTTCTGTTCTGCACGTCTATGCGCCAGTCTTCTCTATTGTTGACACCAACGTTAAATAAAATTGCTTTGGGATGTTGTCGATCTTTCTCTTTTTCCATGTTCTTAGCCATCTGCCGAATGTGGTTTAAAGTTCCACCAGAGTATGATGCGATGAAGGTGTTGGGTGGAGGGTTGGCATCAATCCTCGAGATGTTCGATGATCCGATGATCCAAACAGATTTGTTTGGCTTGACTGGCAGGGTCCAGCTGTTCTTGTTTTCACCAGATTTCCAGAATCGGTAGAATGACGACTTGCCGTTTGTAGATGGTTTCTTTTGAGGTGGTGTCTTGACTATGCTGGCGTACGATGGCGATTCCGGTGTTGTGGAGCAACGTGCTGCCAATGATGGTTTTTTGGTCGCTGGTGCTGTTGGAGAGATGGTTTCTCGTCTTTTTCTTTTCGATGGAGTTTCTCTGGAAGTAGAAAATGAAATTTGCTGGCGGGCCACCGGCGATTTAGAACGAGCACGTTGATTGAAAGAGGTCTGGCTAATGACCGCTGGTTTTTTGAACTGGGACAGAAGTTGATCCGAAAGAGAATAAAATTTGTCAATAGTACTTTCTTGTAGTCGATTACCGAAATTCTTCTGTCCCCATTTAACTGCCGTATTCTGTGCTCGTGGAAAGTCCTGGGGTTTTAAAAAAGGAGCCGAAAGAACCAGGTCTTGTTTTTCTTTTAGAGTTTTTTTGTAATAATCTACCAAAGTTTGTATAACTTCAAAAGCCCATTTTTTGGTTAAATTGTTGAGCGCGTCCGAAATATAAATGGTTGGCAGAGCCGGCCGAAAGGTTTTATTGCGCTCGTCCACTGTTTTTTGGAATGATTTTGGGAGGACTTTCTGTGCCAAACAGTCCTCGAGAAATGCCAAATGGTGAAATAGTTGTAGAATGTGGTAAAGGGATTTTACCAATTGTGCATGAGCCGAATATGCCGGGTCTTTTTGCCGCACTTGGCGGTTAACAGATTTAACATTTGTGGAATTTTTAGCCATTTTCCCGGACTTAATTTAGGCTGAAATAAATGATTATTAGAACAAGTCAAAATGATGAAAAAGTGGTGAAAAAATGAAGCAAAAATGAAAATGAACGAATAAATGAAATGTGAATACCTAATGAAAATGTTGATGAAATAAATAGAGCGCACTGTCGTTGCCTCGACGTTTCGGGTTAAATGCCCTTCTTCAGGAAGCAGGTGAATTCGATTTTCCAATTACCCCAAAGCGTTTAAATACCTTTACTTCATCTGTTGATGAGGCCAAACTGGCCAATCACTGTGACTGAGATGGATTCACTCAGTGATTAGTGGAAAACAACCATTCAAATGTCATCAAACTTTAGCGGTATTTCTACTGTTAATGTTTGATGGCATTTGAATGACTTGTGTTCACTGGCTGAAGACTGTTGGAAATCAAACTCATGACAATGCGCAAAACTAATCGACAGATAATTAATGTTTTTATAATAGAAATAATTCAAAGGTCTGGCACTGGCGGATAGATATTTTTCAAAACAAAGAAGCACGGGCGCAGGTCGGTAAATCGATTTCTGTTGTAAAATATTTCTATGGAATTCAATGTTGTTTTAATATTTTTGAAGTTATATGACTTTATGACAAAATGAACTCATCTCAGAAGTGCTTTCACAAGAATGTTTCGAAGACTGGGATTTTTCTTATAAGCTATGATGCATCGTTTGTTAATGGCTTCTGGCAGTTTTGTGTTTAATTCCGTAAAGTTGTTTTTGAAAATTTTTGCAATTTCGACATTGCGTCGATTATAAACCAAAGGAAAACAAATAATTTTATTTGGCAACCCAGAGTACTCTCTATTGAGTCCGTATGGGAGATAGGTCCTGAGCTTACCAATCCAATAGTTTTCACGCTCAAGTCGTTTGTCTGTTGTGGTTTCATCATCGTCCAAAAACGGAATTTGCTCAATGGGTTGGAAACTAAAATGTGACTTAATGTCATGACCCGGGAGGTTAAAGTGGTCTGAGACTGCCTTTCCTGAATCTAAACGGATATTTGATAAATGGTTTTGCATTCTGACGCGCAGAGGGTTTTTCGTCTGGCCGACATATTGGATATGGCATAATTTACATGTGATTAAATAAATGATGTTTTCAGAATCACAGTTGAAGCTGTTTCTAACTTGGTAAAACATACGGGTTTGTTCGCTAAAGAATGTTTTACCGGTATTCATGTAGTTCATACGATGTATGATGATAGATAGATAGATAGGTATTTATTTGGCAGCATATTTAACAAATACAAATACAAAAACAATCATCAAAAAACATTAGATCAGTAAAAACATGCTGCTCGGGAATGACATAGCCTATCTGGCTGTCTTCCTGTCATTCCTTTAAGTGATACTATTATACTTGGCAGAGGGGGAACTGTTATTTACGTGAAGTGCTATTCGAAATGTCCTGCAGAGTGCCATCCTTCAAGGATGGCCCAAGATAGTAGTTTTTAGTCATTAAATTGTAATAATCAACGTTTACCCGTTGATTGTAGCCTGTTGAAATATTAGTTTATTGACATGAACCCGCCTGTGTTGGTCCTTCTCTGTCTTAGACGTCGCCATTGTATCGAAGCTGTAATAAGCCTCGACCTCGCGCGAAAAGAGTTAAAATAATAAGTCCATCCTGAGACCTCTTCCCCTTTAAAGGTAGTGTTACAAACAACAGCAACAATGATCACACCAGTGGCAACAGCAACTCGAACTGGGTATAGAAGAGAATTTTTATTAACATGAATGGTATCAAATTTAAACCACGTTTGTTAATTACTTTCTTTTTCAGCGAAACCAGAACACGAGGGCCTCCCATTGGAGAAGGCTGGACTCGCTCCAATGGCGGTCAGATAATCTGGTCTCTCTGAATATTTTCAAGATTTTTATTTTTCACTCTTGTATTTATTTATTTATTTATTTATTTATTTATTTATTTATTTATTTATTTATTTATTTATTTGTGTTTAATTAGCGCACATTGGCTAATAGTTTATTCTCGTGTTGTCCACTTCAAAGGACTTCCACCCCAAGCCCTGGGTGACTGGGTCCTATTTTACCAGTACAACAGAGCTTGTCTACCACAGTAAACAAGCACTGCCTCACTTTCCTGGGTTCCCACGGGGGTCTTATGTTTGTCAATTGGTTTTTGTTTTGTTAACAATGCGATCAATAGTAGTGAGAAGGACCACACAGGCAACTTAACTTGCTTAGTCAAATGGTTGCATGATGGGATCGAGAACATTTAGTAGATCAGGTTGACATTTAAGAAGCTGTTTTATACAATTCTGTACAGTCTGGACATTGTGGATTATCACATTCTATATGAGATGACTACTGATTAAAATATCTGTCTAACATTGTTTCTTTAAACAGTTTACGGTCATATTGCTGTACAGCATGTTCTAGGTTGTTCCAGGAAAGGGGAAAAGTGTGTAAGGGGAGTTCAGCTGAAAATTTTGTTCTTGGTGTTCAGGTCTGGATTTGTCCACACTGTCTGGTGTTCATACCAAAGGGATTTTGATATACATCAACACAGTTGTTAAAACTTTCAGGTAATTTGTTGTTTGACCAGTCATGCATAAATAAGAGAACATGGATATAATAAAGATCCCTAAATTTTAAAATACCGTGCTGCTTGAATAGGGGGTCCGTATGGGAATTGAGTTTTTTATTACTTATAATGCGAAGGGCCTTTTTTGTAATTTGAAGATTAAACTGCTTGTGGGAGCATGTCCCCAGGCTTGGATACCATAGAGTAGATGACTATGCACAAGTGAAAAATAAAGGGTTTTTAAGGTTTTTAGCGGGAGGTTTTGTTTTTTTTTTTGCTCTGTTGATTGAATAAATGGCATGTGTAATTTTTTTGCACATACAGCTGAGATATTGGTTTTGAAATTGAGATTTTCGTCTATATGAATGCCTAAAAATTTAACACTTGTGTTTTCATGATCATTTCCAATGGCCTTAACTGAAGTTTGATGGAGTAATATAGATTTATTTCCATAAAATTTGTTTTATTGCCATTCAGAGTAAGTTTGTTGGCTATACACCATTCGCTAATGTTTACAAGCTCCGAATTTACATTATTTATTAAGCTGTTTAGGTTACTGCCAGATGTATGGGCTGTTGTGTCATCTGCATATGTCAAGATTTTCAGAAGTGTTGAATTACATATATCATTTATATATATTTTGAAAAAAAGGGGACCCAAAACAGAGCCTTGAGGTACACCAGTAGAAACATGTTCAAGGTCGGAAACTGTATCAAGAAATTGTACATACTGTTTACGATCATTAAGATAGTCTTGAAACCTGATAAATCATCAATGAGCTCACATCATAATGTTTTGGTTTTTCATCAAAGAAACATATACATAAAAAGATGTTTTGACAGTCTGTGGTTCATTTTATCTCATAACAATATTTTCAACAAAATACTGTGTTGGTGTTGGACGTACTAAATTCTATTCCGTGAAATTTCAAATGTGGATTTTTTTTATATTGGATTATAATACATTACAAAAGTAAGTATTCTATTATTTCATATAAAAAAAATACTTTAAAACCCAATGAAATTTGCCTGTGTACGAAACGGCATTCGAAATATGTACGAAACGTCTTCTTTTTTATACGAAACAGTCAGTGTATGAAACGCCTGTACACGAAACGACACTAATCCAAAAAATGACACGAATGGAAGTACCGGTCAAGTGAACATATTTTTCAGGGAATTCCCCACAAAAACACACAAAATGTAAATTGTGTTTTTTAAGTCCAAAAGTCATCAAATCACCCTCTTTTTATCAAGAATATTCAACAATAATTCAAGATGTCAATAGGATGTTTCAAATGTTTATTGAAACAATATATTTTCCCAAGGCTGTTTATTTTTAGAGATTTCATCATTTCCGATTGCAACATTTCAAGGCGGGTAACTCTAATTGTGCAACATTTCAAGGCGGGTAACTCTAATTCAAATATTTAGTCCAGTGATACCAGAAGTGCAGCTGGGGTGTGTTTTGTAGGAGACACTCTCTGTTATTTAGTCAACATTGCGATATCAAAAACCATGTAAGGGCGGAACCAAGAGACTTCAAGTAGAAAACGACACACTAGTTTTAGCCAATGCGCCACTACGTCTGTGTTCGTTCTTCAGTAGGATCCTCACCCTAAGACGATTCTCCCCATAGCCCAAAAGCCCAAACTTGAGATGCCCCACCACCCTGCTCGTCCCAAATCGCCTAAAGAACCTTTCAGACAAACTAATTCCAGACGTCTTCAATAACCTTAACGTTTTTTATATTTATAATGGGTGGGACCTTATAGCTGAGACGAAGCTTGTGTTGGGTGGTTTGCATGTGTCCCCATAATATTTGCAAACTTATAATTAATATTCAACAGACAACTAAATTTGCTGTCTCACGTTTTCCAGTTTGGGGGAACGAGACGAAAACTGATTTCCAGCTAAAAAATATTGGATTAAACTGTATTATGGGACCAATTAATATCGTTTCCGTGGATCTCCCAGGCTTTGTCTGCTCAAATGTATCTGACGCCCGCCCCATCCCCCCCCCCCCCCCCCCCCCCCCCCCCATATACAGAGAGGTCAACAACTATTTAAACCGCACTAAGTGTATAAAAAAACTGAGAAACTTACAACTTGGGGCAAAAATAAATTTGGGAATGCGATTTCACGCCACCAGATACATACTATCGACGGAAAGAAAAGTAAATCCTTCAATACTCTGGAAAACCGCGTATTTAAAGAAGTTCAAACCTTCTATAATCCGGACAATTTTATACTTCAAGGAGTACACGCGAACCCAGACCTCGGCCTTTAGATCACAAAGGACGAAAAATGGCGGATGAACATTGGAACATAACGAAGAAGGCTAGCTCAACCCATGGTTCATTTCGAAAATAAAACTTGAAATGTAAAAACTCCTTTATTTCACACTAAAGTGATCCATGCCAATTGTTTTTGTTTTGTTTTGTTTTTGTTTTTGTTTTTTGGAGGAGGGGGGAGGTTTGGAGGGGGGGTCCTGAAACCCAAATCAACAAACTGGTAAAAACTCAAAGACTTGCAGTCCGCTTTACTACAAATAATACGGTTTATGGGTTCGATCATAAACCACGTTATGACAGAATGCATCAACTTTTGGAGTTAGCTCCCTTAGTATACTGTGCAATTCGATAATCAAATGTTGGCAGGCAGCGCCCCCAGGTGGCTTTTGTGGAATCCTGGTCGTTTCGCCACCGGGTCGTTTCGGCACCAAGTCATTTCGGCACCGTGGCAAGTCGTTTTGGCACCTGGCCAGGTCGTTTCGGCACCGAGTCGCTTCGGCACCTAGTCGTTCCGGCACCAGCGCAAGTCGTTTCGGCACCTAGGGATTTTATTATAGTTGGGTTAAAAAAAAAACATAACAACAATTTAAAATTTGCCTCCAAATTCAAAGTTTTATTAAAGATATCTTTAAAATTGATGAAAACAACAGCATTTTTACATTTGTGGCCGCACATGAAAATAGCAACATTCAGTTTAACATAGCACAATATCAAATATCATTATAGCACAAAAAATCAAGCATCATAAGCATCACGAGATAAATATGTACAACTGGTTTCAATTTAGATATGAAAAATAGCACACATTTTTTATCATTATAGCATAAAATATCAAGCACCATAAGCATCACGAGATAAATGTGTACAACTGTTTTCAATGTAGATATGAAAAATAGCACACATTATTTAACATTATTTAAGCATCATAAGCATCACGAGATAAATTTTGTACAACTGTTTTCAATGTAGGTATGCAAGTGTTTGGCATTGAAGTCGCCGAGGAAGATGCAGTGTTTGTATTTCCTCGTAAAGAAATCAAAGACATTGTCAGAAACAGTTTTGCTTGAGTCGTTATAATAACAAACAATCGTGATGTTTTTATTGTCGACTGTGATTTCAGTTGCAAGCACCTCAGCACTTCTGACACTTGTGGCATTGTATCGGGGGAGGTACTTCTATATTCCTCCGCCATGTGCCGCCTATTGTTGATATGTATTCCATTGGCTAAGATTTTTAATTTGGTTTCCCGAATGGGGTATATGGCTTTGATTTTCCAGGTCGACTTCCCGGTGGCCTTGTACACAAATCTTTCCCATTTACAATTCAGTCAACCCTTGCCTGGTGTTTGGTGGTTTCTTGTGTATATTGCAGAAAGGTAGGTTGCACCACTTCCTCCTACGCTTTGTCTACCATTTCCATGCGTCTTCTTGATAAGAGTGTTGCCTGAAAATTCGAGAATGTTCAATTAGAATGACAAAAGCTTGTCCCAGAGCCAGCTTTATAGGAAAATTCTCCCTTCTAACAACAAACATCTAAGGGGCCGAATTCTTTCTGTCAAGTTATTTCTGTTGCTCACACCCTGTTGTTTAATCACTGCAGAAACAACTACATTGGGTCATCCTGTTATGTTTAATCACTGCAGAAACAACTACATCGGATCAATCAAAATGGGGCCGCAGCTCTGATCACTTTGAAAACAAAGCCATACAAAACACAAAGAAATCATTTCTCTTTGAACTTAATTAAAAATTTAATATCATTCAATACAGTTCCAATCTACTTCAAACAAAAAAAAAACAGAGTAAAATATTCATAATATACTGAAAATATTAAACAACTAAAATACATGACAGAATAAAGTGCCGAAAAAATTTAATCAGGTGCCGAAACGACTTACTGCAGGTGCCGAAACGACCTACTCCAGATGCCGAAACGACTTTTCCCAGGTGCCGAAACGACCTGAACACTGGTGCCGAAACGACTCGGTGCCGAAACGACCTGCACCCGCTTTTGTGTCACACGTGTATTTACAAGGTTTTTGTGAAGACGGTCAAATTTTGGTATCATGAAATTTTTAAAATTTATATCAATTTGAAAAGTGATGGATTGATCAGCTTTAGTTTTGTTTTAATTTATTTTTCGCCGTTTGAATGAGATATTTGGTGAAGGCAGATTGGCTTTGCCTTGTGTTGATAAATGTTGATTTAAATCCGTAGTATAGTTCGGTTGCGAATGCATGGATGCCATTCTGTCGGTGAGGGGATCTGCTCCTGATCAGCAAGGTAATTTGTTTATTCTGTTTAGCTGTGCAATTATTATTATTCCACGATTAATTGCTAATGTTGATTATAAAGAAAAAAAAAAAAAATTATTATTGTTTTTGAACCGAAATTGTCGGTTTGTTGCGCCGGAACTGCCGGTGAGCATTGTGTGTTTATTTGAACCGGAATTGCCGGGATTTAGATCAATTTTGAGCCAGAATTGCTGGCATGGATGCGCTTTGCGTGAATCGGAATTGCCGATTTATTACACTGGAAGTGCCGGTGTTGTTTGTTTCATTTGAGCTGGAATTGCCGGGATTGTACGAATTTGGAGCCAGAATTGCTGGCATGCTTGAATCGGTATTGCCGATTTATTGCACTGGAAGTGCCGGTGCTGTTGTTTATTTTGAGCCGGAATTGCCGGGATTGTATGAATTTGACCCAGAATTGCTGGCACTGTTATTCATTGGCTGTTTCAACCAGAATTGCTGGTTCCTGGTATTGGAAGTGCCAGTGCCGTTCGTTGGACTTTCCATGTGAAGTTAGAACCAGAACTGCTGGCATTGATACTACAACGTATTGTTGGGCTTGAGACTTTTGCGACTGAATAATTTTAATTTGGCAATTATTGTATTTGCATAACAATTGGGGTTCATTGTTGATCGATTAGCGTATATCAAATTTGGAGTTGCTGATCAGAGTGGATTGCTTCATCGAATGACATCTCAGCTTATTCGATTGTGGGGGTGGGGGGCAATAATTTTGACCGTATGTCTCAGTTTATTTTGTAGCAAAATGCCAAAGAGACGCAGTAAACGGCCGAGTACGAGTCCGTACGCTGGAGGCAGGAAGAAACGGAAGGAGGTGCCTGCGGAATCGATTCATACGACATTGGATGAAGAAGTTTCGGTGGCTACAAGTACAGCTGGCGTTCAGACAGATGCTCGCTTTCAAATAGGACAGAAAGAGTCCACAAGTGAAGGTGGGTTTGAATTATCAGGGCTGCTTGCCAGTAATTCTTCTTTGCAGGTACCTGGGGCCCCTCATATGCCTGTGCTGGTGCCATTGGCTTCTGATTCTTTGGGTATCCATTTAACTCCCCAAATAAAAGAAAAAATCTATAATGGTGAATATGTTGAGTTATCTAATTTGTTGAACACAGTTGATGATACTAGGCAGGAACAATCTTTGCACCTAGTTGATGGTCACATTGTTGTGGGCCAGAAGCCTAAAAAGTAAAAAATTACGGATATTTCGAGATGGACCGATGCAATGTTAATATTTTTATACTGTACCAATGACCCAGACTTAGCTGGTGCAACTCTAACAAAACCAGGGCCAAACACAAATTTTGCCCCCCAATCCCCAAAATTTGCATCCAAAACAAAAAGAAATCATGTCCTAAAGGACCTCCATACTACGCCTCTACTGCGCATGCGCAGTGACGCAGACGTCCCGAAATTGGCGCCAATTATCATTCTCTGTTTGGTCCTTCATCAGTCAACATCCCACTGATCTTTGTGCTTGTAAATCTCAGTTTAAAGGATGCCAGACACGTAATTTTTGGAGAAAATGTGATTCTAAGGAGGAGAGGAAAAAGAAGTGACAAAAAATAATCAGGGCTGTACTTAAAATGTTTTGATGAAATTATGTTAAGTTGCCTATTTTCGAGGCATGGGCCTCTTGTTGTCATTCTTGCTAATTGTTGCACTGCTTATTCAGTGTTTCCTCTCCCCTAGCCTTCTAAAGTCCCCCCTTGCAATTCTCCCATGCTTTTGGCATATTTTTGAGAAATTTCATTTCTAAAATTTCCTGGGAGAGTTGCTTGGTTACAGAATGTTTTCTGTTATTTTCCCCATAGTTACGTTTTCACCCATGGGTGTATAACGTTTGTGTTCTGCATCTTCCATCTGATGTTCTACAGATTCTCCCCTGGGAGTCTCTGTTTTGCATCAGATAGAGTGTAATTGATGACTGATTCCGGGCCAGTTTTTTTTCAGTGCCTGAGGTCATGTTTTCTGGTGTTTTTACACTGTTTGTTTTCATTGGCAACAGCCTTTTTTGAGGGGGGCTGTTTGCCTTTGCTGTAGTTTATCTCACTATAAGATACATTTATATTATCCGAAAGTGTCTCATTAATTATTTAATATAAATTTAAAATTTTTGACCACACTTTGCCATCGGATCCATCGGGGCTCAACGTTACTTTTCAGCAACTTGGGCTTCGCTGAAAAAATATTTTTTCAAAATTATTTTGTTTTGCAATTGTTTTTTCATTTATTAATGGATCATGTTATTATGTATCTTTGTGTCAGGGGTTTTTGCGAGTAACTAGGACTTATTGTTGTTCTTTCACAATGAAGGGACATTGTTCAAATTGTAATAGGAAGAAATCTTCCTCTGACTTTCATGATCATTGTATTAATTGTAGTCAGTGTTCTCGCATTAATCCCTGTCCTATATGTGAACATTGGGATGAGAAACATTGGAAACGTGTGTCACGATATGTTGTTTCTGGAGAAAGAGCGATTCCGGCTCTTTCTCCGCAAGGTCACTCTACTCTCTCAGTTTCTATTTCAGAGGAACCAGAACAGGGTGATGTTTCCATGTTATCTTCTTCAAGTGTGCGTCCGTCGTCACAAATGAATTCAGAGCTAGCGGCAAAAGTGCTCATGGAGATTAGACAAATGTCGTCCGCTAGCTCGCCCGGTGTAGCGTCCATTCACCGAATGGTTCGGCAGCCGGGTTCGTCCGATGCGGTCCAAGAGGAAATTTTGGGTGATGCGAGCACTATAAACATAATAGATGCACACCCAGTGACGGCGGATAGTAAGCGAGAACGGAGGAAGTCTTTGAGTCCGGTTCCTAGCTCGTCCAGGTCCAGCCGGGCCGCGAGCGAGAGAGGCCCCTCTCTCGTACAACAACATCTGGGACCAGATGTTGTGGTACAAAATGTGTCTTTAGCGGAGCATACGTCCGTCGCTCGGGACGCTCCGTTGTATAAGCAGTCCGCAGAGACTGTTAAGGCTTCCTCTTCTCGTCAGCGCACACGACCGCACCTTGGCTGCGTGACCGCCGATATATTACCAGCTTCGCCGATGAAGGATTCTTCGGCGACCAGGTCACACCATCCGGCAGCCAGGGATTCGAGACCGATGGACTCTGGACGTTCGCATAGGAAAAGTATGCGGGAGCCATCTGATGCGGAGCTGCCCTCGGCGAAGCAGCGAAAGACTGCGCCTCCGCAGGTCTCGACGCCGGACATTCTTGTGCAGATAGCACAGCTTATCGCAGCATCCCAGCAGCCGACAGAAACGGTGTCGGATCGAGAATTATCCGACGGCGCTGGGTCGGTACGCTCCGCCGAAGCATCGGGGGCGGACGACCGGGAACATCATGAGGTCCGACCGGATGGTGAAAGGGATACGGATGACTTGGAGCTATCCCTTTCGGAACAACATAAAGCTGCCGTGGACTTCATCCGGCACTTTCTCCCTCAAGTTGTTCCGTCGGGCCAGACTGCTGCGCTTCCGGACAAGAGAATTATAGCGTCATTGGACTCTGAATTTTTTGAGCGGTTCAGGGACATCGCTCCCGAGTTTCCGTCGCAGTCCAATAATGTTGCAAGAACATTTGAATTATTGAACGACGCTATATTTAAACTTGCTTCCAGGACGGGGAAAGCAGGTTTCTTGTCCGCTAATACTCTCAACCTGCCTTTCATTAATGCAAGGAATAAATTCGATACGGCAGGACAGGGTATACCGAGAGTTCCTCTGCGTATGGACGACGAGGCGGAAGACTTAGAGCTATCATTACCGTCGTCAGCTTCTATTCCAACCGCGGTGTTGGAAACAGCTATTGCGTCTAACAGAGCCAATTTAGATGCCTTATCTTACGCAGATCACCTTACTAAGGCGTTATCACTGCGCCTTCAGGGGAAAGAGTTTCAGGATATACAATCCTCTTTAAGACTTCTTTCAAGGGCAGTAGCTTATTCAACGTGTAACTCCGCCCTTTCAGTGGCAAATCTGGAGTTGGTTAGACGTGACGCAGCCCTAGCTACATCCACACTAGTGGATTCTAAGGTGAAGAACTCTCTTAGAGTCGCTTCGGTCTCAGGAGAACTTCTCTTTGACGGCAAGCTTTCCGCTATTTATGATAAAATTAAAAAGAAAGCTAATGATTCTCTGTTGTTCAGATGTGCTCCTAAGAAGTCGGATACAGCAGACACGAATAAGACAGGCACTTCTGGGTCTAATGCGCCCAAGAGAGGTTCCTATAGAGGTTCCGGTGCGTCCTCTTGGTCTTATTCGAGAGACCGTCAGGATAGCGACTCTCGTTCGGGACGTCCTTCAGGCCGGGACAATCGGTCGGACGCCCGAGGTCGACGAGGCGAGGTGCGGGTCGTGGAAGACGTGGTTTCTCCTACCGCAGGCCTCGCAGGTCCAGGAGATGATGGCTTAAACCTCTATCGCGTTCCAGTTGGCGGAAGGTTGTCGAGCTTTTCACAAGAGTGGGCGTCGATTACGGACGACCCTTGGGTGAGAGGAGTGACTTCGGAAGGTCTAAAGATATCCTTCAAACGAAAGCCTCCATTAACTCGAAGTCCAAAGTGGACTCATCTTCCGTCAAATCCACAGAAAAGAGACGCTCTGTTATCAGAGGTGCAGTCTCTTTTAATGAAGAACGCGGTAGAGGTCGTAGAAAACCAGGAATCTCCGGGATTCTACAGCCATCTGTTTCTGGTTCCGAAACCAGACGGCTCGTTCCGTCCAGTCATAGATTTGAGCTGGATAAACAAGCTGATCGTCGCTCCGAAGTTTTATATGGAGACGATTCGATCGGTCAGAGCGAGTATTTGGGTGAACGATTATGCAACGAGCATAGATCTCAAAGATGCGTACTTTCACGTCATGGTACATCCGACATTCCGAAAGTATCTACGCTTCGCAGTCCTAGGAGTGGTGTATCAATTCCGGGCGATGTGCTTCGGATTGAATCTAGCACCCTGGGCTTTCACTCGGGTAATGAACTCGGTAATGATCTACTTCCGAGCTCATTCGTCTGCGGTAACGTCGGCCTACCTGGACGACATTCTTCAG
Organism: Pictodentalium vernedei; assembly: GCA_031216915.1. Lineage (NCBI taxonomy): Eukaryota > Metazoa > Mollusca > Scaphopoda > Dentaliida > Dentaliidae > Pictodentalium > Pictodentalium vernedei. The sequence continues at coordinate 175,495,626 of CM062294.1, forward strand.
AGGTACGGCAACGAGTTAACGCTTCAGAACGATGTTCAGAATCTTCTTCTATTGCTCCGACGTCTCGGTTTTATAGTAAACGAGAAGTCGGATCTGGTGCCGTCCAAGTCATTCACTCATCTGGGAATGAGTTTCGAGACGCACAACAATCTCGTTCGTCTGCCGTTAACCAGAGCGAAATTAGTCAGTTGTTACGCTCGCTATTGTCTGCACGCAGACAAAGTCACGGCGAGAGAATTTATGAGACTGATAGGTCTGTGCGGAGCCGCCGCGGATCTCATTCCGATGGGGCGGTTACGCACACGTCCTCTTCAAATTTTCCTGACTCAGAATTGGAGTGTGAAAATTCATTCGCTCGATGTAGACGTTCTCTTGTCAGATCAAGTGAAACAAGAGATACAGACTTGGGCAAACATTCAGTGGTTAACTCAAGGAGTTCCGCTGCAGTTGCCGGATCCGAGTTTTACCGTTATGACGGATGCCAGTCAAACAGGTTGGGGTGCATCATTAATCCCAACGGATTCGAGATGCCAGGGTCTTTGGGATCCGCAATTCCTGTGCAAGCACATAAACATCAAGGAAATGATGTCAATTTGGCTTGCGTTACGTCACTGGATGGACATCATTCACGATGCTCATGTCCAAATCCTATCCGACAATACGACAGTAGTGGCGTATATACGGAATCAGGGAGGCACTCATTCAGTTCCGTTGTTCAATCTAACGAAAAGAATCCTTCTGTTTGCGTTAGAACATCACGTTCTTCTTTCGGTCCGTCACATACCGGGTCGTCTGAATGTGCTAGCAGACTCCCTTTCACGAAAGGGTCGCTTGTTGCCGTCGGAGTGGACTCTCAACAAACAAGTATTCAATCAGATTTGCTACCAATGGGAACGGCCAATGATAGACTTATTTGCGACACATCTCAACAATCAGTTGCAGACGTATGTGTTTCCGTGTCCGGATCCAAGAGCTTTTGCAGTAGACGCTCTGTCGATCCCTTGGGACGGAATGATAGGATATGCGTATCCTCCAGCGCCGTTAATTCAACAAGTATTGCTAAAGATAAAACAATCTCAATGCAAGATTCTGTTGGTAGCATCTCTGTCGCCACAGAGACCGTGGATAAATCTACTCAGGTGTCTGTTGTGGGACCTACCGCGGAAGCTTCCTCCACGGGAGGATCTTCTTTCGCAGGGGAAATCGCGCCAACTCCATCACAACCCGCAAGGTCTCAACCTTCACGTTTTTCCGTTGTGCGGTCCTTCTTGCATGGCAAGCACTTTACAGGACGAGCAGTGGACGCGATTTCTAACTGTAGGAGGACCTCCTCTTCGCTAAACTATGCGGCTAAGTGGAAGGTTTTTCGTCGTTGGTGTAGGGATCATTCTGTAGATATATTCGATCCCTCTATACCAGACATTGCAAACTTTCTAGTATACTTGTTTGACGAAATCAAACTGCAGCCTGTTGCTATAAAGGGTTATAGATCTATGTTATCTGATACCTATGCACATCATGATAGTTTACAAATTGGATCTAATGTCTCTTTATCGAAGTTGGTTAGAAACTTTTCGATAAATAGACCCAGAACTCTTAGATTAATTCCTAAGTGGAATTTAGCTTGGGTTCTCCTTAAGTTGAAGGAAAAGCCATTTGAACCTCTTGGGACAGTAGATTTCAAATTCTTATCTTATAAGACAGCTTTTCTCTTAGCTTTCTCTTCTGCCAGAATAGTCAGTGAGCTTCATGCACTATCGGTCGATGATTCTCATTATCGTAGTGTTGGGAACACTATCACCTTCACTACTAATGTGGGTTTTTTAGCTAAGAATCAGGCTCCTAATAAATATCCGGAACCTATTGTTATTAAGGCTCTTCCGTCTTCAGACGGGCGTAGGCCTTTACTCTGTCCTGTTAGAGCACTACGTATCTATAAACAGAGATCTCAGTTTATCAGAAAGGGACGGAAACGTTTCTTTCTGTCTTTGATGCCTAATAGAAAGGACATTTCAGTCCATTCTATTGCTAGATGGATTCAGTTAACTATCCGTACTGCTTATGAAGATTTATCTTCTTCTCAGCAGTCTGTGCTTAAGATTTCTGCTCATGAAGTAAGAGCTCTTTCTACTTCCTAGGCTTATGCTAATAGTGTTGCTATTACAGATTTAATGAAGGCTGCTTGTTGGTCTCAGCCATCCACATTTACGAATTTTTATCTCAGAAATATTGAGTCCATTTCTGGAGACCTGCATTGTTTAGGTCCGTTATCTGTTGCTCAGAATGTCGTCCACTAAACAGTTGCAACTATAGTTATGCAGGCTTTCTGTTCCGGCAGTGACTCCGTCCGGCTGCCCTCTTCGCTCTGGGCTATTTGACCAAGGGGAAGGGGGGGGGGGTGTTCCCTTAGGTCACCTGCTTTATACTGAAAAGCAAGGGAATGCCTCCTCCAAGTCAGTATTTCTGAGTCGCTTCCGGGATGGTTTTAAAGTGTAATATTAATGTTTAAATTCATTCATGTCTTATTTTTAAAGTGTAGCTCGGTGTGAAGCATTTGTATATGTCAAGTGTCAAACGGGCTTTAATATACAATGCTCGGACACTTTTAAATGACTATAAAGAGTCTCAATTCTCTGGACTACTTTATTTATTGGCTTGCTTTAAAAATAATTAGTATAAGGGTTATACTGGATGTTAATAGAGAACATGAATGTTATTGTGCTCAATTATTAAGGGTAGTGTATCTTTCTAATTTAATATTAAATAAGAAAGATACATGTAAAGCCTAATACTCCTTTTCTCCTTAAGGGGTTACCTCTTTACTATATAGTTGAGCTTATTGGATTTTCCTCTATGTCCTAGGCCCTCCAGCCTGTTTACTATTCAGCTAAGTCTGGGTCATTGGTACAGTATAAAAATGTTAAAAAATTTATAGTAATTTATATATTTTTTATACTTACCAATGACCCAGACGGGGATGGCCCTCCCTGGAGTTGGGAACTCTTGCCTCCCCGATGAGTACATAGCGCTGACCAGGCACTGCCAGTAAGAATGATAATTGGCGCCAATTTCGGGACGTCTGCGTCACTGCGCATGCGCAGTAGAGGCGTAGTATGGAGGTCCTTTAGGACATGATTTCTTTTTGTTTTGGATGCAAATTTTGGGGATTGGGGGGCAAAATTTGTGTTTGGCCCTGGTTTTGTTAGAGTTAGCACCAGCTAAGTCTGGGTCATTGGTAAGTATAAAAAATATATAAATTACTATAAATTTTTCAACTTTTTCTTCAGTTTACCTGTCTGTTCATCCCAATGAAACGCAGGACATACTGAAATACATGTCCCTGATTAGGCTGGGAGCCAGTAGAGCAAAGGGTTTTGGATGGAGGGTTTATGATGAGCAGTTCCGATTAAAACGAGTAAAATCTCCTGATTTGTCTTGGGGTAATGTTGACACGGAATTGTGGCTTCTTTACATGCACAATAGTGAACCTAATCCCCCTGTCATACCCTTCTCAAGGAACAGCAATAAATGCTTTGATTTTAATTATAAAGGGTTTTGCACTCGCACGAGGTGTACTTTTTCACACCTTTGCCTGAATTGTGATATGGGTCATCCCCAGGTTACATGCTGGAAAGTTGTACAGAAGGGTGGTCGAAGGCAAAATGCGGCAAATTCCACAGCTAGCCAGAATGTTTTTCGTCCCTACCAGCAGGTCGGGCCTTCAGGTTTTCGGCCCTCAAACTCCGCTCGAATTAACTCGCCCAGGTTCCTCTCCGATAGACAATAATGTGTTACAATCCATGTTGTTCGGGTACCCAAATCAAGAAATAGCGAAGTTGTTAATTTCGGGTTTCAGGGAAGGTTTCAAACTACAATATAACGGGCCAAGTATTTCTTTGTCTTGTAGAAATCTGAAATCTGCATCTGACAACACAGACCAATTGATCCGTAAGTTGTCTTGGGAAATTGATTTGGGCCGTATTGCTGGTCCTTTTCACACTCCTCCATTTCAAAATTTGCGAATTTCTCCACTGGGTTTGGTCCCAAAAACGGATGGAACTTTTCGGTTAATTACACACCTTTCCCATCCTGAGAATTTCAGTGTTAACGATTTTATTGACCCGGATTGCTGTTCGGTTCAGTATACAGCATTCGATTCTATCACTGCCATGGTTGAGAAATTGGGTCCAGGAGCCCTGTTAGGGAAAATGGATATTAAGTCGGCTTTCAGACTCCTGCCGGTTCACCCTCAAGATTTTAGTTTGTTGGGCTATAAGGTTGAGCAGTCTTATTTTATAGACAAATTTTTACCAATGGGGTGCAAAATTTCCTGCTCGTTATTTGAGAAGTTTGCATGTTTTTTTGGAATGGCGTGTGCGTGAAAACATTTCTTCGAATTTAGTGCAACATTATTTGGATGATTTTCTCTTTGCGGGGGCAAAAAATACGTCGGATTGTCGCAACGGTATGCATGCTTTTCAGTCGGTCTGTGATCGGCTTGGGGTACCACTTGCAACGAGAAAACTGTTGGCCCTTCACTTGTTTTAACTTACTTGGGTTTGGAAATTAATACGCTGCGGATGGAAACCATTATTCCCTCTGTGAAGGTGGAAAAATTAAAAGATGTGATTACTTCCTCACTTCGAAAAAAGAAAATTACTTTGAAGCAATTGCAATCAGTAGTCGGTCTGCTAAATTTTTGCACTCGGGTCATTTACCCATTGGCAGGGCTTTTAATAGGCGTTTTTATGATGCCATGAAAGGAGCATCACGCCCACACCATTTTATCAAATTAAGAAGGGGTTTGAAGGAAGATATGAAAATGTGGTTGAATTTCTTAGAAAAGTTTAATGGTATTTGTTACTTTTCAGAGAGGACATGGTCTAATAGTCAATTTCTTGAGCTTTTTACAGATAGTGCGGGCGGTGCATCACTGGGTTGTGGTTGCTATTTTCAGAATCATTGGTCATTCTTTGGTTGGCCACTCGAGTGGGTGGACAAGGGTTTTTTACAGAACGTGACTTTCTTAGAGTTGGTACCTATAGTATTGGCGTTGTCAATTTGGGGCAAAACCATGAGAAATAAGAAAATTCTCTTTTACACGGACAATAAAGCTTTAGTAGCGGTGCTCAATAGGAAAACATGCAAGTCCTCACTGGTTATGGTACTGGTAAGATATTTAGTTTTATTCTGTATGCAATTCAACATCAATTTTCGATCCAAGCATGTTTCTGGGTATAATAATACCATTTCTGATTCTATTTCGAGAAAGGACTGGCAGAGATTTCGAAGGCTTGCACCAGAGGCAGATATGATTCCAGAAAACATTCCACAGTCTTTCCGGCGTCTCATATCCGAAGTGGAAGAGAGAAATTGATCACTGCATCTCTGTCGGAGAATACGCGGATTGCTTATAAAGGAAGTCTTGAGTCCTTTCAGCAGTTTCAAGACGAATATAATCTTGGAAACACTTGGCCTCCATCTGTTAATACCTTAACTACATTCATTGCACATATGTCTTTGGCCGGCAAGGCGGAGTCAACTGTCCGACTCTACTTGTCCGCTATTGCATATCATTGTAAATTATGTAGTCTTACTGATACTACAAAACATTTTGTTGTGTTGAAAATGCTGGAGGGCTTGAAACGACTAAAGTCTTCGAAAGACGTACGGTTACCGATTACGTCTGACATTTTGCAAAAAATATCAGTTTTACCTGTCGTTTGTTACTCTAGTTATGAATGTAAGTTGTTTACAGCGGCATATGCAGTAGCTTACTTTGGATTTCTGCGGATTGGGGAGTTAATTTCAGATCGCGGTTCACTAGGTGGACACTCCTTATCAGTAAGTGATGTTGTGACTGACGAAAAAGATAAGATCTTTCTCAAAATCAGGCACTCGAAAACTGATCAGTATGGCCACGGAACTGTTATTGTTATTCCAAGTGGCTCTGGGTCATTGTGTCCTTATCGAATATTGAGGGAATATCTCGCTGTTAGACCTACGCGTGGGGGCCCCCTCTTTTGTCATTTTGGTTCAGCTCCCCTGACTCGTTATCAATTTGTCTCTGTTTTGAGCAAAGCCATCGATCAGATAGGCTTGAGTCGGGACAGGTTTAAATCACACTCATTTCGAATTGGAGCTGCCACCTCAGCTAGTTTGGCTGGTTGATCAGATGATGAAATAAAATCGTTGGGTAGGTGGAAGTCGAATGTTGTGAAGCGTTACATTCGGGTCCCTACACACATACTCGCTCGTGCTTAGATATTTCTATATTTCAAGTGACATTTCTTATGTTTTGTCAATTTGCAGATCTAACAAAATCTGTTTGGGTAGTTGGCTCTTCAGTTGTGAAGCACGCCTTTGTGGCGGCCAGAAATTCCAAAGAAGGTATTCATTTGAACTTAAGGGGGGAAGGTGTGTCCATTTGGTGGCAGGGCGTTAGTGGCATGAGGGCAAGACATTTTCTGTCAAAGATAAATCAGCTCTTAGTTTATGAGAATCCCCCTAGTGTTCTTGTAATGCATGTTGGGGCTAATGACGTAGGATTTGTCCCAGCTCGACGACTCAGATCTTTATTACGGGAAGTGCTGGTACAACTGAAGGTTGTGTTACCCGATACGCTTATAGTTTGGTCGCAAATGTTACCTAGGTTATCCTGGAGAGCTGATCTCACAGGTTTGGCATCGCGGCAATTGAATCAGGCGCGAATCAGAGTCAATTCATCGGTGGCTAAATACGTTTTGAACATGGGGGGAGGATATTTGAAACATCCAGAGATTACATTGGACCCCAAATTGTACTTAAGGGATGGGACGCATTTGTCATGTTTAGGCAATAGTTTATTTTTGGTGGATTTGTCAAAATTTCTGATGGGGGTGTTTGATCTTGGCTCATCTGGGGAGGCTGCCTGTGGGTGATTTTGTGCGGGGTCAGTGTGTGCATTTGGATACTGGGTATTTCACGCTGTTTTGATTTGGCGTGTTCTGATCGCGGCCATTGCCTTTCCCTCCAAAAGGGAGTAAATACTTGGGGGTGTTCGTTCCCCCACTTTGTGGCGGAGATCAGTCAGAATGTTTGACTGATCTTTTGGCGCTTTATACGAACACCATAATAAATGGACCTGTCTGGGCCGCTGATTTGTCACAGGGTTCAGAGTTATTTTATGAATGACTGTTTAAATGGCGGGGCCGTGATCAGAAATAAAACGCCACACGGGTTTGTAAATTTTCAGGTTTAAATGTATTAAAATTCTGTTGAATTAGTAAGTATAGTGTTTTCTTTTATAAGCATTTTCTGTTATAACTACTATAAATCAAAGGAAGAAGAGCTCTGCGATAACGAAGTAAGCGGGGCTGGAGTAATGTAATTTAAACGTACAACGGAAAAAGAAAGCAGGTACTCCTGTCAAAACTGTCCCACACATGATTAAAACGGAGGTGAATTAATCAAAAGGAGACATGTTGGACGCAATGGCGTTTACAATAATCAAACGGACGTTTATGGAGAAATTAAGCTCCCAATTACTTACAACTATTTCAGTTTCTGAAGATGATAAATTGGATACCTTACAAGTATTTAAATTTCAGATTGCCATTGCCTAACTCAAGATCGGAACTATTTTATAGACTGTCGAAATGGCACTGGAGACTTTTGCGGAAAAGACAAGTATCACCACTAAAGCAGTTCATAACGTGCGCAAGGGCCAAAATTCAGAAATGAGGGAGAGATTCATTCATTCGTTCGTTCGTTAGATAGAGCCAATAGTCCCGTGTGGTTCTTCGCATGTTATACGTGGCGTTAATTAATTCAGTAGATTGATTAGGGTATGGATGGGTGCCTGATGAGTTGGTGGATTGTTCACTTATTGCGAACTCAAAATGTTTGTTCATTTTTTATGTCTTTATTTCACCAGTTTACCTACTTTCTTATGCAACCAGTTCAACAGCTCATAATCTGATACTTTCATTTGGCACTACACCCTGGGGCGTAACTATGGGAGTTGGGGTTGGGTGTGACACCCCCTCCCAATAATTTCTAGTTGGGACATTTTCATCTGGATTGCAGTCTTAGATATCGATTCGTGTTTGCTGGTAATCATGTATTTTCTTATGGAGCTAGATTTTCATCTTGGACTTACATCTCGCAGACAGTTGGTCTCATTCAAATGGAGGTCAGAGGATGTTGGGGTCCCAGCATGGCCAAATCTAAGTCCGGTATGTGTTAACTAAATAAGAAGTTGGGGAACCCTTGCATCACGGATACTATATGCATTTATCCACAAATAAATTTCCTGATTTTTGTAACTACAATCCTCACTGACAAATATTCCATCTACATTATCGAGGCATGCCTTGATGCATTTGGAATATTTCTTCAGTCGGGACTTGAGTCATGATAATTTCGGCAAACTGGGTTTAACCCCTACCATCCACACACACCACAATCGACGGTCTTCGCGATGCCCCTGACTACACATGTTTGTCTAGTGATCATCAGCCATTCATCCGTACATTCAACGTTTCATCTATCCACTATGGTTGGATGGATGAATTGACGGACGAATGATTGAAATGAAATGGTTTCGCGCGCCGAAGGCGCGCAGGGACACTGTGGTGTAAGCCCCTTTCGACCCTCTTTAACTGTATAAGATCGTTGTGGCTACAGGCGCGTTAAAGGGGGAAAAGGGTCAGGTACTCGGCAGATGTCCAGGATTAGATGATATAAGAGTGGCTTGTCTTTATGATGGTCGTTGGTCTGAACCCTTGGGTGAGGACCAGAGCGCGAGAGAGTCCTCTCGCAAAGGTGCTACCTCTCCCCGATGGTGCTGTGATGGTGTTTTCAGGCAAGTAAAATCTGCCTCTTAAGAGGTATCTTCATGGTGTGGTGGTGGGCCATCATTGGCAAGTATAATCAGCCTCAGGTGGTCGATGGTAACTGGAGTTGATTCATTTTATTCGATTCTGTTTCGTCGGATCGTGGAAAAAACAACAACGGCCCCTTTCGGGGACCACCCAGAGAAAGACCGGAACTTCCGTGGTTCGGAGACAGGCCTGCTTTGTAAACTATTTGACCAGGGCAGAATGCGCGCTACCGACGCTTACAAAGAAGGGGAAAAGGGACGCAGGACCAACGCTCGCATCCCAGGAGGTGGATGCCCACATCTAGGGATGGAGCGAAGGATGTATATAGAGTCCATAGCGGTTACTGTGTTCCGTATCGGTTAGAGTTTTTCCATAGCGGTTATTGGGGAGCTGGAGATCAAAAAAGAAAGCATCTGTGTGTACCTGCTAAAAGAGAAAAGGTAGAATTAGCCGGTATTAAAATTGAAAGAAATATGCAGTTATATCGTAGTGGGTAATCGATCCCTGGGAGCAGCCCGTAATGTTCCTATGGCCTGTTTTCAGTTCCTAGATACTTGCTATTAAGTATCTAGGTTGTGTGATTACGAAAGCTAAATAGGTGAAGGCAGCCCATCTGGTAAATGGTCTCAGCTGAGCTGATTTTACTGCCTTTGATCACTGTCGCTATGATCCTTGTTGCCTGCTATTAATTGATAAGTTAAACTAGGTGAAGGCAGCCCATTCCGGTAAATGGTATCGGCTGAGCTGATTTTACTGCCTTTATTCACCTTCTCTATGTTCCTAGTTACTTGCCATTAATGGTTAAGTTAAAGTAGGTGAAGACAGCCCATTCTGGTAAATGTTCTCAGCTGAGCTGATTTTACTGCCTTTGTTCGCCTTCCCTGAGTCCCTAGTTACCTGTTATTAGTGTTACTTTTTATAGTTCATTAGATTGTGGCGTTTTTAGGTTTTTGTCGGCTGGCACAAATGTCGTGGAGGTCGGATATTAGTTGGCGGTCGGTGAGCCGGTCGCGATTTTTCGCGGCTAGGGAGTCGAGGCGGTCTTTAATGGTTGGAATTTCGGCTCTGTCGTGGAGTATTTTGATTGGTGTATCCAAGAAAGCACGGATGGCGACACTGAGCGCGTGGTTTTGGCCCATTTGGAATTTCCCCATATTAGTTTGATTTAAGTCGGTTAGGATTAGTGCCCCGTACTCGAGTACTGGCCGCACGAAAGCTTTGTATAGTTTAAATAGAATTTTCAGATTGGCTTTCCGGGAAGTTCCTCGTAGCATTTTCAGCAAGTTAATACGTCCTGTCGCTTTGCTGGCAATATCGTTGGTGGGTTTGTTAAAGGATAGGTTTTGGTCAATGGTCATACCAAGGAATTTCGCTTCTGTGCATTCGGGGAGGACTTTGTCCAGAAATTTTAGGTCAAAGTCCCGATTGTTTTTCTTACGGGTGAACGTGATTCTTTGGGTTTTGTTAGCGTTCAGCTTGATTCTCCATTTTGCACACCATTGCTCCAGGTCATCGAGAGCACGTTGCAGAGGTTTTTGAACTAGGTTGGGGGTGTTATTAGAGTCCCATAGGCCCTTATCGTACTCAAATTGTGAGATTTGAACGCGATTATCTGTGATTTTGAGATCATTGACGTAGATGATATATAGGAGGGGCTGAGGACGGATCCTTGGGGGTGCCTGCATCGAGAGGGACATTATCGGACATTTCGTTGTTGACTCTGATTTTTATTTCGCGATAGTTAAGGAAGGAGGAGAGTAATCTAAGCAATTTCATGGGGAGATTCATTTTTGATAATTTTAGGCACATTCCGTTGTGCCAGACGGAATCGAACGCTTTTTCTACATCTAGTAAGATTGCCGCGCCTATTTGCTGGTTGTTGATTGCGGTTTTCATTTGTTCGACGAGGCGGTAGACATGTTCAATACCTTCTTTACGGTTTCTATAGGCTCTTTGCCATTTATTGAAAAAGTCGGTTTCTTCAAGGTGCCCCATCAGTCGACTGGTAAGGATCCTTTCGAATACCTTGCCACTGCAACCAAGGAGACTGATTGGGCGGCAGTTGGCCGGATTGGAGAGGTTTCTGTCTGGCTTGAGTATCATGACCCCAATGGCTGATTTCCAACACTTTGGAAAGTAGCCGTGGGTGAGACAAGCATTGAATAGGCTATTGAGTCTATTAATGATGGAGTTTGGGCTTTGTTTCAGAATTTTGTAGCTAACTTCATCCTCGCCGGTCGAGGAAGAGTTTTTGCATTTTTTTTATGATGTTCATGATTTCTTCATTCGTGATGGGAATGACGAGATTATCGTAGTCCCCTACTTCTGGGTCGGGGTCAAAGCTAGGGCCACGGTAGATGTCTGGGTGTTCATTGATGAAGTCGTCAATCGTGTTTATGATGGCGTCATTGTCGGGGCTTTGATATGTGCGATGAGTTTTTCTATAAGGTGGTTGGCGAAAGTGTCGGCCTTGTCTTTGTCGGTACGCGCGAAGGAGTCATCTTTTTTTAAGGGATTTGGCTGTTGCTTTATTGCCTCGCTTTTTCTGTCCAGTCAGGGTTTGGAAAGAATCCCAGAATTTGTTGGCTTTCCTGACCTCGTTTAGGCTGGCTGTGGCTTTTTCCCAGTTGGCTTGTTTTTCAGTTTGGAGGGCTTTCTTAACCTCGCCATGAAGACGGTTGTACGTTTTTTTTCAGGTCAGCTTTTTTGAGGGGGTCATTTTCTGCTTTAAGAGCGCGAAGGGCTTTTCGTTTGGTTTTGATTAAAGAAAGTGTGTCACCCGAGATAGTACTTCTCCAGGGGCTCACTTCTTCCTTTGGGCATATTTCATTTAGGGTTCAATTGATGATTTTTTCTAAGCCCTCACACTGGCTTTCGAGTTCAGTAGCGTTTGATGGAGAGCTGTCGGTGAGTTTGACATTGATGATGTCGCGGTAGAGGTTCCACTTTATTTTTCTAAAATTCTGACGGAGGGTGGGGGTACCTGAGGGGGTCATTGCCTATTTTTATTGAGGCATGGACCGGAAGGTGGTAGCTGCCTAGGTCATCTTTGCCGACCCAGTGGTCGTCGATGTGGTTTATGAGAGAATCGCTGTTGATTACTAGATCTGGGATTTCGGATGGTAATAGTGGGTTGCTACTGATGTAGGTCGCGGAATTGTCATTCATAACCACGTGTCGGTTATTTTTTTGTGATTTCGAGAAGGGCTTCACCGTTGGGACCAGAGTCTTTACAGCCAAAGTATAGATGTTTAGTACTGAAGTCGACGAGGAAGATACCAGCGTTTGTATTTCCTCATGAAAAATTCAAAGACGGTATGAGACGATTTTGCTTGGGTATTGTAATAATAACCAATCGCGATGTTTTTATTATCGCCTGTGATTTCGGTTGCAATCACCTAGGCATCGAGGTGGTCAGTTTTTATGGTTTTATTTTTGATGTTCTGCTTTATTAGGAAGAGCAACACCGCCACCTTTGGTGAGCTGTCGGTCTCTTCTAATAACACTGAATCCACTGACTGAGAAGTTCTTATCTTTGTTTCGCCAACTTTCGCAAATAATACTATGTCTGTATTTTCGAAGTATCGGCCCTTTTATTATTAATGCTCCTGGCGTTCCACACGGCTATTTGCAATGTATCCATGGTGGAAGTTGATACCTAATCGCGGAGTTTTGATTATTAATTAACGGCGACATTTAGTTATTATTAATTGCGGCTTTGACTAGAGATTCCGAGATTTGCGTTTTGAATAGTCGGGACGCTGATCGGCTAACGTCTTGGCATATGTCACCCAGGTTGTTGCTGATATATTTGTTGAGTACCAAGTAGAGTGCTCCTGGGATTATGGAACAAACAGCATGGGGGGGGGGGGGGGGGGGGGGGAGAAGCGTTGTCAGGCTAAATTAGATTTAGGTTTTTTAGTTCGATGTTCGTCTTAACCTTTTGTAGTAGGGGCACCCGCGATAATTGCTTGCTTGAATGATCTCCTTTGCAGTTGGGGCAATCCAATCTGCATGACTTGATGAGGTGGTTACCTCCACATTTCATGCAGGTTAGATTTCCTCTGCATTTAATCGCGATATACCCGAACTTTTAGCATTTGTGGCACTGTATTGGAGGAGGGGAATTTCTATATTCCTCCCCTGCGTGCAACCTGCCATTTATGTTAATCACATAAGCAATAATTTTTAATTTTGTCACCCGATCAGGGCAAGTGACTTTAAGTTTGCAGGTCAGTTTGTCGGTGGCCTTGGAATGGAATCTTTCCCATTTACAGTTTTTTAGGCTCTGACTGATGAGACCAGTCGGAGTGTCGGGGTGTAACCTGGTTAAGACCGCCGTGAATTTGGGGGGGGGGGGGGTGGGGGTTATTACCATTTCCATTGTTAATGATGTTGTCATTTGGGGAGGGGCGTGGATTCTGCCTCTTCTTCTTTTTTTGGTTATTGGCTAGCTTGTTAAGTTTGGAGATATTGTTGGAGACAACTGTAGTCCAGGGTTTTTCCATGAGTGGAGTAGGTTCAGACTGAGAAGGCTGGATGTCATTAACTGTGTTACGAATTGACGGAGTTGGCTCGGATGAGTTGGTAGGTGGTGGAGGGCAGTTCCTTACCTTCTCAACCTGCCTGTCAATAATGTGAGAAAAGCCATGACCATCCACCACCTCCTCCGACTCTATCTCCAGATCCATGGAGTTTTTCCTTTTACCCTTACCAGGGGTTTTAGTATCTGCGTTTTAGGTGTGGGGTCCAGCGGAGTAGCGAGCATTATGTCTTGGGTTTTCTCCGGACAGGGAGAGCCTAGATCACAAGGATCTGCTGGGTCCGCGCAGACCTCCCTTTCTGTTTTTCGAGCCTCCACGCCCCGGCTACTGGAGGCCTCTTGGGGAGCAAGTCCATCCGAGGTACACCCTTAGCTGACTGGGGTTTGGTGGTAGTAGTCTCTCCCTCTGAAGAGCTAGCTGTTAGCTCAGGTACTACATGCACCTCAGCTATAGCAAATACCTGATGTGGTTTGCTAGCAGCCTCAGCATAGGTTTTTGCCTTATAGCCTGAGACCGATGCTTCAGCTGACTCCTTGGCAGATATACTGTCTTCTACTGTCTCTGGAGGTGACTATTCCCCTAGCTTGTTCCTCTAGATTATGTAATGCCTTCATAGGTAGCTAGGACCTCTGTTGGGCTCACAGCTATAGCTTGGACAGCTGGTGCTGTGTGGACCTCCGCCACCATCTGGATCTCCTAAATAGGTGATACAGGAGACAGCGGAGCGAAAGACCCTCTTATCATGTCAGCAATCATTGCGTCTTTCGCCTTGCTTATGTTTCCGTAGTCTATTCCGGATTACATGGAATAGTGTGACATGCGCAGGGGAGATACAGAATAGTAATCACAAGGAAACAGCAAATTGCACTTTAAATGTAAACCAGAATGGAATTTGAGGAAGTGGAGCTCGCAATTTTTGTTGATGTTTTCAATGACAACATGGATGCCGTTTTTGCTCATCTCAGTGCCGCATCTGTATAAAACAGCACAGCTATCCTAGGTCAATATGACCAGATTAAAAAGAAACAAAACATTTACAAAGAAACGCTGGACAGAGCATTTGAGTTTTATTTTTGTTTCGACTCCCATTTGTTCAGGGGCGTAGCCAGGATTCTATAATTGAGGGGGTGTGGGAGGGGGATAGCCATTTTTTTGTTGGGGGGGGGGATTCCATGATATTTGTAATGTTTTGGGGTTTCGGGGGTCCTTGCCTAGTCCAAGCTAGCACCCTCCCGTCGTTACCCTCCTCCCACTTCCCTTCATTGAAGTGGGAGGATGGGGGGTAACGACCGGAGGTCCTAGTTGGGACAACGACGTGGGAGGAGGCGGGTGACGATCAGAGGGGCCTAGTTTGGACAAGGTCTTCCCCGAGAAAAGTTTGCAAAATTTCGTGCTCCAAGATCGAATATGAGGCAATTGTAGTATGTGTAGCCCTATATTTGAGAGCATTTTGGGGTTCTTAAGTTGTTTGAAACTTGCATTAGATCAATGTTTTGGGGCGGGGATGCGAAACTTTGGGGGGGGGGGGCATGTGCTTCCCCACCCCCTGGCTACGCCACTGCATTTGTTATGCCGTGGTCTGAAGCTGATTCTTTGCCGAGGAATTAATGCCTCCAACCCTAACATGTTCTTGGTTTGATTTTGAAACGAGGAATATTTGGGGGGTTTTGTCCTTTTTTTTCTTTATTCCACTGCCGACTGAGATGGATATTCGACACCTGAGCAGTCAGGTACAGGGGAGTATCCAGACCCAGGATTATCAGATTCTATAATTGAGGGGGGAGGGGTATTTGGGGCTGCGGAGCCGGGGGCACAGGAGGTACGTGCCCCCTCTTTTTTCACCAATTATGGGTACCCAAACAGGACTTATTCTGACATAACCTACACAACATCTATGGCCACATTTACTGCGGAAGGTGAGTTCTTACAAAATTAGCAACATAATACTGTCGGCATCGTTGTCAATTTTATGTATGGAGATATTGCACGTCGCAAGTTCGCAACCAGTAAATCCAATATTAAATCCAATAAGCACAGACTATAGTAATAGTACAACTAGTCCAAACTTGGACCCAAATTCCGTAATATAATTTTTAAGTTTGGTAAACTAGTCCAAATTTGAACCCAAATTCCGTAATATTACTTTTTGAGTTTCGTACGTCCTTTGGACGTACCAAACCCAAAGATTACTTACCATTGCGGACTTTAGGTCCAAGTTTGGACTATGGTATCTAACGTGCGCATGTGTTCCCTTTCAGGACTTGCATTTAATTTTGTTCCGTATCATGACACACGCGATAACAAAGTACCCCTCCAATCCACCCCCCCCCCCCCCCACACTGAGCTACTAAATTTTTTTCCTTCCTGCAACCAGGCTGCGGTTACACAGAAAAAAATGGTGCCCCTCCCCCCACTTATTTTTAGCTTCCGCCGCCCCTGGGGGAGGGGTTACTAACTGGGAAGTGGGAGGTTGGGGTAACGACCACAGGGTTCTAGTTAGGACAGAGAAGTTTTGGGTCAATAGTTCTTTTTTATTTAGGGGAGGGGCTGCTAAAGCTTTAGGTTGACATACTCCACCCCCCAACCCCACCCCACCCCCGGCTACGCCACTAGCAAGGACGCCTGCTGATCTGAGAGACTGGGGACAGGTTCTCGCCATTGTGTCCATACAACTCTGCTAGTTGACGTCATTTGAGCGAGAATTTAAAAAACAATCTCAGTATTTGGTGTCCACTATTTGTTGGTTATGAGTACACTGAGAACCAGCAAAGCCTGTCTGCACTCTCACCACAGAGTTCCGTGAACAAGGTCATGAATGCACCGCCGCGTTGTTAAGGTTCAGTAACAATATCAGATCTCACCAGGGGGGAGGGGGGGGAGGCAAACTCACATAGCTTGGCTAGAGTGTTATGATGGGGCGGGGGTGTGGTCACACCCCTCAAATTTCTATTGGTGGGGGTGCGGATGGAGAAAGGTTTCCAGATCTTCAGTTTCAGAATTTTGGCATTTTTGCGTCTGTAGGATTTAGGCCTTGTAACCAAGTTGGTTGTACTCCACCCCCCCCCCCCCCCCCCCGAGGTTTATCATTTTAGGATTTCATATCCAGATGTAATGTTCTGTCACAATAATCAGGGTTTCGTGTCAAGGGGAAATAAATGAGTCAGTTATGGGCGGTCGCTTCGCCAAAAACAAAAAGAAATGAATTCCAGGGTCTAAAAATTTAATTTATTCAATTTGGGGGTGGGTCAACGGGCCTGTTGTTTAATTGACTCCATAGTTCTTTCTCTTTATTTTCATCAATTATTTGTGGGTATGCATGTTTAAATATTTTGCTGTAATTCCGTGTACCTAACATATCTGTTATTGTCTTGATCGCTCTTCAGGGGCTATATGAGTAATGGAATTTTGTTTATTTGAATTCTCACCTCTGATATTCCTTCAATTCAGATTAAATATACACAAATTATACATCAAAATGAAGAGTTGGGATGTATAGAACACGAATCACATATGTAATCAACTCATAGAGTTGACAGCAGGCACCACTTGGTTCCTGGAAGTCTGCTATCGTATTCGCACCAGAACTGATAATCAAATAATATTTCATCAGAATGACTTGTGGCCAAATGTGCTTCATATATCCAAGAACAAAGCTAGGCATTCAAAACACTTTCGAATACAGTGACAGGACTGCATTTTGGAAAAGGACAACACTGTCTGCATTATTTTATTGAAGATGGTTTCCATGCTCGACAGACATGCGCAAATCACTCTACACCACGAATTTCCATCGAAAAACAAAATCGTAATTCTAAGAAATTTCAACAGGTATCATGATACCTTGCATTGAATATGGCAACTGTGCAATCTCTATCTAATAACAGTATACTGTACGAAGACGATCTTTTTCATTATTTAATTTTAGACGGCGTTGTTTTTACATGCTTTTTCCGTCCGATGACGTCGACCGGAAATCGAAAGTATACTCATACGTAAACAAGAGCAAAGGCTTTGGAATTTCCCCCATGCAGCTCTGTCGCTGTTTCTTGAAGAATTTTTATCCCCTAGCTTTGTTCTTGGATATGTAAAGCACATTTGGCCACAAGTTGTAACGGTTATAACGAGAAAGTATCTCGGTATAACGAGAAAGTATCTCGTTATAACGAGAAAAGATCTCGTTATAACGAGATAGTATCTTGTTATAACGAGAAAAGATCTCGTTATAACGAGAAAAGATCTCGCTATAACGAGAAAACATCTCGTTATCTCGAGATAAAATCACGTGACTCTGATGACATGAAACATATAGCCCCCACCACCAAAACAGTTTATATATCTCGCGGGTGTTTTCAATATTCTGGATGTAATACATGGGAAAAACACCTACCCACCCCCACCCCAAGCATCCCAACCATGCCTGTGAAATACCGCTCCTCTCCCTCGCACATGTCAACGATAATTACGATAAGCGCATATAACTCTCATACCAATAAACACAAAAAATGAGATGGAATTCACACAAACAAATGAAACAACTATAGCGTAATAAACTCGCTGCCCCCCCCCCCCCCCGCCCCTCCCCCACACCGTATGTGGAACACTTTTGCACGACTATAGCCTCAGCCCCAAAACAGTGTACATATCTTACGCGTGTGTTTAATACTGTGGATGTAATACACGGGAAACACTCCTACCCCTCTCCTTCCCAAAGCACCCCACCAATGCCCGCGAAATACCTACCCTCCCCCTCGCACATGTTGTAAAAGATAATTACGACAAGTGTATTTAACGCTCATACTAATAGAACAAGGGCAGGGACGTGAGAAGGTAAAAATATTGGGAGAGGGGTATAAAGGCGGAGATCCATGCAAAAGGGGCGCCTATTGTGCTGGCCGTAGCATGATTCGCGTCGCGCAGTGGCGAGGCGGGGGAGAGCACCAGATGTGGGATCCCCTTCTCTTTGGCGGGGTCCGGGGGCCCTTCCCTGGGAAAATTTTGAAAACTATGAGGGCCAAAACTCGAATTCTCAGCGATTCTGAGGCCGCTGTGACACTACCAATTCGAATTCTCTGCTCGTTTCGTAATTAGGCGCGCTTCTGAATTTATCCGCTTGGTTAACTTTCTTCGTTTGTGTTTTGTTTTTGACTGACTTCAAACATCTCCACGAGTTTAATCGGGACCATCGGTTAATATTTTTTTTTTTATTGAAGAGGTGGGGTGGGGGTGGTAAATAACCCCTATCGCCCCCCCCCCCCCCTTACCCGGTTTTAACGCCACTGAGAAAGGATGAACAACAGAAAATGAGATGGAATTTTCACAGACAAATTAAACAACTATAGCCTTATAAACTTACTGCCCCCCCCCCCCCCCACCACCACCAACACACACAAGGAGAGATTTATTTATTATCGACGCTTTCAACAGCCAGGGGCATGTCATGTAGGGTAGTTCCCTTGGTGGAGGAAGAACCGGAGACAACCACTGAGCAGCGGCGAGCAACCGTCAAGTTCTCCAACATACTAACCCGACAGAATTAGAGTTAGAGCGGTTGAAGGCACGTGCACCATCGACGTGCCGTACGCCCTTTCACATAATGCCACCGTGACCCCACGTCAGGCTACGTGGACAATTGGGATTAAGTGTCTTGCCTAAAGACACAACGCGGGTCAGAATCGAACCGTCGATCTCTATGTTTCAAGCTCGACACTCTAACAAATGAGCTACCGCGCTCTCATAATTATATAGTAGGTAGCTGTACATGTTTGTCGTGGGAACACATTATGGCGTCATTAACCTTTTACCAAACGCAAGTTGAAGACAACAGTAGGCCCACAATTATTTTTACACAAAAAAATAAATGAAATTCATTTTTTTTCTTCCAAACTAAACGGCTTATGACACTCATTTGAACGGGCTCGTCGAGCTCTTTTCGATGCGATATCATAAACTATGGTTTGGGAGAAAAAATTATAAACATAAATTTTGAGTGGCGAATTTTGTATATTACACGGACGGTTTGTGTCGCTGCGGTGGGTAAAAGGGTTATCATGATTAGGCCAATATATACGGTATACTGATAACTTGTGCATTCTTAGAAATAGAATTAAATGGTGTCAATAATATAACAATAATGCAATGCATGAATACTGAAGCTCTAGAAAATTGTTTTTTACTGTGTAGAGCTAGGATCCCAAATTGTGTGTGTGTTGGGGGGGGGGGGGCAGTAATATCGCGAGGGTCGAGAACGACATACCACGGGCATGTTTCGAGGTTTGAGACAGGGGACGGAGAGTTTGGGAGGTACGCCCTGACATACCACGGGCATGTTTCGAGGTTTGAGACAGGGGACGGAGAGTTTGGGAGGTACGCCCTCCCATTGGTGGGGTCCAGGGGTGATTTTTTTCAAATTATAAAGCTCTGGGGCCCATTTTTGGGCATCTTGAGAGAAGGGAGGTTTGGGAATTATAAGTGGCAGTTTGATTTTTGTGGGGGTGGGGTGGAGGTCAGTGTAATTGGATGGGGTGCCCCCATGTTTCATGTCATCAGTCACGTGATTTTATCTCGAGATAACGAGATGTTTTCTCGTTATAACGAGATCTTTTCTCGTTATAACGAGATCTTTTCTCGTTATAACGAGATACTATCTCGTTATAACGAGATCTTTTCTCGTTATAACGACATCTTTTCTCGTTATAGCGAGATACTATCTTGTTATAACGAGATCTTTTCTCGTTATAACAAGATCTTTTCTCGTTATAACGAGATCTTTTCTCGTTATAACGAGATCTTTTCTCGTTATAGCGAGATATTATCTCGTTATAACGAGATCTTTTCTCGTTATAACGAGATCTTTTCTCGTTATAACGAGATACTTTCTCGTTATAACTAGATCTTTTCTCGTTATAACGAGATACTTTCTCGTTATAACGAGATACTTTCTCGTTATAACGAGATGTTTTCTCGTTACAACGAGATGTTTTCTCGTTATAACGAGATACTTTCTCGTTATAACGAGATGTTTTCTCGTTATAACGAGATCGTATCTCGTTATAACGAGATCGTATCTCGTTATAACGTGATAAAAATAAATATTTGAGTGTCCTAAATCAGCCCACCGTAGATAATTGCGCATGTCAGGAATAAAAGGTAAACCATCTAAACCTGCTCGCGAGGTGGTTTACTCAGAATGATTCGGAATAATATTCCAGAATGACGGTTTGCAAAGAAAACAACCACATTGATAATCCGAGTTGTCTGCGCATGCCCGAAATAAACCATGTATTCTGGAATGGACAACGGAAACATGATCCTTTATTGTCTCTTTCATATCAGTAATTTCTGCTGTTAGTTTTTCAATTTGATTTGAGAACTAGTCCAAATCTTTTATTTGCCTCAATTGGCCTCAAGTCAATCGTTTTTATTTGTTTCCACGCCTATTGTTTATGTGACTATTATTCACTGAGTCGTCTGTTTATTCATGTTTGGCTCCATTGCTTTTCGGCCGCGCGCGATTCGGCCCCAATAATTTCCGTGTGCTATTCGGCCTCAATTTGGACCGAAAAGCTCAGCTTTCGAGGTCGAATGGCGTCCCAAATAAATTATTTCACTTCAACTTTTTGACAATTATTTATTTATTTTTTGTCATGTTCAGTGATTATTTTCAGAGTTTTTTTGTTTGTTTTTATATATGCATTCAATAATTTTTTCACACCGTTAGTGTTTCTGTCTGTACATTTCCCATTAAATTGTTTTCTGAATGAAAGGACAATGAATGATGAATGAAAAGTTTAAGCGCACCGAAGGCGCACAGGGACGACGTGGTATTGAAATCCCATGCGACCCTCGGTGCTTTATAGTAAATAACTGCAAAATAATTTTATAGTTTCAAGTGATTCGGTCGTGGTGCCAATGTTTTTCAATGTATATGTAGTCATTGCTTTCCATGAATAACTCTATTTAAACTAATTTACTACTTAAAATAATTTACAACTTAAAGTCACGCCTCCCTTAACATAATTATTTTGCAATTATTTGCAGTAAAGCACCAATTGGTGTTTTCCAGTAAATAACTGCAAAATAATTTTATAGTTTCAAGTGATTCGGTCATCGTGCTAATGATTTTCTATGTATTTGTGGTAATTGCTCTCCAGTAAGTCATGATCAGTGCTAATCAGTTTAAAATTCGTCTACCAGGGTGCTAGAAATTATTTTCTGAACAGTCTATTAGATAAACTGTTTTCCAAACAATGTGTGTAGTCTTTGCAATTTCAATCACCTGCTTGTTTGAAATTCAATGGATGCCTAGATTGTTTGGAAAGCAATTCACCCTTAAGATTGCCCAAAAGACAACGTACTGCACCTTCGTCATCTTGACAGGGAAGTTAATCTGTTACACTATCAAATTATTATAAACTCATAACGATGTTTACACCTCTTTGTAGTGAAAAGTAATATCCGCGAAAATGTAATTATGTACAATTTTGTCAATTCCATATTAAAATATAATAAAAAACGAAACTTGTAAAGTGTTTGTATTTTGTTCTTGCCCATCAACATTGAAAAAACGTAATTGAAAGAGCCTGAATAATCCCTGAGGACGACAAACGCCAAACCCCGGCGAGGCCGAAAAGCGTCGGGCCGAAAAGCGCAGGGCCAAAAAGCACGAGGCCGAAAGCAATGACCCCCCTTTCATTCATTTACAATAGTAGGTGATCACGTCACCTCACTCAGAATACCAAACAAAAGTTCTATTTTAGCGGCTGTGGTCAAAGCTTTACACCTCAGTAGCGCTTGAACACATCGAGAATGTACAGAAAAGGAAGTCGATTATATTTTCCGACTCTCTTTGCTAGCTTTAGTCAGCCCCAGATTGCAGAACACTCTTATTTTGGAACTTCGTGAGAAGTTCAATACTCTCATGTCTGACCAATATGATATCGTCTTTTGCTGGTTACCCAGACACGTTGATATCTTCGAAAACACCAGGACAGACACTGCAGCAAAGAATGCCTCAAACAAGCCTCTCACCGATTATAAATTCCTTTTAGTGATTTTAAACCACATACCAGGAATTACATCAAATCTACGTGGCAGGAGAAGTGGAATGGGATAACAAATACAATGTAACAATCTCTATTGCTTTCGACCAGTTGTCAGTGAGACATGTGCGTCAAGTAACTTAGTAACCTTTGTTGAAAAGACTGCGATATTGACACGATGTCATATTGGTCATACACGTCTTTCATATTCCTTTTTGTTAGTAGGTAATATGCAACCAAAATATGTCCCCTGTCAATGTCCTTTGACAGACGAGCACATCCTGTTGGATTATACTGATTTTAATGATGTCAGACGGCGACATAATAGTGTACATAACTAAACAAGAGCAACGCTAACGCGTATGCTGATGCCCCCGCAGGTAGCCAAGTCGTACTCACATGTGGATAATCAGACAACAGCTTCACTGCTGCTACATTGCAGAACAACACTACGTTGCAGAACAACAGTAAGGAATGGCAAAGTGCCAATAAAATTATTATTACTTATATTTTGTTAATATGTTTTGTAACAACAGACAACAGCTTCACTGCTGCTACATTGCAGAACAGCACTAAGGAGTCAGTAATAGAGAAAAAGTTATAAAAATAACTGCAGATGACTTGAATGGTGCCATATTGAATAATAACTGAAAGAGGCAAAAATAGGAATAGTACATACGTTTGTTAAAAATTCTCAAACCAGTGAAAAAGTAGAACTGGTCTTGCATCTTTTCCAAGTGAAAAAGGGGGCATAACTGCATCAAAAATTGCCGAGTCAAACCGCAAATTGAAACCGACCTGTACTTTGACATGAGTAATCAGCATATGAAATTTGAAACTCATCGGTTCAGCCAAACAATTTTAATTGGTAGGAAACCAAAAAATCATCAATTTTCAAAGTAAATAAGGGACATAACTCCTGTAAGATTTGTCGGACGAAACCCTAGGTACAAGGGCATCCGTTCCCACAAGCTGCCATATCACCATACCAAAGAACATTAAAATCAGACAACTGATGTTCGAGTTATAATACAAAATGTTCGTACGGACGGACGGAAAGAGTAAATAAGGGGCATAACTCCTGTAAGATTTGTCGGACGAAACTCTAGGTACAAGGGCATCCGTTCCCCCAAGCTGCCCTATCACCATTGTACAAAATAGGAATAGTACATACCTTTGTTAAAAATTCTCAAACCAGTGAAAAAGTAGAACTGGTCCTGCATCTTTTCCAAGTGAAAAAGGGGGCATAACTGCATCAAAAATTGTCGAGTCAAACCTCAAATTGAAACCGACCTGTACTTTGTCATGAGTAATCAGCATATAAAATTTGAAACTCATCGGTTCAGCCAAACAATTTTAATTGGTAGGAACCAAAAAATCATCAATTTTCAAACAAAATAAGGGACATAACTCATGTAAGATTTAAAGGAGGAAACCCTGGGTACAAGGGCATCCATTCCCACAAGCTGCCCTATCACCATACCAAAGAACATTAAAATCCGACAACTGATGTTCGAGTTATAATACAAAATGTTCGTACGGACGGACGGAAAAAGTAAATAAGGGACATAACTCCTGTAAGATTTGTCGGACGAAACCCTAGGTACAAGGGCATCCGTTCCCCCAAGCTGCCCTATCACCATACCAAAGAACATTAAAATCCGACAACTGATGTTCGAGTTATAATACAAAATGTTCGTACGGACGGACGGACGGAAAAAGTAAATAAGGGACATAACTCCTGTAAGATTTAAAGGACGAAACCCTAGGTAAAAGGGCATCCGTTCCCCCAAGCTGCCCTATCACCATACCAAAGAACATTAAAATTCGACAACTGATGTTCGAGTTATAATACAAAATGTTCGTACGGACGGACGGACGGAAAAAGTAAATAAGGGACATAACTCCTGTAAGATTTAAAGGACGAAACCCTAGGTAAAAGGGCATCCGTTCCCCCAAGCTGCCCTATCACCATACCAAAGAACATTAAAATTCGACAACTGATGTTCGAGTTATAATACAAAATGTTCGTATGGACGGACGGAGACCTCCACTATATACCCCTCGAAAAAATTTTTCGGGGACATAATAAATCTTTGGAATGACCATGTTGCCAATATCTGCTCCAAGGCCTGGTCGGCCCGTATTGACATACTGAGGAGTCACAAATTCATCCTTGATCGTAATGTGCTGGAAAAATTTATTTTGCTTTCATTTGACCCCTCATGGAATATGGTAATACGGTTTGGGACAATTGTACGGCGACCAAGGCTGCTGATCTGGAGAAAATTCAGATCGCAGTGGTCAGGATTGTTACCGGTGCAACTGTAAGTGCCAGTAAGACCCTCCTGTATACCAAAACCCGCTGGGACTATCTTGAAGAAAGACGTCGAAAACACAGATTGAAACAATTCTTCAAAATGTACCATCATCTGACGCCTCAATATGTTGATAACAAAGTTCAACCGACAGTTTCGTTAACCAGTCAAAGTCGTAACCTACGATCCCACCAGAATCACCGAGTTCCTTTTTGTTTTATCCCAAATACGACTGCTCAGTGGAATAACTTTGTCAGAGAAAACTCATCCCTGAGTAATTTTACGACCTTCCTAAATGACGGCAATCTACGACCACCGACATTTTACGACGGAGCTAAATCGCGGGCTGGTCAGATTTACCACTGTCGGTTACGTTTGCGCTCCAGCAACCTTAACGCACATTTATACAATAATCACTTATCGCCTTCCCGCCTCTGTGTTTGTGGTGTATGCGAGATAGTCGAGCATTTCCTGTTATATTGTCCAATACATGAACATGCGCGCAGTACTACAATTGAATTACTCCCATCTTTTCTTGATCCTAGAACTCTTCTATTTGGTTCGGAATTTCTTAATAAGGCAGAAAACCGCTTTTCATTTGAAGTTGTCCAGGGTTTCATTGTACTTAGCATTTCAGTTAGCTGCAACGATTACTTGACCTGCATGGGTATGTGTGCATCTGACTAGGTATAATGCTTGAATCAGTCGACACCAGCTATTAATTTCTTTCGCGTCACTAAATAAGTACATTACTCATATACCAACCCGATTCATGTCTGCTTAACTCAGATCACCAAGGAAATTCTTCTCTTTTTCTTCTTTTTTTTAATTCAAGTTGGCTTCATCCTCATCTTTGTCTTCTCTGTGTTTCTTCTCTTGTTCTATCTCTACTTTCTTCTTCCTGTTATTTTTCTACTGGTTTAAACAATATTAGTCCAGCAAATGCCTCATGTTATTTTCTGATCAAATACTCTATCCAACAAGGGAGACGACTTCCAAAAGCTTATAGCATATTGTTGAATCCCTTACATTTATTCTTGAATTCTGTTGTTCTGCTACATTGTATACCATTAATTTCATGAGTTGTTCCTTTTTATCTGTTTGTGTGATGTATACAATTGTCACTTTCAGCAATAAATATTGTTTAAACTGAATAAATCTACGATAGTAGTAAGAGCTGTGGTTTAGATTCAAACCGGAAGTGCCCCGGTGGCCATTTTTGATTGTTCGTTAACAATGTCCATTGTTCTCCTATTGTGTGCCTAATATTTGCGATTTGTATGCGACTCTGACACCATTGGTTTGCTCACACAGGGCGTCCGCATCTGGCGTCTCTCTATTGTCTTTCGATTGTATGGGCCTTCCACAATAATAATAACACTTTGGCCGGCCGCTGATTTGTCGCGGTTCTTGTATGAGAAGGCCTTGGTTACCCCTGTTCTACCAACTGCCCCCCCTATTCCCACGCTTCTTCTCTCCTCCCAACACTCTGAGACGAACTGCTTGATGACATCCCTTGCCCCATTCTTCCCAATCTCTCCGATTAGCATATTAACCGTATTAACCCTCCACTAGTCTCTCCTACACTAAGAAGTCTGCTGCTACCTTCCGGAATGCAGAACTCCCCCCACATTATTGTCTTTCGATTGTATTGGCCTTTGATACCATTGTGTACCTATCGTTTGCCTATTGTCTTTCGATTGTATGGAACTTTGACACCATTGTTTAGGGGCTTTCTCGCCTTTGTCTTTCTGTTGTATGGGCCCTATTGTCTGCTTATTGTTTAGAGCCTGGGCCTTACCTGTTGTGCGATGACACTATTATTTGGAGTGACGTCTTACACTGTTCCTATGTGAACACCTGGCGTCCCCAAAGAACTTTATTATTGTATGGGCCTATGGCGCACTTCCACAGCAGCATCGAACAAGTATGGGCATGTTTGTGGGCGTTTTATTTATTATTGTAACACATCAGGCATTTCCTTTTTATTAATACGTGTGACACATCAGAAAACCTACTGGTTTTTCTTACTATCCCACAACGAATAAGTAACGGCATCGTTCCTAAGATCACGCGTTTTATTTATTGCTGTAACATATCAAGATAAGTTACAGCTAGGATAAGTCCTAGTACGAAAGCCACATCCAAAAATGTTAGTATCTTCCTATTGTATTTTCTGCATCTGAGCTTAATTGATTGAGATGAAGTGGATCGATAGCATGTTAGTTTAAGCACTATTTATTTGAGAAAAGAAGTATGAATACAAAAACAACAATGGTGCAACGAGTAACATGAACACTAATGTCATACAGTCTAGACACAAGATGGAATTCGGCAGCAAGCATTTTTGCTTTTGTCAGCCGTCTCCGTGTCACAATTTACTATCTCTGGTAGTCATGACGCGGGAGTTGCTTTATGTATATTTGATAATTATAATTTATAGTTTCACCCTGCAATAGATTCGAACAATTTCAACTTCCGATGCGTTGTTGGAGAAAGGAGATCAAATAAACAGGAAGACTGTTTATTGGAGGAATTGCGGGGAAGGGGTGCCCAGGAGGATGTTTTTTATTAGGGTCTAACGACACATTAACAGCCAGGGTCATATCATGTCGGTAACAGTTTTACGGGTGAAGGAAACCGGAGTACCCGGAGAGAACCACCGAGCAACGACGAGCAGCTGTCGACTCTCCAACATCGTAACTCTGAACTCTGCACCGCGGCTCAGGTAGGGTTAGATTGGTTGAAGACATTCGCACCATCGACGTGCAGTACGCCTTAGTTCACAGCGTCATCGTGCCCCCATGTAGGCAATCGAGGTGAAGCGCCTTGCCTAGGAGGAATTGATAGCAAGTCAGTCACATGTAAAGTGAATATTTTCCTTGCCACCCACAGAGCCGTTGTGAATTTAAATTGAGTGTGCACCACATTCTGTTAGGTATTGAGTTAATGAATGTGCTTCCTGTGTGTAAGGCAAAGTTTAAATCGTCACACACGACTCATATATCGAACACAAGTGCGGAACAAGCTACCAAGCTCAGAACTCACTGCGTGAGCCGATTGCAGCTGTGAGGTATAGCAGTAGTATAGTATTTTGAATGACGTAATTTAATATTACGGGTAACTTTTACGTGGTCGAGGGCAAGTATAGCCCATAGAAAGGTTTTACACATTTGTATATCAGTATAGATAACCACCTGATAGGCTGCTTACATGAGGTAGATCTGATTTATCCGACTAGATCCAAAATAAAGTTCTCATTATCATGACACTCTCACAGTATCCCACAAGTCAGTACGGTGGGGTTTCATCGCCACCGAAAATGACTGTTGGGAGTGGAGTCCCAGGGTGGTGTTGGTTTCACGTCACAGTGACACACGATGATTTAAAGCATGGTAGCATGTTAGAAAATGTGGCAAGTAATTTGAAGTGCTCCATTTCACCTCAATCAATTATACTCAGATGCAGATAATACAATTCAGGAAAAATACGAAATACAAAAATGAAAAATCACATCATACTTCAATCAGATTCAGCACCGAAATACGAAATACAAAAATGAATGTTAAAAGGCGGAGTTAATTCGTGTTTTTCCAGAATTGTATTATCTGCATCTGAGTATAATTGATTGAGGTGAAATGGAGCACTTTAAATTACTGCATCTGAGTATAATTGATGGTCTCAGTACTTGAACAGTTTGGTATGTACTTTCTGATAAGACTTTCTCTGGTGTCTCTGTAGCTTTTTCTCCCTTAACAATTTATATTGTGCAACTACAGTTTTGGCATCAGGAAATAACAACAACAGCACAATAGAGAATGGAGGCTTTGCTACACCAGCCTCGAAAGACAAAAGACAATTCGTACTTTCATATTAGGGTACGAATTGTCCAGGGCATGAGTCGACCAGGGTACGAGTTGTCTAGGAACCGTTCACACAGAGGACATTTCGAAGGCATTATCGTATCATCATCTTCATCACTCATTCGGCAAGAATGTTATCAACAGGGGTGGGGGTGCATGAACCCATTGGGCCGACCACAATTCGGCCCAATGGAAGAAAAATTCAAAACATAAGAACGCTGTTTTCTTGCATTTGAGCGATCAATGGCAGACTAGACTGCTGGTTTATCAAAATGTCCTCTGCGTTGACTGCCAATGATACCACAAAGAGAACATTTAGATATACCAGCAGTCTATACAATCAGATCCATTTCGCCCTTTGGTAATTTTTACGAAATTTCACGCACCAACAGGTGTTGGGCTGCATTAATTTTGGGGGGCCCCAAATTTTCCCTGTGGACCATACGACCAGTCCACCCCTGGAGAACATAATCCCACAGTCACTGCAAGATAGAGATTTTGTCGTTTGTATAGTTTCTTTGTAGTCATAGGATGGATGCATAGGCAGATTATTCTGATGCACGTGCGAAGGTGTGGTTATGATCCCACCGACCGTTGGAAGGCATGTAGAGATAATTTGCTCATGGCTGTTATTGATATATTGATATATTTTATTCGCAGTATACAAGAAACATTTACAGTACAGTACAGTAAACTACAAATACGGTACATAATGAATATTTCAGAAATAAAGGCGAACAGACTGCAGGGGATGACATAGCCAGATTGGCTGTACACCTGTCATCCCCTCTTGGAACAAGAACTCAGGTGCATACAGTCTGTGAGAACGTGAGAAAGCTACATATTGTACATATTTCCGATCAACTGAAAATCTAATCCAAAGGAGAAGAAAAGAATCAATCTCTTTCTAAATTATCAGTTTAGGTATTAAATTAGTTTGGGTCTGTCCGACGCAACTGTCCCACACGTGGGGCTTGACGGTTTACAGTCAGAATTGTTGGACCTGCATGCCCACTCCATCCCGTCATTAATGAATGTCAATTTCAACATAATAACTCTTTGGTTAGCCGCTAATTTGTCGCAGTAATAGCAATAAGACAACTGCCAACGGATATTGGCTATAAAATATCATTGTGAAATGGGTGTTGACAGGTGTTCGAAGGTGCGGACTTGAGCAGCAGGATTCAACTAGACGGGGTTCCCAGATCATGTGCAGAGCGCGACCACCATTGCGCACGGTTATCAAATGACGTCATGAACACAGTTGGAATCGGGATGTAGAATTGATTAAAAGAATTAAAAGAATTACGAAGTACAGTCGGGACAATACGGATTATTACAATAAACATCAGTGGAATATGAAGACAGGAAGTTTGACGTCAGTGTTTTTTTAAAGAGCTTACGATTACTAACATCACGAATGGATCTGTCTAATGAATTCCAAATCCTCGGATATGTATATAACGGGAGGTTATCTATTGATTTGGTTCGGGTTTTCCTACATATAGGAGACCGGATTGTCTAGTTGTCATGCCTAAGGGATTATCTACAATGCTAAATGTATTATTAAAGGATGCCGGTGGTCTTCTATTGCGCCAATTAAAGATAAACAAGGAGGCTTGAAGTTTAAACATGTCCTCGACCTTGAGTATCTTGTCCTTTTTAAATAGGAGATCGGTATGAGTATTATATCGTTCATTGTTTGTTTATTCCAAACAATTCCAAGAACTGTAATGGTGCATGAGAGGTTCAGCATCTGTCTTGTGGAAACCAAAGTTGAATATATCAGTGCGCCGTCTTTCAGTATCTTTTGTGTTCTGTTCCAAATCGACGACTAAATATCCATAGAGTTTGTTAGGCATCCAAATTTTTTTGCGATTTCTTTGGATACATTTGTTTGGCCAATATTCTAATTTGTTGTTAATCATGTGGGTTTGTAAACATTACTAAACAACTCGATATATTGAGGGTTCAAGTTCATAGTTCTGCTCTCTCGTTCTCCGATAAATAAATTCTGTACTAAACACTTTACACTTGTGTATCTATGATGTGCTCCTTCCATAAAAAGTTTACTAACCTGCGAGTTTTTCGACGCATCTTTCATGAGATCGTCGATCAGGGTGATGGTTCGGTCACGTGGTTCTAGAAAAGTGTCAAACCCCTAAACAATTGCGTCAAAGGCCCTTATAATCGAAAGACAACAGGCAGACAATTTGTACACAGTGGTGTCAAAGGCTCATACAATCGAAAGACAATTGTGTCAAAGCCTCTAAATAAATGTGTCAAAGCCCTCAAACAATGGTGTCAAAAACCCATATAATCGAAAGACAATTGCTCGGATCCATTGGGCCGACCGAAATTGAAAGATTACAGGCAAGCAATAGGTACACAATGGTGTGAAAGGCCTACAGTCGAAAGACAATAGTGTAAAAGGCCCATACAATTGGAAGACAATAGAGGGACGCCAGGTGTGCTCCAAACAATGGTGTTCGAGCCCCATACAAATCCCAAACAATAGGTACACAATTGGAGGACAATATGCATCGTTCAGGAACAATAGAAAATCGCCGGCATGGCACTTTCAGTGACGTTCACAACCACGGCTCATACTACTTACGATGGATGGATGGACAGCAATGGAAGATGAAGGATGTCCCTCACAAATGTTATTAAACGGTCTTGTTCACAAAGGCAGCCACTCAAGAACTCTCTACTGTAAAAATATATACGTACGCCAGTTTTCTGGGTAGGCGGTGGCTCATTGGTTAGCGTATTGGAGTCCAGAGAGAAAGGTCGACAGTTCGATTCTGATTCATGTCACCTGCGTTGTGACCTTGGACAAGCCAGTTAATCCCAATATCCCAAGTGTGTTTAGGCGTTCTGCATGTCGATGGTATTGGTCCACATGCATTCGACCGATGTTAACGTTGTCCGTGCCGGGTTACTCAGTTGGAGAGTCAGATAGTTACTTGCCACTGTTCGGTGGTACTCTTCTTTGCTCCGGCTTCCTCTGTCCGAAAAACTGTCGACACGGTATGACACTGGTTGTAGAAGGTGTCATTAAAGCCCCAATAAATAATAACTACCCACAGCTTTCTCAGTTGGATGCGTGGGTGGCTGACTTAATGAGAACTCGAAATGTTTGTTGGCCACCAATGTTTTCATTTGACAACATTACCCACCTTTTTATTCATTCGGTCATTCAATAGTTCGTCAGAAAATCGTTCCACTTGGTTCAAAACTCATTTGTTTTGTGGCCAGCACTCATTAATTCAGTCATTTATTGCCCTGTTCATCTTTCCGTTTATCAACATGGTTGGATGAATAGATGGTAGCTGGATGGATGAATGAACACACAATCGATAAAAGATGTTACTCACATATATTATAATATGACTCGTTCACTGAGCCAGTGATTGATTTAATTACCTATTACCATGTGTATATTTATCAGCATATGGTCCTTGGGATAGTATTTGACGGTTTGTTAATGCAGTCATCCTGCAACACAGTGTTTGGTTGTGTTTATATACCATCCTCTGATTCAACAATCAACATCCTGGAATAAATTTGATTCCAATTTCTGTATTTTCTCTATCGGGTCGTAAGTGATTTCGGGTCGTAAGGGGTTTCGGGTCGCAAGCGGTTTCAGTCCCACATCGTCTCTGTGCGCCGTCGGCGCGCTGAAACCTTTCATTCATTCACATTTTCTCGCAGATAGAAAAGCACTCGCATGGCTTCAATTCGGACGACTTGATAGTGACTTGGTGACTTCAATTCTGATAATTATATTCCATTACCGGATTCTTGGACTTCCGCGTTGTGTCCTTGGGCAAGGCACTTCTCCCCGATTGTCCACTTGGGGGCACGATGTCGCCGTGTACTAAGGCGTACTGCACGTCGAAGGTGCGCATGTCTTCAACCAATGTAACCCTGCCTGTGTTGCAGTGCGGAGTTAATTACGATGTTGGGGAGCTGACAGCTGCTCGTCGTTGCTCGGTGGTTCTCTCCGGGTACTTCGGCTTCCACCACCCGTAAAACTGTCACGGTCATGATTAGCCATTGTGCATAAGTATGTGACCTTACACACCAATAAATAAATAAATAATAAATAAATAAATAAATAAATAAATATAAATTACGGGATTCACACATAGTTGATGACTGTAAACCGAGATGTAACACTTATGCCGTCATTAATACTTTCGGAAGGAAGCTAATTACATTGTGTAAAAAAGGGATTAAAAATCATAAACGGACGCATGCCAGGAGATAGCCTAGGGTCAGTACTATCGATTGCATTTTGATTCCTGGTTACTACTTATCAAGCATAGATTACTTTTGTGTCATAGGGCCCAATCATCTATCTGATCACTGTCAACTAACACCAAATTTTAAATTCGTACGTCAAGCCGACCGTCAAGTCATCTGGAACAGAAATAGTGAGTACAAAACATTACAGCTCTCTTCCAATTCAGGCTTCAGAAAGGCTTTGCTTCAGTTCAGACGACGTTCACCTCCCATCTCCGAAGAGAGTACGGAAGCAGCTGTATATGAGCTTATGACCCTATCACAGACTGTCAGTAAGTCTGCATCCGTGCATCGAAATTAGTCCCTACACGGAAATCGAACACGTAAAATATCAAGAAACAGCGGTGGTTTGATTGTGAATGTAAGGAACTAAAAAATAGTAAAATGAGACACAACCCTTTTGATAAGTCACTTCTATCGGTTTTTTACAGTGAAAAAAAGAATACGAAGTTGACGAAATATAAAATGAGACTTTATTGTGTAAATATAACGGAACTGGTAG
Organism: Pictodentalium vernedei; assembly: GCA_031216915.1. NCBI lineage: Eukaryota > Metazoa > Mollusca > Scaphopoda > Dentaliida > Dentaliidae > Pictodentalium > Pictodentalium vernedei. The sequence goes on from CM062294.1 coordinate 175,529,066, forward strand.
ATGATACACAAACATCACATCAAAATGAATATTGGAAAACTATTAAATCTATTCGTTCGTCGGAAGCTCCTGTCAGTTACTTAAATCCCGATTTGGCAGTACATTTTTTCAAAGACCTGTTTTGCAAAAATCCACCACCGCTGAGACCTGGTAAAGCTTCCCGGTGTGACCAGAGTAAGCGCAATGTGAATATCCCATTAGACAACAATCATATAACTGCAAAAAAGAGGATTTTATACCACCTCTGGAAACTTAAAAACAAAAAAAGCTACAGGCACAGATAATATTTCCTTTGAATTTTTTAATGTTATCGTTCATCTTAATGGCTCTGATTTTGGACGAAATAACTTAACTTTAGTAGTATAGCTCGCATGGTTAAACCCAATTCATCCGGATCTCATGCCGGATCTCATGTGACGTCATAATCACGTGACCGGGGACCGCCATTTTGGTTGTCATTGTAACCCGCATGAGCGGCTATCTTGTGCCGTCATCCCCATAGTGATGAGTGGTGTTAGTGCGCATGCGCAGCGCGAGTTGTTATGGTAATATGCGTTTCCGTCGTCCATTTTGTATAGTGGAGTCCGTCATCTTGGTTTTTAGGGTAGCACGTGGTTGCTAGGTGACCCAATGTCTTCTTATAGGACGGGGGTATGTTCTGGGGGTATGTTCGATTGAATCGGAGTATCACGAATTACCCAAAATGAGCCTGAGAATCACCGAAAATCACCGAAATGATTACCGAAATCATCGAAACGGAATTATCCTAACTAGAATCTTTGATGTAAATAGTAACATGTAGTGCTATAAGGAAACTATATGGTGTGTTCCATTGTACTAGAGTATTTATTTACCAAGAATTATCCAAATGAGCCTGAGAATGACCGTAAATCACCGAAATCACCCAAAGGGGTTCGGATTCCCTAAGAATCCTCGTCTACTTAGACCATTTGTACCTATCATTCTTTGATCTGCAATGACTTCTATCTAGTATACTGACTCTCCCGTATGTGTACATAAGGACCATGAAGCTATTTATCTTGATGTAACCTCAAGCCCCTTATGTTTACAGCCAGGATACCTTTTTGGGATACCTATTTGGGGATACCTATCGGAGAATAACCATCTGGGGATCTTTTGACAACCCGTATGAGATGCCCATGAAAATATTTCTCTTGATCTACCTTCAAGCCCCTCGTGTTCTCAGTCAGGTTCACATTCTGGGGCATATTGTCTATGTTCTTCTACAACATATCTTCTTTATCCCAGAATATCGCACAACTATTCCACAATGAAAACATTGAGTTCTGTCTCCTGTCCCCTAATAAAAGAAGCCAGCTCTCGCTAGTTCTTTCTGGGTTTTTGCAATTTCTCTTTATAACATATTTTCAAAAGTCCTGAGGCGGTGTTCTTCCAATGCATACTTCATGTGGCGCGGTGGTCTCTGTACTGTCTCGAATTTCTCTAGAGCAATCGGTGAACGAGAGTCTCCACGTAGCATCTGCTCCAGTACTTATTGTGGAACATGCTGTTGAAACGTTTCAACTTTCATTCTCTTTGCATAGTCTCGTGGAAATGGATTTATCGAATCTTGGTTTCTCGTTTCTTGGTTAAATTCATTCAGAGCCATCGTGATCAAGCATGGCATCGTGAACATTCTATCTAATCATCCTTCTTCTTTGGTTTTCTGCCCCTCTTTGGTTTAGTGGTATCATCTTGATTCTGTTCATTGCTATGGTCACTGCTGTGGTGACCCGATCCCAGTCTTCTGTGGAAAACTTGAATCCAACGTCGTTCTTGAACAGTTGAACCTGTAATTCGTTGTTGGTTTTGAAGACGGTTATACTAGTAGACATCCTTCTCCTTCGGCAGTCGGCACACAAATGACGATTTGATGAATTCCTTTTATAGTTTTTCTTCATAGTAGCGACATCTAGTGGCAGATTTCATTATGACGTCATCAACCAACACGTCATTGCCTATTAGATCGGATGTAAACGACTATTTTGTCCATTGATGCACCTCTACAGCGATGTTTGAGATAAAACAAGCAATACTGTCCACACACTGGTAACGATCCTTGAAGACGTTTTTTGTTGTATTTCCAATATCTGGAATTCTTCTTGAAAAAATTGTTGAATGGTCTGTGTCTTGGAGGTAAACCATAGGAGTCAAAGTATTCTGCGTCTTTGTGGCTCACGAACAGAGCCACCCAAATGTTCCCCTTTTCTATGTTCTGGATCTGTGCTGACTATCAAAGCCACTGGTCTGTGATCTGGAAATCTTCTTGGTAATCTGTTTCTTGCAAATACGCCCAAACAAATTCTCTTCAAACAATTATCTGATCGGAGGGCGTTCTGCAACTGCAACGCATTCATGACTTGACTGTTCTTGTCCAATTCTATGATGTTTTGGAATTCTGCATACACCTATACGTTGATCTTGGTCGGCAACGGATCTTCGAAATGGACCTCCAGTCTCAAATTTCCCCTCTTCACTAAATCGAAGTGTTGTCCATGTGATAGGTGTGGGGTCAGGTCAAAAACAAACAGCGTGTATCCTTTTACATACTCCTTTCGGCTAATGTGGTTTCCTTCATTCTCATACACCTGCCCGGTTCCTTGGAACAGTGTTGCATAACATCTCGCCACTTCTTGATCGAATCGAGGTTGTAGGGGTTTTGCAGGAATCTGTTGTACGTCTACATACAGACACCAGTTTCTCGTTCAAACTGATGTCGATTTGACTGAATAGGGAATGCATCCATAAACTGACCGGTCCCACTTTGGCATCATTTGTGATTGCTGCTCCATTGGAATCAACAATCTTTGCCTTAACAGTCAGATATGTCTGTGCCAGATTCAAATAATCATCTCCCAACCCCACAATATTGAATTCTATTGGTCCACTGCTTCCTATAGTAGCCAATGGTCTAGATTCCACTCATTGTCCATATTCCACACTGGTCTGTGTTGGTGGTATTGAAAATAAGTCCAGTTCACTATTTACACACTCACATGATTTGTCGTTGATGAGAGACATCCCGCACTGAGAAAGTCTTGCGACTGTACTGCTCTCCTTCCTTTTTTCGATTTACTGGCAGTGCGTGGTGAAAGCTTTTTTATACCTTTGCGGCCGGGTGGCTTCAAGCCACCCACCCACCACTTCATTCCAAGCTCCCGCTCCAGCTTTTTTGAGTCTGTTGATCGCCGCCTGTTTCACATTTTTCTCTTTGATGACATCTCCAGCAAATGCTGCTCCTTTTTAACAAGATGTCTTCCCACTGTTTGGCCGTAGTTTTCAACAAGGGTAACACCATATTCTTCAGTCCTCCCAATATACTACCCAAACCATAATCTCTCCGTATCTGCATTCCAGAAAAAGCTGGTAGCCCGTTCCCAGCTTGTTTCGTGTAATACTCCTCGTGCAACTTGGCATTACAACAGTAAGTCATTTCTATGTGAAATGAAGAGATCTTCGATTTCGGAAATGAAGTGTCACTGTCACCTTCCCAAACTCGAATGGTACATTGGCTCCTGTAAGATTCGTAAGAGCCAGCTTTGAACACACACTCGTCAAAACCAAAGATCTTTTGAAGAGTCGGACGTTATGTGACTACGACCCCATCTCGTACCTTGATTCGAACTTTACCAGTGACCTCGTCCAATTCAAAATCTATCTTGTCATGACGAGGTAGCAGTACTTCGTCAACACCATTGATGCCCTGTATTACATCGGAAGGTTTCGAATATTGACCTTCTTTCAGACTGAGCTGATAATGTTTTTTCGAATTCCAATACACTTTGAAGAAAGCTTCTCGCCCACGAATGTTAAACCAAGAGTTTGGATACTGAATCTCTGCCAAACCCACTTCCCCAGTGAGATTCACCAGTTGTGATAACTGTGCGGTGTATGTAGTCAACGTTTTTTTCTGGGAACACGCTTATTGAACTGTTACTTGGTAGGGTCAAATAAAACACCACTTTTTCTTGATGGTTGGATTAGGTAATAAATATCCTATACTACTACTTCGAAAAGCCGTCCACAGCTTGCTATCTGTATTATCAAGGGTTAGTTTAACAATGCTTGTGATGATGATGATGTACAGTATGATTATTTGGGAAAAATAAGTGATTTCGCTCCTAGGAACTCTCTTTCCAAATAGATGCCAAGATCCGTTCGTATCTTCTTCCATCTCAGGGGAACTCGAGCTGGTTCACTTCCTTTTATAGCTGATGCTCGTGGATCCACGAGTCGAAGGATGAAGCGTATCCTTACCACTTCACGAATAATTCCCTTTTCTTACCTCGACCACGTTTCTTGAGTACGCGTTTGATTTTGTAAATAGTTTTGTGTGCCACTCGTTGAAGTTCTTCAGTGTAGAAGGAACCTTTCAGTACTTCACCATCATTGTCCTTTAGGACGTATGTGACTGGATGACCTTTTTGACAGATGCCACCGTGAATAACTCCTCGTCCAGTTGGGTAAATAACCTTTTTTCAAAAGTTTTCTTGACTTTACTGATTCTCACTCTATCTCCCATTTTGAACTTTGAGAACTTGTGATTTATAGGTTGTCCATACAACCGTTGCCAAACTTCTTCTTGATTTTCAAAGTTGACACTTACGGGGGTCATACCAATGCTTCGATGATGAGTGTGATTATATGATTTGAACAATTTTGAAAGTGGAAAAATCAGTGTGTCGTTCTTGGTCAAATATTTCCACATCTTAGTTTTCTAACTTCTATTGAATCTTTCTACGATGGAACATTTTGTTTCCACGTTGTGTGTTGTGAAAAAAATCGACTTTGTGATCTTTGAGGAAATTTTGAAATTTTCTGTTCAGAAATTCTTTGCCTTGATCAGTTTATAATTTTTCTGGTTTACGACCTTGTTTGAAAATTTTAGCGAAAGCTTTTACTATGGAATCACTGAATTTATTTTGTAATGGCATCACCCAAGCATATTTACTGAATACATCTTTACACGTCAACAAAATCTTTATGTTTTTGTTGAATTTACTTATGTTTGTTAAATCCACCAAGTCAGCTTGCCATTGTGCATCTATACCACTAACGATTACTCTCTTTCTTGGAAATTTATGATGAATGGGTTTGTGAAGAGTATAAGTGTCTTGAGCCTCTAACCATTTCACGACTTGTTTAGTCTTTTTCTTAGACGCTCTACGTAGAGCGTCCACACCACCAAAACTACTACCAGGAGCTTCCATATCATAGTACAACTCGTCCACGACCCAACCGACGTATCAATGAAAACCAGTCCTATTTATACCTCAGACCATGGGATCTTCTTACGTTTCTTTCATTTAGAAGGCTTCGTCTCCACTTTTATAGGTCCCTTTCTCATGAAATCCCAACGTTCTTTATGACCAATCAACTCTTGTGGGATGTTACTATCTTTTAAGGCTTGGGCCAACACTTCCCATCCCTTGAGCTGGATTGTCTTCCGTCTTCGAAGTAAATTGTTTATAAGATCCATCACATTCAACACTAGCATCGTTTGATACTTGTGGATCAGTTCACCCTTTTCATTCCAAGATATGTTTAGGTCGTTCTTAATACGACTTAATAATAACTTTGCTTTCTTCCTCATCACCATTAGAACTGAATCCAAAATGTCTTGGTCTGAACTCTCTCTTTCAATTTCTACTTTGATAGTTCGAGGGGCCTCTACCTTCTCCTGAAATGTTATATCATTGAAAGACTTGATTATATCGAGTCATCTTTTCTGTTGTAGGGAGGGAAGGCGCATCGACAATATCTCTCATTTCCCCATCCAAAGACGAGACGGCCTTTTCATTGTGTTGCCTGATCACTGGAGTGTCTTGTAGACGTTCCAATAATTTTGGTTCAATCAAAGCAATTTTGTTTGCATATTCCATCATCCAAATGTACCCTTGGTTACACTCAATAACGCAGGTGGTAATAGAGCACCCAAGAATCCCCCTTTCTGCAAGTCACGGCCACACAGACACGTTATCAAATCTTTATCGGCGTGTCAGAGAATGGATTTGACTAGTACTGGGTTCGATTTTACCAGGGGCTTGAGAATCGCGATGTTACACTTGAGACGGCCAGACATGATTCTGACTCGAAGGCAGACTTGCTGCTCCTTTTGTACCTTTCGGAGATACACGTATTGGGTTTCCCCCAGTCAAATTTGAGTTCTCAATCTCATATGTTCAGGATTGTCCTGTTTGAGATCAATTAAAAGGTAACGATACGGACCCGACGTGGCCTCTTCAAAAACTTTTTCTTAGAAACTTGGAATGGCCAAGGTACATCTGGGCTGCAAGTGTGTGATCTGGGAACAATCCTTAGGATTTTTTAACAAGATCATGTAATGACTATTGAGAGCCACAGTTCTGTGGACTTTGTTCTTGTTGAATACATTTTGTACGATGTACATGACACTGATATTACGATGATGACTACCTTTGGTAAACAATTTAGACACTCGGACATCAGCATCGAGCTCCAGATCATCCAAGATGATTAAAGAATCAGATTTTTATTCTTGGGGAAGACCCAATACAAATTCTACTTGGGGCAAGGTATCGTATAGTGATTGTCATACACTATAAGACCAAATAATGTGATTAGGGGTAGGTGTGATAATTCCTTGAATGTGTTGAATAACACGATTCACAAAGAATGATTTACCACTACCAGTACGACCGCAGAGTAAACAAGTAAATGGATGCTTCCAGCGAGATCCATGTTTACCTAAGAACATGATCTACTCACCCTTTTATACGTTTCGCCGTTGCCCAAGGGAGCTCATCGGGTGCCTTAGGGGCTACCACGACGACTGTGGGGTACTTACAGTCCTCCAACGGGACAGATGTTGGGAAAATACACATAGTACTTACCAGTGGTGACCCCCTGACTTTAGTACTGACTTGGGCCAGGTCAAGCTATGTAATTCCGTCTTGAAGATGAAGATCACATAACTTGAGTGCATTACCACCCTTTTTTCCTTCTTTTTCTTTTTATACTTTTTTCTTCTTTTTCTTTTTTTTCTATAAAATTATGTACAACTTTACATCTTTGCACCCTTCATGGACTCTATCACTAAATCCATAATACAACATCTCTGTTCACTTGTGAGAGGTTTCTCAAACAGTTCTTCAAATTTAGCTTGCACGGGTGGTGGGTTCATAGATGAAAGGCTCTCGTGCCACATTAAATGTACAGTGTATTTGTTAACTCTTTAAAGTGCTTCATTATAACATGTTATAATCTTCTCTTATTGCGACATCATGAGGCATACATTATGCTGTAGTTGACTTGGGTGATCTACCATGCAGCCATAACATTCTTCTTTAACAACAGAGTCGATGAGTTCTTCAATGCATTCAGCATAAGCAATACAAAATTCATTTTGTATACGAATTTTCCCGATTTCAGCATCCACTTCGTAAACGATTGGCTTCTTTATTCTCTCCAGTATCTTCTTATCTTCTCTCTCACTTGAAACCATTCATGCCACTCCCTGTAGAAATGTATTTTCTTCTACAATTCGTCCAAAATCCACTTCATCGATGAACAACTTTCTTGGTCTCTTTCGAGCAGGAACACCTAAAGGTTTCTTGAAGATAGGAAATAGGCATTCTTCTTGACTTGGTCCCTCTTTAGGAAGCAGAAGTTTGTTAACTTCAGCATCAATCTCTTGAAGGTGTTTTTTGAGTTTGTTCCATTCTCCTGTAGACAGTGTAATTCCAGTCTTGGTTGGTACATTGTCGTTGAGATATCTTCTTATGTGGATCTTTACCTCACCTTGGAAGGTATTCACGTTGACGTGGGTGTGTCTGATTCCGAGACGAAACACCTTCTTGACCTGTTCAATGCAAAGGTTGAAAACACAATTATGAAAACATGATTAAACATCTCTATTTAACCATTTCTGACGGACGTGATTGAAAACACCATATACTGAGTTTTCGATCCTCGAGTCGGATTTGTGTTTGTTTCCCATAGGAATACGGGATAAACATGGAAAAATTAGGAATTTCACAGATAAAGTAATGGGACAGAAACACAACAGGAAATACCTAAATCTGATTGGTTGAGTTACTTCAATGATATAATCTGATTGGTCAAATATTCAGAGATCTGATTGGTCAGTTTGGCGATCAAACTGCAATCTTGATCCTCAAAAACTGTAGAAAGTGTCATTCTGCATTTTGTATTGACTTGGAACAGGTCAAATGATCCTTTTTAATTTCAAATCACTCAAGAGCATTACCACTACAGTTTTTTTTTGTTCAAATAATTTTTGCAAGTCATATCAATTAAATCATGTATACAGTGCTCCTCTGCATTTTGTACTGACTGGGAACAGGTCAAGTTTATTGATAGCCGTCCAGCAGATAAATATCAAACAACTTGAGAGCATTACCACCCACCAGCAGGATTTTTTTTTTGGTTTTTATTAAAAAAAAAATTCAAATTTTTTTTTATTTTTTAAACTTTAAAAAAAATTTTTTTTTTTATATTTTTCAATTTTCTATAAAAAGTTCCGTGAAAGTAATTGCAAAAATTCTTTGTTCATTTCTCATTATTTCTGGTAAATAACCAGAAGTATAATTTACAAAATATTTACAACAGAGAATTTTCTTTAACTCCAGTTCTAAAAGGAGTAACCTAAAAGATACAACGAGTTGACAACATGAATGATGGTTTTGTTAGGTATGGCTTAAATGATACCAGGCAGTTTTCGTTGTGGCACAGAACTAAAGAATAAGGATCATCCGGTTCAAATAGGGGAAACCTAAAAGATACCAGGAATCAATGAACTAAGTATAAAAATGGACTAAAGATCTCAGAGCATCTGCTGGTTCAAATAGGGTAACCTACATGATACCAGGATACAACAGTGTGAGATAGAAATAATAAAACATAAAGATCTCAGAGTATCTTCTGGTTCAAGTAGGAGTGCCCTAAATGATACCAGGATACCATAATTTGAGATAGAAATAAAAAATAAAGTTTTGTTTCTATGAAATAAAACATAAAGATCTCAGAGTATCTTCTGGTTCAAACAGGGGTGACCTAAATGACACCAGGATACCATAATTTGAGATACAAATAAAAAATAAAGTTTTGTTTCTATGAAATAAAACATAAAGATCTCAGAGTATCTTCTGGTTCAAACAGGGATGACCTAAATGACACCAGGATACCATAGTTTGAGATAGAAATAAAAAATAAAGTTTTATTTCTATGAAATAAAACATAACGATCTCAGAGCATCTTCTGGTTCAAATAGAGGTGACCTAAATGACACCAGGATACCATAGTTTGAGATAGAAATAAAAAATAAAGTTTTGTTTCTATGAAATAAAACATAACGATCTCAGAGCATCAGCCCGGTTCAAATAGGGATGACCTAAATGATACCAGGATACCATATTTTGAGATAAAAATAAAAAAGTTTGTCATCTGGTTCCAACAGCCTACCAATTCAACATGAATGATGATGATGATGATGTTGATTCTCTGTATTGATTTGACTGTAGACTAAAATATTTTGAGAGAAACAACGAATTTTCTTCAACTACTCTCAAATTCCACCTAGAGTTTTACTCTAGAGACTGCTGCCATGAAGGACTTTAGTGAATGCCATAAAGGACTTAATTCCACATTCTAGGATTTTAGAGACTGCCTAGAGTTTTACTCTAGAGATTGCCATATAGGACTTAGAAAAATGCTGCCATAAAGGACTTAGAGACTGCCATGTAGGACTTTAGCGAATGCTGTCATGTAGGACTTAAGAGAATGCTGCCACATAGGACTGCCACAAAGGACTATAGAGAATGCCTAGAGTTTCACTCTAGGACTTTAGAGACTGCCTAGAGTTTCACTCTAGGACTTGAATGAATAGCTGCCTAGAGCTTCACTGTAGGACTTCAGAAGAAAATTGTACTTACCTAAACTGTATTCTTGTTGTTGATGTGGATGTAGACGGTTAGCGACTGACATGTCACCTACCGAACCGATGTTCCTTCAGATGTCCAGTGGTTCGGTCGAGATGCCATCTGCCTGTACCTTCCTCTTGGGATAGAAATATGAAAGTCCATCTCTGGTCTGTGAGTATATGTAGATGTCGTTGTTGTTGATTACAAATCCTTTGTTGATACCAGTACCATTCTGTTTGCTTGTCAATACTTGTAAATACTTCTCCTTATTCAGCTCGTTGTGACGCTTGCTAATACCGTTGCAGCTCGCCTTGTTGGTTCCACCAAAATAATAATATGCCTTGCTACATAAGCCAACGATTCCATCACCAGACCATTCTACCTTAAAAAGACCAGGCGTTCTCTTATCAAATTTTCTTCTATTCACACAGCAAGATTCGGGTGTCCAACTTTCTCCTTTCACTTTTGCCATCACGCATTCTTCTCGGTGTAAGTCACACGATTCTGCTGGAAACCATTGGTGCCACGCTCTGTAAAAATCTATTTTCTTCTCTGGTCTAACAACGTCTTCAATAGATGGTTGTGATAAAGCTTTGTACAAGCTGTCTGTATCCATTTCGCAGAGTTCAAAATCCCTTTTATCCACAAAAACATCTAGAAAATCACGATAAAATTGTAACATTTTCAGTTTGGCATACTGATTAATAAAAAAGGCTATGTGAAGTGGTAAATCCAGTTTTATCTTGTGTTTATTCATTTGTATTTCATATAAGGTGTCACTTAGTTGGTTCAATTTCTGAAAGATAAATTATTAATTGCTTGATTGACTTCATCCTCATTACAATAACAGGTATTTCTAAATTTAGCTTTGTTTCTTGCAGTCTTACCATAACCTGAATTCCCCAGTAACTTCATTGTTTCTGCGACGATGGTTTTGTCTGGATCTCGATCTCCCTCACGTCTTGCTGCAGATACTTTGTATCCAAAATTACGAAAACATGCTTTTGGCTGATACTGTATCATCTGATATTTGTTGGTTACTTCCAAGCCATGATCAAGGTACCACTTGAAAAGTGGTGTTGCCAATAAAATTCTATCTCCTAAAAAGCTCCCAATTAATGATCTATTCGGTTGGCTCATTATATTATTCTCCATGGCATAAGTTTTCATATGGTCACCAATATCTTCCCTTCTGATGTTAACATTTTTAGCTCACCAACTTTAGTTGTGTGAGCTTGTGGCATGGCTCGATCGGTTGGCGCCGGCGTCTGCGTCGGCGTTGGCGTCAGTTTACGTGTCCAGTAATGTTAAAGCTTCTGTTTAGGTCAATTACTCGACCTATTTCCATAACATGGCCTTTATCATGCTGCTACATGATGATTATTATCATTCTACCGTGATGTAACCCCTCATACCCTGCATTTTAAACATTTTTCTTTACATTTTTAGTTGCGTTTAGTTTTTTTCTGTTTAGCTCAGAATTTCATGTTTAACTAAGTGTTTAGGTCAGCTGCTGTACTCTTTCTCTTCCATGGCGCTTATATTCATCATACATGTACCTCAGTATCATTGTCCCATTATTAACCCCTCATACTCTGCATTTTAAACATTTTCTTGACATTTTAGTTGCGTTTAGTTTTCTGTTTAGCTCGGAATTTCATGTTTAACTTAGTGTTTAGGTCAGCTGCTGTGCTCCTTCTCTTCCCATGGCACTTATATTCATCATACATGTTCCTCAGTATCATTGTTCCATGATTAACCCCTCATACTCTGCATTTTAAACATTTTTCTTGACATTTTTAGTTGCGTTTAGTTTTCTGTTTAGCTCGGAATTTCATGTTTAACTAAGGTGTTTAGGTCAGCTGCTGTGCTCTTTCTCTTCCCATGGCACTTATATTCATCATACATGTTCCTCGGTATCATTGTTCCATGCTTAACCCCTCATACAAAGCATTTTAAACATTTTTCTTGACATTTTTAGTTGCGTTTAGTTTTCTGTTTAGCTCGGAATTTCATGTTTAACTAAGTGTTTAGGTCAGCTGCTGTGCTCCTTATCTTCCCATGGCACTTATATTCGTCATACATGTTCCCCAGTATCATTGTTCCACGATTAACCCCTCATACTCTGCATTTTAAACATTTTTCTTGACATTTTTAGTTGCGTTTAGTTTTCTGTTTAGCTCGGAATTTCATGTTTAACTAAGGTGTTTAGGTCAGCTGCTGTGCTCTTTCTCTTCCCATGGCACTTATATTCATCATACATGTTCCTCGGTATCATTGTTCCATGCTTAACCCCTCATACAAAGCATTTTAAACATTTTTCTTGACATTTTTAGTTGCGTTTAGTTTTCTGTTTAGCTCGGAATTTCATGTTTAACTAAGTGTTTAGGTCAGCTGCTGTGCTCCTTATCTTCCCATGGCACTTATATTCGTCATACATGTTCCCCAGTATCATTGTTCCATGATTAACCCCTCATACTCTGCATTTTAAACATTTTTCTTGACATTTTTAGTTGCGTTTAGTTTTCTGTTTAGCTCGGAATTTCATGTTTAACTAAGTGTTTAGGTCAGCTGCTGTGCTCTTTCTCTTCCCATGGCACTTGTATTCATCATACATGTTCCTCAGTATCATTGTTCCATGATTAACCCCTCATACTCTGCATTCTAAACATTTTTCTTGACATTTTTAGTTGCGTTTAGTTTTCTGTTTAGTTCGGAATTTCATGTTCAACTAAGTGTTTAGGTCAGCTGCTGTGCTTCTTCTCTTCCCACGGCACTTATATTCATCATACATGAACCTCAGTATCATTGTTCCATTATTTACCCCTCATACTCTGCATTTTAAATATTTTTCTTGACATTTTTAGTTGCGTTTAGTTTTCTGTTTAGCTCGGAATTTCATGTTTAACTTAGTGTTTAGGTCAGCTGCTGTGCTCCTTCTCTTCCCATGGCACTTATATTCATCATACATGTTCCTCAGTATCATTGTTCCATGATTAACAACTCATACTCTGCATTTTAAACATTGTTCTTGACATTTTTAGTTGCGTTTAGTTTTCTGTTTAGCTCGGAATTTCATGTTTAACTTAGTGTTTAGGTCAGCTGCTGTGCTCCTTCTCTTCCCATGGCACTTATATTCATCATACATGTTTTCTCAGTATCATTGTTCCATGATTAACCCCTCATATCCTGCATTTTAAACTTTTTCTTGACATTTTTAGTTGCGTTTAGTTTTCTGTTTAGCTCGGAATTTCATGTTTAACTTAGTGTTTAGGTCAGCTGCTGTGCTCCTTCTCTTCCCATGGCACTTTTATTCATCATACATGTTTCTCGGTATCATTGTTCTATGATTAACCCCTCATACCCTGCATTTTAAACATTTTTCTTGACATTTTTATTTGCATTTAGTTTTCTGTTTAGCTCAGAATTTCATGTTTAACTTCGTGTTTATGTCAGTTTCTGTGTTTTACTTTTATGAGGTTGTGTTTATGTAAGCTTTGTCGCATGATATGAGCCTGTTTGATACAGTTCTTGTGTTTGCCAAAGTTACCATCAAAGAGGAATGTTGGTGAGCTATAGGGCGTTGGCGTCCTTCTTGTTAAAAATTGGAATGAACTCTTCAAAGTTTTTCTTCAGATGATCTGGAACTTTGATGTCACATTCAATGAGGCCGAATAATTCATTGCATAAAATTTTCTCTTTGATTTAATTCTCTTTCATAGCATAGTAGATTTTGTTGGAGTGGAAGTTCTCTAAAAAGTGTTCCAGGGTGTGGTCTCTCTTCTTCATGTCTCGCCATTTACATTCCCATATTTCAATTAGATCATATCCGAGGTCTCTTATGTACCGTGAATCTTTCAGTGTCTTTTCATACAATTCTCTCATTGGTTTTTGTCTCACGTTATTGTAGAGTACGCTGGCTCCATCTTTCTCATTATCCAAGTGGCATGAGTGCCCATACCAAAAACAACAGTGAAATTGGTAACAGGTTTGGGTTTCTTGACACCATCCATCGATGGGTAACTGTCTCCTTCCGATTCTCTTCTCGCTGCCGTTCGGCTGGTGACGTAAATCGATGCCATCTCTTGCCGCTGTGAAATCTAACCACTGTTCTGCCTTTCTTCCAAATTTGTGGAGTTACTCTGGTTTAAATTCATTTTCTTCACGCCATCTAACAAACCATCCAGTAGGCATATCCTGCATAAGTGACCACAGGTACAAAGCATTGGCATCATAGCCGACCACACAGGGATGTGGCGAGAGGGTTTCAGCTGGGGGTGCCATCAGTGTAAATTCCAACTGTGAGTGGCTTCTATAGGTGGTTGCACTGCAGCGCTGGGTGATATCTTTTAAAGTGATTATATATATATATATTACTGTTGTTGTTGTTGTTATCCTGTGCGCTTTTAGCAAATCTGAGTGTTGTTTTTGGTTGTGTATTTTCCTGTAGTATTGGTCGAACACCGCCCCACACTCCAGACACTCTATTTTTATTTTCTTTTTTGGTGGCATGCTTCTGAACCCTTCTGAAAGTTTTCACTAGTCCTGAAACGGAAAAAGCATCATTTATAATGTATCTGGGTCAGAAAATTTACCGGACTGATGTCAGAGTCGAATTTTTGAGGCCATGTCAATTTTCGAGCAGGAGATTTGAAACTCAAGTTTCCAGTTGGAAATAAAAGATCAAAATTTCTCATTATTAGTTGGAATATTAATATTTTTCATGAACAATGTTAATTTATTGAATTTCCAACTATTTAATTTTTGACTTTGGAATTTCCAACTATTGAAAAAAATACACCTAGCTGGGGGGGGGGGGTGATACCCCCCCCCCCCTGTCGCCACATCCGTGCCACCACACCACCACATGTTCTTGATTTGGGTACGTAGTTCTGTTCTCTAATACTGGTCACATCCTTCTCTTGGTATCTATTAAAAATGATCGATGGACCTCTGACGATCTGGTTCTTGATTAGGTGATGAAGGTCGTTGTTCTTGGATTCAAACAGTGAAAAATAGCTGGCGACATCAATGGTACCAAAACGATATTTCAGGGTAAGTCCAGGCACACTTATACCGTCCTTAAACATATCTATCTTCCGAGCTTCATAAAGGCAAATTGTTTTTCCAATGCTTCCAAACATGGTTTGACGTCACGATTGTTGTACCATATTAAAAATTTGCGGAATGTAGTCATGTTGTTGTCTTTCCAAATTTGCTGACAGTATGTGTATTCTTCATCGGTGATGTTTTCCTTTTTGAGCGAGCTGAAAAAATCTTCATGGTCCGGTAAATGGTCTTCATCCAGTTTCTTCAAGGAGATGATCCACTCATATCGGAGGTAACCTTTGGTTACAGAACATCCAAATGCTTTCAGAAATTTATCGTATGAGAAGCCAGGTGCTAGATAATTCATGATGTCAAGAAATTTCAATTAGTCTATCTTCAAGCACATAAAATTGTTAGATATTTTAACAACAAATTTCATCGTGTTTTTCAGCTTCAGGTAATCCATCAGTTCTCTTTTTGCTACGTTGATATTGTATATTCCAGAATTAAATCCTATGACTGGCATTCCTTTGAGGTAGGTATCAAATTCTTGTTCAAGTTTTTTCCAAGGGATGAGGTTTGCTATTGTGACAGAGTCACGTTTTTTTTTGTAACTCACCTATTTTCGTCCTGATTTTCATAGGAAAATCTGAAAGTTCTATCTAAAAGTATTATTTCATACATGGGCAGTAATGTCCATCCAATTCACCTATTTTCTGCAGTTATTTTGATTTTTTTTGAACATACAACTGTTTGGCGTTTTGGAATGCTTGCTCTTGGCAACTCTCCTATTTTCGCCATGTTTTCCACAGTAATGCTTAAAAGTCAATCTAAAATCATTCTTATGTGGATGGGCGATGATATCCATCAAATTTACGTACTTTTCACATTCATTTGGCTAAGTTTTTCACCTATAACTCTTTGGCGATCTAAAAGTTACAGAATTTTTGGTCAAGTTTCTCGTATTTGGCAAAGGTTGAAAATCGCCATTTTGCCTTCTTCATGGTCACCAAAAGCAGTTAAAACAAGCATTTTGATTGGCTTAGACATTTAAAAAGGGAGATAATTTTAACTCTGGAATAATCTTTCTACTGATAGGCCCAGAGTGTTGGTCAAACTATCAGTCAGCCAATGGACCTAGTCACGGACTTTTCATGTTGAATTTTGGCTATAAATTCGTAGTTTTTTCTCACTTCAGTGTTCAGTTGGTGATTTTTCCCTGGGCAATTCTGAAAGGTCAGCCTTTTGAGCCATGCCTCTTTCGAATCATTTAACTCCAGTACTTTAAATAAATGTGAAACAAAATGATTTCATTTATGCTAAACAATTTAATTTCAAAAATTTCAAAGTCAAATAAATAAATAAATGTCAAACAAAATGATTTAATTACTTTTAAACAATTTAAACTTCAAAAATTTCAAAGTCAAATAAATAAATGTAAAACAAAATGATTTAAGGTAAAAGTAAATTAAAGTTTCTAAATTTTACTGAAATAATGCCCCAGTGAATAAAAACAGATTAAAAGTATCTACAGTTTAAACAGACCTAGACAATGGTTATAAAGGTTGTTTTTTTAGAGTAAAATCGACACAACAAACAAATGTACAAATTTCACAAAATAAACTGTTATAGATTCCATTTCAGAGTTAGTGATTTATAGAACCTGGTCTAGTTTGGGTAACACGGCCACCCATTTCGTGAAGTCCTAACAATCACCCGAAGCCCGAACTGTTACATTTGGTGCCGCGACCAGGATGGGTTTTTTGGCAGTGAAATTGGGTATAAAATAGTAATTTGTAAGACATTTTTCAAAATTATTCTGTTTTTTTGTGTTTTTTTACGGGCAAGGCCAAAATGGTTGATTCAGAAAAGGGTTACGATAGGTCCATGGCATTGGAACCAACTAGACCGAGAGCGCCAGGGGGGGCTAGAAGTTAGGTACTCACCCTCCTGGGATGTAAATAAAAGAAGTGAGAAAAAAACTGAAATAAATTTGAAACCTTGTACAGATTATTCTCCTGTAGATTTAAGTCAAACACAAGTAATTATCTCCCCTTCTGCCACAAAAAGTGATCAAAGTTTTCACTCTCGGCATTTCCCAGTGTTGTCATCTTACACACCTACTCCTTCTACCAACACTGAAACAGATGTTTGGATTCGTTCCGTAGAGGTTGAAGATAATAAACTTAGAGGTTCTGCAAGTAGTATAGGTAGACAGTCCCCTCTAAAAAAGACGTGTGAAGGTCATGACATGTATGGTAACTTGTATGTTTCAGAAGATTCTAGTGCTTATTTATCTTCTAAATCAAATATATTTTCTGACAGTGATGAGGTATTGACATCGATTCGTGACACAGGAGTGAGGAAAGTAAATAGGTCCGGTCTCTCAAAACCAAGAGTTGTTTCTTTTAGTGATCAATTAGAGAGGACCCCAAGTCTAAACAATTTTGATACACTAGGCAGTGAGTTGCAAGAATCAAGGGTCTATATAGGTGTTAGGCCAAAACATCGGTCACATGGGAGTGAGTGGGTTCCACCCAGTACAGGGGAGATAAGTTCCCAAAGCTCTGAACGGGATCAATTGGGTTTTCCTGGTGAACATTCACCTATTCCGCCCAGTATTTTGAAATCAGATTTAAGGAAAAATAATCTGTTGCTAAATTGTTCTGGTGGGAATTCACTATTTTCATCAGGAAATCAGCTGTCGAGCCCACTGGGAGGGGGAAGTTCTCCTCTGTCTAGTCCTAGCAAGAGCTCCTATAACTACCCCAGACGTCCTCAGACAAATTTTTCTCAAGGTCAAGTAATGTTTTCAGATTATTCTGATAGGGATAATTCCATTGAGTCTAGTATTCAGCATTTATCTAGAGATGCATCTATTATGCATAATGAAGGTCATATTCAAACAGTGCCTGACACTCCTGATTTTCAAAGGATAAGGTGCCAAAATCGAGAAGTTTATAATCCTAGAGTAAATCAATTTCCTTCATTTAGTGATCAAAGACCCATAGCTTTTGATGGCCCTCAAAACAGAATTTCTTATACAGCCCAAGAATTCACAGGAGGGGGTCCATCTGGGAGAACAAACTTTCATTATCCAAATAAAGCTTCAACTCTACCTGTAAATTCACACATGTTTATACCGGAAACTCCTTCAGTGTTTATTCATGATAGGGGAACTTCGTCAAGGGATGTGCAAATGCCTTGTTCTGAAGGAACAGCTCAAAGAGAATCTGGAGTAAGGAATCAGTTTATGCAGAATGTGCCAAGTGATTTTGTATCAACTCCTAAGGTGATTATTTCACCTTCTCAGAAAAAATTAGGATTTATTTGTCATGAAGGCATTGATTTTGAACCAACTTGGGAAAATCCTAGAATCTTACATAGAATGATGTTACATAAAACTGTTCAGCCAGAAACATTTGATGACTCTGTTTGGAATATTAAAGATTATTTGGTACATTTTGAGACTGTTTTCACTAGTCCTGAAACGGAAAAAGCATCATTTATAATGTATCTGGGTCAGAAAATTTACCGGACTGATGTCAGAGTCGAATTTTTGAGGCCATGTCAATTTTCGAGCAGGAGATTTGAAACTCAAGTTTCCAGTTGGAAATAAAAGATCAAAATTTCTCATTATTAGTTGGAATATTAATATTTTTCATGAACAATGTTAATTTATTGAATTTCCAACTATTTAATTTTTGACTTTGGAATTTCCAACTATTAAAAAAAATACACCTAGCTGGGGGGGGGGGGGTGATACCCCCCCCCCCCCCCCTGTCGCCACATCCGTGCCACCACACCACCACATGTTCTTGATTTGGGTACGTAGTTCTGTTCTCTAATACTGGTCACATCCTTCTCTTGGTATCTATTAAAAATGATCGATGGACCTCTGACGATCTGGTTCTTGATTAGGTGATGAAGGTCGTTGTTCTTGGATTCAAACAGTGAAAAATAGCTGGCGACATCAATGGTACCAAAACGATATTTCAGGGTAAGTCCAGGCATATTTATACCGTCCTTAAACATATCTATCTTCCGAGCTTCATAAAGGCAAATTGTTTTTCCAATGCTTCCAAACATGGTTTGACGTCACGATTGTTGTACCATATTAAAAATTTGCGGAATGTAGTCATGTTGTTGTCTTTCCAAATTTGCTGACAGTATGTGTATTCTTCATCGGTGATGTTTTCCTTTTTGAGCGAGCTGAAAAAATCTTCATGGTCCGGTAAATGGTCTTCATCCAGTTTCTCCAAGGAGATGATCCACTCATATCGGAGGTAACCTTTGGTTACAGAACATCCAAATGCTTTCAGAAATTTATCGTATGAGAAGCCAGGTGCTAGATAATTCATGATGTCAAGAAATTTCAATTAGTCTATCTTCAAGCACATAAAATTGTTAGATATTTTAACAACAAATTTCATCGTGTTTTTCAGCTTCAGGTAATCCATCAGTTCTCTTTTTGCTACGTTGATATCGTATATTCCAGAATTAAATCCTGTGACTGGCATTCCTTTGAGGTAGGTATCAAATTCTTGTTCAAGTTTTTTCCAAGGGATGAGGTTTGCTATTGTGACAGAGTCACGTTTTTTTTTGTAACTCACCTATTTTCGTCCTGATTTTCATAGGAAAATCTGAAAGTTCTATCTAAAAGTATTATTTCATACATGGGCAGTAATGTCCATCCAATTCACCTATTTTCTGCAGTTATTTTGATTTTTTTTGAACATACAACTGTTTGGCGTTTTGGAATGCTTGCTCTTGGCAACTCTCCTATTTTCGCCATGTTTTCCACAGTAATGCTTAAAAGTCAATCTAAAATCATTATTA
Source organism: Pictodentalium vernedei (assembly GCA_031216915.1). Classification (NCBI taxonomy): domain Eukaryota; kingdom Metazoa; phylum Mollusca; class Scaphopoda; order Dentaliida; family Dentaliidae; genus Pictodentalium; species Pictodentalium vernedei. The sequence goes on from CM062294.1 coordinate 175,548,895, forward strand.
TGTGGATGGGCGATGATATCCATCAAATTTACGTACTTTTCACATTCATTTGGCTAAGTTTTTCACCTATAACTCTTTGGCGATCTAAAAGTTACAGAATTTTTGGTCAAGTTTCTCGTATTTGGCAAAGGTTGAAAATCGCCATTTTGCCTTCTTCATGGTCACCAAAAGCAGTTAAAACAAGCATTTTGATTGGCTTAGACATTTAAAAAGGGAGATAATTTTAACTCTGGAATAATCTTTCTACTGATAGGCCCAGAGTGTTGGTCAAACTATCAGTCAGCCAATGGACCTAGTCACGGACTTTTCATGTTGAATTTTGGCTATAAATTCGTAGTTTTTTCTCACTTCAGTGTTCAGTTGGTGATTTTTCCCTGGGCAATTCTGAAAGGTCAGCCTTTTGAGCCATGCCTCTTTCGAATCATTTAACTCCAGTACTTTAAATAAATGTGAAACAAAATGATTTCATTCATGCTAAACAATTTAATTTCAAAAATTTCAAAGTCAAATAAATAAATAAATGTCAAACAAAATGATTTAATTACTTTTAAACAATTTAAACTTCAAAAATTTCAAAGTCAAATAAATAAATGTAAAACAAAATGATTTAAGGTAAAAGTAAATTAAAGTTTCTAAATTTTACTGAAATAATGCCCCAGTGAATAAAAACAGATTAAAAGTATCTACAGTTTAAACAGACCTAGACAATGGTTATAAAGGTTGTTTTTTTTAGAGTAAAATCGACACAACAAACAAATGTACAAATTTCACAAAATAAACTGTTATAGATTCCATTTCAGAGTTAGTGATTTATAGAACCTGGTCTAGTTTGGGTAACACGGCCACCCATTTCGTGAAGTCCTAACAATCACCCGAAGCCCGAACTGTTACATTTGGTGCCGCGACCAGGATGGGTTTTTGGCAGTGAAATTGGGTATAAAATAGTAATTTGTAAGACATTTTTCAAAATTATTCTGTTTTTCTGTGTTTTTTTACGGGCAAGGCCAAAATGGTTGATTCAGAAAAGGGTTACGCTAGGTCCATGGCATTGGAACCAACTAGACCGAGAGCGCCAGGGGGGCTAGAAGTTAGGTACTCACCCTCCTGGGATGTAAATAAAAGAAGGGAGAAAAAAACTGAAATAAATTTGGAACCTTGTACAGATTATTCTCCTGTAGATTTAAGTCAAACACAAGTAATTATCTCCCCTTCTGCCACAAAAAGTGATCAAAGTTTTCACTCTCGGCATTTCCCAGTGTTGTCATCTTACACACCTACTCCTTCTACCAACACTGAAACAGATGTTTGGATTCGTTCCGTAGAGGTTGAAGATAATAAACTTAGAGGTTCTGCAAGTAGTATAGGTAGACAGTCCCCTCTAAAAAAGACGTGTGAAGGTCATGACATGTATGGTAACTTGTATGTTTCAGAAGATTCTAGTGCTTATTTATCTTCTAAATCAAATATATTTTCTGACAGTGATGAGGTATTGACATCGATTCGTGACACAGGAGTGAGGAAAGTAAATAGGTCCGGTCTCTCAAAACCAAGAGTTGTTTCTTTTAGTGATCAATTAGAGAGGACCCCAAGTCTAAACAATTTTGATACACTAGGCAGTGAGTTGCAAGAATCAAGGGTCTATATAGGTGTTAGGCCAAAACATCGGTCACATGGGAGTGAGTGGGTTCCACCCAGTACAGGGGAGATAAGTTCCCAAAGCTCTGAACGGGATCAATTGGGTTTTCCTGGTGAACATTCACCTATTCCGCCCAGTATTTTGAAATCAGATTTAAGGAAAAATAATCTGTTGCTAAATTGTTCTGGTGGGAATTCACTATTTTCATCAGGAAATCAGCTGTCGAGCCCACTGGGAGGGGGAAGTTCTCCTCTGTCTAGTCCTAGCAAGAGCTCCTATAACTACCCCAGACGTCCTCAGACAAATTTTTCTCAAGGTCAAGTAATGTTTTCAGATTATTCTGATAGGGATAATTCCATTGAGTCTAGTATTCAGCATTTATCTAGAGATGCATCTATTATGCATAATGAAGGTCATATTCAAACAGTGCCTGACACTCCTGATTTTCAAAGGATAAGGTGCCAAAATCGAGAAGTTTATAATCCTAGAGTAAATCAATTTCCTTCATTTAGTGATCAAAGACCCATAGCTTTTGATGGCCCTCAAAACAGAATTTCTTATACAGCCCAAGAATTCACAGGAGGGGGTCCATCTGGGAGAACAAACTTTCATTATCCAAATAAAGCTTCAACTCTACCTGTAAATTCACACATGTTTATACCGGAAACTCCTTCAGTGTTTATTCATGATAGGGGAACTTCGTCAAGGGATGTGCAAATGCCTTGTTCTGAAGGAACAGCTCAAAGAGAATCTGGAGTAAGGAATCAGTTTATGCAGAATGTGCCAAGTGATTTTGTATCAACTCCTAAGGTGATTATTTCACCTTCTCAGGAAAAATTAGGATTTAGTTCTCATGAAGGCATTGATTTTGAACCAACTTGGGAAAATCCTAGAATCTTACATAGAATGATGTTACATAAAACTGTTCAGCCAGAAACATTTGATGACTCTGTTTGGAATATTAAAGATTATTTGGTACATTTTGAGACTGTATCCAAAATAAATAGATGGGGTGATAGTGAACGAGCTGCTCATCTCTTGATTAGCTTTAGAGGAAATGCACAGTCACTCTTGAGTGGGTTGAATTCTCGGCAGATGCAAAGTTACGAATTACTTAAACAGGTTCTGTTAAGTAGATATAACCCCAATGAACATTTGTTTGTGAATAAGGCAATCTTTCGCCAAAGTCGTCGGAATGAGGGGCAAAGTGTGAGAGAGTTTGGATATGGAATTGGGAGGTTAGCAAGAGAGGCGTTTCCTACAATCTCAGATATTGAGCCCATAGCGGTGGAGCAATTTGTTTGGGGTTTGGGTGATAACAAGTTAAAACGGCATGTGCAGCTGTGTCGCCCAGAGACACTGGAACAGGCTATTGCTTTAGCCACTGAATATGAAATTATTGAAGGTCCTGTTAGTCGTAATCGTTATCCCCCAGATGAGCCCGGTATTGAATGTGATTTGGTTCAGAGATTACAACTATTCGAACAAAAAATTTCTCAGCTTCAAAGACAGCCCATGGTCCCTACGATCAGTTGTAATTACTGTCAGAAAAATGGACATGTGGAAGCCCATTGTAGAAAAAAAATGTATGATGAACGTGCCCATGATCAACAAACACAGTTACAACAACAAGATTACCGAAATTCGGGAAACAGCAATCGGCTGGGTTGCGGGTTGCAAACACAGCCGCTGAATTTGAAATGCAACCACAAAAATTTTGCCATTTTTCTGAACAAAAACATAAGCAAACAAAGGTGGTAGAGTCCCGGTTTGAACACATTCCAGATAATGCCAGTTTCCCCAAGGAAGATGACTCTTCTGAACTGTTTAATAAGCAGCAGGGAGATGTGGTTTTAGATGAAAAAGTCTTGGAAAGGGGTACAACTGCTTTAGGTTTAACTAGAGTTGCTGACTCTAGCTCTCTTTCTGTAGTCTTACCAACTGAGTCAATGAGTAAGAAGGATTGTGAATTACCTGAAAGGAAAGGCATAAATGATAATGGGGATATACAATCAGTTAAATTGTTATTAGATCCGAATAAAGAGTCGGAAACCCAGTCGCCATTTTTATCAAAAGACTGTGATTTTTCTTGTTTGTTTGCCAGAGCTTTTGTGAATGAGTCAGTTTGTGTGTTTCTAGTGGATACTGGATCTCCTTGTTCAATTTTGGATATTGAAACATTTCATCAATTAGGCTTTGCAGATTCTATGTTGAACGGAACGGATAGCCATCTGGTTACAGCTAACGGAAGTAAAATACAAGTAAAGGGTGAAATGGAGTTGGAGTTGAAATTCAGGTCCTTAACAGTTACCCAGTCATTTTATGTGGCAGAGTTAGATGGTCTACGTGGTATTTTGGGATATGACTTCCTGAAAATAAATAAGGTCATTCTTGATGTGAAAAAGAAAACATTAACCACTTCTAAGGGTCTCATTGAATTATTTTCAAGGCAAAGTTATAACCAGGCAATTGCTGTTAATGATAAAACAAACATTACATCAAATGAAGTAAATAAAACTCAACTAATTTGCCCTTTGAACACTACTAATGCATCATCTGATTTAACAACGGGAATTGCATCTCCTGCACCTTCCTGTAGTAATTGGGTAGATTGTTGGACAGTTGAAGAGTTAGTTGACATGCAGGGAAAGGATGTAGATATTGCTTGGATAATTAGTGCAAAACAAAAATCAAATGTTAAACCTAATCAGGCAGAGCAGTCACAGGCCCCTGTTGATGTCAAATGTTTCTGTAATCAATGGGAACAATTGTTTATTGAAAATGGATTGTTATATAGGAAAGGAAGGTCTTCAAATCAGGATGTAAATCAGTTAATTGCCCCTGTGAAAATGAGAGAGTTTCTTTTCCAAAAGTTACATGCAGATCGAACAGGTGGACATTTAGGTCGTGATAAAATGATAAGTTCAGTAAAAAGTAGGTTTTATTGGCCAGGAATGAAGATGGTGTGCCGATTGTGAGGAGTGTGCCCAAAGGAAACCAGGACCTGGTTTAGGACGCAATCCTCTGAGTCAGGTTTCAAATAAAAAGCCAATGAAGTGTATTGCTATTGATATTTTAGGACCTCTACCATTCACTGACAATGATAATGAGTACATTATGGTAGTGGGAGAATATTTCACGAAGTGGAAGGAAGCTTTTCCCCTAAGAAATCACACTGCTCAAACTGTAGCTGATGTATTAGTTACACAGTTCATATGCCGTTTTGGTTGCCCAGAACGTATTCACACAGACCAGGGAAGGGAATTTGAGTCTGCTCTGTTTACTGAAATTTGCCATATGTTAAATGTCGAAAAATCTCGAACCACACCATACAGACCTCAATCTGATGGTATGGTCGAGAGATTTAACAGAACATTGTTACAAATGCTTTCACTGTTTGTGAACGAAAATCACACTGATTGGGATATTCATCTACCATATCTGATGATGGCATACAGGGCCAGTCAGCATAGTTCTACACATTGTACACCAAATTTATTAATGCTTGGACGTGAGATTCAATTGCCACTCGATTTGATGGTTGGACTCCCGCCCAACTCATCTCCTGAATGTCCAATTGCTTATGTAGAATGGCTCCAGAAAACAATGGTGTCTTCATTTGAGTTTGCAAATAAACAGTTACAAACATCTGCAAAAAGACAGAAAACAAATTATGATAAAAACATAAAAAATCGGTCATATCAAATTGGGGATTGGGTTTGGCGGTGGTATCCGCCTACAGGTAAGAAAAAATTAGGACTAGGTTGGACCGGACCTTATTTGGTAGTACATCTCATCTCAGATGTAATAATCAGTATTCAGAGTGGACCTGATGCAGTAATAAAAAATGTACATATTGATCAATTAAAACCTTATGTAGGTACAAATCTTCCAGATAAATGGTTGCAGGCTCCAGATAACAATCCTCCAATAATTAATACTGAAATTAATCTAAACAAAACAGATATTAACCTTCTTTCTGATTTAATAATAACTTCTGGTAGTGACACTGAAACAGATAATGATAGTGTTTCTGATTTAGTAAGTCCTCAAATTAAAACTAGGAGAGGCAGGCTCATTAAGAAACCTGAGGTATATAGTCCATAATAAATTTGGTAGAAAGAAAATGGAGCTCCTAGAAGGAATTGATAAAGAACTGAAAGAATTTGAAGAAGAGAACCGAGGAGTGTTTAATTTACTCGGACAGACCTGCCCTGTACCAAATTGTACAGAAAGAATATTCTATAAACCTGCCAACTTGTATGAACATTGGAACAATGTACATAAAAGGACTAAAACGTTATTCAAGTGTTCCTCATGTGGGAAAAAGTTTAAGAGAAAATGTGACATTAATCGTCATCATAGGGTTTTTGGACATTCTGATTTGGAAACTGTGGAAGCAGATAACTTGGGTTACATGAGTCCAGGAGATGTTTTGCCACCGCGTGTGCCATCAGCTGTTGATAAACTGTCAATAAGGGATCAATTAAGAGTTCAGGCCAGTCAGAAACGGAAGAGAGGCAAGGACAATGTAAATGACTATTCTGCAGTTGGAGAAGTTGTGTGTCGGGATGAGGAGGTCATCGAGTGTGATGGACAAGTTGTAAAAAAAAGAAAACAGAACTGGATTAGAGAAGGAGAGAAACAAAGTATAAAAGAAATTAAGAACTTTGAGGGTTTTGTGTCGGATTAGTGGAAAAAAAAAAACAACCTATGTTTTTTGTTTTTTTAAAAGCAGGGAGGAATGTGACAGAGTCACGTTTTTTTTTTGTAACTCACCTATTTTCGTCCTGATTTTCATAGGAAAATCTGAAAGTTCTATCTAAAAGTATTATTTCATACATGGGCAGTAATGTCCATCCAATTCACCTATTTTCTGCAGTTATTTTGATTTTTTTTTAACATACAACTGTTTGGCGTTTTGGAATGCTTGCTCTTGGCAACTCTCCTATTTTCGCCATGTTTTCCACAGTAATGCTTAAAAGTCAATCTAAAATCATTATTATGTGGATGGGCGATGATATCCATCAAATTTACGTATTTTTCACATTCATTTGGCTAAGTTTTTCACCTATAACTCTTTGGCGATCTAAAAGTTACAGAATTTTTGGTCAAGTTTCTCGTATTTGGCAAAGGTTGAAAATCGCCATTTTGCCTTCTTCATGGTCACCAAAAGCAGTTAAAACAAGCATTTTGATTGGCTTAGACATTTAAAAAGGGAGATAATTTTAACTCTGGAATAATCTTTCCACTGATAGGCCCAGAGTGTTGGTCAAACTATCAGTCAGCCAATGGACCTAGTCACGGACTTTTCATGTTGAATTTTGGCTATAAATTCGTAGTTTTTTCTCACTTCAGTGTTCAGTTGGTGATTTTTCCCTGGGCAATTACTAGCCCTTCTGAAAGGTCAGCCTTTTGAGCCATGCCTCTTTCGAATCATTTAACTCCAGTACTTTAAATAAATGTGAAACAAAATGATTTCATTTATGCTAAACAATTTAATTTCAAAAATTTCAAAGTCAAATAAATAAATAAATGTCAAACAAAATGATTTAATTACTTTTAAACAATTTAAACTTCAAAAATTTCAAAGTCAAATAAATAAATGTAAAACAAAATGATTTAAGGTAAAAGTAAATTAAAGTTTCTAAATTTTACTGAAATAATGCCCCAGTGAATAAAAACAGATTAAAAGTATCTACAGTTTAAACAGACCTAGACAATGGTTATAAAGGTTGTTTTTTTTTAGAGTAAAATCGACACAACAAACAAATGTACAAATTTCACAAAATAAACTGTTATAGATTCCATTTCAGAGTTAGTGATTTATAGAACCTGGTCTAGTTTGGGTAACACGGCCACCCATTTCGTGAAGTCCTAACAATCACCCGAAGCCCGAACTGTTACACTATTATCTTTGTGAGTGGTAACCGATTCGCGGTGCAGTGTATTATCAATCTTCTGTCTTAAAGCAAATAAGGTATTACTGTGGAAACTTCTTACTTGGCAGTAGCTTTCATTTGCAACATCAGTGAGGTATGTCATCATTTGTTCCACTAAGTTTTGGGAATCACCTTCCGGAATAATGCAGACTAGATCTTCATAGCCCTGGACATTACTACACACGCTGACACGAAGAGGTTTGTCTTGAGCTTCCCATGAAAGTTTATCAGTATCAGTAGGTAGGTTCTTCTTTTCAAAGTATGACTCAAAGTCATATGTGGCTCTATGATGAAAATATCTCTGTTCTTCCGGTATGTTGATCCCTTCGTCATTTATTTTTTTCTAAAATGGACGGAGGTACGTGGTAAACGCCACCAGCATACTTGTAAATTGCATCTTCAGTACAAGTAAATTCGTGTCGGTTGAGCAAAAATCTAGATTTCCAAAGCTTTCCGCATTTGCGGCAAGAATATGAATGGCTGTATTGATCCAGATCCGTAATGTTACTGAAATGCTGTTTGTAAAGGTTGACATTCATGGTCTCATTATAACGGCGATGTGCTCTCTGTACAACCTCTGCTATAATGGTATTATCTTCTCTTTTAATCAGTTGGTAAACCTCATGTTTACTTCAAAAAACTTCTCAATATCAGGTAATTGGTCCAATGTCACTCCACAAAATTCTTTGGGATCTTCCATGGTATATCTTTTGAAAAAGATGTCCGTAGTCGTATTCAAGTTGTGGCTATCGTTTCCACTCCATAATGCCAAACAACGAAATAAGCAAAGGTTGTCATCATAATAAAAATTGCGTGCTTCATCTTTTACTAAGGCAATGATGGCATTTCGGTGCTCCACCAATGGGATGGTTCTGAATTTTATTGATGTAGAAAGTCACATTTGTGAGTCGGTGTACAATTCACTTGGATGTTGGCCGCTGTTGTCGGGCCCATTCTAGTATATCTTCTTCATGAATGCCATTGAGGAAAGTTTCAAAATCAAACTCGTTCTCCACAAGATATGGTACATCCATGACCCTAGCATTATTTTGAGACGGGTGAAAGTACAGGTATTCACCGGTTTCATTACATTTCAATACAAATCCATAACTTAAATTAATTTTAAATTTCATTCTCTGTTGCCTAAATATCGTTCCAGTGAGTTCTTCAGACATGGAGGTCATATTGGTAGTATTGAGGCGATAATTATAAACATCTTGGACTTCTCTATTTGTAACATGGCGGATTCTAATTCCATACCAATTATCTTTAAATATACTGGTCATCATTATCTTCGTCAATCAAAACTTCGTCAAATTCCAGTGGGTCAATTTCAAAATTGGTAGTCGTGGTCCTAGGTTGTTTCACTACTCTCCTCGTCGGCGGGTCAGTCTTCCTCTTGGCAGGCAGTTGGACTGAGCGATGAGCATAATTCTTGTGGAGGTTAAACTGCAATAAGTTAGTGAACTCTTCCCCACATTCGAGGCAGGTGTATAAAGACAGATAGGTTTTTAAATGGTGGGTCAGGTCCTCTTGCCGGTATTATTTTTTAAAACAAAGTGTTACAATTAAATGACTTAGGTGTGCTGTCCTCCTATGGCGGTTCGGGTTTGTCCTTGCCGAAAAAACTTTTCCACAATCCTCGCACATACATCCAGTGTTGGTAGACATGGTTCCTTGAATCCTTGAATAATAATATCCGTGAATAAACACACAATTGTCCTTGATTCCTTGAATCGGTGAATGCACAAGTGCCTTTGTATCCGTGAATAAATGCACAAGTGTCCTTGAAATCCTTGGATAGAATCCTTTTGAATGAACTCACAGAAAAATATTATACTTTCAATGAACACAGAGTTGATGATTTTCAATCGAGCGATGAAAACATAATGAGAGCGTTGTCACGACACTCGGGCATTTATCTATTCGTGACAGACGTGATTGAAAACACTATGTCCGTTCCATTGGGCCAATGTTGATTGCCAACGTTGGCCCAATGCCGTTTTGTTCATCGGCCCAGCGTTGCCCCAACGAAGGTGAGCCAATGTTGGCATACAAAAGTTAACATCGGCCGTTAACTTTGGGATAACATTGGGCCAACGTTGGCATCCGGTACTGAACCAACATTGGCATATGCAATTGGGTCACCGTTGGCATACAGCATTGGGCCAGTGTTTGCATATATTGTTGGGCATACATGGGCATATGTAGTTGAGCACACTCTTCGCAGAGCTCTCATGGGATAGATTGTAATATGCATTAGGGCCATCAACGGCAAATATAGCTGAGCCACAAAATACTGGAGCAGACAGAAGCGGGGTTAAATCATGTGGCATTTACCCCACTGTACACCTCCACCTTATGCCCACCCCAACCCACCTACATCTCAAACACACACAGATGCATACACACAGGTGCACCCCCCCCCCCCCCCCCCCCCACACACACACACCCTTACTTGTAATGTGTAAGTACCGGGCTCATTTGTCTCAAAACACACAACCGGATTCTCCACTTTCTACTATAGCCACCGAATGAAACTTCATAAATTACGAAAGGAAGGGAAGCCGAATCAGTTTCTGTAAAAATGAAATGTCCAGCACTAACAGAAAGAAATGAGTTTTTTTACATAATGATTGGGCTCGCCTTCTTCACACATGGGTGTAACAACTGAGAACAGATGCGTGTGCCCAGTGGGGGTACGTACACAAGACGCAACCAGGGAGAGATGTGTGTATTCAATAGGGGACACACAGGATACCCGATGCGTCCTGAAGGGTAACAACACAATGTTTCTTGGTAGAGTTCGCCGCACTCATTCCAAAGGGGGGGGGATTTATCCAACAGCAAAAAGATGACATAAATGTCAAAGGTTTATCTCAAATACACCAGGAAAGAACAAAATTAGAAAAACTGTGAGCACAGCTCACTGAATGATACCTATCGAACGCCCTTATCATCCACTTTTTTGCGAGACATGTGCCTTCGATAAACTGTCTGATTTTTTTTTTGTTACCCAACCAACACAAAAATAAATACAAATGAACTGACAGACATAGCATCATCTTGCGCCACTTACTTTTATAGTATACAAGTTACAATTTGGGAAGTAAAGTTTAGGTAAGTGCCAATAGGTATGCTGCAACCTGTGTACTCACGCCAAAGCATGGGACAGGTGCTAAAATGTTTCTCTGTTTGGGAGAATAGACAAATTGACTGGAACATACAATTAAGTCAGCCATCATTGCCAAGAGTATCAGGACTTGAAGTTGGCTGTAACACAAACCAAAGTAAGTGTTAGCTTAGAACCTAGTCCCCAATCATGTTCAGGTTTCATTAAACTGCATATATCAGGAATAGATTGTTTGAAAGCAGTTAGGACCATTGTCAATACAGATACTGGTACATGTACATACAATTAAGTCAACCGCTCATTGCCATGAGCATCAGGATCTGAAGCTGGGTGTACAAGGCACCTACCGGCTTCTACTTGTCTTTGGGATCGTTTTACACGCCTTGTCAACACCATGTTTCCATTACTAACATCATCAACTGGGAAGCGTCTGCCCACGCACCATGCATTGCCACGCATGCGCATAAATTATAAAGGGGCACACATTCAATCGAGCCCAGATGATCCACACAATTCCCGTTTTTTAAGTGATAAACAGGCTCACGACACACAACCTTATGTACATGTATAATGTTACTAAAAGTAGACTTCAGCACACAGAGTCGGAAGAATGTCCTACGGGGGTCTTTCTGAAATTTTGATTTTTTCTATAACAATTCGACCCCAGGATCCCCGTTCTGCATGTCTCTACAAACGGGGTCATCCCGTTTGTCACAGCAAACACGGTTAGTGGGTTAAAAATCTAAAAATGAGCCCCATCGTCCGTGTTTACGAACACACACACACGCACACACACACACACACACAGTCTTGTTTTCCCTACATACCGAGGTACCCCATTGTCTGTCCTTTGTGTGGACTAACGGTTTCAACCTCGTTTTGCCGGTACAGTTCTGGGAAAACAACCGAGGTAAAGGGTTTCTTTTGTCTTTTGTACCTCGGTAAGGCAAAACACGCAAACTCTTTTGTCTAGTTACCTCGTCAAGTTGGTAAGACAAACGCACACACACACACACACACACACACACACACATACAGAGTCTTGTTTTCCCTACATACCGAGGTACCCCATTGTCTGTCCTTTGTGTGGACTAACGGTTTCAACCTCGTTTTGCCGGTACAGTTCTGGGAAAACAACCGAGGTAAAGGGTTTCTTTTGTCTTTTGTACCTCGGTAAGGCGAAACACGCAAACTCTTTTGTCTAGTTACCTCGTCAAGTTGGTAAGACAAACGCACACACACACACACACACACACACACACACACACACACACACACACACACACACACACAGAGTCTTGTTTTCCCTACATACCGAGGTACCCCATTGTTTGTCCTTTGTGTGGACTAACGGTTTCTACCTCGTTTTGCCGGTACAGTTCTGGGAAAACAACCGAGGTAAAGGGTTTCTTTTGTCTTTTGTACCTCGGTAAGGCGAAACACGCAAACTCTTTTGTCTAGTTACCTCGTCAAGTTGGTAAGACAAACCCACACACACACACACACACACACACACACACACTCACGCACACACACACACCGGCCGCTCATTTGATTCTAAATTCTCCCAGTTTCGGCATAAAAGCAGAGTTAATTTTGACAAAAGCAATTGGTGCCTCCCCGATGTTTGCAAAAACATCCTTATGATTGGAAGTTCAAATTTAGGATGCATTGGTCGAAATCCCCATCCGGACATCTATGTGGAGTGTTACCCCGGCGCCAAATTCAATCATCTGCGCTCTAGGTTTAAAGGGCACAGGGGCCAGTCCAGTCCCCCAAAAATATTATTAAATATTGGCGTGAATTCTCGAAACGATAATTCTGATCTCGTAGTTAAGCAGTTGCGGAATATGCTTAGTGATATCAGGGTCAAGTTTAGATGAGCAAAAATTTATTTCGCTGAACTAAACTTTTCGCAAAACTCTCTCAGGCTGAGAGGAGAACCCTGAGCATCATCAACGAAACCATTCGGAAAGTGAAGGACGTTAACGTTATACCAAAAATTGATGACGCGAAGTTTGATGTTGCTCAGGATTTAATCCATTGGACCACGAGAACCGCCAATATTATGTACGATCACTGGTTGAACCACCTAAATTTAAACTAAGTAAAGGTAAAGGTAACAGCCGCCTAACAGATGTGGGATTAGGAACTAATGTGGTTAACCTGTCTGGCACCAATTACCTAACAACCCAAGAGAAAACGCTTTTAGATCGCGGTTTAACTTTTGTTCCAGCACCAAAGCCTAAAACTGATAACCAAACAAATTTACCATCATACAACTGTAATTTTCTTAGGCAAATGAAATTAGCAGACCGCTTCAGAAACTCCAGTGGTCGGAAACTTCCTTTTACAGAATCATCTGGTTGGTCACCTCCAGATAGTGAAGTAGATCCCGAAATTATTGAGGCTAGCAAACGAATCATCCAAAAGGTGTTCAGCATGAACATACTCTCCGATAAAGACAATTTAACAGCTGGTGAACGGAGAGCCCTCACCAAACTTCGAAAAAATAAGAAACTAGCAATTAAACCAGCCGACAAAGGTGGGTCGTAGTTGTTCTATCTCGGGATAACTATATAAAGGAAGCCATGAGACAACTCAGCAATACTAAACATTATAAGAAAATAGATTTACTTATTTGGCCTAGTAATATCGAAAAATTCAATAAGATCTTAAAATTTCTCCTCGACGAAGGTCACATTACCAAAAAACAATTGAAATATTTAACAGCTAAGCTCAGTGCTCAAACAAGACAATTTTATATCCTACCAAAGATCCACAAGGACTGTTCTTCATGGACGGATGACTTAACTCCACCCGGGAGGCCAATTGTATCAGATTGTAATTCGGAATCCTATGTGATCTCGGAATTATTTGATTATCATCTGAAACCTATAGCAAATAGACATCCGAGCTATCTTAAAAATACACAGGATTTCCTGTCAAAAATTTCGAAATTGAAAATATCGAAAAATGCAATTCTGGCTACTTTGGATATCGACGATATGTATATGAACATTGATATTGATAAAGGTGTTAAATAAGTTAAAAATGCATTTGAAAAATATCCGGATGCAAAACGCCCGGATGAACAAATTTTGGATCTTTTAGAGCTGAGCTTAAAAGGTAATGACTTTCAATTCAATGGAGAATATTTTCTACAAATAATGGGTTGTCCTATGGGTAAAAGATTCAGTCCTAATTTTGCAAGCATTTAGGGAGCGGAATGGGGGGAAAATGCCGTAAGCAAATGTGCAAAGCATCCTCTCGTATATCTCAGGTATTTAGATGACATTTTTATTACTTGGGAACATTCAAAAGAAGATTTTGATGAATATTTAGAAATTTTGAACAATCACGATCCAAATATTAAACTGAAAGCTACTATCAGTGAAAATTCTGTTGATTTTCTCGATGTGACCGTGTATAAAGGCAAGCAATTTCAGGTGTCCGGTCATTTAGATTATAAAGTATATTTTAAACCAACTGATTCACATCAATTGTTGCACACAAAATCATTTCATCCTCAACATACATTTAAAGGTATCATCAAATCACAACTCATTCGTTTCCACCGCAATTCAAGTGATAAGGTAAATTTCAATGAGGCTTGTTCTACTCTATTTGGCGCCCTCAGATCGAGAGGATACTCACTGCGCTTTTTGCGTACCTTAAAATCTCAAACTCTGAAAAAGCACGAAAGTCCGGCTGAAACTACTGATTTCGAACCACTGAAGATTGAACACAACAGACCGTTGCAGAATGGTAGTGGCGCGATATTTAATTGCAAAAAGCCTCGATGTAGATTGCATACTTTTATGCCTGATCAGAAAGAGGAATTTTCCTCCGAACAAACGAAAAATCATTATCAGATCCGTAACCCCCTCCATTGTGATTCACCAAACATTATTTACCTTATCACATGTAAGCGCTGTCGGAAACAGTATGTTGGTCAAAGTCAAAATCCTTTCCGAGAACGTGCTACTAGACACAAACAGGATATAAAACATAATGCTGATGCCCCAGTAGCACAACATTTTAACCTTCCTGGCCATTCTTTGGACGATTTCGAAATCCATCCTATTGAACAACCACCAATTACAGACACATTAAAAGAAACGGATGAATTTAGAAAAAAAACGTGAAGCTTTTTGGATCAATACGCTTCAAACCCTCTGGCCATTTGGTATGAACATATCAGAGGGCGAATGCGAAAGGAGGTCCATGGTCCATAATTCCTTTCACTTTAACGTACAACAGAATGAATATCGAAATAGCAAAAATGTTAAAAGATGAATTCAATTTTACCAATGCTAAATTAAATGAACCTTTGAATCTTCGACCTGTCATCGCCTGTAAGAAAAACAAAAGCTTGCGTAACATCCTTGTAAGGACTAAATTAGAGCCCATCAATGAATAACATCAATTATTGCCAGTCAGTTTAACCAGTTCCTAAGCTCATCACTTAGTTTAAATCAATTTTATGTAATTTTTTGTCATGTTTGAAACCCATCAGGGTTCAGTAAATGAAAACAATTTTTCGATGGCATATTAAAAGAAAAAACGTTTCAGTAGGAAATGTCTGTGCCAGTGCGATTTTTTAACCTCAAACACACACTGTCCACAACTACCAACTAGATTCTTACAAAAATGTATTCTGACATGGGGGGGCCCTGGCTGTCGAAAGTGTCATTAAACCCCAATAAATAAATACAAAATATATATATAATTTTTATCTTGATCTGTTTAAAAGAATAAAACAAAGAATAAATAAATTTAAATATACTTTATTTGCCACCGACGGCAATTTACTTCCAAATATTTCAAACATACAAATATTAAATAATTTTGCGAAAGTTCGTATTTAACATTACTGAACTACAGCAGAAGTGGTCTCCTGTAAGTTGGATAACTTTAATCACTAAATTGACATATGTATCAGGATAGTGATAAGATGATAGTAAGAGTACCATGCCGGTATATTCAACTTGCATGAAAAATCTTTCGGAATGAGTTTTGTTAAAACTTTGCTGAATAATTGTAAATGTAGGCTTTTTAGTTGGTTAAACAAATTACTATATGGTACTCATAATCGAGAGAGAGAGAGAGGGGGGTGAACTACACGTGTAGAACAGGACTTAAGCATGTTATTTAAATAAATAAATACCCCAGTTGTATATAATAGCCTACAGTTTTATGTTTTAGTATGAGCAAGCAGCACCCATCTTCCCAAGAATGTTTAGATATAGTTTAATTGTTTAAATGTAGTATTATTATTCGGGTATTCAGTTATAAATATATATATATACTACTCAAAGTTTGCTAAGCACCAAGTACATCCAACTACCTGTTTTACGTTTTAGTTGAAATATTGTAATGAAAAGTGTATATATTTTTTATTTAAATATATCTTTAATGATTTAAGGGGTCGTCCAACCTAACTTTGGTCAATTTTTTGACATTTTTCCCAATGCCTCAGAAACAGATAAGAGAAGTAAGGAAAGGCAAATTATATATCAAAATAATGAGTAAAGTGCATAGAAAAGGTACATATATTTTTTTTCAGGAAAAAAAGTGAATTTTATGATTTTGAAGAAGATTAATTTGCAAATGGCATAAGTAACGAACCGGTAAAACCACAAAATAATCGGTAATTCGAAAGCCTTGTCCTCAATATAATGATAACATTCTACAGACTCGGAGAAAGCATTTTTTTGACACACACTCTGGTGGGTTTTGACGTTTGAATGTAATAACATCAACACAAATTTTTGATGTTCCTGATGTGGCCATGTTTCAACGATGTTTTTCCGGTCATGTGATTACGATGTGGTTCTTGCAGAAATACTCAATTTGGGCGATCGTAAGAATGCAAGGACGTGATCACGCCCTTTATTTGTTCGAGACAATGTATGAGCGTATTTGCAAACAGGTGACAGCAAGTACTTGAGCTGTTAATGTCATAACTGCAAAATATGGTTCGAAATTCCCTCTCGTGTTTACAGGCCGTCTGAACTTTTTTGTTGACAAAAAATCTGAATTATTGCGCACTAGAAAGACAACATGAACCACTTGTAAAAAAAATAACCGAGTGTATAAAATCGGGACGATACACATAAAATAAGGCACTATTCATAACAAAGTAAGCAGAATGCTTCAGAAATCACTTTTTCACGAAGTATATTCCAAGTGACCTGGAACTATATTGAGTGTGTTAATTTCCCCCTGTCGCTGCGAAGTTATTTACGTCCTAGTAACCATGGAATTTGAAGACGGGTATGTTTGATGTCTGCAAAGGACCGATTGAAGATGGGTTGAAAATGATGCATTCGTGCTTTTAAATAAGGTGCGCTTGGACGATGCTGAGAATTTAGTTTTTTCTTCCAACCAACCATAGTAATACAAGCGTCGATCAGTGGTTTTTTTTATCGTTTTACACTGACAAATGTGACAAATCTCCTTCACCGGAAACCATCCCCCAATTTGCATATCACAATAAACATAACCGCTGTCACGGAGTGTTATCGTGGCCGTGTGGTCAAAACCGAAACGAATTATCGAATGCACGGTCAATATTAGCTGCAATTGGCTTTTAAATAAATGAAATACACGAAATATTCGCAATTTCTTCATTATTCATGCCGAGTTACTTTTTAATCAAACCACATGCGTTCAGTTTCGTTTGTCGGCATCAAACTGATATTGTTTGTGATAATTAAATAGTACGAGAAGGCGAAGGAAGCCAAATATTTTTACATCATCTATTATTTAATTCAAATTGATAATTTCTTTTATTTAACTGAAATTATGAACTGATAAGTTGGGTGTGTTGCGATTATTATGCCCCAGACCTGGAACTTAGTGGAAGTTGAAAATCAAAGGTGCATCTAGGGTCGTGCAGTGGTGACCCCCTGTCGTCTTAATCTTAGTCTTACCCATTCATCATTGCATGTACCAACATTCCCCCTTGTATCTCAACCATTGCTACTTCAATTTGAAGGATATTTGGTTTTGTGATCCAATGGAGAAACAATGCCTGTGTAGCTGCTGTAGCATGTGTTTCTTCCCACATTTTTTCAGAGTTGTGGTACTTTTTCACTCTTTTGAGTTAGAAAATTTTGTTTATAACTAGTTGATTTGTTACAATTTGTTGCAGAGTGCCTGCTAATACCCTCAATTGTATTGCTGCAGAATTTTCTTGTGAAGATTTTGTTCCTATTACTTATCAAGCAACAACCTAATGAATATTCTGTATAAAGCCACCAATCTGATGTTTGACACTTTTATTGGAGCTGTTTTGAAGGCTTATGGAACTCAAAATGTTGATTATGGCAGGACTTTTCTATTCACCCATGAATCAATAAATTAAGTGTTATAGTTGGAGGTAAAAAGCATGAAAGGTCCAGAACTAAAACTCTAAAAAGAATGTTTTGCAATGTAACATGATTTTTGCAGATACACTTATTTGGAGGTTTACCTGTCTGATAGTGTTTGGAACATGTGTGGCCAGGATCTTCAAAAAGAAAAAAGAGTTAAACTTTGAGAAAAAAGGCATATGCCTTGAGTGCCGGAGGTAGAGTCATACAAGGAAGAGAGCCCCCCCCCCCCAAAAAAAAAATTTTCTGTGTCAAATGGAGCTCACTTGTCATCTTTTGGGGATTGCTTTGTGTACTGCGTTCTTGAAAAAAATATGTGAGACCCTCTGGATGTGCCCTTCTGATCTCAATATGTCAGTAAGCCTCCTTGGGGAAAGTACATGCAATAATGGTTATGTAAGGTTGATTTGATGTGTTTTGAATAACAATGTACTTTTAAGTACATTAGATGGTTTATTGCAGTGACAGGTTACAGTTACCCTTATTTCTTCTCCAACAGATATCATGAGTGTATTGGTGTCCAAGAGTTAAACAAAGCTAATGTACTTATTGATAAACCAGACAAATTTAACAATTTAATCACTATCAAATTGATGCATGGGATAAAAGGGGTTACAGTGCAAGGGGTTTGTAAATATATTTATTCAACTACAATGTATGACTTTGCAGTGCATTCTACATAGGAGAATATCATATTTTCTTTCCAAACCATTACAGTAACACATACATCTTGATATTGGGAGACACTCTTTTGTCCTTCCATACTTCTTCTGCTGGACTCCTTCAAGTTGACCTTTGTTGAACTCCCCAAATCAAAACATAAACAAAAGAAAATGTCTGCCTTCAATCAGTGAGCACTCCACTTATAACATTTGGTCTCAATCTTCATTACTTTCATGAATTAGGAAAAGATTTCTTCGAGTATGTACTTAAATGTTTATAGAATACAGCTGTTATTTTATTTTGAGGTATTTTATTGTAAAAATTTTGTTCTCTTACTTTAATATGCCATAGCAGACTTTCAGGTGGTGCTATTTACACATGGCAGCAGTTCCATGGCAAATTTCAGTTTCCACATGTTCTATGTTTCATTCCAAGCATTTTGGTATATAATTTATTGGGGTTATTCATTTTGGGCCTTTTTTAGACTTGAAAGAAAATTACATGAAATTTGACCAAAGTTAGGTTGGACGTCCCCTTAAGTACAGAAATTAAGATTTTATTTGTGTTTGACATTAGTTTTTAGCTTTTGACAACGCCTTCTCGTGCTCCCAATCAGGTTTCTGGTGGTCGATTGTGGGATGTTGTTCCATTCTTGGACCAGCATGGCACCAAGTCCCTGGACATTTCTTGGCTGGACTGGACGGGCTGACATTGCAAGTTGCAAATCATTCCAGACATGTTCGACTGGATAAGCCCATTGCCGATTGGCCATCTTTGACGTTAATGATATGCAAGGTCAGAGGTAGCTTCGGGTAAACACTTCAATCAGACTATCTGTTAAGACTGTCATACAGAAAGAAACAGACAAAATGTTTCGCTTGAAACGAGAAAATGTGCATTTTAGATTTAATACTAATAAAGATAGAAAAAATAACACACTTTCAACTCTTTATTTACATCTATAGTTTATACCGATAGTGGTTATTCTTCAACTCATTTTGACTTGTACTGTTTATGGACAAAATATTATTAGTGGACACGCGACACTGCTGCTAGCAGACGATTTTCATTCACTTTTTAGGGACCACGCCCCCTCCACCCAACCTCTTCCAGCTGGGACATCTGTGTGTTATGCTTGAAAATATTTGTATGGGTTGGTTGTTTGGATACCCAGGGTTTGCATTTTCACTCACGCAGACATTTTTGTGTCATTTCAGTGATATATCTGCACTTTTGTCACTCGTCAACAAAACAAAAACATGATGCCGAGTCTACCTTCGCTTGTGGGAAGAGGTTCATTGCGGTATTCATTTCACTAAAAAATCAATATTATTTTGCCCTGTCCATTAAATGAAGTGTTGAAAGTGTGTTATTTTTTCTATCTTTATTAGTATTAAATCGAAAATGCACATTTTCTGGTTTCATGGGAAACATTTTGGTTGTTTCTATCGCGTTTATGACAGTCTTGACAGATAGCCTGATCGAAGTGTTTACCCGAAGCAACCTCTGACCTTGCATATCATTAACGTCAAAGATGGCTAATCGCCAATGGGCTTATTGAGGTCAGGGGATATTTCTGGCCAGTCCATACGCTCAATCCCCTCCCTCTGTCGGTACTCCCCGACAGCATGGGCAACATGAGGGCGGGCATTATCGTCCATCAGAATGAATCTATCATTCACTGCACATGCATACAATCTGACGTGGACATCCAGGATCTCACCAATAAACCGCTGTGCAGTCAATCTACCACGTTCAAGGACACAGAACTCTGAACGTCCATCCCTGCTGATGCCGCCGCAGACTATGATTGACCCTCTATCATAGCGGTCATGCTCAGCAATGTTGGCTGCATGGAATCACTCTCCTGGTCTTCTACATACCCTAGACTGCCTATCTGTGTGGTTTAGGCAGTACCTTGACTAATCTGTTAAAAGGACAGGTCGCCAATCTTCTCTGGTCCATCCAACGTAATCCATGGCCCATTCATATCGTGCCTGGCGGTGGTTCAGGTGAGACACATCACCAACTTCGAAGAACGCTTGTCAGTTTTCTTCCTTGCAAATCTTTGTTGCAAACTTTTGACGGAATATAATATTTCCTCCCAAGGCAAATTTGCCCATTAAATTTCATCCCGTCCTTTATCATTTTTAGGACCATTATGTTTAGAATTGACAGTATATTTTTTTGGATCATAGATGAACGTCCCCACTTAAATTTGCACCAACTATTTTCGGCTCACTTTTTATGAAACACGAAACTCAAGTTTCTTTATTTCTTGGTAGTCAAATTTTTTCTCCCCAAGTAAATTTGCCACACCAAAATTCGACCCAGTCTAATTTAGTTTAAAGGAATTTCAGCACAGCCGCCCATCATACTTCACCCTTCTCAGACCATCACCATTTTGCCTGAAATAAACAACATTCAAAGATATTTAAGTATTGTTGTTTTTGCACCCATGATAATGGGATTAAAGAACCTGTAAATACAGGTGACCAGTCGTGGTCCTGTTACAAAAGGCAACTAAATAACTGAAAGGCAACAAAGCTAGCCGAGCCATTGCAACTTAATTACTGCACAAATGTTAAAATTGGAAGTTACTTTAATTAGGTTTCCCTCAACTTTTCAAACAAAGAAAACAGACTTCTTGGATTCTGTCGCGTTTGTTTTGAAATCTGTGAATCATGTCACAGACTGGAATGTGTACCATTTCTTAAAAAAATATAACGTGGTAAATGTTTTAATTACATTAATCTAACAGCACTCTCTTTTTAAACATATTATATCGTTGATATTGACGTAAAAAATAAAATTCTGGTGTTTTTATTAACTCTGTGCAACTTCGAAACTATCGAGACAATTCCATACTCGCTCCGAATTTAACCCACTAATTTACAACACGTATAGAATTTCCAATGTGGAAATTCCAACAGACAGTCTACCGATGTTGGCACAGTGCCTCATTTTCGCTGGCGAACGCCGCATACGGATACTACGATGTGCCAACATTGGTCCAATGTACGCATGCTGAATGGGTAACTGCCAACAGTCATCCAATGTTGGCCCAACGGGTGTATGCCACCGGCGACTGTCGCCTACATACTCCACCATCTGCCAATGTTGGCCCAATCATGCAATGCTGGCTGGGATGTGGGGGAGACTATTTAACAAAGTGATTCATTCGAGGATAAATAAGAACTTGGAAAACAACGATGTTTTAATCCATAATCAATTTAGCTTCAAAAACAAATATAGTACAGTTGACAGCATATTTGTTCTAAACACAGCAATTAATAAATAAAATTTGCAAAAGATGCCATTTTTGTAGCGTCTGTAGACCTCAAAAAGGTGATCGATACAGTTAATCGCCAACTTATGTTTGATAAACTTGCAAATGTCGGAATATATGGGAATATTTTTTACACGTTACAATCCATGCGAAGTGCCCATTCTGTAAAAACAGCAGAGGACCTTGGCCCGCCTTGTGTTTCAAACATCGGTGTTATGCAGGGTTGTGTGTTCTCCCCTGCACTTTTCAAAAGTTTTATTGATGAAATTCACACCTATTTCGACTAAACCTGCCATCCAGTTTCAATTGACGGTATTAGAATAAGTCATATTCTGTACTGAAGCATTCAAGAACATGTCGATAGATTCCTTACATACGAAAATGAATGATCTCGTCCGCACATACAATCTGGAAAGAAATTCGGCGATATTCATGCCAGGGGACGTAGATGTTATCCTTGATAAACATCGTAAGAATCACCTCGACTTGTTCATCAGCGATCTTTTTGATGATCAAGTCCGACGTGGTAATAGTAAACTCCGCACGTACAGAATGTTTGAGAATAAATTGTTCTACAACCATATCTTTTACACACCCATTCATTTAAAAACAGATATTTATTTACGTGTCTCCATATTAGCAACAACTCGTTGGCATTTAGAAGGGCAGGCACTGTCATCCACCTACCCCCGTTGCTGATCGTGCATGCCCTTTCAGTAACTTAGGTGTGACTGTAGATCAACTTCACTTCGTCATGTCCTGTATGCATTAATCAAACATTACAGAAGAGTTATATATGAGAACATCGACTCCTTAGACAATACATTTCTTCAACAGAATGATTCGGAAAAGTTTTTATACATAATGAAAAATAATAATCAAGATCTGTGTAATGTGATCTGGAGTGTCGTGCACAAACTCTTCAATCAATGCATTGAAAGTTAACCCTCAACTCTCACGTCTTGTACAAGTATTGAAATTTTATCCAAGTTTTAGTTCCTTGGGTGCAACAAGGAATACTGGACTTTGCGCCGAAAGTACATTTCGCCGGAAAAGACAGTTCGCCGGAACTTAAAAATTTTAAAAAAGACCATTCGCCGATTTTTTTTTTCTGTCCAATAAAAAAGACAGTTCGCTGGAACATAAAATTTTTAAAGAGATAATTCGTCGAATTTTTTTTTCTAATAAAAAAGACAGTTTGCCGAAACAAAACATTTTTAAAACAGACAATTCGCCAAATTTTTTTTTCAATGAAAATGATAAAAAGTAACCAATATAACCTTTTTCCGTCATCCACCAACTTATCAATCGGTAATAATTCTTTACAGACCATTCAGTTCCAGATACTTCCACAATATGTTTTATTTTTTCTTCAATCCATAGTAAAGAAAGAAGTTATTGTTCACAGTTTACACCCCTCGTAAGTGATTTCAACGATTTATGTTTCCAGCTTACCATACGTATGGCTTTTCCCAGCCGAAGTCCCTCGTGGCTTGTTCAACGTAAGATAAACAATTCTTGGCGCCGTCCATCTAAAAGAAGATTTTTTTCAACATGCTTTGATTGCCCACGTCAGCCGATGCTATTGAAGTGCAACATTGTTTACTCAAAACTTGAGGAGAATGTTATTTATACCGCGCAGTTTTGCTTTTCTTCATCAGTTGAAAAAATGGATACCGCTGCTGGTACTGTGTTTTGTATTACATGCTTAAAGAAAGTTAATCCACGAAATAATGCAATAACCTGTGATAAATGTCAGAAATGGAATCACTTGAGATGTGGTACTGGAATTTCATACTACATGTATAAAAAAGCAATAAGAGGTAATTATTTCGTTTATATTTCACAATCTTATTATTCTTAGTTGGAGTTTTAAGGTGGTATATGTAATGACAAGAAGGAACAAGAAGCAATGTAATGTAATTTGGTGTGTGTGGGGGGGTGGGGGGTTGCAATGTACCACCTGATCCGGCCCTAGAGCGTGTGGGGGGTGGGGGTGCAAACTGCCCTCGTGGCAACCTCTGTCATAAGATTTGGTCTCTGTCCAAACTTTTGGCCTGATCTTTGGGTGAAAGGTTAAGAAATTTGACATTACCACCACACAAATAAATATAGCTGGATGTGCAAGTCCAGTGGTGAAGAAAGGTTTTCTCTTTCGGAAGGGGGGAGGGGGGAGAAGCTTAACTTTTTGTCTCACTTTCCGGGGCTCCCACAGGGTATTGTCAGAATAACAAATGCTTTAGGATTAACACAACAGAATGTAGAATTGTTCTTTCATGTAACCAAACAATAAACATATTGGTCCATAAAACCATAAAATCTCATTGTAAATGTAGTCAAACTTAGTGTGATAATTAACAAGTGAAGTTCGTTTGATAGCTGTCTTATAATTTATACCAGACAGCTCAAATACTAATTGTAGTTTAATTTATACCTGACAGCTTAATGAATACTGGAGATTTCACACAAAACTGATTATCGCTCACTCGGAAGTTCAACAACGCTATTGCCATTTGCACTATTTCTGTGTATCTTTTTGTATCACTGTAATTGTTTACTTTTTTTCTCTTGCTATTTCTATCTGCATTTTTCGGCTAAAAACGAATATTTAAGTCAATACAATTAAATTAAAATCTCTAATAACCTAAAAAATAAATTTTAGAATATATTTAAAAACATAAACAATGGATAAACAAAGTCAAGTTCAGGTAAACAGTTCTGTCTTTAATTCTGGCAGTCTAAGCAACAGTGGAAATTCCACTAACACTGACATGGCATCGATGATGTCGATGATGTCTGGCTTCCAGAAAGAAATAGCCAGATTAAATGACACAACAGAGGGTTTGCCGCCAGAGCTTCAAGCCCAGAAGGGGCAGGCAGATAAAGAAAAGGCTAAATTGAGAAGGGAATTGGAAAAGGCAATTCTGAGAGCCAAACCAGGTAAGGAGGACCATGCTCCTCCAGCTCCTGATTCACCATATATTGACGCCGCTAAAGAAATGAGAAGACCTGCATCCGCCGGCTCACTGGCAGGAATATCTGAAATAGATTCAGATCTAATTACCCCCAGCCAGGATAACTGGCTGCATTCCATAGTAGAAGAAGCCACCAACACGGCCGCAGCTTCCCCCGCTGAGGCAGTTGAAACTCAATTAAATAAAAATTCAGCTAAAATCCCCAAATTGCAGTGACAGAAAAAATCACCAAACCAAATTTGGTCAAAAAGGAAACTCTCCAATGAGATCCGTGAAAATGATGAAACCATCGACATGGAAGACGAAAATGGTTTCTGTATGACTACTGATCAGCATGTCAAGAAGACAAAAACTATCAAGCAAAATTCTCTGAGCACCGCTACTTAAAAGGACTTGGTGGTCTCACCAAGAAATGGGGGCTCTGTTAACACAACAGAGCCTACATCTCCGGAAATAGTGAATGCGACAGCGACAGCGACAGCTAGCCCAAATGATAGCGCAACGTACGCCGATAAAGTAAAAGCCAAAACACCCCTAAGGTGACCAATAAAACCAAAGACACAGAGCCATCCGCAACCAAACCCCTGTGGCGTAATCACACACGTCCACCCAAAAACGGAAAAAAAAACTCGATTGACAAAGCCCTTCCAGGTTGCTCATGGGAGAGACTAATCTCCAAATCCACAGACAACCATACTTGGAAAATAAAAGTAAAATGCCCTAATAGAGCAACGAAATTAAATCTGATAAGCAAATGGGTAATTATCAATGGCAAAAAATATGAAACCGAGGAATAATGTGTTCTTCCGCAACCCGTTCAGTGTCACAAGTGTCAGAAATTTGGGCACTTGTCACTCAAATGCAATGGGGAGCAACGATGTATGAAATGCGGTGACAAACACATCGCTAAGGCATGTAGTGCTACAACTCTGAAATGCCCCAATTGTGGTGGTCAACACCCCAGCAACTACCGGGGGTGTAGCCACTTCAAAAAAGTTAAAACAAAAATCCAGCTTAAAGCTCTAAATGTAAGTAATGTTGAGAACTCATCTTCCCCTTATTCCACGTGTGCTCTAATGGCTGGCTCGATTTTCAGCATAATGAAGAAACACATGGACACCAGTCTTTCGGACGTTTGCAAAGAGATTAGTAAAACAACCTCTAAGTTATATAATACTCAATTATCTCACACGCTATTAGAAGCGGCCGTCAACAAAATATAATTATGTAACAATATTACAAATAGTAATTAAACTTAAATAAACTTAGTACAGTTATTCCTAAACCATTCATGGATACACTAAAAATAGTCCAGTGGAATGCTCGAAGCGTTAATCAGAAAAACTTGCAAATGTCTTATTATTACAAAATTACGCACGTAATTGGAATTAGCGAAACATGGGTTAAACCAAACAAAAAATTCTCGTTATGTGGTTTTGATATTATTAGAAGAGATCTCCCCGTCCAAAAAGGTGGCGGTGTCGCTCTGCTAATAGGGCAGGAGATTAAATACAAAACAGTACCATGCAACCACCTCAATACTGAAGTGACTGCAGCTGAAATTGAACTTGACCACAAACACGTGGCCATCATATCATATTATAACAAGCTGCAAGCAACAGTAGACAGTAAAGTATTTCAATTCTTTACCAAAAAGTACAAGCACTGCATATTCTTGGGTGATTTCAATTCCAAACACCAGGTATTCGGTTGTCATAAGACTGAGCCTAATGGTGACGCCCTTTTCCACATCATTGAAGAACTCGATCTATTCATGGTAAATAACGATCAAGACATAACATACATGAGCAACAACCCACTCCATCAATCAGATATCCTAGACTTGATTATCACCAGTAAATCACTATCCAGCCAAATGCAAGAAAAATTTGTAGGGGATGATGAGCTAGGCAGTGATCACCTACCGGTTCACGCCACTTTGAAATGTAATACTGGTCCAGCAAGGTATCCTCCCGCGAATAGGAGGAACCTATTGTGGTGAACACCAATACTTATGTCAGAAAAGTTAGTTACAACCTGTTGAGTTGGACGTTTTGTCTGGTACTCGGAATTAGAACAGACCTGATGTGATTTTTCCGTCCGTGATGATTGAGGTACTCACCTGTTGGACGGCGAATTGTCGAGACGTCTGGTTTTGGGATCTGACAACTTGTATTTTATGGTGAGTTTCCACAATTATAGATCAATTCTATAACATCTGGTGACGATGTAAATTGGAAACGCAGGGTTTCACTTGGTAAAAACGGTAATTTTGAAATTTTCATTCACGCTGTGAAACTTGGTCAACTTCACTTCAAAATGAATTTTGAACGGTAAAGTTTATTTTTGAGGGAATCGTTACAAAAGTCCTTACTTTTGTAACATTTGTAACATATCACTTGCATTAATTGAGCTTTGTATGATTTATATGTTGTTTAAATGCTTTGGTCTTTCACAACATTTTGACAGTTAGTTTTGAATTGTTTACATGTTGCCATCTCTCTCGTTACTGTTCCCGTTACCGTTCCCATTACCGTTTCCAGAAACTTGTTCGAACTTCTAGCAAATGATTTTCATAATCTCGTAGTTTAAAATGAAGCCTTATAGCTTTTAAATAAGCCATTATAGAAATACTAAATTCTATTTTAGTAATTTGTACACGTCCAAATGCTAGAATAACTTTGTGAATTTAATCTCCAAAAATTTTGTAAATAAACTTGGTAGTTAATGTAAGGGAGATTACTCTATTTGTAATTCACTTGAATGGTTACAATGAACTAAATACTTGAAGTCTTCTTTTTCTAGATTAAGTGTAGGTCTAGATGTCATATTATAAAATATTTAATTAAATTTGAAAGCACTCACTCATAACCTGTACTTAACTCAGTTTTCAGTTTATGTTAAGCTAATTGGTATAGGTTTTGTTGTATTTCAACACAATGGCACTGAATATTCAGAAATGTTCTGTTGAAGAATTTCAGTTGTTGAGAAATATTGGTCCAGTTAAGACTACAAAACTGAACAGATGCAGACAGAGTAAAGACATACTGACTATTGAGGATCTGGTCAGAGAAACCGGTGTTGATGAAGATACATGGAAGAACATGGTGGACAGTGGTCTTATTTCAATGGAATGTACTCCACAGTCAACATTGCAAACTTTTACAAGTTCTTCTGACGATATATCACCCAGCTTGCAAGGTGATGTTCAACTTATAGATTTCAATCCTTATCGATTGCCGAGTCCTCCAGAAGTACGTCAACCAAAGCCACATTGCTGAACCTACCCAATTTCCACCTCATTTACTTGGTATATTGACAGATATGAAGTGTGAAAT
This sequence comes from Pictodentalium vernedei, assembly GCA_031216915.1. Taxonomy (NCBI): domain Eukaryota; kingdom Metazoa; phylum Mollusca; class Scaphopoda; order Dentaliida; family Dentaliidae; genus Pictodentalium; species Pictodentalium vernedei. The sequence goes on from CM062294.1 coordinate 175,577,250, forward strand.
TCGAAATTTAACACTGAAATATGAAAAAGACAATGAAAATTGGAGGAGGGAAAAAGCTGAGCTGGAGTTGGCAAGGGCTCAGGCAGAGAATGAAGTCAGAGACGTAAGAAGGACATCAGCAAAGGAAATCAAAGAGCTAACAGAAGACTTTAATGCTAAATATACAAAGCTTCTTGTACAGTTGGAGAAGAGCCAGGAAAAGCATGTAGAAGCTTCTAGTATTCCACTTCCAGCTTGGCACAGCCAGACGACTCGAGATGCTGAAACTTTGTCACCAAAATCCAGTAGTCAGTCCTCTTCTGTGAGTAGACAAATTATCAAGCAAGAGATAAAACCTACTCTCTCGGAAACTGAACAATCAGGAAATGTTGCTCAACATCAAGATTGTAGGCCAAAACAAAAGTCTATCTTGCAGAGTACTGGGCAGCAGACTAAAGAGCAAAACCTGCTACTGACAACGCAGGATAAATCAACAAGCACTGATGATGATGGTTATTTTAAAAGAGGAACTCAATTACATAGACCAGATAGAAGATCTCACAGAGAATCAAAGCATAGAAGTCTAAAACATTCCTTGCACCAACATGCAAGTCATCAGTAAAGTCGAAGCAGGTCACTATCCCATAGATGGCATTCCAGGCATCATAGGAGAGATCGTCATTCCAGATCTGATCGATCAAGCCGTAATTCTTCTCGCTCAGATCTAGAAACAAATAAGGGCAGAAACAGAAGATCTAAGGATAGCTCTAATGATCATCATCGACTTAGACGACATCGAAGCGTAAGCTCAAATGCATCTGAATCAAGCAGAGATAGCAGCAGGAGAAGATACAGAAGCTCTTCGTCTCGCTCCTCAGCCAGCTCATACCATCGTAGGCACATATACAATAGGAGTAGAAGTCCAGCCCACCCTAAATTGCCTACATTCAGTGGCAATAAAAATTCAAAATTGGAACCTTTTATCTTCCAATTTGAAAGGATTGCCAAACAGAGGAAATGGGATTCTAACAAAAAGTTGAACAGACTCTATGACTGTCTGTCTGAAGATGCTCTAGAGTATGTGAACATTTTGGAAGGGCATCAATCGTTCAGAACCCTGAAGCATGAATTGAGAAGAAGGTTCAGCACTAAGGAGGCACCGGCTTCAGCTCGAAGACAACTTCAATACTTGAAGCAAAGGGAAGATGAAACCTTGGAGCAATTTTCGCAAAGGGTTCACACAATGACAGTGGAAGGATATCCTGAATCTGATCGACACACCATTGATCAGATCTCCACTGAAGCCTTTTTGCGTGGCTGCAAAGATAAGGAAGCTGTCAGAGTGGTCATGGAGAAAAATCCTTCAAATATCTTCAAGGCACTCAAATACATGAAGGGCACGATTGCAAATCAAAAAGCTATTTTTGGTTATCATTCGACCCAGTCACACTATCATAAGTGTCAGATAGCCTGTTCTGATGAAGAGACAGATTATCAGGTGAAGCAGATTGAAGTGGATCCTGCCATAAAATCACTCGAGAAGCAAGTTAAAGATTTGCAGACAATGATGACTGATATGTCCACCTTGGTGAAAGAAAAACTGAAGACTTCACCAAAATCTGACAGATATAATAAGTCTCCTAGTTTCCAACGTAAATGGAAAAATAAGCCTTTTTACAAAAAACAGAAATTCCAGGGAAATAATTATAACAGAAATTCATCTTCAGGATCCCATTCAGCTAACTGGAGGTCAAAACCACAGGGTCAGCAGGAAGAGAACATGATCCAATCCAAGACTGAATATTTAAACAGCCAAGGACTCAGTGCAGACAAGGCTACCACCTGGTCCAAAAAGTAGGCCTTAATGATGCCAAACCTGATAATGAAATTCCAGAAATTGTTGTACATAGGATAACTGGTATTTCGCTGTTGCTGCCTATTAATGTAAATAATGTAAATACTTTAGCTATTGTTGACACGGCAGCTATGCTCACTCTTATGGATGAGAAATTTTTTAGAGATTCTGGTTTGACAATAACATCTGATGCACAGAGAGTTTGGTTGAAGGGAATTGGTAAACAACCAGTTATGGGGACGGTTGTTCCTCAGATGAAAATGAAACTTAGATCACAAATATTTAAATGGGACATTTGTATTGCACCAATTGAAGATCCATTTATTCTTGGTCTTGATTTCCTCTCTGCCAGCAATTGTATTGTTAATCTGTGCAATAGCACTTTGACCATTGGAGAGGAGGTAATTAATGCTTCTTTTAAAAGACCTGGAGCTGACTCAGATATTACCATTTCCAGAGTAGTGATTAGTCGGACAGTGACCCTACCTCCCAACACTATATCTCTGATAGATATGGAAACAGAACAGCCACTTGACAGATTTTATTTTTGAACCCATGGGACAGCTCAAAGGAATTTTACTGTCATCTTCAGTGGGATCTGGAAAGAAAGTAACAGTAAAGGCCATCAATGATAGCAGTCATTATGTGAGATTGAAGAAAAGTTTGCACATAGGTAATGCTGAAGAGATCATCGCAGGAAGCATTCAAAGTTCCAATAACTTTGGATCTTCCTCAGATGTCAACAGGGATGTTAGTGATTTTTGGTGTCAGAAGTAGGGTGGCTATGAAAAGAATCCTCATCAGAGCTTAGGTGGCTATGAAAGAAAAGAAAGTATTGCCAGCGACAACACCCAGGAAGCAGTTGCAGTTCAAATTTTTTTTGATTTCGAACCTGCTGCTTTAAAGTGTGATGTCTCTGATTCAGATTCAAAGTCTGAAATACTGAATAATGTGACTGTGCAGTTGCCACAGCATCTGAAAGATTTATTTGCTGGCTGCAATGAAAGTCTTGATATGGAGCAGAAAATTAAACTGGAAAAGCTGCTTGTTAATTTTGGAGATGTCTTTGCTCACCATGATTTGGATTTGAGATGTTTGACTGGAGTCAAACATGAAATTAATACTGGAAATGTGCCACCCATCAAACATAAGATGAGAAGGACACCTCTTGGTTTTGAAGATCAAGAATATGGTCATTTACAAAAGCTTTTAGATGCAGGCATAATACAACCTTCGATGTCAGATTGGGCATCTGCACCAGTGTTGGTACGAAAAAAAGATGGAAGTGTCAGATGGTGCATTGACTTTAGATGGTTAAATGCAAAAACGGTAAAAGATAATTATTCACTCCCATTGATAGAAGACTGTCTTGATACATTACAGGGTACAAAGTATTTTTTTTTCAACCTTGGATATGGCATCAGAGTATTACCAGATTGCAATGAATGAACCCGATAGAAAAAAACAGCTTTTATTACCAAGTATGGATTGTACGAGCACACAAGAATGACTTTTGGTGTGTGTAATGCCCCTGCGACATTTCAGCGTGCGATGCAGCTTGTATTGCGGGGTTTGACCTGGAACAAATAACTCTTCTATCTCGACGATATAATTGTACTGGGTTCCACTTTCGAAACAGCTTTACTCAATCTGGAGCATGTTTTTCAACATTTTTGTGATTACAATCTTAAATTGAAACCAAAAAAGTGCCAGCTGTTTAAAGAGGAAATTGAGTTCTTGGGCAAACTAGTTAATAAAGATGGTGTTTCTGTAATACCAAGTAAGATAGAGACTTTGGAGAAATGGACCATGCCCAGAACACAGCAAGAACTCATGTCATTTGTTGGTTTTATCAATTACCATAGAGATCACATTAAACATTTTGCCAATCTTACTGCTCCTCTTTATGAACTTACAGCTCTGAAAAGAACATTTGAGTGGTCCAGAGATCATCAAGAGGCTTTTGATAAGTTGAAGAAAATCATGACATCTCCACCATTGTTATCCTATCCATCAAAAACTGGTCTTTCTGTGCTGGACACTGATGCTTCCAATAAAGCTATTGGTGTAGAACTAACACAAATTCAGGAAGGAGAATCCAAAATTATAGGATATGCCAGTCATGTGTTGCTCCTAGCACAACGAAAGTATTGCACCACTCGAAAAGAACTATTAGCAGTGGTAAAGTTTTGTCGACATTATTGTCATTATTTGCTTGGAAGACCATTTATTGTTCGCACAGATCATAATAGTCTTGTGTGGATGATGCGCTTTAAGAATGTAGAAGGGCAATTGGCACGATGGATAGAGGAAGTCTCACAGTATGACATGAAAATCATTCATCGTCCTGGGAAACAACACAGCAATGCTGATAGTTTGTCACGAATTCCGGACAGTTTCCCAGAATGTAGTTGTTATAATGCTGGAAGCAAACCAGAAAATCTGCCTTGTGGTGGATGTCACTACTGCAAGAGAGCTCATCAACAATGGGAGAGGTTTACAAAAGATGTCGATGATGTGGTTCCTCTGGCTGTCAAACAGATTCCTCAAAATAATCAAGTCATTGATGAACCTACATCAAGTACTGCTGGAATTGATGAGAATACTTTAAGTATTTCTAGAGTATCCTGGCTCACACCTTATACTTGTCAGGAAATTCAAGACCTACAGAGGCAAGATAGAGATTTGAATAAAATTATTTATTGGTTAGAGAATGATATTTCTCCTCAAAAACAAGAATTATATCTGAGTAGTCGTAGTGTAAAAGCATTATGGCTGTGTCGTTCCCAACTACAGTTTCAGAATGGAGTTCTTGTTTACAGATGGGAACATCAACTGGACAGAGAATTTGTACTTCTGGTTCCAGAATCTTTAAAACAAGAAGTTTTGTATTACTGCCATAACGTTAAACCTGCTGGACATTTGGGACAAACTAAGACATTGCAGCAACTGAAAAAGTCATTCAAGTGGTACGACATGTCCGCGGACTGCAAAGCATATGTACAGTCTTGTAAAATCTGCAACATTCAGAAGAAGCCCAATGTCACCCCACGAGCCCATCTTAAATCCCACCATGCTGGATTTCCAATGGAGAGGGTGCACTTGGATGTACTTGGACCTTTTACCATATATTTGTGTATATTTAACCGTTGGTCTACACCCTCACATGATTACAGCACGATCAGTAGATAGTTATTCAACACAAATTGAGTCTTATATGAGACTCCCTGATTGTGTAGGCTTAGGGGAAGTTGGTATAGACATGACCACCACTTGTAAATGTAGACCCCGTTGTAACAATGTAGTGGCATGTACGAAAAGTAAATTTGTGTCGCAAGAGAAGTTCTTGCATGAAGTACTCCCCTTGGCTAAAAAGTACAGTAAAACTGTTGTCATCCACTGTAGGGATGATGGTAATGGCGAAGTGGCTAAATGTGTTCTTCAAGTTTTTGAGGATTTGAAATTGCAGAATTTAAAAGTGCATAGGCATTGTTTCATGGGAAACATGGATGAGCTTGCTGCTTGGCAACAAAAGTTGCCAAACTGCAAGTTCGGTTTTACTGGTAGCATTTTCAGGGATAATGCTACTTTGGAAGCTATTTCGGGGTTACCTGTAGAAAAGATTCTTTTGGAATCAGATACCCCATATCTTTCACCTCTTCGCCATTGCCCTATCAACACACCTTGGATGTTGATGCCGGTAATTGACCGCATCAGTTACATAAAGAATGTTCCAAAAACAGTTTTGGTTTCATTAGCAAACCAAAATGCTTGCCATCTATATGGCAGGGATCTGTGCTAGAGGTTAAACAAATTTTGCCAGGAATGTAAATTTGTAGAAATTGTAAATTCTGTAAAATGACAGATTATTCATTCATTTGTGTTGAATATTCAAAAGTCCTCTACTTTTGGATCTTGAAACATCTCTTCGATTTATTATCAGGTGTTCAAAAGTTCCATACTTTTGAATCTTCTGGTACATTTTGATAAAATGTTCATATGATGTTTACACTTTAGCACAGAACTGTTTGAATAAAACATGGAACATTATAAACTATTTTATAAGTAGTAAATTCGTGTTTGCTTCATAAGAAAGCTTTGTCGGTCCAGGGCGTTGTTTGTTTAAAAAAAAAAAGAAAAAAAAGAGTAAAACCAGTGTACTTTTGGGTACTTAACAGTTACGCCAGTTTGTAAAAAACACATTGAAAATTTCTGACATGACCACTGCTTGAGGTAAAATGCCTCCTTCCTGGGACAAAAGTTCTTACTTTTGATCATTTGTCAAAACAATCGTCTTGTAAAAATTAATTTGTGGTTGACCAACTTGGTTAATTGGCGTAACTGTCTATTTTTATTGGTGTTGCTTGTTGGTTTTGGAAAATCCACATATGTTTTGCATTTCTTGCACAATTAACTCCTAACCAAAATCAGGTAATGTCGCTGTCCAAATGGAACGGGGAGGAATGTGATGAACACCAATAATTATGTCAGAAAAGTTAGTTACAACCTGTTGAGTTGGATGTTTTGTCTGGTACTCGGAGTACTCCACTGTAATTAGAACAGACCTGATGTGATTTTTCCGTCCTTGATGATTTAGGTTCTCACCTGTTGGACGGCGAATTGTCGAGATGCCTGGTTTTGGGATCTGACAACTTGTATTTTATGGTGAGTTTCCACAATTATAGATCAATTCAATAACACTATCAAAAATTGACTGGAACCTCTTCAGAAACATTATCGGAGTAAAAATAGGCAAGGCAAATGACCCCTTAAATGCTCATGAACTAGAAAAAGGCTGCACCCATCTTAATGAGGTTATCAACAGTACACTAGATGGAATTTGTCCCAAGCAAACAGTAAAGACATGGATAAACAGAATAACCCAAACAACTCTTCAAATAATCAAACAAAAAAGAAAAGCCCTCCGGGCTTACCAATCAGAGAATGATCAAATGAAAAGAGCAGAACTTAAAACTGCATATAATCGCCTACATGGAGAAGTAAAAAAGGCCATAGCTAACGACAATCGCGTGAGATGGGAAAAAGCAACAGAAAACCTAAATGGGCTGAGAGAACCTAAGAGGTTCTGGGATACATTTAAAACTCTTACTGGCCAAAAGAGCAAAAGTGCCAATAATAATGCGCTGAAGACTAGCGATGGAACTATGGCCATGGATGACAAGGCAAAGGCCAGCGCTTTTGCTGAACTTCTAAAGAAAGTGCATCGTCCACAAGAAGGGAACAGATATGACAACGATTTTAAGGTAAAAGTTAATAAGATAACAACTCAATTTTCAATGAACCGAACTTCGACCAAAGGCATGAAAACAGGGACAACCATGAATTAACCGAACCAATAAGTGTAGAATAGATCATGGGTATAATCAGAAAATGCAAGTCATCTTCGTCCCCAGGAGAGGATGAAGTCTCTTACAAAATAATGAAACAGTGCCCCAACATCTTCTACTGCAGACTTACCAAACTCCTAAACTGCTGTCTCTCCTGTGGGTACTTCCCAAAATGTTGGAAAGTGGCCACAGTAGTCATGATACCTAAACCCGACAAAGACCTTACCAACCCTTCTAACTATCACCCAATCAGCTTGCTTAGCTGTGTTGGAAAAATATTTCAGCGGATTCTCACTTCGAGACTTCGCAGCTATCTCGAATCAATCAACTTTTTCAACAAATGGCAAAGAGCATATAGGAGTCAGAAAGAGGGAATCAAACACGTATATAGACTGGTCGATTATATGAAAACAGCATTTAGTCAAAACAAAACAGAACAGCGCTTTTCTTAGATGTAGAAAAAGAGTTCGACTCGGTATGGCACAATAGCGTGGGAAATAAACTAGCGAAAATGGGATTACCCACTAAAATTCTGAGGATCATATCATCATTTCTAACTAACCGAAAAAACAAGGTGAGGGTTAATCGCTGAGATGTCAGAGGAAGTAATACTCGAAGCGGGAACTCCACAAGGGTCGGTTCTAGGTCTGCTTCTTTTCATAATATATGTGAATGACATAGAAAAAGTAGGGAAAATTGCAGTTCTCAGACGACAAAGGCATTTGGATGGCCAGCAAGTCCCGAAACATAATTAAAAATCATCTACAGGATACCATTCGCGATCTTGAGAGCTGGTGTGCCCTGTGGCGCATCAAACTCAATGCCGCCAAAACTCAAAAAGTCACGTTCTTCAAGAAACAAAGGAAAAAACAGTCCCCAGTATCGATCTCCAGTTATACGATCACAAATTAGAAGCAAACAAAGAGGCCAAATTTTTACGATTTATCCTAGATAGCAATCTCATTCTAAACAGTCACGTAAACTCCATTACAGTTAGAGCTACTAAATGTATCAATTTTCTGAAGATGATCAGAGGTAGAAATTGGGGAGCAAACAAAGATGTGCTTCTCAAGCTCTACAAAACATTTATACGTCTGGTACTAGAATAGGGTGCCATAATAACAAGTGACCTGAGCAAAACCAACATTCAGAAGCTACAGAGGGTTCAAAATTATGCCCTGCATGTGGCACTATGCGAACCGAAATTTACACCGATAAAGGAACTTCATGAGCTAGCAAAAATAGAAACTATTGATACGCGATTAAATGACCTACAAAACAAAACCCTCAATAGACTCCAAGATAGTGAATTAATGGTTGAGCTGAACGAACACCGATCCCTTAACAGAAAAACAAAATAAGTTTCCAGAAAAAAAAATAAATAAAAAAAAAAAAAAATTATACAACATAACTAAATTGCGTGGAGTCAGTGAGGATTGCCTCGCTACTCATTGAGAACTTTAGGATAGAGTCTGTGAGGACTGCCTCGCAACTCTGCTGAAGCGCGATTGAAATGCGTTTAATAAGATCTAAAAAACAAAACCCTCCACATACTCCAGGATAGTGAATCAATGGTGAAGCTGAACGAACACCGAACCCTTAACAGAAAAACAAAATAAGCCACAGTAAATTAAAATTACTCAATAGAATTAAACTGCGTGGAGTCAGTGAGGATTGCCTCGCTACTCATTGAGATCTTTAGGATTGAGTCTGTGAGGATTACCTCGCAACTCTGTGTGTGGGGAGGGGGCTCCGAAGAAACACACCCCTTACCCCATCCATAGCAACAATCACACAACAGTCACAATATACAATAGCGGGTATCTATCTTTCTCTCTACCTATAACTTTTATAATTGAACATTCTCAAATTTTCTTGCAACACTCTTATCAAGAAGGCGCATGGAAATGGTAGACAAAGCATAGGAGGAATTGGTGCAATCTACCTGTCTGCACCATACACAAGAAACCACCAAACACCAGGCAAGGATTAAAACAAGCTTGTCTGGCTGGGGACGAGTGTACATTTTATATAAATAAACATTTGAATGAAGATTTAACAGCCCCTTTAAGGGCTTGAGGGAGTGTGTCTGTGAGAGGGTGTTTTTTCTTTTTTTTTTGATGGGGTGGGGTGGGGGGGGGGGTCATTTGGAATTCCAGAAGGATAACCAGATACCTCATAATCACATACGGCATCCTATCTCCCAGAAGGCTTGATGGATGACTCCCGGTTTTTCAGAACTAAACTGTTGGAGTTATCAGCACTCCTTTTTTGTAACCGCTATGGTCATATACCGGGGCCGCTACCAAACCGGCGTTGCTGTTTGGTTTTCTTTTCTCTTCTTTCCTTAAATTTGCCATCGCACAACGTTATATTCTGGCTCGCCACCATGGTGGGACTCAAACCTCTACCATCGCCGAGCTGGAACCGAATAGAGCCCACTCTCTAAAAGTCTTAATGGCGTTGAGGGATTGAGTATTGACAATCTATCACTCCAATGTAAACTGCCGGGAATTTTAACCTAGTGCATATTCAGACCCGATTTGAGGCAATAGGAAAGCTAGGCCTGTGTGATCCAGGTGAAATAAAATAAGGTTAACCGGGTCGCAAGGGATTTGTAAATCCCACATCGTCCCTGCGCTCCTTCGGCGTGCTAAAACCTTTCATTCATTCAGTATCAATAAGGTTAACCGGGTCGCAAGGGATTTGTAAATCCCACATCGTCCCTGCGTGCCTTCGACGCGCTAAAACCTTTATTAATCAGTATCATCTTATCTTATTTCACAATGCCTGATTCTGCAGAGTTTCGATCTATCACACAGGAACACCGATACTGCCTCTGAAGCGATGGAGATGTCATTGGATGACCCAGACCTGCCGGGTGACAGATGAATGAATACGACTGGGACAGGCATAAGCTTCTACAAATGGGATGCACCCATACCGTCCCCAAGCCGAACCGTCCCCACACTATTTTACCCAAACCGTCCCCAACTATTTTACCCAAACCGTCCCCTGGGTCAGTTACTCCAGTTGGCCGACGTAATCCGAACCGTCCCAAGACCTAACCGTCCCCCCTATTTTACCCAAACCGTCCCCACTATTTTACCCAAACCGTTCCCAGTTGAATACATGGCGAAGTTACTGTGTTTAGTTAGGTCTACTCGTAATTTATGACTAACAAGACTGAACTTTGTGATTTATTTCACGGATGAATGAACGAATTTCCCAAAGACATTGACTTGTTAAGCTGTCGACTCGGACTGGACTACCTCGTTTCTCAACTACCTCATTTCTCAGCTACCCAGTTTCTCGCCAACTACCTGACTATCTTATTTATTTATTTATTTATTTATTTATTTATTTATTTTTATTTATTTATTTATTTATTTATTTATTTATTTATTTATTTATTATATTGGCCTCTATAAAGGGGTGCATAAATGAATGAATAGATAAATAAATAGACTGCGTTGCATGTATTTTTTTTCTGCCAAGCATTTAGTTATTCCTGTTGGTGCATTATATAGGAGACGAAACCTTGTTTGTTGTAAGGCCACACGGGAACTCCAAGCAAAACGAGCAGGTTAGTTGTATAATTATATATATATATATAATGGCGAGAAACGAGGTGGTTGAGAAAATTCGTTCATTCATCCGTGAATGAAGGAATAACTAAATATATGGCAGAAAAAACATGCAACGCCGTCTATTTATTTATTTATTCATTCATTTATTCACCCTTTATAGAGGCGAATAAATAAATAAATAAATAAATAAATAAATAAATAAATAAATAAACGAGGTAGTCCAGTCCGAGTCGACAGCTTCTGTCCACTCCAAGCATGCATACGTCGCAATTAAAGATGTACACTCCCGATCTTCCTTCTCGACTCGGCATTTTCCGACTCGGACTCGGCGATTCAACGACCTCTGGAAGAATCGGACCATGAGTGGTTGGAAGAATCGGACCTCGGATAATATTCGATGAGCATGGACAGCAGGAGTGAATTTTGGAAGAATCGGACCTCGAGTAATATTCGTTGAGCATGGGCAGTAGAAGTGAATGATAACAGAAGAACGTTTGAAGATAAAATTCTTTTTTATTTTTTCACATATATATCTTTATATTTTTTAACCATTTTTTGAGCAATAATAAACAACAATAACAATAAATGAGTGACATTATATGTACAAAATTTAAGTTATATAGGGGCAAAAATCTTACTACAATCCTTCAACAACCTGCTGGTGGAAATTGCATTTTTGTTGTATTTTTCCCACACTTACACTTCTCTTAGTTCAGAGACCATGGTCCGCTCCGGTCGAGTGATGTTAAATGAGTCCGTAATTGATGCTGCATCCATGTTGAACTGAATATCAAATTTACAAGTGTAATTAGCTTCAAAGAATGATTGCCGACCAAACCTGTTCACCATTTGAAAACATCACTGATTAGTAAATCATTGAGTTCTTGATCAAAGAGCTATGAACCACAAAATAAATACGGCATTATCAAAACACCGCTGATCTCATGTAACAAAATAAAATTTCCCTACCTTTTGGCTCACCCCGTTTTGACTTTTCTATATATTTATTTTACAACGAGAGAAGCTTGCCTGCTTGGCAGAGTGGGCTCTGCTTAAACAAGATCCGTCCCAGCATACCGACGTAACACGCCCCCCCCCCCCCCCCCCCCGCGTCGGCGGCTGGACTGTAAGAGAAGAAAACTAATATAGTCATTGAGTGGGCAAGAGAGGTGGGGTCGAACCTCAATCTTCAGTCCCAGCGCGCCTTCAGCGCGCGAACACTTCACGCACCATTTCTTCAGTCAACTACCCGAGATCCAATTCTTCCAAAAATGGTCCGATTCTTCCAACCACTCGGAGTCCGATTCTTCCAGGGGCCGATTCTTCCAGAGTCCGATTCTTCCACAAAAAGGTCCGATTCTTCCAGGGTCCGAGGGTGCGATTCTTCCTGTATTCGATTCAACTACCTCTTTTAGTGACTTGAAAGTGATAAATTATCAATAAAGTCTACAAAAATATGTTATCACAACCAAGGTTTGGTATATATATTCCCCTGTCACCGAGACATAATATATGTCAGAATTGCACCCATGCCTGTCATATGAAGATTTTAATAATAAAGAAACATTCCGACTCGGCTTTTTTTCGACTCGAACTACCTCTTTTAGTGACCACCTTATTAAGAGCCATTCAGTAATGACTACCGGCCTGGCAATTAATACCGAACTGATTATCATTATTGAAGGGCTGTTAATAAAGCGAATTGCCGAAAAATTACTTCGACTTCATCTATTTACTTCACATTTACTGGTATAAATTTCTTACAGCATTCAATTTTTTTCCTCAGACAATTCGCTTTATTAAGAGCCGTTCACTAATGACTACCGACCTGGCAATTAATGCCGAACTGATTATCATTATTGAAGGGCTTTTAATAAAGCGAATTGCCGGAAAAATTACTTCGACTTCATCTATTTACTACGGTGGCTGATTTAGGACACTCAAATATTTATTTTTATCTCGTTATAACGAGATACGATCTCGTTATAACGAGATACGATCTCGTTACAACGAGAAAACATCTCGTTTTAACGAGATACTATCTCGTTATAACGAGAAAACATCTCGTTATAACGAGAAAGTATCTCGTTATAACGAGAAAAGATCTCGTTATAACGAGAAAAGATCTCGTTATAACGAGAAAAGATCTCGTTATAACGAGATCTTTTCTCGTTATAACGAGACCTTTTCTCGTTATAACGAGAAACACTCCCACCCCTCTCCTTCCCAAAGCATCCCACCAATACCCGCGAAATACCTACCCTCCCCCTCGCACATGTTGTAAAAGATAATTACGACAAGTGTATTTAACGTTCATACTAATAGAACAAGGGCAGGGACGTGAGAAGGTAAAAATATTGGGAGAGGGGTATCAAGGCGGAGATCCATGCAAAAGGGGCGCCCATTGTGCTGACAGTATCATGATTCGAGTCGCGCAGTGGCGATCACCAGATGTGGTATCCCCTTCTCGTTGGCGGGGTCCGGGGGCCCTTCCCTCGGAAAATTTTGAAAAATATGAAGGCCAAAACTCTATTCTCAGTGATTCTGAGGCCGCTGTGACACTACCAATTCGAATTCTCTGCTCGTTTCGTAATTAGGCGCGCTTCTGAATTTATCCTCTTGGTTAACTTTCTTCGTTTGTGTTTTGTTTTGGACTGACTTCAAACATCTCCACGAGTTTAATCGGGACCATGGGTTAATAATTTTTTTTTTTTATTGAAGAGGTGGGGTGGGGGTGGTAAATACCCCCTACCGCCCCCCTTACCCGGTTTTAACGCCACTGAGAAAGGATGAAAAACAGAAAAATGAGATGGAATTCACACAGACAAATTAAACAACAAAAGCGTAATAAACTTACTGCCACCCCTCCCCACACTCTTCCCTCCACACACAATGAGAGATTTATTTATTTATTTATTTATTTATTTATTTATTTATTTATTTATTTATTTATATCAAATTTATATCATTCGGCATTGTAGCACACATATTGTCATTCTGTTATTCAATACAGTGGATTTTATACAATGGATTTTATATTTCATTATTCATTATGGATAGGTCGTCTCCTGCTCAATATATTTCGACTTTAGGAATAAAGGTAGGTCGTATATATTCTTCTTTAAAAAAATATTCTGGAAAAACTCTTAATATAAAAAAAAACACAACGAAATGAACTAAAAAAAAATATTTTTTAAAGTTATTTTTCAACTCTCAAGCTCAGAAATGTTTTACCAAAAGTGGGAACATTCGGCCTCAAAAGTGGGAACATTGAACATTCGACCTCGACTGGGGCCGAATGTTCCCGGAAAAATACATGGGGCCGAATGTTCCCGAGGCCGAAAAGACCCGGACCCGTCTTAATAATGCACTCGGCAATTTAAGTTAAATTGAAGTGAAGTAAATAGATGAAGTCAAAAGTAATTTTTCGCTTTATTAACGGCCCTTCAATAATGCAAATCAGTTCTGCATTAATTGCCAGGCCGGTAGTCATTATTGAACGGCTCTTAATAAAGCGAATTGTCTGAAGAAAAAAAATGAATGGTGTAAGTAATTTATACCAGTAAATGTGAAGTAAATTACGGTGGCTGATTTAGGACACTCAAATATTTATTTTTATCTCGTTATAACGAGATACTATCTCGTTATAACGAGAAAACATCTCGTTATAACGAGAAAGTATCTCGTTATAACGAGAAAAGATCTCGTTATAACGAGAAAAGATCTCGTTATAACGAGAAAAGATCTCGTTATAACGAGAAAGTATCTCATTATAACGAGAAAAGATCTCGTTATAACGAGAAAACATCTCGTTATAACGAGAAAAGATCTCGTTATAACGAGAAAGTATCTCATTATAACGAGAAAAGATCTCGTTATAACGAGAAAACATCTCGTTATAACGAGAAAAGATCTCGTTATCTCGAGATAAAATCACGTGACTCTGATGACTTGAAACATATCGCCCCCACCACCAAAACAGTTTATATATCTCGCGGGTGTTTTCAATATTCTGGATGTATTACACGGGAAAAACACCTACCCACCCCCACCCCCAAGCATCCCAACCATGTCCGTGAAATCCGCTCCTCTCCCTCGCACATGTTGTCAACGATAATTACGATAAGCGCATATAACTCTCATACCAATAAACACAGAAAATGAGATGGAATTCACACAAACAAATGAAACAACTATAGCGTAATAAACTCGCTGCCCCCCCCCCCCCCGCCCCTCCCCCACACCGTATGTGGAACACTTTTTCGACACACGGCACTCAAAACACGAGTATAGCCTCAGCCCCAAAACAGTGTACATATCTTATGCGTGTGTTTAATACTGTGGATGTAATACACGGGAAACACTCCTATCCCTCTCCTTCCCAAAGCATCCCACCAGTGCCCGCTAAATACCTCCCCTCCCCCTCGCACATGTTGTAAAAGATAATTACGACAAGTGTATTTAACGCTCATACTAATAGAACAAGGACAGGGACGTGAGAAAGTAAAAATATTGGGAGAGGGGTATCAAGGCGGAGATACATGCAAAAAGGGCGCCCATTGTGCTGACAGTAGCATGATTCGAGTCGCGCAGTGGCGAGGTGGGGGAGAGCACAGATGTGTATCCCCTTCTCGTTGACGGGGTCCGGGGGCCCTTCCCTAGGAAAATTTTGAAAAATATGAGGGCCAAAACTCGCGTTCTCAGTGATTCTGAGGCCGCTGTGACACTACCAATTCGAATTCTCTGCTTGTTTCGTAAATAGGCAAGCTTCTGAATTTATCCGTTTGGTCAACCTCTTCGTTTGTGTTTTGTTTTGGACTTCAAACATTCCCACGAGTTTAATAATTTTTGTTTGGGGGTGGGGGTGGTAAATACCCCCCCTACCCCCTACCCCCCTACCCCCCCCCCCCCCCCCGGTTTAACGCCACTGATAAAGGATGGAAAACAGAAAAATGAGATGGAATTCACACAGACAAATTAAACAACAAAAGCGTAATAAACTTACTGCCACCCCTCCCCACACTCTTCCCTCCACACACAATGAGAGATTTATTTATTTATTTATTTATTTATTTATTTATTTATTTATTTATTTATTTATTTATTGGAATTTGACGACTCTTTCAGCAGCCAGGGTCATGTCGTGTAATGTAGTTCTACGGGTGGAGGAAGAACCGAAGAATCGGAGAGAACTACTGAGCAGCGGCGAGCAACCGTCGAACTCTTCAACGTACTAACCCGGCAGAATTTGAGTTTCGAATAGAGTTCTAACGTAAGTTGAAGACGACAGTATATAGCTTCACAAAAGTGACTTTAAACACCAATAAATAATTAAATAAATTCCCTATACCAGTGATGACTACAGTCGTCATGCTTCATATTCCATGGTCAGCTCAATCTGTCAGGGAACAAAATGAGAAGTTTATTGAAAAACTTAGTGCTGAAGCGGCATTGGGGGGAGGGGGGGGCACCCCATCCAATAACATTGACCCCCACCCCACCCCCACAAAAATCAAACTGCCACTTATAATTCCCAAACCTCCCTTCTCTCAAGATGCCCAATGGGAGGGCGTACCTCCCAAACTCTCCGTCCCCTGCCTCAAAACTCGAGACATGCCCGTGGTATGTCGTTCAATAAGGTTTTCGTGGGGAAAACCATTTGGGAAATGGTGGGGCTGCCAAGTATAACATACGGTACGGAAGTGGTACCCCTAAACCAGAAAAAAGAGCTTGGAAATCCTGCAGAACGATGCAGGCCGATGGATAACGGGGTCGAGTAATGCCGCAGCGCTAGAAGCAATCAGGGGTGAGCTTGGGTGGATGAGGATCAAGGACAGGATAGACCTGTTGAAGCTCGGTTATCTTAATTATTTGGTAAATCTCCCCGACAGCCGATGGTGTAAAGTAATGTTCCTGAGAATTTTCAACTCAAATATCAAAACGGGGTGGATGATCCAAATGAGGGAGCTGGTAGAGAACTACTCATTGGAGATCTCGGACCTGGACGTTGGGGCAAACCAGGGTAAAAAAATCGTCAGAGAAAGGGTTGTGGAAGATTGTAACCGTAATTGGCGAGAGGGGGTCAAATCAAAGAGGTCTTTGGGTGGCCTGCGTGATAAAGAGAAACCAGGTTTTGAAAAGTACCTTGATGGCACCTTTGGGGGGTCACTGTTGTTCAAGCTGAGGTCGCGATCCCTGGAGCTGAGGGGAAAAATTGGGAAAGACGGTGAAAGGGAGTGCCAGATGTGTAACTTGGACATGGTGGAGACCCTGGAACACTTTCTTCTTGAATGCCCAAAGTATCAGCCTAAAAGAATGAGATTCACTGGGAGTATAATGGGGAAGTGGGATGGGAGAATGAAGGACATGTGGTTAGGGGGAGACTCAAAGGAGAGGGTTAATATGCTAATCGGAGAGATTGGGAAGAATGGGACAAGGGATATCATCAAGCAGTTCGTCTCCGAGTGTTGGGAGGAGAGGAGAAGCGTGGGAATAGGGAGGCAGTTGGGAGTACAGGGGTAACCATGGCCTTCTCGTCCGAGAACCGCGACAAATCAGCGGCTGGCCAAAGTGTTATTATTATATTATCATTGGATTCTGTATAATATTTGTAATCACGAATGGTAAGTGCACGACGGGTGTTCAGACGGAGGTAAGTATGGGTGTTAAGGGAGGTCTGGGGGAGGTGAGTCGAGGGGTGCAGGTGGGGGAGAGTGAGGATACGGAGGCGTGCAGACAGTGTAATATGAGGTATGGTGGTGGTCGGTCAATGGAGAGTAGTGGGGTATGTGCGAATTGCAGGGATATTTTACAGTTGTTAGAGAAGTGTGTTGGATTCGAACGGGAGATTGCAGAGCTGAGAGGGAGGTTGGGGAGGGCCGGTGTATCTGGAGTTACCCCGTTGAAGGTTACCTACGATGGTGAGGTTGAAGGTCGTTGTGGACTCAGGGAGGAAACTGGGAAGCAGGGAACGTGGGGGAATAATGCTTGATGTGGGGGGTGTAACTGAGGAGGGGGGTTCTAGTAGGAAAATTCGGAAGGTGGCGTCAGGTCAGGGCTGCGTCGAGTCCGGAAGACAGAGTCGGCGTAAGGCTGCCAAGGTTGCTAGGCGGTGTTTAGAAAACAGGTTTAGTGTTTTAGACTCAGACACCCCTGGGGACGAGAGTGAGGGGGGAAGTGTGGGTGGTGAGATGGTTGTTGATGATGATAGGCCAGACGGGGTAAGGAGGGCGGTCAAGAGAAAGAGGGGGGGGGGGCAGGAGCTTGCAAAACGAGAGGAGGTGCAGATGATATAGGAACTGGGACCAGAAGAAGAAAATTAGTTGTAGCGGGGAGCAGCATTGTACGTGTGATTGACAATGTAGTTTGTGGACCTGATAGTTCCAATCGAACAGTCTTGTGCTTTCCGGGGGCGAAGGTGGAGGATCTCAGGGACCGGGTAGATGGCATTGTGGCAGGGTCAGGACCGGAACCGGTAGTGGTGGTCCATGTGGGGACCAACAATATCAGGGAGAGAAAGTCAGTAAGTTTGGTGGAGTCGTATAGAGGCTTAGTCGGCAAACTGCTAAGTAGGAATGCAAGGGTAGTCGTATCCGGGGTCCTTCCTGTCCTTGGATGTGGGGACGAACGGAACTCAAGGATTTGGGCCCTAAATGAAGAGTTGGAGGACTACTGTGTTGATCTGGGAATACCCTTTATCGACCATTGGGACACGTTTTGGAGCAATGGGAGCATGTACGGGTGTGACGGGCTGCATCTTAGCAGGGTGGGGAAACGGGTATTGGGGGATAAAATTCTACGGGTAGCAGAGCCTTTTTTGGAGAGGAGCGGGGTGGGAGGTCAGAGGCAAGTATAACTAGAGTGGACATAGGTGGGGTAATCAAGAGTGAGGGGGACAGAATAAGTTTACCAAGACTAGCGCCAGAAAACAATGGGCCCAGTAGGCGGAAGCCAATGAACCTCGGTACCCTGAAAGTGGGTTATAGCAACATCCAGGGTCTCCACCGGAAAGTAAGTGAAATTGCTACATTGATAGAGGCAGAGGAGTTTGATGTCATGGGCTTAAGCGAGACGTGGGTAAGACACGAGGAACGGGTAGACCAAGTAAGCGGGTGTGTGTGGATAGGTGTAGGGCGAACGGAAGGCCAGAAAAGGGGGGGGGGGTAGGCATGTACATTAAAGAGGATTTAAAACCGTCGCTGATCACAGATCTGGAAGATATCATCACCTCGGCTGAGGTGTCAAAAGAAATTGGATGGGTAAAGATCAGTCTGAGAAACAAAAGCATTGCCCTTGGGATTGTGTACTGTGCGGTGGAGGGAAGTAAACCCGAGTGGAATGACTCGATATACTCAACACTAAGGTCCAATATCACTGAACTAGAAAACAGGGGGCTCGGTATAATTCTGATGGGCGACTTTAATGGACACATAGGTGATAAGGAAGAAGGCATAGAGGGTGGGGACAAGAAAGTCAACAGGAATGGAAGGAAGCTGTTGAACTTCACAAATGAGCTCGGTCTGAAGTTTCTGAACAGGGACGCTAGATGTAAGGGGAAATGGACCTGGGAGAGAAACGACCGAAAATCAATAATTGACTACATTCTCACAGATATGAATTTATGGAGGGAGGTGATAGGGGTAGAAGTGGACGATGAGGAAAAAATGGAGTTGGATAGTGATCACAACTTGATTACAGTGACGATGAGGGCCAAAAACCTAGAGAAAAGCAAAGGAAGCTTCAAGGAGGTTTGGGAACTCAAAAAGGATGCCGACTGGGCGAAGTTCGAAGAAAAACTGAAACCAAAGCTTGCAGCCGTACACAAGGGGGGCAGTGTCCAGAAGATGGCCGACGCCATAGTTGCGAGCCTAGTGGAGGCAGGGAAGGAAAGTGTAGGAAAGATTAGGGTGCCAACACGGGAACTTGGGTACAGAGTGAACGAAGAACTGAAAAGGGCCATAAAGGTTAGAAAAGCTAAATGTGCTGCATACAGGAGAAGTAGAAAACTTAAGGGGGTGGAAAGCAATGCGGCCATGGTAGCAAAGGAAGAATACCAACAAGCACGAAATAAAGTAAACAAGATTAAAGACGACAACCGGAGAGTGCTAAATAGCAGTCTTATTAGGACGATAAGAACGACAGGGGGTCGAGTTCGAGCGTATTTTGAAAATGGGTGAACAAACGTAACAAAGGGAATATCCCACAGAGCATTAAAGTTCATGGCAGAGTTACAGAAGAGCGAGAGCAAATCGCATTAGAACTAGTCAAGCACTGTGAAAAGGTAAACGATAAGCGATGGGGAACCCACCAGAGTGTCCGAACCAGGTCGAGGAAAATCTATCGAAATTCGTGTGCAGCGAAATCAAAACTGAGGAGGTGCGAAGGGTCATCTCGAAATTAAGGAATGGAAAAGCGGGAGGGGTGGGCGAAATTCCTAACGAGTTCATCAAAAAAGGGGGAGAGGAACTCTTGGAAAGCCTAACTGCCCTATTCAATTTAGCCATAGAAAACAAGAGGTCCCAAAGGAGTGGAGGGAAAGTAAAGTGACATTTATTCACAAAAAGGGGGAAAAAGACGACTTGGATAACTATCGAGGGATCTCTGTCAGCAGCAACATTGGAAAAGTCTTTTGTAAAGTCCTGTATGGGAGATTAGAGGTGATCGAAGAGAAGGGTTTCTTGGGAGAAATCCAGAATGGCTTCAGGAAGGGAAGGAGAGTCACTGACCATCTTTTCACGCTATCCCAAATGATAGAATCCGCGAAAGCAAAAAAGAAAAAGATGTTCATGGCCTTTTTGGATGTTAAAAAGGCATATGATAGAGTATGGAGGGAGGGTATGTGGCGCAAGCTGGAGGCTCTGGGCTTGGGGGGAGAGTTTGTTGGGATTATGAAAACATTATATAAAAATGTACAGAGTGAACTTAGCCTGGGAAACATTACAACAAAACGTGTGCCTATGGAGATAGGCCTAAAACAGGGGTGTATCATTTCGCCAATTCTTTTTGCATTGTACATCAAAGGTTTAGGAGATGAACTCCTGCATAGCGACGAGGGGGTTGCAGTTGGTGACTTGAAGATCCCAGGGCTATTTTTTGCAGACGATATGGTGCTAGTGTCAGAAAGCGAAGAGGGGCTTGCGAAGATGCTGGGAATTGTTGGGAAATATGGGAGCAAATGGAGACTCGAACTTAATGAAAGCAAGAGCAACGTTATACCCGTGGGCCGCAAAGTGGACCCCACTCGACGGTGGAGAGTGGGGGAGTTCTTCATTCCGGAAGGTAGCAGTAGACTTCTTAGTGTAGGAGAGACTAGTGACTATGAGTACCTAGGGGTAATATATAAACATCACAGGAAGAGGCATCTACTGAAACCACACAAATAAATTGATTCTGAAGGGGAAGCGAATCCTCAACCAAATGAAACTTATAGGGAGTAACAGTTTCAATAAGGTTTTCGTGGGGAAAACTATTTGGGAAATGGTGGGTCTGCCAAGAATAACATACGGTACGGAAGTTGTACCCCTAAACCACACAGTTGTTAAGAGCTTGGAAATCCTGCAGAACGATGCAGGCCGATGGATAACAGGCTCGAGTAATGCCGCAGCGCTAGAAGCGATCAGGGTTGAGCTTGGGTGGATGAGGATCAAGGACAGGATAGACCTATTGAAACTCGGTTATCTTAATTATTTGATAAATCTCTCCGATAGCCGATGGTGTAAAGTAATGTTCCTGAGAACTTTCAACTCAAATATCAAGACGGGGTGGATGGTCCAAGTGAGGGAGCTAGTAGAAAACTACTCATTGGAGATTTCGAACCTTGACGTTGGGGCAAACCAGGGCAAAAAGATCGTCAGAGAAAGGGTCATGGAGGATTGTAATCGTAATTGGCGAGAGGGGGTCAAATCAAAGAGATCTTTGGGTTGCCTGCGTGATAAAGAGAAGCCTGGTTTTGAAGAGTACCTTGATGGCACCTTTGGGGGGTCACTGTTGTTCAAGCTGAGGTCGCGGTCCCTGGAGTTGAGGGGAAAAATTGGGAAAAACAGTGAAAAGGAGTGCCAGATGTGTAACTTGGGCGTGGTGGAGACCCTGGAACACTTTCTTATAGAATGCCCAAAATACCAGTCTAAAAGAACAAGATTCACGGGGAGTATAATGGGGAAGTGGGATGGTAGAATGAAGGACATGTGGTTGGGGGCGACTCAAAGGAGAGGGTTAATATACTAATCGAAGAGATTGGGAAGAATGAGGCAAGGGATGTCATCAAGCAGTTCGTCTCCGAGTGTTGGGAGGAGAGAAGAAGCGCGGGAATAGGGCGGCAGTTGGCAGAACATGGGTAACCAAGGCCTTCTCATACGAGAACCGCGACAAATCAGCGGCCGGCCAAAGTGTTATTGTTATATTGATGGATGACTCCCAGCTAAAATTATAAAGCGAAGTTATTCGGGTCGCAACGGATTTAAATCCCATACCGTCCCTGTGCGCCGTCGGCGCGCTAACACTTTTCATTCATTCGAGTCCAATATCAATCTTGCTCGCTTATTTGCTTGTCCAAAGGTATCCAAGAAGTTAGATCGAGGAAGCGTCGGAGAAATATAAAGAGAATGATATAACTACATCTAGATTTTTGAGGTTGTGTGCCAGTATATATAAAGTTTAAATGTATTTTATATTGTGTATATTTTATACTACGCGGTATTTATATTTGTTGTTAGTTGTAATAAAGGTATTTAAACTCATATTAAACCGCGTCTCAGTTAGTCTTCCTTGTTGGAAACGGTCGGCATATGGAAAAAAGGGAAAAGGAAGAAATAATTCAGGTTTGGGTTCGTGCCCCAGCAACGGAAACTCTAAACAAAAGGGCAAGGGTATGGAGTCCAACTCGTTGGGCCCTAAAACGAACACAGTTACGGATATCGCTAGTGTTTCTAAACCAGTTGGTACAACTCAGCAGTTTTCGAAAACTAATCCTAGCAAGGGGATGGTGGGCAAAACTAATCCGACACCTGTTTCGCCCTTTATAGATAATACCGCTGAGATGGGGAGACCTGTGCACGCCATCTCTTTGGAGGTATCACCAAATCAGGGCTCGGAACTCGTTACCACCAGTCAAGACAACTGGTTGCGTTCGCTGATAGAGCAAGAGGCAACTGCTCTTCCCACCTGTGATGTGGTCAATCAGATTACGCCGCGCCCGAAAAGGAAATTGGATACATACTTCCAGGAAAATGGGGAGTCCCTGGAAATAGAAACGGTGGCTAAGAAAACCCGGAAAGCGTCGACACACACCGATAACCCGGGTGTTGTTGTCGTTGAGACCTCGGACACCATGGATGTTACAGTAGTAACAACCTGTGCGGAGATCCACAATGATGGGAAATCGGCACACAGTAACGCAACGGAAACGATACCGGCGACGCCAACATTCACCACTGACGATAGTGTATCATTTGCCAACAAGGTAAGAGCCCTTTCTAAACAACCTCAAAAGGATAATACGGCCAAACACCAGGCCAAACACCAGACGAATAAACAACCACATCAACCGCTGCAAAACCCTTGCGTAGTCTTCACAAGGGTTCCCACAAAGATCAATGATGGGGATATTGATGAAGCCCTGTCGGGATACTCGTGGGGGAGACTAATATCTAAGACTACAGGCAACCCTACGTGGAAAATTAAAGTAAAATGCCCCAATAGAGCCATAAAGCTTAACTTCATTAACAAAGGTGTTTGTATAAACGGACAAAAATATGAGACTGAGGAGTATCGTGTTTTGCCTCAGCCCACACAATGTCATAAATGCCAGAAATTTGGCCATATGTCGAACAGATGGAAAGGAGAGTTGCGTTGAATGAAATGCGGCGAAAAACATATAACAAAGTCGTGCAAGGTTTCAACACTGAAATGCCCAAATTGTAACGGGCAACACCCAAGCAATTATCGGGGCTGTCCCCACTACAAAAAGTTAAAACCGACATAGGACTCAAAGCTATTAATGTCAACAGCGTAGAAAACTCAACCTCTCCACATTCGATGTGCAGCCTAATGGCTGGTTCAATGTTTTAATATAA
Source organism: Pictodentalium vernedei (assembly GCA_031216915.1). NCBI lineage: Eukaryota > Metazoa > Mollusca > Scaphopoda > Dentaliida > Dentaliidae > Pictodentalium > Pictodentalium vernedei. The sequence goes on from CM062294.1 coordinate 175,601,092, forward strand.
TGAACAAACACTTCGACGTCAGTCTTTCCGACATATGCAAAGAAGTTGGGAAAACAGCATCCAAATTATATCTAACTCAAATCTCTTCCTCGCTAATAGAAGCCGCCATAAATAAAATATAAATCACACACACAACACGTTAACTAGTAAAATTACGTCAGGTACTGAACACTTATGGATAAGTTGAAAATAATTCAGTGGAACGCTCGAAGCGTTAACTGCAAAAGCTCACAGATGTCCGATTACTTCACAAACGTAGATGTAATTGGTATCAGCGAAACATGGTTAAAGCCAAATAAGACATTTTTGCTAAGTGGATTCAACATCATTAGACGAGACCGTCCCACACAACGTGAAGGCGGAGTCGCTCTCCTTATAAGGCAGGACTTGAAATATAAAACGATATCAAGCGATCATCTCAACGCAGATGTGATTGCCGCTGAGATTGAACTAGATCATAAAAAAGTTGCCGTAATCTCATATTATAATGAACCGAAAAAAAAACAGTTGATAGCAAAGTCTTTGAATTCTTTGTGAAAAAACACTGTATTTTCTTAGGTGATTTCAATGCCAAACATCAGGTTTTCGGATGCAATAAAACGGAGCCCAATGGCGACGCTCTCTTCAATATCATCGAACAATTTGATCTTTTTGTATTAAATAACGACCACGACATTACTCACGTCAGTAACAACACCCTCCACCAATCCGACATCCTTGACCTAATTATAACCAGTAAATCACTAACTAATCAAATGCAAGACATATTTGTGGGGGACGATGATTTAGGTAGCGACCACCTACCTGTTCATGCTACATTACACGGTTGCAGCGGACCCGCAAGATACCCCACAATGAGGAGGAGGAATCTATCCAAAATTGACTGGGACCTCTTCAGAAATATAATTCAGGTTAAAATAAACAAAAACGACCCAATGAATACCTGTGAGCTCGAGCAAGCATGTACCAATCTCAGTGAAGTCATTAACAACACTCTTGATGAGATTTGTCCCAAACAGACAGTTAAACCGCGGGCCAACAGAATAACTGAAACCACACTCCAAATAATAAAACAAAAACGAAAGGCCTTCCGTGCATACAAATCAGAAAAACTTCCAACTAAAAAGTCGAACTTAAAGCCGTGTATAATCGCCTCCACGGCGAAGTTAAAAAAGCAATAGCAAACGACAATCGCGTGAGATGGGAAAAAGCAACGGAAAATCTAAATGGACTCAGGGAGACTAAACAGTTTTGGGATACTTTTAAAACCCTTACTGGACAAAAACATAAAGACGCCAAGAGTAAGGCTCTAAAGATCAGCGATGGAACTATGGCCCTTGATGACAAGGCGAAGGCTAGCGCCTTTGCTGGGCTTCTTAAGAAATATCATCGTCCACATGAGGGCGATAGGTTTGATGACGAGTTCAAAGAAAAAGTAAACAAATTTGTTCAAGACAACGTTTAACGATGCCAACTTCAGCCAAACGCCCGAGGACGGGGATGGCCATGAACTCACGGAACCGATAAGCCAAGAAGAAGTGGCTAACACATTTAAAAAATGTAAGTCTTCTTCTTCCCCAGGAGGGGACGAGGTCTCATACAAAATCCTGAAACAATGTCCCAATACTTTTTTCGGTAGACTCACTAACCTCCTAAACTGCTGTCTCTCTAGTGGATACTTCCCAAAATGTTGGAAAGTAGCTACAGGAGTCATGATACCCAAACCCGACAAGGATTTGAGCAACCCAGCTAATTACCGCCCAATCAGCCTACTCAGCTGTATTGGAAAAATTTTCGAACGGATTCTCACGACTAGACTCCGCAGCCATCTCGAATCAATCAGCATTTTCAGTAAGTGGCAAAGGGCATACAGAAGCCAAAGAGGGGGAATCGAGCATGTTTATAGACTGGTAGATTATATGAAAACGGCGTTCAGTCAAAATGAAATAGGAACCGCGCTATTACTCGACGTAGAAAAAGCGTTTGACTCTGTCTGGCACAATGGCATGAGATACAAACTAGCTAAAATGGGGCTACCTACCAAAATTCTAAGGATCAATTCATCATTTTTATCTGATCGAAAAATCAAAGTGAGGGTCAACCGCGAAGTGTCAGCCGAGGTAAAACTCGAAGCGGGCACTCCACAGGGTTCGGTCCACAGCCCGCTTCTATTTATAATATATGTGAATGACATTGACAAACTAGGGAAGAACCATGTTGAACTATCTCAATTCTCAGACGACAAAGGAATGTGGACGGCCTGTAAGTCTGGAAACATAAAAACAAAACCGCCTGCAGGTTACCATCCGCGACCTGCAAGACTGGTGCGCTCTGTGGCGCATCAAGCTAAATGCCACGAAAACACAAAGAATCACATTCTATAAAAAACAAAGGAAAAAGCCTGTCCCTAATATTGAGCTTAAGCTTTACGATCATAAACTTGAAGCCAGTAATGAGGCAAAGTTTATGGGATTCAACCCGGATAGCAGCCTCAATCTAAACAAGCACATAAACTCAGTCACTGTCAAAGCCACTAAACGCATCAATTTCCTGAAAATGATTAGAGGTAAAAATTGGGGAGCCAATAAAGAAATTCTCCTCAATCTTTACAAATCATATATACGCCCAGTACTAGAGTATGGGGCCATAATAACAAGTGACCTGAATAAAACCAACATTGAAAAACTACAACGGGTCCAAAATCATGCATTGCGCGTGGCTCTGCGCAAGCCCACGTGGACATCGATAAAACAACTTCACGAGATAGCAAAAATAGACACTATAGCAATGCGCTTAAAAGATCTTCAAAGCAAAACTCTAAATAGACTTTAAGACAGCGAATTAATAATAGAACTCAATGCGCATCGCGTCCTCAATAGGAAAACTAAATAATCTGGGGCGTGTCTATCGACAGGGTTAAAGATTACATCATTGTGATGGGGTGAGCCAGACATTCTGTGACCTAAATTTAGAACTGGCTGCGGGTGACACGATACGCACGAAAGCTTGCCTCTGTTACCAGTGGGAGTTGCAAACAGCGAGGAAAATCTCCACCTGCTGCCGGGTCTCCCCTCCCTGAGATATAAATCTCGGGGAAAAAATGCTTCTTCCCCATCCACATGTCACTGGTCGTCACGGGCGGAACAGTTGTAAATTAAAAACCGAATTGCTCTAATTTCCAGCTCTCTATCTTTTCTACCTCCTCTATCTCATCAGACACACGACCAAACTGATTGACAAACTATGAGGGATTGAAACAATCCTCATGCAAAGATGTACAGAAAACCTAACAGACCAAGGCAAGGATCCCGAAGGATAACCAGATACCTCAAAATCACATACGGCACCCTATCTCCCAGAAGGCTTGACGGATGACTCCCGGTTTTTTTCAAACTAAACTGTTGGAGCTTTCTCCACTCCTTTTTTGTAACCGCTATGGTCATATTCCGGGGCCGCTACCAAACCGGCGTTGCTGTTTGGTTTTCTTTTTTCATTTTCCCTTAAAATTGCCATCGCACAACATTATATTCTGGCTCGCCACCATGGTGGGTCTCAAACCTCTATCATCGCCAAGCTGGAACCGAATAGAGCCCACTGTCTAATAGTCTTAATGGCGTTGAGGGATTGAGTATTGACAATCTATCACTCCAATGTAAACTACCGGGAATTCTGACCGCGTGCATACCCCTTCAGACCCCATTTGAGGCAATAGGAAAGCTAGGCCTGCGTGATCCAAGATCCAAGTGAAATAAAATAAGGCTAACCGGGTCGCAAGGGATTTGTAAATCCCACATCGTCCCTGCGCGCCTTCGGCGCGCTAAAACCTTTCATTCATTCAGCTAAAATTATAAAGCGAAGTTATTCGGGTCGCAACGGATTTAAATCCCATACCGTCCCTGTGCGCCTTCGGCGCGCTGACACTTTTCATTCATTCGAGTCCAATATCAATCTTGCTCGCTTATTTGCTTGTCCAAAGGTATCCAAGAAGTTAGATCGAGGAAGCGTCGGAGAAATATAAAGAGAATGATATAACTACATCTAGATTTTTGAGGTTGTGTGCCAGTATATATAAAGTGTAAATGTATTTTATATTGTGTATATTTTATACTACGCGGTATTTATATTTGTTGTTAGTTGTAATAAAGGTATTTAAACTCATATTAAACCGCGTCTCAGTTAGTCTTCCTTGTTGGAAACGGAGGCCGAATGTTCCCAGGCCGAATGTTCCCGGGGCTGAATGTTCCCGAGGCCGAATGTTCCCGAGGCCGAAAAGACCCGCTCCCGTTAAGACTTGCCAATTAGAGAGGCAACAGCAAAGAGAGTTTGTCTTGGAGTTTTTACATTATTTTGATACTCTCCCCAAATAGCTTCTAAATCTGCATTGAATTTCCTAGTTTTTACTGAGACATGACGACTCAACTGCCCCCAGTTCACAAATTCCTGAACACTTGGGATGGAGGTAGCTTCCTTATAGAGCAAATCTACCAACAAGAAAAACTGCAAGTTACGTCGGCCTGTGGCCCCATTAATGCTTTTGTGCCAAGCTTCACAGTCATTGTTGGTCCGCACGGTAAGCCATACACCGCGCTCAAAATCAGCCATGCAACGCTGAACACGAACGTTAACATCACCACCCATCTTTTCAATCAAAGATGCGAACACTGCACGGTAAACTAGCTCCCTTCGCCTCGACATAAACACAAAAGCAGTTGGCACTTGTTTCATTTCACCCGTTTCTGATGTTATGTGCTATGCTGTGTTGTTATATACCAATAAACATTGATAGATTTGTACCGATATTCTCTTTATTTTTTACCCCAATTTGCCATCGCCCCGTGTCCCATCACCGAGTTATATCTCGCCCACACACTTTTTACCCCAATTTGCCATTGCCCCGGGTCCCATCACCGACTTATATCTCGCCCACACGCTTCCATTTCAATTCAGTCAAAACAAAGAAACTCACACCAAATCAGAGAGTAGAAATATTCTCCGTTTTGGTGCGGCTTTCTTTGTCAGTAATATATCCCTCCCTAATCCCGGCCAAATCAATTAGTGAAGTAATTATCATCTTGATCACTGCATGCCATACTATTAACTTCTGGTGGCGACTTGGCCCGGTGGCGACTTGGCCCAGGTGCTTGGTGGCGAGTTGGCCCGGTGGTAATTAGACCCGTTCCCTTACACACAACATAATAATAATAACACTTCGGCCGGCCGCTGATTTGTCGCGATTCTCGTATGAGAAGGCCTTGGTTACCCATGTTCTACCAACTGCCTCCCCCTAATCCCGCGCTTCTTCTCTCCTCCCAACACTCGGAGACGAACTGCTTGATGACATCCCTTGCCCCATTCTTCCCAATCTCTCCGATTAGTATATTAACCCTCTCCTTTGAGTCGCCCCCTAACCACATGTCCTTCATTCTCCCATCCCACTTCCCCATTATACTCCCCGTGAATCTTGTTCTTTTAGACTGGTATTTTTAGCATTCTATAAGAAAGTGTTCCAGGGTCTCCACCACGCCCACGTTACACATCTGGCACTCCTTTTCACTGTGTTTCCCAATTTTCCCCTCAGCTCCAGGGACCGCGACCTCAGCTTGAACAACAGTGACCCCCCAAAGGTGCCATCAAGGTACTCTTCAAAACCAGGCTTTTCTTTATCACGCAGGCCACCCAAAGATCTCTTTGATTTGACCCCCTCTCGCCAATTACGGTTACAATCCTCCATGACCCTTTCTCTGACGATCGTTTTGCCCTGGTTTGCCCCAACGTCAAGGTCCGAGATCTCCATTGAGTAGTTTTCTACTAGCTCCCTCACTTGGACCATACACCCCGTCTTGATATTTGAGTTGAAAGTTCTCAGGAACATTACTTTACACCATCGGCTATCGGGGAGATTTACCAAATAATTAAGATAACCGAGTTTCAGTAGGTCTATCCTGTCCTTGATCCTCATCCACCCAAGCTCGCCCCTGATTGCTTCTAGTGCTGCGGCATTACTCGAGCCTGTTATCCATCGGCCTGCATCGTTCTGCAGGATTTCCAAGCTCTTAACAGCTGTCTGGTTTAGGGGTATAACTTCCGTACCGTATGTTATACTAGGCAGACCCACCATTTCCCAAATGGTTTTCCCCACGAAAACCTTATTGAAACTGATTCTTCCTATAAGTTTCATTTGGTTAAGGATTCGCTTCCCCTTCAGAATCAATTTATTTGTGTGGTTTCGGTAGATGCCTCTTCCTGTGATGTTTATATTTACCCCCAGGTATTCATAGTCACTAGTCTCTCCTACACTAAGAAATCTACTGCTACCTTCCGGAATGCAGAACTCCCCCACTCTCCACCTTCGAGTGGGGTCCATTTTGCGGCCCACGGGTATAACTTTGCTCTTGCTTTCATTAAGTTCGAGTCTCCATTTGCTCCCATATTTCCCAACAATTCTCAGCATCTTCTCTAACCCCTCTTCGCTTTCTGACACTAGCACCATATCGTCTGCAAAAAATAGCCCTGGGATCTTCAAGTCACCAACTGCCACCCCCTCGTCGCTATGCAGGAGTTCATCTCCTAAACCTTTGATCTACAATGCAAAAAGAATTGGCGAAAGGGTACACCCCTGTTTTAGGCCTATCTCCATAGGCACACGTTTTGTTGTAATGTTTCCCAGGCTAAGTTCACTCTGTACATCTTTATATAATGCTTTCATAATCCCAACAAACTCGCCCCCCAAGCCCGGAGCCTCCAGATTGCGCCACATACCCTCCCTCCATATCCTATCTTATGCCCTTTTAACATCCAAAAAGGCCATGAACATCTTTTTCTTTTTTTGCTTTCGCGGATTCTATCATTTGGGATAGCGTGAAAAGATGGTCAGTGACTCTCCTTCCCTTCCTGAAGCCATTCTGGATTTCTCCCAAAAAACCCTTCTCCTCAATCACCTCCTCTAATCTCCCATACAGGACTTTACAAAAGACTTTTCCAATGTTGCTGCTGACAGAGATCCCTCGATAGTTATCCAAGACGTCTTTTTCCCCCTTTTTGTGAATAAATGTCACTTTACTTTCCCTCCACTCCTTTGGGACCTCTTGTTTTTCTATGGCTAAATTGAATAGGGCAGTTAGGCTTTCCAAGAGTTCCTCTCCCCCTTTTTTGATAAACTCGTTAGGAATTTCGTCCACCCCTCCCGCTTTTCCATTCCTCAATTTTGAGACCACCCTTCGCACCTCCTCAGTTTTGATTTCGCTGCACACGAAGTCCGAGAGATTTTCCTCGACCTGGTTCGGACACTCCGGTGAGTTCCCCATGCCCCATCGCTTATCGTTTACCTTTTCCCAGTGCTTGACTAGTTCTAATGCGATTTGATCTCGCTCTTCTGTAACTCTGCCATCTACTTTAATGCTCTGTTGGTTATTCCATTTGTTACGTTTGTTCACCCATTTCCAAAATACGCTCGAACTCGACCCCCCTGTCGTTCTTATCATCCTAATAAGACTGCTATTTCGCACTCTCCGATTGTCGTCTTTAATCTTGTTTACTTTATTTCGTGCTTGTTTTATACCTGATTTTTTCGCACCACACGATGTATATACTTGAGTCGAGTTAGGATGTACGTGTATATAATGCCACCAGAATTTTTCTAAATTTCTTTTTTTTTTTTTTTTTTCAAATTTTTAAATAAGATGAAAGGATATACCCGTTGTGATCCAACGGTGGTTGCTCAAGATGGGCGTATCGAAGAGGAAGTAAGTAAGTAAGTAAGTTGGTATTCTTCCTTTGCTACCATGGCCTAATTGCTTTCCACCCCCTTAAGTTTTCTACTTCTCCTGTATGCAGCACATTTAGCTTTTCTAACCTTTATGGCCCTTTTCAGTTCTTCGTTCACTCTGTACCCAAGTTCCCGTGTTGGCACCCTAATCTTTCCTACACTTTCCTTCCCTGCCTCCACTAGGCTCGCAACTATGGCGTCGGCCATCTTCTGGACACTGCCCCCCTTGTGTACGGCTGCAAGCTTTGGTTTCAGTTTTTCTTCGAACTTCGCCCAGTTGGCATCCTTTTTGAGTTCCCAAATCTCCTTGAAGCTTCCTTTCCTTTTCTCTGGGTTTTTGGCCCTCATCGTCACTGTAATCAAGTTGTGATCACTATCCAACTCCATTTTGCCCTCATCATTCACTTCTACCCTTATCACCTCCCTCCATAAATTCATATCTGTGAGAATGTAGTCAAGTATTGATTTTCGGTCGTTTCTCTCCCAGGTCCATTTCCCCTTACATCTAGCGTCTCTGTTCAGAATCTTCAGACCGAGCTCATTTGTGAAGTTCAACAGCCTCCTTCCATTCCTGTTGACTTTCTTGTCCCCACCCTCTGTGCCTTCTTCCTTGTCACCTACGTGTCCATTAAAGTCGCCCATCAGAATTATACCGAGCCCCCTGTTTTCTAGTTCAGTGATATTGGACCTTAGTGTTGAGTATATCGAGTCATTCCACTCGGGTTAACTTCCCTCCACCGCACAGTACACAACATAGAAACATATTAACAGTGGAAAGCATTGGAACGTTTTTAAGAATATGTGGAGCCAAGACTAAATGCAATTGGTTTTAAGCATGCATCAGCTTAAACAAAAATTAAACAATGATTATAAATTGCATAGAAGCTTGTATTGAGTCTGCAGAGGCACTGGATCTCAAGCTGGAAATGAATAATTGCAGGGAAGTTGTAAAAAGGCGAAGACCATTTATTGAAAAACTCTCATTGTTGTCCCCCATGTCCTTGTAAGTAATCCACAGTTTGGTGTAGAAAATGACGACAAGGCCCGATGCACATCGCAATTTTCCGTTTATACCATTCCAGATGTCGATTGATGATGTTGGAACCATAATAATAGGTGTGTGCAGAATTGCAGTTCACATTTGAAAAATACACTGAAACTACACGGCGGAGAAACCGCCCTGGTGCTATTTGTCTCAACGTTTTGTCATTTGCGACAGATACGTTTCAGTAAAATCCTCCAAGCCTTTTCCAATGTTACCTATATTCGTGTGAGATTTCAATAAGGTTGTCATTTATTCAATTATTGTCTTTTCTGCAATGCTGTGGTTTGGGTGATCATCATGTATCTACTGTAGTACATGTGCATTCATTCTGTTTTTTGTTTGTTCGCACGACCCTGTAGTCAATGCCATTTCGCAGACTGTATTTTATTACCAATATATTTTTGTGGTTAAATTTCACTTTACATTTGATCCATGTGCATGACAATGAACATGTCATGAGGAACTTTTCATTTACATGTACCAACTCTTCGTTTAAACTTTGTCTCAAGGCTGTAATATAATTTTTTATGTCTGTTATAACATGTGCACAAGAAATCAATGTCGCATGTCTTTTAAGCGAGCATAATTTTTATAATTTCCGAAAGTGGAATGAACACATGTTCGACCACAGAATCTGATTAAATACAATACAACATTTGGCGACTCAAGCATCATACATGATACAAAATGACTTCAGATGTTGGCAAATTTATCCACATTATGAAAATCATCCAGATTGATTAAAAAAAAAGCAAGATGCAGGGGTATCACGAAGATGACCAATTGACAGGGGTGGAGCAACATGAACTGTCCGGCCTGTGTTTCCACTTGATAAAATATTCCAAGTTCATCATCAAGGCATGTGTCCGTGGGAGACATGAATTGACACGAGTTGAAATATCAGTGTGTCAGAATTAGAGTTAAATGAAACTCGATACAGTGGAACCCTATTAATTGAATGTAGTTCGTACAGAGTGTATACCATATGAAACACCGGACGTGGTGTTTACATTTCACCAAAATGCAGAGCTATCCGGTGAAACTCTGTTAGAACAGAGATAACTAACACTGTGTGGTTGGTGATTTTTTTGGAAAGAGATTAGTGTTGTTTGTTGGCAATAAATACGGTCTCGCATAAATTGCTACTCTGTTCATTTCAGTTTTTTGTGTGTGACGTTCATCCCGTGATTTGAATAACAACTTACACAGTAACTGGACAGTTTGTAAGTCGTCATGCATTAATTCAGTAATAACTGTGCATGCAGTGTAATTTTTTGACGACGAGCCACAGAAACTGGCGAAGAGGCAATTTAAAAACTCGGAAGACAAATCCCGTATCCATCTAACCCCACTGGATGGGACAGAGTTTTAGAGATGCTGTACATAGCAAATTCACAATAATAAAACAGTCTTAAATAAATTCCCTGAATCTCGCTTGAAATTTCGTACGCCATTGCCAAACCCATATACAATGTACAGTATACCATTGCAAATACTACGAAATAACGCAGAGGTTAGCCACCAACGTGTCGGCAGGATATACTCGCAGCAAGTCCATTTTATCGGCTTAGAAAATGTGCAGAATATGCATTCAGCTGATGCATTGTAACAGAAAAAAGACCAAACAAACAACATGCAGACTCCATCAATCTGGATGTACTGAAAGACTTATTAATATTTACAAGACTATACCAATTGTATGGGCATGCTACAAGCCTACAACAAACTAAACTAGAAAGAAGACCGCTGATATAAATTTTACAGCATCAGAGAGTTAAACAGAAAATCACAGCCTCGTGGAGTTCTATCACTACTAGTAAGAATCCTCAAATGAAAGCCCTTTTCATAGCAGCACACTAGAGTCTAGACTCCTCGTAGACTTGCATCCATATACGTACAAGGACCAAATCATGGGTAACAAACTACAACTCTCCAAACACCACAGCCCCCCCCCCCTTTCCACCACTAGCTTTGCTTTGGTAGCTAAAGATAACAAATGTTATTAAATGTTATTCTCAGGTTTTCTGAGTGGCCAGTATCTTCTTTGATCAAGATTTGTAAGATTTATTCAAGCAATTAACACCAACAGAGACTGATTGCGAAAACAATAACAATGACAGAATGAAACATTGAAAAGAAAACGATGTTAAAGGTACACAAAAATATGGGTAATTATTTTATTCATCTCAAGTGCCTGTGGGGGGAGGGGGGGGGGGGGGGGGGGGGCAAAATATATATATCTGAAAAAATGTGCTCCCCCCCCCCCCCCCCCACAACACACCAAGCACCAAGCACATAGCCAGGACATCAGAGTCGGTGGGGGGGGGGGGGGGGGGGGTGGGGGAAGAGTAATATCTAAGGAGGGGGGCATGCAGAATATGATACCAGGCCTGTCTTTTTGAAAAGATAGGTGCGCAGTCACTTGCTCTCCTTGATCTATACTCAGGTGGGCACAAGCCCACCCAGGTGGGCTGGTATATACCAAAATCATCAGAATTAGGCTATTGAGGAGGACAGTTACTTGCTCTTCTCAGCAAAATTTCAGACAGACTATTAGGATTTGGAGCAATCGGCCTCCTCAGAATGACAGGCCTGTGATACTCATCATAGCAGAACAGTAGACTCCTCGTAGTCCTTCATCCGTATTCGTACAAGGAAGGAATCATGGGTAACGAACTACCAACTCCCCAAACACCACATCTCCTCTCCACTACTAGGTTTGCTTTGGAAGCAAAAGATTACAAATGTTCTTCCCAGGTTTTGTGGGCGGCCAGTATCATCTTCGATCAAGATGTGTAAGATTTATTCAAACAATTAACACCTATAGAGAGACAGACTGCGAAAACAAAACAATAACAATGACAGAATGAAACATTGAAAAGAAAAAAGAAAAAGAAGTTAAAAGACAATATAAGTACACAAAAATATGGGTAATTATTTTATTCATCACAAGTGCCTGTGTGAATTTGTCCGAGAGAGGGGGGGGGGGATATAAATCTGAAAAATTGTGCCCCCCTACCCCAGCACACCAAGCACGTAGCTAGGACATCAAAGTTAGGAGGCAATAGTTAAATCTAGGGGGGTGGGGGTACAGAATACGATGCACATCATCATGTGAGACGTGCAGCTGCGAGATGGGGGCGAGCACAGAAAGGGTGCCCCTCCCCATCTCATTGGCAAGGTCTTGTGAATCCTTGACTATGAGTCCATGTGTGTCCATAATTTATAAGTTCAAAAAGGCATTAAAAATTAGGCCACATCACCACCAAATAGAATCTGAATAAACTATGAGACCAAGGTTGGGGGGGGGGATTTTGCAAAATATTATCCCCCCCCCCCCCCCTTTGGATGCCGGCCCACGCCAATGCAACACACACACATTTCCGGCAGTGGTTCGGTGGTGGTGCTGTGTTTACAACTTATGATAAGGGTATGCCAACTGAACAACACTTTTATATTCCTACTCGTTCACAAGTAACAGTTAAAATTCACAATGTGGCACTTTTAAATTCCACTCAAAAGTAATCCACAATTAAACAAACCTCAACATTTATTTATTTTTGAAAGATGGCCATGAAACCTTTCTAACAATCGTTGTAAATGTTAGTGCAGTGTTCAAAATGCAGAGACAACTGAAAAATGGTCTGCATTCTCACACTAGAAATCGATTGGAATCAGTTTTTAGCTTAACTTGACAAAGTCAAGATAAGCTACATGTATTGCCACGACACGTGCAGAAGTCCGTGAGTCTGTTCACATTTTCCTTCAGCACAGGCTACACCCCGTAGTTCTTGTCCGATCGTCACAAAATTTCATATGCATGTTTGGGGTCATGTCTAGATGAGAACATCCCCTTTTGGTCACGATTGGTCAAACGTGCTGGCTGCCCGAGCCCGAAACCCGAAAACCTTTAGCACAGTCTACAGATTGTATTTATGAAGGGATTTCATTGTAACTTGGTAGAATGCCTCTGTATAGTATCTAGATGAGAATGTCCCCTTTTGGTCATGAAGCCCGAAACTGAAAAACTTTTAGCACAGTCTGCAGGTCATATTTAATGTGGAGGGATTTCATTGTAACTTGGTAGGATGACTGTATGAGGTCTGGATGAGAACTTCCCCATTTGGTCACGATTGTCAACCATGACGACTGCCCGAGCCGAAAACCTTTAGCACAGTCTACAGGTCATATTTATGGAAGGCTTTCATTGTAACTTGGTAGGTTGACTTCATATAATGTCTAGATGAGAACATCCCCTTTTGGTCGCAATTGGTCAACTGTGACGGCTACAGGGACCGAAGACAGAAAACCTTCAGCACAGTCTACCGGTCATATCTATGAAGGGATTTCATTGTACATTGGTAGGATGACTCCAGATAATGTCTAGATGAGAACGTCCCCTTTTGGTTGCTATCATTCAGCCGTGACGGCTGCCCAAGCACAAAACCCGAAAACCTTTAGCACAGTCTATTGGTCGTATTTATAGGGGTATTTCATTGTAACTTGTTAGGTTGACTACAAATAATGTCTAGATGATAGAGTCCCCTTTTGGTCGTGATTGATCAACTGTGACGGCTACAGGTGCCTGAAAACCTCGAGCACAGTCTACAGGTCATACATGTATTTATGAAGGGATTTCTGATTTTCATTGTAACTTCGTAGGATCAATCCAGATGAGAATTCCCCGTTTGGTTGCGATCATTCAACCATGATGGCTGCCCAAGCCCGAAAACCTTTAGCACAGTCTACAGGTCATATTTATGAAGAGATTTCATTGTAGCTTGGTAGGATGACTCCAAATAATGTCTAGATGAGAACGTCCCCTTTTGGTTGCAGTCATTCAGCCTTGATGGCTGCCTGAGCCCAAAAACCTTTAGCATAGTCTACAGTTAAAACTAGAAGTCCTGTCACGAAATGCGCACAAATAGCACGTTGATCTGCGCGTTAATCTACGTGTTATGACCACAGTAAGGCTATCAAATTATGTACATATTGCCTGTGCACAAGCAATGTTTCAGCCAATGGACCTCCGGGTAACCTGGAGGTCCATTGGCTGTAACATTGCCTGTGTTTGCTATAAGTAACCAGGAGAACCTGCCATGCTTTGGATGCCATTTGATATGGCAATTGTGCGCAATTCCTACGCGCAATTAAGCCTAGATAAGCATGCATTTTGTGACAGGACTTCTAGTTTTAACTGTATAGGTCGTATTTATGGAAGGATTTCATTGTAACTTGTTAGGCTGACTCCATATAATGCCTAGATGATGACATCCCCTTTTGGTCATAATTGATCAACCGTGACAGCTACAGGTGCACGAAAACCTGTGTGTGTGACTGTGAGCACAGTCTGCAGGTCATATTTATGAAGGGATTTCATTGTAACTTCGTAGGATCACTCCAGATGATGCCCAGATGAGAATTTCCCTTTTTGGTTGCGATCATTCAACCATGGTGGCTGCCCGAGCCCAAAGCCCAAAAACCTTTAGCACAGTCTGCAGATCATATTTATGAAGGGATTTCATTGTAACTTGGTAGGTTGACTTCATATGATGCCTAGATGAGAACGCCCCCTTTTGGACATGATTGGGCGACTGTGACAGCTACAGGGGCCGAAGCCCAAAAACCTTTAGCACAGTCTACAGGTCATATTTATGAAGAGATTTCATTGTAGCTTGGTAGGATGACTCCAAATAATGTCTAGATGAGAACGCCCCTTTTAGTCGCAATCATTCAGCCTTGATGTCTGCACGAGCCCAAAACCTTTAGCATAGTCTATAGATTGTATTCATGTAAGGATTTCATTGTAACTTGTTAGGTTGACTACACATAATGCCTAGATGATGACATCCCCTTTTGGTCGTGATTGGTCAACTGTGACTGCTTCAGGGGCCTGAAGCCCAAAAACGTTGAGCACAGTCTACAGGTCGTATTTATGAAGGGATTTCATTGTAACTTCGTAGGATCACTCCAGATTATGCCCAGATTACAACTTCCCCTTTTGTTCACGATCATTCAACCATGATGGCTTCCCAAGCCCAAAACCCGAAAAACTTCAGTACAGACTACATGTCGTATTTGTGAATGGATTTCATTGTAACTTAGTAGAATGACTCAGTATAATGTTGAGATGAGGATGTCCCCCTTTCAGTAGTAATCGGTCAACCATCATGGCTACACAGGCCTGAAGCCCGAAAACCTTGAGCACAGTCCACAGGCCATATTTATGAAGGGATTTCAATGTAACTTGATAGGATGACTCGTTTTGGAATAATTTCACTCTAACTTGGTAACTTTAGTTGACATACATTAACTGTGAGGGCTACATACGTTAACTGTGAGATCATATTAACCCACCCCTCTGCCCTTTAGTTCAGTCTACACCTCATATTATTTTTAGCTCATCAACTTTAGTTGTGTGACTTATGGCATGGCTCGATCAGTCGGCGTACGTGTCCAATAATGTTAAAGCTTCTGTTTAGGTCACTTACTCGTCCTATTTCCATATCATGGCCTTTATAATGCTGCTGTATGGTGATTATTATCATTCTACCATGATTTAACCCCTCATACCCTGCATTTTAAACATTTTTCTCGACATTTTTAGTTGTGTTTAGTTTTCTGTTTAGCTCAGAATTTTATGTTTAACTAAGTGTTTAGGTCAGCTGCTGTGCTCCTTTTCTTCCCATGGCACTTATATTCATCATACATGTTCCTCAGTATCAGTGTTCCATAATTAACCCCTCATACGCTGCATTTTAAACATTTTTCTTGACATTTTTAGTTGCGTTTAGTTTTCTGTTTAGCTCGGAATTTCATGTTTAACTTAGTGTTTAGGTCAGCTGCTGTGCTCCTTCTCTTCCCGTGGCACTTATATTCATCATATATGTTCCTCAGTATCATTGGTCCATGATTAACCCCTCATACTCTACATTTTAAACATTTTTCTTGACATTTTTAGTTGCGTTTAGTTTTCTGTTTTGCTCAGAATTTCCTGTTTAACTAAGTGTTTAGGTCAGCTGCTGTGCTCCTTCTCTTCCCATGGCACTTATATTCATCATACGTGTTCCTCAGTATCATTGTTCCATGATTAACCCCTCATACTCTGCATTTTAAACATTTTTCTTGACATTTTTAGTTGTGTTTAGTTTTGTGTTTAGCTCGGAATTTCATGTTTAACTTAGTGTTTAGGTCAGCTGCTGTGCTCCTCTTCCCATCGCACTTATATTCATCATACATGTTCCTCAGTATCATTGTTCCATGATTAACCCCTCATACCCTGCATTTTAAAATTTTTTCTGGACGTTTTTAGTTGCTTTTAGTTTTCTGTTTAGCTCAGAATTTCATGTTTAACTTAGTGTTTATGTCAGTTTCTGTGTTTTACTTTTAAGAGGTTGTGTTTAGGTCAGCTTTTTCGCATGTTATGAGCCTGTTTGATACAGTTCTTGTGTTTGCCAAAGTTACTATCAAAGAGGAATGTTGGTATAGGGTGTTGGCGTCCCTCTTGTTATTAAAAATATAGCATACAGGGAACAGAAATTAACATATTCCCAATTATCACAATTCTTGTCTTATTTCATAATCCTTTCATAAACATTGAACATTATCCTTTTCATCAAACACAACACACAGACAAGTTAAGCTACAGTGTCATTGACACTTTCATTGTTCAACTCAACATGCCCAGCCACATAGTGAGGGAGTAGGGAAAAATGCTCCAAAATATTTTTAAAATCTTCTCATGAACCAGTGTGTACAATGACTTGATATTTGCTATGTAGCTTCCTTTTGAGGTATAGAATCAAGATTGTTCAAACAAAGTTTGTGAAGCAATATTTGGCTTTGTAATGGGAGGGGTAAGATTTTTGGCCCCGCCCAAAATTTCTACTTTCTGAACCGATGGTCCGGTTTGAACCAAATTTGGTATGTGCTATTATTGGGTCATAAGTACTTGACTCATGCAAAAAAAAAAAATTCCTGCATCCCCAGGGGAACCCTGGGAGCTGAAAATAAGAAGTATTTTCAAACGTCCCATATTTCCCAAACCACACGGAACTGAGAGCTGTTATTTGGTTTGAAGTATCTTTAGGACCAGTAGAATTGAATGGTAAAAAAAAAATGCCATCCCTTACATGTATGTTAGGGTGTTCTGTAATGGGCATCGAAAAAATGCTGAGTCAGCATATTTGTAAAAAATTTTAAAAATCTTTTCTCCAGAACCAATCATCACAATCTTTTGATATTTGGTATACAGCTTTCATAGGGGCGTCAGATACACGTTTGTTAAAATAAAGCTCATTGGTTCATATTTGGGCTCAATACAGGAGACCAAATTTTTAACATAGGGTAATATAGGGAATATTTTTTGAAAATCTTCTTCTTCAGAACCACCAGTCAGAATTTTTAATGTTTGGTATACATCATTGTTATGAGGGTCAGATTCAAGATTGTTCAAACCAAGTCCCTAGGTTAATATTTGGCCCAAATTGTCACTTTGTTCAATATGGGGGATAATTTTAAAAAATCTTCTTCTTCAGATCCACCAGTCAGAATGCTATCATATTTGGTATGCAGCATCTCTAGGGATGTCAGATTCAATTTTGTTCAAACCAGATCCCCAGGTATATATTTGGGCTCACTATGGTAGCCCAAATTTTTACTTAGTGTGATATGAGGAAATTTCTTTAAAAATCTTCTTCTTCAGATCCACCAGTCGGAATGCTTTCATATTTGGTATACAACATCTCTAAGGGGGTCAGATTCAAGTTTGTTCAAATCGGATCCATGGGTTAATATTTGGGCTTTCTATGGTAGCCCAAATTTTAACTTAGTGCAATATGAAGAAATTTCTTTAAAATTTCTCTTCTTCAGATCCAACAGTCAGAATGCTTTCATATTTGGTACACAACATCTCTAGGGAAGTCAGATTCAACTGTGTTCAAATCGAGAGCCTGGGTTAATATTTGGGCTTCTTATGGGAGCTGGAATTGGCCATGTTGCTGAAGAATTAAAAATTTTGTATTCACTACCCTCTAGAGGTGTGTAACTAAGATTAATCCTTGTATCAAGGGGCTTCATAGGGGAGCTCTACATTTTACATTATGATCAACTGAAGAAAAGGCATGATGCCAAGATTATTTTTGTCACTCCTGAGGGACTCAGCGATTGACAGTGTATCCTACGGAGATGGATTGCTTAATGTAGACTCGCTCTTGGACTCTATTTATATTGTGTTCTGTTCAAGATGAGCCCTTCAGGCCCCATGGGGCCTCTTGTTTATTCTATCCCTCTCAAAAACAGATAAAACCTGAAGCCAAGTTGATCAACCTTTCCATCAATACTGTCATTGTGAACTTTGAACTTATGAATATTAATAAGCTGTTCAATGGCAATGAAGACTTGGGTTGGACGTCCATGTCACTTTTTGTCCCAGTTTTAAAACAATGACAACAGCCATCTAAAACTTAACTATATTTTTATACTGTACCAATGACCCAGACTTAGCTGGTGCTAACTCTAAAATATTAAGGGCCAAACGCAAATTTTACCCCCCAATCCCCCAAATTTGCATCTAAAACCGAAAATTACATGTCCTATATGGACCTCCATACTTTTACTCCACTGCGCATGCGCAGTGTCAAGGAGGTCTCGAAATTGCAGCCAAAAATCATTCTTTGTTTGGCCCTCAATACAGTTACACTTCACTGTTATTTGTGCTTGTAAATCTCAGTTTTAAAGATGCCAGTAAAGATGAGCTGGTTATCGGTATCGGTTATCGGATCTGCCCGATAACTGGGATATCGGTTGTACCGATGAATTTTACCGGCTTCCGATATGTCTTCCGATATATATTAATGTTAAACCATAAGTAATAAGACTGTTTAACAAACATCAGTTTTTAAATATTCGGAATTTTTACAAGTGATAGCACCGCGATACTACGATGATGTTATATCTTCACCGTTGTAATTTGTAAACACGCCAGCTGCTCGATGACAGTGACACTCCATTGACAGGAAGAGGACACGACTGACGACTCGCGGGAAGATGGAAATTCTGGACCTGGACATCAACTCTAGAAGTGTTCAATGTTTTACACATGTGTACTGAAACGAAAACGAAGTGGGTACTGGGTAGGCCTATATCACGGTTGCCTGTGTAGTCTACAGGCTATATCACAGCCCCTGTTGAATCATTAGGCCTGATTGACTTCTCTGTGAATTCAACACAAAACAGACTGTCAGCAGCTCTTCTGTAAACACACCCATATCGGTTGACTGAACGAGAACCTGGCAAATTCTGTGTGATCTTGACACTAGGGCTGGGCGATATGGGAATCTGAATACCGGTAACGATATCAGAAAAAAATATCGCGATATACCGGTATATCGTGCAGCAGTGTGTGAAACGCATATTAAGTGCAAGGGATGTCATGAATAAAAATTATATTTTTGAAGCAAAAGATAGAAGTATCACTTACTGCTCTGGAAAAATGAGTGATTTGAATGGAAGACCATAATAATCCATGTCTACAAAGTTATTGAACCTATTGTTTAATACGAAAATAAGCCATAAAATTATCATGGGTTTACTGGCTTTCATCTGAATCTGGGATACAAGTAAATTAGTCTTTGTCAATTTAATTCCTGTAAAAACATGGCTAGCCTCTCTTGACTGATAAGCATTTAATTACTGAGCCAGGCAATTGTCACATTGTGTTAATTGCTATGTGTAGCTTCATGAAAACAGTGGCAAACAAAACTTTTTATCAAAACAACGGGTATCCAGTTGATGGGATTCTGAGGGCATGGCTTCACAAAGAACCAGAAGTAGCTCCTCCCCTTCTCCTATCTTCCAGCAGTGAACTTCCTCAGATGACCATGTCAAATGTCATCTGTCACATGTCAGGCCAGTCGGTCTGTTGATATTAAGCACGCCTCCAAGACGTGATCACCCTTCACTTTCATGATAGTCTGCAGGTGTCAATCACCAGTCGACAATGTTTTCTCCCAGTGATGGCATCAAACCTCTGTCATATTTGACAAAAATTGTTGCACATTTCGCATTTGTGAATATGTGTGATTTGAAACATTGTTGTGTCAGATTGCTGACGACGAATTAAGCGATAAGTATGGCTTGCAGATTACAGTTCAAACAAATGAGACCAACAGCAGGTGACCGTGTTTTTACAGCGTGACGGTCGGGTGTGTTTTCCGTGTAACAACAAATTATTTGTGTGATGTGTGCTACTTTAATTATTCACTAATTAAAAATAATCAAACAAATTTAGCAAACAAGTATTACATTTTTATTTCATAATTTCTCCATGAATGCTTGCATGTCGGTGACGATAAACGAGATAGAACGTTACTCTCATCATCTCTCGCTGTTTATCATTTGTTTACGAAATAAGGAAAGATAAACTTCCTGTATTTTCAAAGCAACTTTCTGTGCGATTTAACGAAAAAACACATGTTGAAATTTTATTATCATGTGACCCAAACCAATATCGTTACAGACGATATACCGGTATTGCCAAAAAATAGACGATATTTAACCGGTACCGATTTCAATACCGGTATTTACCGGTATATCGAAATATCGCCCAGCCCTACTTGACACTGTTGGGTGAAGTACAGTTCAAATAAGATTCGATCGTGATTTTTGTATAGAGTTGGTAGGTTTCTGCAGTAACGCTGGGTTGAGGGGCGACCGATTAACACAAAAAGCAGGTTGTGACCCCACATTGAAACGAGCATGACGCACTCGTCCCAATGGGGGATTCAGAACCAACATGTATGTTTAAAATTTTAATCAGTTTATTGAGTTTAATATGTTGTTGTAATTATGAACCATTTACCTCACTACCTCAGTTTGTGGGGAGCGCGGTGGCTCAGTAGGTAGAGGTGCACGCTGCAAGCCGAGAGGTTCTCGGTTCGAATCCCACCTGCGGCAACCGCGTTGTGTCCTTGGGCAAGGCACTTCATCTCCATTGCCCGCGTGGGGGCACGATGACGCCGTGTACTAAGGCGTACTGCACGTCGATGGTGCGCATGTCTTCAACCAATCTAACCCTGCCTGTGCTGCAGTGCGGAGTTACGATGTTGGGGAGCTGGCAGCTGCTCGTCGTTGCTCGGTGGTTCTCTCCGGGTACTCCGGCTTCCTCCACCCATAAAACTGTCACGGTCATGATTAGCCATTGTGCATAAATATGTGACCTTAAAACATAAATAAATAAATAAATACCTCAGTTTGTGAGTGTCCATTTGGTCCAAGTCGGCAGTAATATATTTTCAAACCTTGGCGGATCAAGGATTTCAAGAATCAAGATGGGGTGGGGGGGGGGGGGGGGAAGGGTCTCCTCACATGGAATGCTGGATGTGACCAGTATAACTGATAAAATCGTACAATTTATCCATTTTGGGTGTCTTGCTTTAGTCTTTGAATCCAACTGTGCTACGGAACTTTTGGCATCACAGTTTTTGAGGGAAATAATTTTTCAGAACGTATCTCGGTGGTGAGGTGGAAGAGAGTGAGAGTATGTTCGACAGTGCGAGGCTATCTTTGCATGAACAGTTGGACCCTGAGGTCGTAAAATAATTTCCATTGCTAAATATCAAAGACTTATAGCATCGAAAATTACATTACGGCAGTAGAGTCCAACCCCTCATGGTGTGTGGTGCAAAGTGGGTTGGGGAGGGGGGGCGAGGAGTGGGGGGGAGTAAATTGGAGTGTCATTCAGTGGTGGCATGCAAAACATAACAGTGACTAGGAGAGGAGCTATTTAGTACAGAGATCACTCAGATCAAACACCTTACCCCCCCCCTCCCCAGCCATACACACACACACACACACACACACTCACACACACAAGTTCAATTTATGGTGACCAGTCGTGTAACTCCCATGCAAGATTGGCAGTGGGATCGTTCGCTATTCAAGAACTTGATTGAAAAAGTATTCAAGCTAACAGTAGCACAAAAATAATAGGCTTTTAGTTTTATTTTCAAGAGAAGGAAAAAGTGAAATTCAACAGTTGACAAAACTCGAAAAATTCATAATGATAGTCCAAACATTAGATGCCATTGTGCCAAAATAAACATCTTTGCCTCAGTTTAGGAGCTATCCTGTCTGAAGTGAACTCTGTAATATAATTACAAAGCATTTCAGGCAGAACAGTTCCACGATGATCGAATGTTAACAACCCTTTACCTAAGCAGAACTCACTTTAGAAATATTCTCGTTTTCCCCACTTTTTTTGCTTCCAAAGCATAGGTTATGACTCCTCATTAGAACGAGCATGATGTGCTCGTTCAAATGAGGGATCATAACTTGTTTTGAGAGCAAATTAATGAAAATCTGGAAAAAAGGACTAAATGGTTATTTAATTGATTTCCATGTATAGCGCAGGCAGGATTTTCCGTTATGTTCGGTAAAAGGTTAACGGCGATAATAATTTTTTTCATTTGTGATAAATGAGCCAATTTCTGATCCCTTTCTACTTGTAATATATTCGATCTCATATTTGAACAAAAATGCTGACCGCAGCAGACATAAACAAAAATGGTTGTTTTCGATGCAAAATCATTTTATAACTGAGAAATAATTCTAAAATGATCGCCTTTATATGAAGATGAAGGTATCAAATTTGTG
Organism: Pictodentalium vernedei; assembly: GCA_031216915.1. Lineage (NCBI taxonomy): Eukaryota > Metazoa > Mollusca > Scaphopoda > Dentaliida > Dentaliidae > Pictodentalium > Pictodentalium vernedei. The sequence continues at coordinate 175,623,555 of CM062294.1, forward strand.
TTCGAATTTTGGTATGCTTGTCAAAATGAGTCACTTAGTACTTAAATTTCAGGAGAGGGAGATTACCCCTTATTATTAACAACATCTCTGCTTTCTCTGGATTTAACCGAGAGCGCCTATCATCGTAGATCAGCCCCGCCTCACTAAAGAGGCGCTCACTTGGAACACTCGAGGGAGGGGGGGTAAGATATTTTCTTGCAAGATGACACAAAAGAGGAAAGCGATGGCCATTTACGGCCCACCAGTGAAGTGGGTTATCACCACGAGGCTGAAGTGGTTCACTAAGATAGTTCTGTATTATATGTGCAGGAGTGGGTGCACTGGTAGTTGATAATGCGATGCCTTTGCTGGATAAGATTTCTGCATATTCTGCAGCAAATTCATCTTGTATGACAGTCTTTGGAGGTGTTGGCCCTTCACCTGAAGTGATTTCTTCCATCCCAGGTCCATTTTTACTTGAAGACGGCGCAGCCAGGTTTAGAAATATTTCGTCTTTGAGCCTTTCTATCACTTGCTTTTCTGTATAGCATGTTCTAAAAAAAAATCCCCTTATAACGAGGGTCCAAAAGTGTTGCCATAGTACAAAGTTTGTTTTCTTCTATTTCGTGAAAGCGTGGTGTTAATGAATTAAGAATTGTTTGCATAAGGGTCTGAATCCCCCTGTCATGTTCCCCATGTTTTGCAACAGACCTGGCCAACATTTCAACTGATGGTATTATTGTGGAAATAGAGGCATTACTGCTTGATACTTCTTTTGTGAGTGTTTCAAATCGTTCAAGGGTCTTCACAAGAGTTTCAGCTAAAATCCACTGGTTAGCAGTAAGGATTGGAATTTCATAGAGGCTACTAAATTCGACAATGGCCGATTTCTGCTCAGTCAGGCGTTCAAGCATATAAAATGTGGAGTTCCACCTCGTGGATACATCTTGCAAGATAGAATGTTCTTTGAGGTTATGTTTAACTTGGATTTGTTTTAGTCTGTTGCGTGCTAAGGGGGAATGATTGAAGTGGCCCGCGATTTTGCGCAATATCGATAGCATATCATTCATGGCCCTCTGACTGTCAATACCGTCATTAATAAAAACAACCCTGACTATCAAAATCTGCTATTCTCATCCCACATGCTGCATTAGCGGCATTATCTCGCAAAATTGTGAGTACTTGATCACGTATTATACCCCACATTGTCACCATATGTTCTATACCACTTGCAATGGCTTCCCCTGTGTGTCTGCCAGAAAAAGAGGAAACGTTTAACACACAAGCCTTTCATTCAAATTTCTCAGAGATCCAATGACCAGTTAGTGACATCAGTGAATGTGATCCCATGTTTGTGGACCAAATATCAGTTGTAAAAGAAATTGTATCCATGGTTTTTAGTTCATTTTTCAATTCATGTTTTATACGCTCCTACATATCTGGAATGAGCGAGTGACTCAGGTGGGTTCTGGATGGTAGTTTATACCGAGTTTCCAGTTGCTGGCAAAATCGTATAAAACCAATATCTTCAACCATTGAAAATGGCTGAATGTCGAGACAAACCATTTCTGCTAGTCGATTGTTTGCAGCTACTGTACGGGGGTCTTGAGGTGGCCATGGCGCCACTCTGTCAAGGCTTTCAGTAAGCTGAAGTTGCTTGTGGACCAATTTGGCTTGACTTGTTGTGGATTCTGATTTCACAGTCTTGTCTTTTTCTTTTATCTACTTTGCCATCTTCTCCGCATCTTCAAATTCTTTAAACAAAACTCCATGGTTATGCTGTAAGTGGCACTTTAAATTTGTGTTTGTGAAATCTTTAGTTGATTTGCCACCTCTCGACACGGAAGCCTTGCAGGAATTACATATAGCTTTTGTTGTGTCTGCTGGACTAACAATAAAATAATCCCAAACCTTGCTAGTTTTAGGCATTTTAAATGTTTACAGCACAATTTACAAACGAAATTCAACACTGATCAGTACTTATTCAACTTGATAGGGAATATTGATAGAGAATATTCAAAGTATGATGCAACTGAAATAGTATAAATACGTAATATTCAACGTGTGTTTGCTCATGACGCAATAGCTGTTACTAAAAGTGGTTGCACTTGCTCACTGTGGTAAACAAGCCCTGCTTCAGTAATCACTGGTAGAATAGGACCGAGTAACCAGTGCTTGGTGTAGAAGTTCTCTAAAATGGGCAACATGAGTTTTAATGATTGGTTAAACTTGAATGTATATCTGTGTTTGCGAACATGATTAGCTCGTGTGCCGAATATATGACCTTAAATGCCAGTAATTAATTAAATAAACATGAAAGTGGTTGCAACTTTCCATCAGTGATGGCCTGATTGGCCTCCACAAAGCGAGTTTACTAGGTTGTGTCTTGTGTGTGTGGGGGGGGGGGGGGGGGGGGGGGGTCATTATTGGTCAACTTGACTGGAACGATGCCTATTCGCTGTGGTAAACAAGACACATTTTCTTGGCGTGTGTGTATGTGGGGAGGGGGGGGGGGGGGGGGCAGATGGGGACTTACATGTAAATGGCTGTAGGCCTACCTGAGTTTCCATCTGCATTAGTAGCATTACAGTCATAATTTCCCGTGTATGCCCTAAAAAATCAAAATGGTCTGCAATGCATGGATGAAAATCAGTTCTTCTTGTTAGTTACATGTATACATATAGATTCTTCCGATGAGGTGGTCTTTAGTTGGCAGGGTGGGGGGGGGGGGGGGGGGGGCATGTACACTAAATAATTCGTAAATTGTCCCCAAAACACAACCCTCACTGCATTTTTTATGGCTCTCTGGGTCCTTCAGTCGGTAAATGACAGAAATTCAGCTTTTTAACCATATACCCAATGCCTAGCTGAAGCAGGCGACACTCGCGAAAATAATAATTGTGTGATTTACATGTAGATGTTCATTTTCCCCAAACCTAGGTTATGAGCAATTTGGAAGCCAAAAACAAAAAGTGAAAATCTAAAAATTAATTAAATTATTGAATAGAGGTTTTGTGTAGGCCTATATTGCACTGGTTGGGTTTTGTCGTTCCGTAATTTACGTTGGATAAAGGAGTTGAAACAACTTGTTATTTCTAGTGCAGTAAAGTGATAGGGGGTGGGGGTGGGGATTTTTCCCTGCTTTGGGACCGACTTGACTTGACTCTTGATCATGGGGCAACGGTGGCGCCAGGGTCTCACTGGTAACTTCTTTTTGGGCCAACTTTTTGTTTTCCTCTTTTAATTCATTCTAGGTGTCCGATACTGACCGTTTTTCCAAACGTTCCGGTAGCTCACGCGTCGTTGATCAGTATACTCGTGGCGAGATGTCACAGAGCCAATCGAACGCATTCACCGCAAAACATTTTGTGTGCCTCGAACATGACCGTAGGGTGTTTTGTTAAGCTGTCCCTTGGTCAAAGTATGTAAACGTATTATTCTTCCATGTTATGACACCCCCCCCCCCCCCTCCCCCCCCCTCCCTCCAACAATTTATCCCAACAATTTATCGTGTCTATACCTTAATGATTTGTAACATTAGAGAGGGCCGCACTACAGACAAAATCGAGTTATGATTTAGGCCATGTAAATTGATTGCATAAAGTGCCATCTTGTCGCTGTTAAGGAAGTAATTTACTATTGTTCCAGTAGTTTATGGTTTACACGTTATAAGTTATTGGTTATCGGATCAGATCGGCTGATAAATTTACCGAAAATATCGGATATCGGCTTTTAGATGCATAATTATGAGAGAAATGGTGGAAATAGAAGGTGGAGAGGAAAAAACAGTGGAAACAAATGTTCAGGGCTGTAACTTATAATTTTTTTTACGAGATTATTTCCTGTTACCTATTTTCGAGGCATGACCTTGTTGTGGTCATTCTTGCTATGAATGTTCCATTGTTTAATCAGTGTTTCCTCTCTCCCTTTCCTTTATTCCCCCCTGCTATTCTCCCATGCTTTTGGCTTTTTAGCTCATCTTGACAAAGTCAAGCTGAGCTAATCTAATCGCTTCCCGTCCGTCGTCTGTCGTCCGTCGTCCGTCAACACCATGTTTTGGTCTTCTCCTCCAAAGCCACTGGGCCAATTCAAGTGAAAGTTTGTGTGAGTGATGGTCCCAAAGGGGCATTTCATTTTTGTTCAACTCAGTATGCCCGGCCCCATAGGGAGGGAGTGGGGGAAAATGCTCCAAAATATTTTAAAAATCTTCTTCTCAAGAACCAGTGTGTGCAATGACTTGATATTTGCTATGGAGCTTCCATATGAGGTGTAGAATCAAGTTTGTTCAAACGAAGTTCGTAAAGTAATATTTGGCTTTGTAATAGCAGGGGTAAGATTTTTGGCCCCACCCAAAATTTCTATTTTCTGAACCGATGGTCCGGTATGAACCAAATTTGGTTTGTGGTAGTATTGGGTCATAAGTACTTGACCCATGCAAAAAAAAAAATTCCTGCATCCCCGTGGGAACCCTGGGAGCTAAAAATAGAAATATTTTCAAACGCCCATATTTCCCAAACCCCACGGAACAGAGAGCTTATATTTGGTATGAAGTATCCTTATGACCAGTAGAATTGAATGGTAAAAAAAAATTGCCATCGGTTATGTTAGGGTGTTCTGTAATGGGCATCGAAAAAATGCTGAGTCAGCATATTTGCAAAAATTAAAAAAAATCTTTTCTCCAGAACCAATCATCAGAATCTTTTGATATTTGGTATACAGCATTCATAGGGGGGGGGTCAGATAAAAGTTTGTTGAAATAAAGCTCATTGGTTCATATTTGGGCTCTCTACAGGAGCCCGAAGTTTTAACATAGGGTAATATGGGGAATATTCTCTAAAAATCTTCTTCTTCAGAACCACCAGTCAGAATCTTTTAATATTTGGTATACATCATTGTTATGAGGGTCAGATTCTAGATTGTTCAAACCAAGTCCCTAGGTTAATATTTGGGCTTCCTACAGAAGCCCAAATTTTATCTTTGTTCAATATGGAGGGTAATTTAAAAAAATCTTCTTCTTCAGATCCATCAGTTAGAATGCTTTGATATTTGGTATGCAACATCTCTATTATGGGGGTCAGATTCAAGTTTGTTCAAATCAAATCCCTAGGTATATATTTGGGCTCAAAATGGTAGCCCAAATTTTTACTTAGTGCAATATGAGAAAATTTCTTTAAAAATCTTCTTCTTCAGATCCACCAGTTGGAATGCTTTTATATTTGGTATACAACATCTCTAGGGGGGTCAGATTCCAGGTTGTTCAATTCGAGTGCCTAGATTAATATTTGGGCTCCATATGGGAACATGAAATTTAACTTAGTACAATATGAGGGAATTTCTTAAAAAATCTTCTTCTTCAGATTCACTTGTCAGAATGCTTTCACATTTGGTATACAACATCTCTAGGGGGGTCAGATTCAAGTTTGTTCAAATCGGATCCATAGGTCAATATTTGGGCTCGCTGTGGTAGCCCAAATTTGAACTTAGTGCAATTCGAAGAAATTTCTTTACAATTTCTCTTCTTCAGATCCAACAGTCAGAATGCTTTCATATTCGGTACACAACATCTCTAGGGAAGTCAGATTTAACTGTGTTCAAATCAAGAGCCTGGGTTAATATTTGGGCTCTCTATGGGAGCCGGAATTGGCCATTTTGCTGAAGAATTAAAAATTTTGTATTCAGTACCCTCTAGAGGTACTAAGATTAATCCACATAGGTTGTATCAAGGGGCTTCATAGGGGAGCTCTGCATTTTACTTATGATCAGCTGAAGAAAAGGCATGATGCCCAGATTATTTTTGTCACTCCTGAGGGACTCAAGGATTGACAGTGTAGTCTATGGAGATGGCTTGCTTAATGTAGACTCATTCTTGGACTCTGTTTAAATTGTGTTCTGTACAAGATGAGCGCTTCAGGCCCCGTGGGGCCTCTTGTTTTTTTTTTGTAATATTTATTACTAAAATTTCTTGGGAGTTTTGGCTTGGTAACAGAATTATTTTCTGTTTTTTCCCCATGTTTACGTTCTCACCCTAGGGGTGTTTAGGCATTTTGGTCTGCATCTACCATCTGATGTTCTACAGTTTCTTCTCTGGAAGCCTCTGTTTTGCATCAGATAGTGTTTTAAATTGGTAACTGATTTCGGGCCAGGTTTTTCAGTGCCTGGAGTCATGTTTCCGGTTTTTTGACACTTTTGCTTAGATTGACAACAGTTACTGCTGATAGTGATTACTTGTTTTCTGCATCACTTATTTCATAGCAAGATACATTAATATTGTCCGTAAGTGTTACATTAATTTTTCAAAATGATTAAAAAATTTTGTCCACACCTAGGCTTTTTTGGGATCCTTTGGGCTCAAGGTTCCCATTGGGAACTTGGGCTCTTCTGAAAATTTTTTCAAATTTTTTTTTTTTTTAAATTATTTTGTTTTGAAATGTTATAATGAATTAATATATTATGTATATTTATTTCAAGGGTTAGTGCGAGTAATATGACGGTGTATATTTTTTCTGGTTTGAAAAAATATTCTTCATTCGTAATGCGAGGATATCTTCCTCTAATTCACAAGTTCATTGTGTTTCTTATAGTCAATGTAGTCACATAAATTCTTGCTCTGTGTGTGTTGATTGATATGACAATGTTGGAGACGTGTGTCACGGTATTTTATTATTGGTCCTCTCTGTAGGGTCACTATATATTATCAGTTTCTTTTTCAGAATTCAGAGTGATGTTTCCGTGATGTCTTCAATAAGTGTGTCTCCGTCATTGCAATATTAGGGCTTGCGGGAAGTGCTCAAGGTATTACGACAATTGCTGAAGAGTTCCCTAGTAGGATCGAAAGCAATTGATCTCCCGCTAGTCCGCCCGGTGTCACGTCCATTCGCCAGGAAGGAATGGTACAGCACCCGGGTTAGTCCGTTGCGGTCCAGGGAAGCAGATTGGGTGATGCGAGCACTATAAAACTTCAGATGTGCACACCCAGCAATGACGGATCCGAGGATACTACGGAGGAAGCCTGTCAGTCCGGTAGCTAGCTCGTCCAGGTCCCCCAGACAGCGAGCGAGAGAGGCCCCCTCTCTCTTGCATCAACATCTGCACCGCGATGTTGTTGTATGTTGTTTGCTTAGTCGGAGCTTACGTCCACTCCTCCTGCTCGGGACGCTCTGTTGCATGACAGTCCGACACGGCTGTTATTTTGGCTTCCTCATCCTCGTCAACACACACAACTGCACCTTGGCTATGTGATCACAGATTTCCAGGGGACGTTCGCATATTATATTAATGCAGGATTTAACGTCCCTGGTGCTCCTGCTTCGCCGACCAAGGAATACACGTCGACCAGGTCACTCCATCTGCTAGCCAAGGATACGAGACCTTTCCAGTTGGGCCGTTCGCATATTATATAAATGCAGGAATGAACGTCCCGGGAGCTTCCAGCGGATATTTCATGTAGGACTGCGGCTCCACAGGTCTGATAGGGTAACATGAACTAGGTATTGTTACCGTGATGTCTTTGTAAGTGTGCTTCCGTTGTCACAGTCAAATGAAGAGCTAGTGGTAAAGTTCTCATGCAGATACATCAATTGCCTAAGAGGTCCCAAGGAGGATCGACGGCATTGGCGTCCGCTAGCTCGCCCAGTGTCGCGACCATTCACCGAATGGCTCAGCACCCGGGTTTGTCCGTTGCGGTCCAGGAAGGAGATTTGGGTGATGCGAGCACTATAAAATACAATGTGCACACCCATTGACGACGAATACGAGGATGGTACAGAGGAAGCCTATTAGTCCGGTCCCTAGCTCGTCCAGGTCCATCCGGGCTGCGAGCGAGAGAGCTTCCTCTCTCGTATTACAACATCTGGTCCCAGATGTTGTGGTACAAAATGTTCCTCAGTCGGAGCATACGTCCACCGCTTGGGACGCTCCATTATATAGACAGGCCGGGGAGACTGCTCTTTCGGCTGCCTCATCCTCACTGCAGCACACGCGACCGCACCTTGGCTACGTGACCTGTGATATTCAACCAACATCGCCGACCAGGTCACGCCATCCGATAGCCAAGGATACGAGGCCTTCATACTCCGGACGCTCGCATATTAGATTATGCAGGAGTGAACGTCCAAGGAGCTTCCAGCGGCTAAATCCTATAAGACCGCAGCTCCACAGGCCTCTGTTATGGACATGCTATCGCAGATAGCACAAATTATCGCAGCATCCCAGGCAGTAACTCTGTCGGATCAGGAATTATCCGAGGAAGCTGGGTTGGTACGTTCCGCTGCAGGTTCAGGCACGGATGACCAAGAATTACAAGTGGTCCGACAGGATGGCGAAAGGGATACGGATGAGTTGTATTTTCCCATTTTGGAACAACATAATTGCCGTAGAGTGCATCCGGCATTATCATCTGACGTTGTTCCTCCATACCAAAATGCTGCCTTGCTGGATAAGAGTCTGATAGCGCCACTGGACACAGAATTCTTAATCAGTTTAGGGACATCATCCCTCAGTTTCCGACATAGTCCAGATATGTCTCAAGGACATTTGATCTGTTGAACGACGCTATATTTATTTAACTTGCTACCTAAATGGGCAGGTCAGGTTTCTTATCGGCATAATGCTCCACATCTGCCTTTCATCAATTCAACGAATATTTTGAAACGGCAGGACAGAGCATTCTGAGAGTTCTCTGCATCTAGACGACCACGGCAGGACCTAGTATTGTTTGTTTTTTACTGTCATCTATGTCAATTCCAACCATGATGTTGGAAATAATAATATCGTCTAGCAGGGTCAGCTTAGATGCATCATCGTGCACAGATCACTTTACCAGAACCTTATCATTACGTCTCAAAGGGAAAAGAATTCTAGGATGATAATATCCTTAAGAGTTCTTTCAAGGGCATCACGTAAAACTCTGTCCTTTAGTGGCAATATGGAGTTGGTTAGACGTGACACGGCCCTGGCTACATCCACGTGTGTAGATAGTAAGGTGAAAAACTCTCTCAGAGTTGCTCCGGTCTCCGGAGAGTTTTCTTCGACGGCAAGCTTTCCACAGTCTATGATCAGTTAACTAAGAAAGCTTTTGACTCTCTGCTATTAAAATTGGCTTCCATATAGACGGATTCAGCAGAGAAGAGTAGGACAGGCACTTCTGGGACGAATACGTCCAAGGGAAGTTCCTATAGAGGTTCCTATGCATCCTCTAGGTCTTATTCTAGAGACCGTCAGGGTAGCGACTCATATAGGGACCATAATTCCGGTCAGACATCCCTAGGTCGACGGGGCGAGGTGCGGACCGTGGAGGACATGGCTTCTCCTTCCGCAAGCCTCGCAGGGCCAGGAGGTAATGGTTTTAACCTCTATCGTGTACTAGTGAGCGTAAGACTGTCGAGTTTCTCAATAATTTGGGAATAGATTACGGATGTCCCTTGGATTCAAGGGGTGATTTCCGTTGGACTAAATTGTTCCTCAAACTCTGTTGAGGGGTCGTCCAACCTAACTTTGGTCAATTTTTTGACATTTTTCCCAATGCCTCAGAAACAGATTAGAGAAGTAAGGAAAGGCAAATTATATATCAAAATAATGAGTAAAGTGCATATAGAAAAGGTACATATAATTTTTTTCCCTTTATTTGTTCGAGACAATGTATGAGCGGATTTGCAAACAGGTGACAGCAAATACTTGAGCTGTTAATATCATAAGTGCAAAATATGGTTCGAAATTCCCTCTCGTGTTTACAGGCCATCTGAACTTTTTTGTTGACAAAAAGACTGAATTATTGCGAACTAGAAAGACAACATGAACCACTTGTACAAAAAATAACCGAGTGTATAAAATTGGGACGATACACATAAAATAAGGCAATATTCATAACAAAGTAAGCAGAATGCTTCAGAAATCACTTTTTCACGAAGTATATTCCAAGTGACCTGGAACTATATTGAGCGTGTTGATTTCCCCCCGATGTTGTGAAGTTATTTACTTCCTAGTAACCATGGAATTTGAGGCGGGTGTGTTTGATGTCTGCAAAGGACCGATTGAAGATGGGTTGAAAATGATGCAATCGTGCTTTTAAATAAGGTGCGCTTGGACGATGCTGAGGATTTAGTTTTTTCTTGCAACCAACCATACTAACACAAGCATCGATCAGTGTCTTTTGTCATCGTTTTACACTGGCAAATGTGACAAATCTCCTTCACCGGAAACTTATCTCCCAATTTGCATATCACAATAAACATAACTGCTGTCAGCGTGGCCGTGTGGTCAAAACTGAAACGAATTATCGAATCCACGGTAAAAATTAGCTGCAATTGGCTTTTAAAGAAATGAAATACACGAAATATTCGCAATTTCTTCATTATCCATGCCGAGTAACTTTTTAACCAGACCACATGCGTTCAGTTTCGTTTGTCAGCATCAAACTGATATTGTTTGTAATTAATAGTACGAGAAGGCGAAAGAAGCCAAATACTTCCCATCAATAGCATCATCTATAAATTAATTAAAATTGATAATTCCTTTTATTTTACTGAAATTATGAATTGATAAGGTGGGTGTGTTGCGATTATTATGCCCCAGACCTGGAAGTTGGAAAATCAAAGGTGCATCTAGGGCTGTGCAGTGCCAGTGGTAACCTCTGTCCTCTTACCCATTCATCATTACATGTACCAACATTCTCCCTTGTATCTCAACCATTGCTACTCCAATTTGAAGGATTTTTGGTGTTGTGATCGAGTATCATGGGGAAACAATGCCTGTGTAGCTGCTGTAGCATGTGTTTCTTCCCACATTTTTTCAGAGTTGTGGTACTTTTTCACTCTTTTGAGTTAGAAAATTTTGTTTATAACTAGTTGATTTGTTACAATTTGTTGGAAAGTGCCTGCTGACACCCTCAAATGTATTGCTACAAAATATTTCTGGTGAATATTTTGTTCCTATTATTTATCAAGCAACAACCTAATGAATATTCTGTATAAAGCCACCAATCTGATGTTTGACACGTTTATCAGAGCGGTTTTGAAGGCTTATGTAACTCAAAATGTTGATTATGGCAGGATTTTTCTATTCACCGATTAATCAATAAATTAAGTGTTATAGTTGGAAGTAAGAAGCATGAAAGGTCCAGAACTAAAAGTCTAAAAAGAATGTTTTGCAGTGCAACATGATTTTTGCAGGTACACATATTTGGAGGGTTACCTGTCTGATAGTGTTTGGAACATATGTGGCCAGGATCTTCAAAAAGAAAAAAAGAGTTAAACTTTGAGAAAAAGGCATTTGCCTTGAGTGCCAGAGGTAGAGTCATAGAAGTTAGAGAGCCCCTCCCCTTTAATTTTTTTATGTCAAATGGAGCTCACTTGTCACTTTTTGGGGATTGCTTTGTGTACTGCGTTCTTGAAAAAAATATGTGAGACCCTCTGGGTGTGCCCTTCTTATCTCAATATGCCAATAAGCCTCCTTGGGGAAAGTACATGCAATAATGGTTATGTAAGGTTGATTTGATGTGTTTTGAAAAACAATGTACTTTTAAGTAAATTAGATGGTTTATTGCAGTGACAGGTTACAGTTACCCTTATTTCTTCTCCAACAGATATCATGAGTGTATTGGTGTCCAAGAGTAAACAGGGCTATTATACTTATTGATAAACCAGCCAAATGTAACAATTTAATCACTATCAAATTGATGCATGGGATAAAAGGGGTTACAGTGCAAGGGGTTTGTAAATATATTTATTCAACTACAATGTATGACTTTGCTGTGCATTCTACATAGGAGAATATCATAGTTTCTTTCCAAACCACTACAGTGGCACAAACATCTTTATATTGGGAGACACCCTTTTATCCTTCCATACTTCTTCTGGTGGACTCCTTCAAGTTGACCTTTGTTGAACTCCTCAAATCAAAACATAAACAAAAGAAAATGTCTGCCTTCAGTCAGTGAGCACTCCACTTATAACATTTGGTCTCAATCTTTATTACTTTCATGAATTAGGAAAAGATTTCTTCGAGTATGTACTTCAATGTTTATAGAATACAGCTGTTATTTTATTTTGAGGTATTTTATTGTAAAAAGTTTGTTCTCTTACTTATGCCATAGCATACTTTCAGGTGGTGCCATTTACACATGGCAGCAGGCCCATGGCAAATTTCAGTTTCCGCATGTTCTATGTTTCATTCCAAGCATCTTGATATATAATTTATTGGGGTTATTCATTTTGGGCCTTTTTTAGACTTGAAAGAAAATTACATGAAATTTGACCAAAGTTAGCTTGGATGTCCCCTTAACTCAGAGTCCTACATGGACTCAGCTTCCGCCAAGTCAGTAGGATAGAGGCTTACTTCCATCAGAAGTCTAGTCTCTTCTGGAATGATCGCGATGGAGATCGTAGAAATCCAGGAATTTCCAGGTTTCTACAACCATCCTTTTCTGGTTCCAAAAACCAGACGGCTCGTTCCGTTCACTCATTATTTGGAACTGGATAAACAAGCTGATCGTGGCTCCAAGTTTATATATGGAGTCCACCCGATCGGTCAGAGCGAGTATTCGGGTGTACGATTATACTACATGCATAGATCTCAAGATGCGTACAATCACATCATGGTACATCAGGCGTCGGAAAGTATCTTCGCTTCCTTATCATAGGAGTCGTATATCAGCTCTGAGCAATTTGCTTTGGTCTGAATATAGCCCCCTGGGCCTTCACTCGAATAACGGACCTGGTAATGACTCATTTCCGAGCTTATTCGTCTGCTTATTCGTCTGCGATAACGTCGGCTTACCTGGACGACATTAGTACAGGTACGGCAATGAGTTAACGCTTCAGAACTATGTGCAGAATCTACTTCTATTGCTCCGACGTCTCGGTTTCTTAAGTAAACGAGGAGAAGTCGGATCTGGTATCATCCAAGTCATTCACTCACCGGGGGATGAGCTTCGTAATGCACAACTTTTTCGTTAGTCTTCCGTTACCCAGAACGAAATTATTCATTTGTTATGCTCACTATTGTTTTCGCTCAGACAAAGTCTTATGAGACTGATACGTTTAGGCGGAACTTCCGCGATTTTATTCCGATGGGACGGTTACGCATTGCTCCTCTCCAAATTTCTTTAATTCAGAATTGGAGGGTGAAGATTCTTTTGCTCGATATGGACATCTTCTTGTCAAATCAAGTAAATAAGAGATTCAGACTTGGCCAAGTTTTCTGGGCTTAACTCGGGTAGTTCCACTGCAATTGCCAGATCCGAGTTTTACAGTCTTGACGGATGCCAGTAAAACATGTTGGGTCGTTTCTTTGAGCCCAACGGATTGAAGTGCCAGGGTCTTTTGATTCCGTAGTTCCTTATCAAGCAATCAAACATCAAGTATGATGTCATTTTGGCTTGCGCTACGTTATTGGATAATGTAATTCAGAATGTTCATATGCTAATTCTGTCCGACAACTTGACAGTATTAGCGTATTTTCGGAATTATGGAGGCACTCATTCCATCCTGTTATTCATATTAATGGAATGAATCTTTCGGTTGCTACTAGAACATCAAGTTCTATCGGTCCATCATATTCTGGGTCGTCTGAACGTATTAGCGGGCTCCCTTCGCGGAGGGGCCGTTTGTTGCTGCCAGAATCAGCTTTCAACAAACAAGTTTTCAATCAGATTGCTACCAAGGCGAGCGGCCAATGATCGACTTATTCGCGACGCATCTCAACAATCAGTTGCAGACGTATGTGTCATTATGTTAGGATCTTCGAGCGTTTGCATTAAACGCTCTATCGATCTTGTTAGACGGAATAATAAGATATGCGTATCTTCCAGCGCTGTTGATTCAGCAGATATTTCTCTAGTGTAATTATTTTAATGCAAATTCTGTTGGTAGCTTCTCTAGCTCCACAAGACTGTGGACTAATTTACTCAGGTGTCTGTTGTGGGACATGCCGTGGAAGCTTCCTCCACATTTCAGTCCATTCTATGGTCAGATGGATTCAATCTACAGTCAGTTCTGCTTATTATATCTTCATTCAGCAGTCTGTGTTTTAGTTCTTCTACTTCATGGGCTTAAGCTATTAATATTGTTATTACAGATTTAATGAGGGCTGCATATTGGTGTTAGCCCTCCATTTTCATGATTTTGTATCTGAAAATATTGAGTCCTTTTCTGCAGATCTACTTTGTTTAGGTGCGCTATTTTTACTCAGAATGTCGTCTACTAAACAGTGGCAACTATGTGTGTATAGGCTTTTGGTTCTGGCAGTGACTCTGTCCTGCTGTCCTCTTTGCTCTGGAGTATTTGATCCAGGGCAAGGGAAAGGGGGGGGGGGGTTCCCTTAGGTCACCTGCTTTATAGTGTAAAGCAAGGGAATACCTCCCTTGGACTTAGTAATTCCGTGTAGGTTCCGAAATGATTTTAGGGTTAAGCCTATGTTTACTCATCTGCGTAATATTTTTTAAGTGTTGATTGGTGTATTTATTTGTGATTAATTGAGCATTAATATGCAATCCTCGAACTCTTTTAAATGAGTACATGTATATAGAGTCTCATTTCTCTAGACTCCCGTATTTATTGGCTTTCCTTAAAAAATATTAGTATAAAGGGTTATACTAGATGTTTATAGAGATCATTGATGTTATTGTGCTCAATTACAGAATAGTATTGTGTCTGTCTTCTTTTTTGTTACAAATAAGAAAGATACATGTAAGACTATCTCTCCTTTTCTCCTTAAGGGGATAGGTCTGTTATAGGTAATTGAGTCTATTGGATTTTCCTCATGTCCTAGGCCCTCCAACCTTTTTTAGCTCACCTGAGCGAAGCTCAAGGGGAGCTTTACTAATCACTTTCTGTCCGGCGTCCGTCGTCGTCCGTCCGGCGTTAACTTTACATTATCGACTTCTCCTCCTAAACCACTAGCCCAATTTTATTCAAATGTTGGCTAAATGTTTATTACCTAATGCCAATTCAGATTTGTTCAAATGAAGTTGCCCCTCCTCCTGGGTGGTGCCACGCCCCCAAGGGGCACCAAAATCTTTGTAAATCTTCTTCTCATGAACCAGCAGTAGCAGAGACTTGATATATGGTGTGCAGCTTCCTTTTGAGGTGTAGACTCAGATTTGTTCAAGAGAAGTTTGTGGGGCTATACTTGGCGTCGTTATGGGAGGGGCAAAATTTTTTGCCCCGCCCAAAATTTCTATTGTCCAAACCGAGAGGCTGATTTGAACCAAATTTTATGTGAGGGCTTATTGGGTCATGAGTACTTGATTTATGCAAAAAAAAAATTTCCCGCAGCCCCGTGGGAACCGCAGGAGCTAAAAATAGAAAAAATTTAAAACGCCCATATCTCCTAAACTGCACGGCATTGAGAATTTTTATTTGGTGTGCAGCTTCCTTAGGACCAACAGAAAGGATTGGTAAAAAAAAATTGCCATCGGTTTTATCAAAGGGTACAGTTTCGGGACTTTTTAACACTGTAGGCAATGGGAAAAACATTAAAAAATCTTCTTCTCCAGATCCAGCAGGCAGAATCTTTTGATATTTGGTATGCAACATTGTAGGGTGGATCTGATTCAAGTGTGTTCAAATCGGCCCCCTGGGTTCATATTTGGGCTCAGTATAGGAGCCCGATTTCGAACTTAGTGCATTTCAGGCAAATTTCTTAAAAAATCTTCTTCTCCAGATCCAGCAGGCAGAATCTTTTGATATTTGGTATGCGACATTGTGGGGTGGATCTGATTCAAGTTTGTTCAAATCGGCCCCCTGGGTTTATATTTGGGCTCAGTATAGGAGCCCAAATTTGAACTTAGTGCATTTCAAGCAAATTTATTAAAAAATCTTCTTCTCCAGATCCAGCAGGCAGAATCTTTTAATATTTAGTATGCAACATTGTGGGATGGATCTGATTCAAGTTTGTTCAAATCGGCTTCCTAGATTCATATTTGGGCTCACTATAGAAGCTCGAATTCGAACTTAGTGCATTTCAGGCAAATTTCTTAAAAAATTTTCTTCTCCAGATCCAGAAGGCAGAATCTTTTGATATTTGGTATGCAACATTGTGGGATGGATCTGATGCATATTTGTTCAAATCGGCTCCCTAGATTCATATTTGGGCTTACTATAGAAGCTCGAATTCGAACTTAGTGCATTTCAGGCAAATTTCTTCAAAAATCATCTTCTCCAGATCCAGCAGGCAGAATCTTTTGATATTTGGTATGCAACATTGCGGGGTGAATCTGATTCAAGTTTGTTCAAATTGGCCCGCTGGATTCATATTTGGGCTCACTATAGAATCTTGAATTCAAACTTGGTGCATTTCGGGCAAATTTCTTCAAAAATCTTCTTCTCCAGATCCAGCAGGCAGAATCTTTTGATATTTGGTATGCAACATTGCGGGGTGGATCTGATTCAAGTTTGTTCAAATCGGCCCCCTGGATTCATATTTGGACTTAATATAGAAGCCCGAATTGGCACTTGGTGCATTTCGGGCAAATTTATTAAAAAATCTTCTTCTCCAGATCCAGCAGGCAGAATCTTTTGATATTTGGTATGCAACATTGTGGGGTGGATCTGATTCAAGTTTGTTCAAATCGGCTTCCTAGTTTCATATTTGGGCTCACTATAGAAGCTCGAATTCGAACTTAGTGCATTTCAGGCAAATTTCTTAAAAAATCTTCTTCTCCAGATCCAGCTTCAGAATCTTTTCGTATTTGGTAAGCAACATTGTGGGGTGGATCTGATTCAAGTTTGTTCAAATCGGCCCCCTGGGTTTCTATTTGGGCTCCATATAGGAGCCCAAATTTTAACTTAGTGCATTTCAGGCATATTTCTTAAAAAATCTTCTTCTCCAGATCCAGCAGGCAGAATCTTTTGATATTTGGTATGCAACATTGTGGGGTGGATCTGATTCAAGTTTGTTCAAATCGGCCCCCTGGGTTTATATTTGGGCTCAGTATAGGAGCCCAAATTTGACCTTAGTGCATTTCAGGCAAATTTCTTTGAAAATCTTCTTCTCAAGATCCAGCAGGCAGAATCTTCTGATATTGGGTATGCACCATGCTTATGGGGGTGAGATTCAAGTTTGTTCAAGCCAAGTCCCTGGGTTCATATTTGGGCTCACTGTGGTAGCCCGAATTATAACTTAGTTCAAAATGAGGAATTTTCTTTAAAAATCTTCTTCAGATCCAGCAGTCGGAATGTTTTGATATTTGGTATGCAGCATCCTTAGGGGGTGAGATTCAAGTTTGTTCAAGCCATGTCCCTAGGTCCATATTTGGACTCACTGTGGGAGCTCGAATTGTAACTTAGTTCAAAATGAGGACTTTTCTTTAAAAATCTTCTTCTTCAGCCATGTCCCTAGGTCCATATTAGGACTCACTGTGGGAGCTCGAATTGTAACATAGTTCAAAATGAGGACTTTTCTTTAAAAATCTTCTTCTTCAGATCCAGCAGTCGGAATGTTTTGATATTTGGTGTGCAGCATCCTTAGGGGGGTGAGATTCAAGTTTGTTAAAGCCAAGTCCCTGGGTTCATATATGGGCTCCCTGTGGGAGCCTGAATTATAACTTAGTTCAATATGAGGAATATTCTTTAAAAATCTTTTTTTTTTAGATCCACTGGTCAGAATCTTTGGATATTTGGTATAAGCTTTTCTTAGGAGGAGCAGATGCAACTTGTTGAAATCAATTCTCTGGGTTGATATAAATTTAGGCTACCATGTCAGGTGAGCGCCCTCAGGCCCCTTGGGGCCTCTTGTTTACTATTCAGCTAAGTCTGGGTTATTGGTACAGTATAAAAATGTTAAAAAATTTATAGTAATTTATATATTTTTTATACTTAGCAATGACCCAGCCGGGGATGGCCCTCCCATGAGTTGGGCACTCATACCTCCCCGCTGAGTACATAACGCTTACTAGGCACTGGTTGTAAGAATGACTTTTGGCGGCAGTTTCGAGACCTTGACACTGCGCAGTGGAGTAAAAGTATGGAGGACCATATAGGACATGTAATTTTCGGTTTTAGATGCAAATTTTGGGAATTGGGGGGTAAAATTTGCATTTGGCCCTTAATACTTTACAGTTAGCACCAGCTAAGTCTGTGTCATTGGTAAGTATAAAAAATATATAAATTACTATAAATTTTTTAACTTTTTGGTAACCTCACATATTTTTATTTTTTACAGATGTTATCTCAGAAATTAATAATGAATTGAAATAAACCTAGTATTTATGTCTTAACCCTTCAAGAACTGTGCTAACTACACATCAGGTTCAGTTTTGGGGGCATGTACATACACGGTTCAGAAATGGAAACAAATCCAACGGAAAGCCCGCACAATAATAATACATTCAGACATTTATATAGCTGCTTACATGAACATTAATTGCTAACACAAACATACCATGGACCATATCTATCAGCACTTAAAATACAATAGGTCATAAGAAGAACCAAACAATGGAGAGGAAAATGAAGGGTGCAAAGTTCACACACTCTATAAACAGCTGTATTAATTAATATTCATGAACAAAGGAAAAATAAACACTAGTGACGATTTGTAGGCTATTTTTTCGAACAAAAATGTCATGGCACTTAATTGTTTTCCCTTATGTCTGAGCTGTCTCTGTGATGTGATTTTAAATCAAAATAAAATAAAATAACGCTGTGCATGTTTGTAAAAAAATGCTTTCTTAAAGATATTGGCTTCAGCTGAACATTAGGTAGCGAGTACAGTAAATTTTATTCAATTGTTAATCGTCCAAAATGTAACTGTGTTGTCAACTGTTTACAAACTCAGCTGCCCATAACATTGCCTGAGTTTTTCACCCCAAAATTGGATAGTCTATCCTTCTGATATACAAGATGCACCCTTAATTTAGGGATCATTTTTTAGGGGAAAAGTGTGACTTATACACCGGCTGGTTAAACTTGACTTTATACATGTATTGTAGTCATGAAATAGCCAGAACGCAAAACAAGTGTTCTACAATCATAAACTCTATTTTTTTTGCGTGAATCTACTAAGGTTCACATATTTGGAGATCTGGGAGAATCGATTTGCGGATTTGCGTTGAAATGTTGCCCCTGTATTTGTTACTTAGTTCAACAATCTGAAGGTAATGATCAGTATCAGTGACTATCAGTCACATGTACTGATAACTTCGTTCAGATTCTGAACTAGTCTACAAAGAGTACGATATACCGGTGTATCAAGGTATTTTTTTCAATACCATTATTGAAATCTGAATACCGTGCAGCCCTATGCCATATGAAGAATACTCTTTGAAAATCCTCTTCAGAACCACACACAAGTCAAGATCTTTTGTTACTTGTTCCCAGTATCCTCAGATGCGGCAGATTTCAAGTTAGTCTCTTGGTTCATATTCTGGCTTCTCCCAGTAGCTGCCCAAATTTTAAGTTTTAGCAATATTAGAAATATTCTTTAAAAATCAACTTATCTAAGCCACTCCTCAAAATCTTTTGATATTTGGAACACAGCAACCTTTAGGGGAGTCCAGTTTAAGTTTGTTCAACTCATGTTCCTCGGTTAATATTGGGTCTCTGTGCAATATATGAAGAGTAGTCTTTAAAAATCTCCTTATTCAGATCCACCAGGCACAACTTTGAAGTTTGGTATACAGCATCCTTGGAGGAGGGAGGGCCACTTTGAAGTTTGTTTAAATCATCTCCCTTGGTCCATATTTGGACTCATTCTGTCAGCCCAAATTTTAGTTAAGTCCAGTATGAGAAATATTCTTTAAAAATCTTCTCCAGAACCACATGTCAGAATCTTTTGATATTTGAGAATCTTTTGATATTAAGTACTCAGCATCCTTGGGTTTGTGGGGGGAGAGGAAGGGGGCAGATTAAGGTTTGTTCAAATTAAATCCCAGGGTTGATATTTGGGATCTCTATTGGAGCATGAATTTTAACTTCGTGCAATATATAGAATAATCATTAGAAAAATCTTTTTCAGATTCACCTGTCAGAATATTTTGATGTTTGATATACAGCATCCTGGGGTGGGGATCAGATTGAAGTTTGTTCAAAGCCACCAGATACACCATTCAGGATTTTTTTTGTCTCCTGACATTTCGTCGGAGGACGACTGTAATCACTTGCTTGCGTGCATGTGCCCGTCAGGAGTGATAACTAAAGTTTGGGTCATCAAATCAAAAACAAATTTGGTGTATACGTCCTCTACCCCAATGAGATGTTGAATTTTGAATCTGGGTTCGATCCGATCAGTTTTGTTACAGGTATGCCCCTTTTTCAACCTTTTTTTGCAACTTTGGAAATTTGTTGTCTGGATGATAACTTTAGTATGAATTATTAAATCAACACCAAATTTTGTATGTAGGTTTGTCTGAAGAATACGCTGGTCAAGTATGATTTTGGCAGAGTTATGGCCCTTCTTCCATTTTTTCGACTTCAAAAATTAGTTGACCTGACGATAACTTTAATTTGATTGAATCAAAACCAGAGTTGATATATGAGATTTTCTCAAGAATATGCTGGTTAAGTTCAAATTTGGTCTCAGTCCAGAGAAATTTGGGCTCAGTTATGGCCCTTTTTCCATTTTTTCGACTTTGAAAATTTGTTGTCCAGATGATAACTTTAGTTTGAGTTATTAGCTCACCTGAGCACAGCTCAAGGGGAGCTTTACTAATCACTTTCCATCTGTCGTCCGTCCGGCGTTAACTTTACATTATCGATTTCTTCTAACAAACTACTGGACCAAATTCAACAAAATTTGCTGTGCATGTACCCTATCATTTGTCAATTCAAGTTTGTTCAAATCAAGTTGACCCGCCCCTCGATAGGGCCACGCCTAAAAAGTGTGCTTAAATCTTAAAAAATCTTCTTCTCATGAACCAGCAGAAGCAGAGACTTGATATTTTATGTGCAGCTTCCTTTTGAGGTGTAGACTCAGATTTGTTCAAGAGAAGTTCGAGGAGCTAAAAAATTTTTCCCGTCGCCCCATGGAAACTGCAGGAGCTAAAAATAGAGAAAAATTAAAATGCCCATATCTCCAAAACTACAAGGCACTGAGAATTCTTATTTGGTGTGAAGCTTCCTAAGGACCAACAGAATGGAATGGTAAAAAAAAATTCTATCGGTTTTATCATGGGGTACTTTTTTGGGACTTGAAAAAGT
Source organism: Pictodentalium vernedei (assembly GCA_031216915.1). NCBI lineage: Eukaryota > Metazoa > Mollusca > Scaphopoda > Dentaliida > Dentaliidae > Pictodentalium > Pictodentalium vernedei. The sequence continues at coordinate 175,644,665 of CM062294.1, forward strand.
GCTGAGTCAGCATTTTTTAACACTGTGGGTAATGGGAAAAACATTTAAGACTACTTTTCTCCCAAACCAGTACTCCAAAAGCTTTCAAATTTCACATATAACATCTTCGAAGGATTGTTTCACATATTTATTGAAAGCAATTCCCTGGGTCCATATTTGGGCTCTCTATAGGAGCCCAAATGTTTAAATTAGTGCAGTGTGAGGAATATGCTTTAAAAATCTTCTTAGATCTACCAATAGGAAGGAATCTTTTGATATTTGGTATGCAGCATGCTTTGGAGGTAAGATTCAAGTTTGTTCAAGCCAACTCCCTGGGTTCATATTTGGGCTGAAAATTTGGGGTCCTGGTCCGGACTTCGAAATTTTGGACCAAAATCCGGAAATTAGTTTTTTGGTTTTTAATGCATTTTGGTCAATTTTAAGACAAAAAAAATTATTTTTTTTTACACTGAAAATTTGAGGTCCGGGCGGGACTTAAAAAAGTTTGGATCAATATCCAGAAATGTGTTTTTTTGTTTTTTATACATTTTGGTAAATTTTAAGACAAAAAAAAATAATTTTTTTTTTTACACTGAAAAATTGGGGGCCTTGTAGGACTTGGAAAATTTTGGACCAAAATCCGGAAATTAGTTCTTTGGTTTTTTATGCTTTTTGGTCCATTTTAAGAAGAAGAAAAAATTTTAGTCTGAAAAAATTTTGTTTGGGACTTCCGAACAAAAATAAAAAAAAATCTGTTTTTTATGTGTTTATCCCACTTTTGGGACGTGCATAGAAGTAGAAATAGAAGAAAAATCCTTTGTATTGTGTGGGCACAATAGCTTCGTCTAGTTGGTATATGCTTTTCTTAGGAGGGACGTATGTAGCTTATTCAAGTCAAGTCCATGGTTTGATATTTAGACTACCATGTCAGGTGAGTGCCTTAAGGCCCACTGGGGTCACTTGTTGAATCAACACTAACTTTTGTACATAGATTTATCTCATGAGTACAAGGTCAAGTTCGAATTTGGGTTCAGCCCGACCAATTTTGGCTGAGTTATGGCCCTTTTTCCATTTTTTAGCTCAACTTTGGCGAAGCCAAATTTGAGCTTTTGTCATGGCCTGTCGTCTGTCTGGCCGTCTGTCCATCTGTCCGTCTGTCCGTACGTCAACAATTGGATACGGCTCGGGCTAGAGGCCGTATTTATGAACAGATCTTTACGAAACTTCTTGGGTACCTTTGTTATGACCGTGGGACGAGAACAAGTGTTTTTGGGTGCGGTCCGAAATTCAAGATGGCTGCCAGCCGCCATTTTGTACCAACGATGCAGAAATCTGCTTTTTGTACAGAACTTCCATATGAAAGCTCTGATTTGAATATTTTTTTGTATGAATGTTTAGTACCATGGGATACATCACATATAATACGGGTTTTTTTCTTGTGCGTAAATTGTGCAAATTAGACTAATTTTGATGTTTTTTGGTGTTACTTTCAGCACTGTAAGTGCAAATGCCAATACGGCTCGGGCTAGAGGACGTATTTATGAATCGATTTTTACGAAACTTCTTGGGTACCTTTGGTATCACCGTGGGACGAGAATGAGTGTTTTGGGGTCCGGTCCGAAATTCAAGATGGCCGATGGCAGCCATTTTGTACAAAATTAGGTGCAATCAGATTTTTGCACAGAACTTCCATATGAAAGCGCTGATTTGAATAATTTTTTGTGTGAATGTTTAGTACCATGGGATACATCACATATAATACGGGTTTTTTTCTCATGCAGAAATTATGCAAATTAGATGAACACATGTCAATACGGCTCAGACTAGAGTCTGTATTTATGAACTGATCTTCACGAAATGTCTTGGGTACCTTTGTTATCACCTTGGGACGAGAACGAGTGTTTCTGGGTGCGGTCTAAAATTCAAGATGGCTGCCAGTGGCCATTTTGTACCGAAATTAGGTCTAATCAGTTTTTTGTACACAACTTCTATACAGCTCAGACTAGAGGCCATATTTATGAACCAATCTTTACGAAACTTCTTGGGTACCTTTGTTATCACCGTGGGATGAGAGCGAGTGTTTTTGGGTGTGGTCCGAAATTCAAGATGGCCTCCAGCAGCCATTTTGTACCAAAATTAGTGCAATCAGTCTTTTGTACAGAACTTCTGTATGAAAGTTCTGATTTGAATAAATTTTTGTATGAATGTTTAGTAACATGGAATACATCATATATTGTAAGGGGTTTTTTTTCGTGCAGAAATTATGCAAATTAGATGAACTTTGATTTATTCAGTGCTACTTACACAATGTAAGCACACATATCAATACGGCTCAGGGTAGAGGCTGTATTTATGAACCGATCTTCACAAAACTTCTTGGGTACCTTTGTTATCACCTTGGGACGAGAATGAGTGTTTCTGGGTACGGTCCAAAATTCAAGATGGCTGCCAGTGGCCATTTTGTACCAAAATTAGGTCCAATCAGTTTTTTGTCACAAGTTCTATACAGCTCGTATTTATGAACTGATCTTCACAAAACTTCTTGGGTACCTTTGTTTTCACCTTGGGACAGGAAGGAGTGTGTTTTGGGGTGCCTTTGTTATCACTGTGCTATGAGAACAAATATTTTGGGGTTCAGTCAGACCCACTCTGGGACTCAAAGATTTCTTTTCTAGTTTAGCATCTGACTGTGACCCACCTTTACAATACTTTACCTATACATTTGTTACAGGCAACGGTCAGTATTTATGTACAGAATGTTACAATACTTTATATGTACCTTTGTTATCAGGTCATTACCTAGATGTTTGTCATTGCTGTGTCACATACTATACATGTGCATGTCTTTGTCTTGACAAGTTGAGCTACAGTGTCATTGACACTTTCATTTGACTTTGAAATTGGATATCCGGCTGATAACTTTAGTTTGAGTTATTGCATCAGCACCAAATTTTGTGTATAGGTTTGTCTCATGAATATGCAGGTCAAGCATGAGTTTGGGTTAAGTCTGACTGATTTTGGCTTAGTTATGGCCCCTTTTCTATTTTTTTGACTTCAAAAATTTGTTGTCTGGAAATATGTCCAATGTAAAAACTTGCTGTTGGGGGACATAGCCTGGCAGTGCACTTGTTATATTTGGTATGCAGCATCCTTGGGGTGGAGTAGGGGGCAGTGTTCAGATTGATGTTTGTTCAAACCAAGGTCCTAGGTTAATATTTGGGCTCCCTATTGGTGCAATAGAAGCAGTAATCTTTAAAAATCTTCTTCAGATTTACCTGTTAGAATCTGCTGATGTTTGTTATACAGCATCCGGAAGGCGGTCAGAATCAAGTTCATTCAGATCAAGTTCCTGATTTCATGTTTGGGCTCCTTACTTTTACCTTAGTCCAATATGAGGAAAAATCTTTAAAAATCTTCTTAAGACTGACCTTTTTGATCAAGCATTATTTCTATGATAGCATCTGAATCTAAGATAAATGAATGATATGTTTGCTCAAATTGAATTCCTGAGTTCCTGCTTGTTTTTATGGGAGTACAGTGATTCAAAATACTGTCTGAAGAATCATTGAGGTTTTGTCAGGTGAGCGCTTCAGGCCCCCTTGGGCCACTTGTCCTTAATGCCCTCACATTTTGTTACATGTTTTGTTATTTTTTAAATCTTGTTTCTCAGGCAGTTTTTCCTGAATTTTTTGAGAAGGGAGGGAGTTTTTTGTTCCTTTTCTTTAAAGCTTAAATACATGGAGAATTTTTTACATGTTTGCCACACATCAGATTCTACATCCTGTGACTTTGCCATTGTTTCTAGGCAAGCCTTGGCAGCCTACATGTTTGCAGTCAGTCAAGACTTGCCTAGAAATAATTGCCAAGGTACTTAGAATATAACTTGCAAGTTCATCCATCATATTTTTGACACATAAAGTTTGAAAAGAATTTATTTTGGTCACTGTGGATTTTTAGCTCAACTTGATGAAGTCAGACTGAGCTATTACCATCACTTGGCGTTGGTTGGTGTATGTACGTATGTACATCCACCATATCCTCTGGCACACCGTACAAGTCGCAATTATGATCGGATTGCTTTGAAACTTGGAATGCTTGTTTGGGGTGACCTCTAGATGGGAGCCATTTCCGCCAAAAAACATTGCCGATGGCATCAACCTTTGAACTTAGTGCAGTTGTGCATCAATATTTCCCTTTGGCACATTCTACATGGCAGATTTATGATCGGATCACTTTGAAACTTGGTATGCTTGTTTGGGGTGACCTCTAGATTGGAACTATCGATTTTCTTCCATTTCCACCAAAAAACATTGCCGTTGGCAACAACCTAGGAACTTAGTTTAGTTATGCATCAATATATTTCTTTGGCAATCAAATCACTTTGAAATTTGGTATGCTTATTTGGGATGACCTCCAGATGGGAGCTATTTGTTTTTTTCCATTTTTGTCAAAAATTCTTGCCATCAGCAATGACATTTAAAATTAGTGCATTTGTGCATCAACATATTCTTATGGCATGCCCTACAGGGCACATTTATGAATGGATTGCTTTGAAATTGGTTCAAGGTCATAAAGAAACTCATATTCATTTGGCACGGTCTATAGGGCGCACTTGTATGTATAAATTGCTTTAAAACTTGGTGTGCATGTTTAGAGTGACCTCTACATGGGAGCTTTTGATTTTTTCATCAAAAACATTGTCGTTTAGCACCAACCTTTGAACTTAGTGCATTTGTGCAGCAACTTATCCCTTTTGCACTCCCTACAGGACATACATGTATTTATGAATTTTCATCACAAAAAGAAAAAAAACCCATTGCCACTAGCAACAACCTTCAAATTTAGTGCATTTGTACATTAACATTTTCTTTTGGCATGCCTCAGAGGGCGCATTCATTATCAGGTTGTTTGTAAGCCGAGAGGTCCTCAGTCCGAATCCCGCCTGTGGCAACCATGTTGTGTCCTTCGGCAAAAGACTTCACCCCCATTATCCACGTGGGGGCACAGTGACGTTGTGTACTAAGGTGTACTGCACGTCGATAGTTCACCTGTCTTCAACCAATGCTAACCCTGCTTGTGTGGAGTTAGTATGCTGGGAAGCTGACAGTTGCTCGCCATTGCTTGGCGGTTCTTTCTGGACACTTCCTCTTCCTCCACTCGTAAACCTGTCGTGATCATGATTAGTCATTGTGCAGATATATGTGACCTTAAAATCACCAATAAATAAATAAATCAGGTTGTTTTGAAACTTGGTATATTTTTTCAGGGTGACCTAGATAGGAGCTATCGATTTTCTTTTCATTTCCATCAAAAACTGTTGCTGTTGGCAACAACCTTTAAATTTAGTGCATTTGTGCATCAACATTCTTCAACATGGCCTGCAGGATGCATTTATCATGATTGTTTTGAAACTTTGTATGCTCATTGGGTGAAATCTCAAGATAAGAGCTATTGATTAGCATTCATTTCTGTGAGAAAGTAGCCTTTTACAATGACTTTTAAACTTACTGCATTTGTGTATCAGCATTCTTCCTTTAGCCAGCCCTACAGTTTACATTTAAAAATACATGAATTGCTCTGATGTTGTGCACACACAATGTTGTTATGTTGGTGGTTCACCAAATAACATTGGAACCAATGATCTTCAATTTTTCCACTTCACTTATAACTTACCAAGTTCACGTTTGTCAAGTTGAGCTACAGTGTCATTGACACTTTCATTACTGGTGGGCGAGGTTTTTTAATAGCCTAATAATGATTTCTTTCTCTTTCAGAGTTTAAAGCACACTCTTTTATAGATTTGTGAATAAAGAAAAATAAAGCTTGTACTGCATAAACCAGAAGCATGTCGTAAGTTGGGTTTTATTTGGTTTAGAAGAGTACTGTGTTTTAGGCCCCTTGAATCTCAATTTTTGACACAAATCGAATCAGGCAGGTGATTTCAAATCTACAGGTTTCCTGTGGCGCCTTGGATTCAATGAATGGCCTTGAATTTGACCGAGTCATTCAAGGTCTTGAAATCCTGGAAAATATGTCAGGAGGCCTTAAAAATCCTTGAATTTTCACAAAATAAAAATGCTGACGAACATAATCATAACTATATAGGTTTATATGCTATAGTTTGTGAAAGCATAGTCCTAACAAATACCATCTCCTCTCACTTGCCTTATAGGGAAGTGGGAGGAGGGGGTAATGATGGGAGGTCCTAGTTAGGACTAGTGAATTCAGGGCCTCGAAAATCCTTGAATTTGGCTTTTGTAGGACCTTGAAAATGCTGAAATATATCAAGAAATGGCCTTAAATAGCCTTGAATTTTATCAGTCCTTGCCTGCAGGAACCCTGATCTAATTGAATCACAAATCATTTCTCTCACTCTAAGGACCTGAGACATAATTAAAGTCATGTGAGACAGCTGGGAGAGATATGCCTGTCTCACCTCACCCACGTGACAGCTATCTCACCCCACCCACGTGAACAACCTATATTGGCTTATTAGCATATTTAATGAGTCCAGGACAATTCAATCATCGAACATTCTTCTGTAAACAAACAACATGGTGTCACATTTTGGAAATATTAGCAGACAAACATTTGTCGAAGAAAATAGAAATAAAAGCACCGACTGCGAAACCAAAGGACACTTGACTCTTTTATATAAATTTTTGGATGAATGCCATTATGAGTGGAGCGACTTATTCTAAATTTCTGTCGAAATGTTATATGAATATATTGCAGAATTCATAATATGACATCGTAATGTGTTAATGTTAGGGCGCGTGGTGGCTCAATGGGTAGAGGAGCAGGCTGCAAGCCGAGAGGTCCTCGGTTCGAACCCCACCTGCGGCAACCTCGTTGTGTCCTTGGGCAAGACACTTCATCCCCATTGCCCGTGGGGGCATGGTGGCACTGTGTACTAAGGCGTACTGCACGTCGATGGTGCACTTGTCTTCAACCAATGCTAACCCTGCTTGTGTGGAGTTAGTATGTTGGGGTGCTGACTGTTGCTCGGTGGTTCTCTCCGGGTACTCTGGCTTCCTCCACCCGTAAAACAGTCATGTCATGATTAGCTATTGTGCAGAAATATGTGACCTTAAACACCAATAAATAAATATAAATAATGTGTCAATGTTCATGTCACAACAAACTTTTAAACTCTGTCTTGCCAGCATTGGGATTTAATTTTGTGGTATACACACACAACTTTTGTATGCTATATCCAATAAGCAAATCAGGTTTTTTAGAAATGGACAACAAAATTGTTCAATATACCCAGGGACCAGCCAACAAGGCGAAGTAAGCGATATCTTCGCCCTTAACACCAGGTCTTTGCCCAGTTTCTTTCTCTGGGCGAAGTTGAAGTCGCCTTACAGTTTTGAAAAGTCGCTGAGAAAAGTTATTTCCGGCGATTCCGTGGCTAACTTCGCTTGGAATAAATAGAAAAAAATAAGTGTAGTGAAAGCAAATAATTGGGCAGGTTAAAGAATTACTAAATATATTGATTTTACTTCCCATAAAACCCCAAAATAATACCAACCACGGCACGATTTCGTCATGACAATTCAAGTTTTCACTAGAGTGAAGTTAGATGACAAGACAAAAAATGCTCAAGTTCTTTTTTAAGGTTTCATTTCAAAAGTGATTTCCATCATCAAACTTTGCTATACAGGATATTTATTTAAAAACGACATTTTTGGTAATGATAAAAATATTTTAGTTTGCACTTGTGAGTTTGAAGCATGTGATTTTTAAAAATTATTGTTGGGTGTGTTCCATTTGTGGCGGTCACAATAAGGGTCCCACTAAATTACCAAAAAGTAGTAAGTTACAGAAATAAATGGTGTATAAAGCAAACTGACAAATTCAATTATCTTCCTTGATAACAGAACATTTGCCTGGAAGAAATGATTCTCTAAACTGAATTGAAATGATATTTGGTTGGCAAACATAATTCACTGAACTGAATTTAACCCCCCACTAATAGCTTTTAAACTGAATTGAACCCTTACCTAAACAGCCTTTTGTGAAATAATATTTGGTTAGCAAAAACAATTTGCTAAACTGAATGTAACCCTTTACCTAACACAGCTTTTTGAGAAAAATTTTGTTGGCAAATATAATTTGCTAAATTGAATTTAACCCTTTACCTAACACAGTTTTTTGAGAATAATATTTGGTTGACAAAAAAGTAATTTGCTAAACAGAATTTAACCCTTTACCTAAAGCAGCTTTTTGAGAAATAACATTTGGTTCGCAAAAGTAAATTTGATAAACTGAATTTAACCCTTTACCTAACACGGGTTCTTGAGAATATTTGGTTGTCAAAAGTAATTTGATAAACTGAATTTAACCCTTTACTTGACATAGCTTTTTGAGAAATAATATTTTTTGCTCACTTCTCCCTATTTTCACCTCACTTCTCCTTAAAACCTTGGGAGGGAGAAGTGACTTCTCTCTAAATTTAGCCTCTAGGCTGGTCTCTGAATATACCTGCATGTGTCCTTGAATTATTTTTGACATTGTCAGACTGTTTTGGTGGGGGGAGAAAAATTATCCCTGATGGGGGCAGGTGTGAGATGGGGAAATCTCATCCTCAGAAAGATATTTGGACCAGACACTCGGCAAGCCTTGTGGCTGGCTCAAATATCTTGCCCTCAGGTGAGATTTCCCCATCTCACACCCTCACCCACCAGGGTTAATAATAATCTCATGTCACTTGAAGATGTAAACATTGCAACTTCTGACAGTCGTAAATATTGCCCCCAGAGCTTGTTTTTTTTTTCTTCAGTTTTCCAGTTCATTTTCAGTTCCATTTTTTGTGGCAAACCCAAAAACCAAACCACATTCACATGACTCAGCAAAAAATGACCGATCGGTTTTACTGTGTTTGTACACAAGCTGATCAAAATAGTGTACAATACAGTCGCAGGACATTTAGTTTCAACTGTAGAAACTCCTTAAATTTCTAGAGCTGAAATGGTTAACCGATTAATCAATTAACCAATGATCAACGTCTTGATCAATCAAAAAAAATAATTGATCGTTTAACCGTTGCCTTAACTTACTGTATTATTTGTGTTAACAAAGGAACAAACTTGCTCTGAAACAGGCAAACATTGTCGCACTGACTTGCATCAATTATTTTGAGACAGATTAAAGCTTGCAGGTTATGTGCAGACATACTTGTTCACTTGCATGATCATTGTACTGTATCAATAGCTGGAAATGATCATTCTCAACTCTTTGCCCTCCCCGTGGGAACCCCGGGAAGTAAGCAGCACTTGTTTACTGTGGTAAACCAATTCCGCTTTACTAGTAAAATAGGACCCAGTCACCAATGCTTGGGGTGAAAGTCCTCTAAAATGGGCAACATGTTGATCAATGATTGACTAAATTTGACTTCATCTCCATGTTGTGTCACGATTAGCCATGGTGCATAAATATGTGATGTTAACCACCAACAAACAAACAAACAAACTCTTTGCCCGTTGCGGACAGCAGACAATACTTAGAAAATAAATTCTTGAATTACTGAAAAATTAAAATATTTTTATACTGTACCAATGACCCAGACTTAGCTGGTGCTAACTCTAACAAAACCAGGGCCAAACACAAATTTTGCCCCCCAATCCCCAAAATTTGCATCCAAAACAAAAAGAAATCATGTCCTAAAGGACCTCCATACTACGCCTCTACTGCGCATGCGCAGTGACGCAGACGTCCCGAAATTGGCGCCAATTATCATTCTCTGTTTGGCCCTTCATCAGTCAACATCTCACCGATCTTTGTGCTTGTAAATCTCAGTTTAAAGGATGCCAGACACGTAATTTTTGGAGAAAATGTGATTCTAAGGAGGATAGAAGGAGGAGAGGAAAAAGAAGTGACAAAAAATAATCAGGGCTGTACTTAAAATTTTTTGATGAAATTATGTTAAGTTGCCTATTTTCGAGGCATGGGCCTCTTGTTGTCATTCTTGCTAAATGTTGCACTGCTTATTCAGTGTTTCCTCTCCCCTAGCCTTCTAAAGTCCCCCCTTGCAATTCTCCCATGCTTTTGGCATATTTTTGAGAAATTTCATTTCTAAAATTTCCTGGGAGAGTTGCTTGGTTACAGAATGTTTTCTGTTATTTTCCCCATAGTTACGTTTTCACCCATGGGTGTATAACGTTTGTGTTCTGCATCTTCCATCTGATGTTCTGCAGATTCTCCCCTGGGAGTCTCTGTTTTGCATCAGATAGAGTGTAATTTGATGACTGATTCCGGGCCAGTTTTTTCAGTGCCTGGAGTCGTGTTTTCTGGTGTTTTTACACTGTTTGTTTACATTGGCAACAGCCTTTTTTGAGGGGGGCTGTTTGCCTTTGCTGTAGTTTATCTCACTATAAGATACATTTATATTATCCGTAAGTGTCTCATTAATTATTTAATATAAATTTAAAATTTTTGACCACACTTTACCATCGGATCCATCGGGGCTCAACGTTACTTTTCAGCAACTTGGGCTTCGCTGAAAAAATATTTTTTCAAAATTATTTTGATTTGCAATTGTTTTTTCATTTATTAATGGATCATGTTATTATGTATCTTTGTGTCAGGGGTTTTTGCGAGTAACTAGGACTTGTTGTTCTTTCACAATGAAGGGACATTGTTCAAATTGTAATAGGAAGAAATCTTCCTCTGACTTTCATGATCATTGTATTAATTGTAGTCAGTGTTCTCGCATTAATCCCTGTCCTATATGTGAATATTGGGATGAGAAACATTGGAAACGTGTGTCACGATATGTTGTTTCTGGAGAAAGGGCTATGCCGGCTCTTTCTCCGCAAGGTCACTCTACTCTCCCAGTTTCTATTTCAGAGGAACCAGAACAGGGCGATGTTTCCATGTTATCTTCTACAAGTGTGCGTCCGTCGTCACAAATGAATTCAGAGCTAGCGGCAAAAGTGCTCATGGAGATTAGACAAATGTCGTCTGCTAGCTCGCCCAGTGTAGCGTCCATTCACCGAATGGTTCGGCAGCCGGGTTCGTCCGATGCGGTCCAGGAGGAAATTTTGGGTGATGCGAGCACTATAAACATAATAGATGCACACCCAGTGACGGCGGATAGTAAGCGAGAACGGGGGAAGCCTTTGAGTCCGGTTCCTAGCTCGTCCAGGTCCAGCCGGGCCGCGAGCGAGAGAGGCCCCTCTCTCGTACAACAACATCTGGGACCAGATGTTGTGGTACAAAATGTGTCTTTAGCGGAGCATACGTCCGTCGCTCGGGACGCTCCGTTGTATAAGCAGTCCGCGGAGACTGTTAAGGCTTCCTCTTCTCGTCAGCGCACACGACCGCACCTTGGCTGCGTGACCGCCGATATATTACCAGCTTCGCCGATCAAGGATTCTTCGGCGACCAGGTCACACCATCTGGCAGCCAGGGATTCGAGACCGATGGACTCCGGACGTTCGCATAGGAAAAGTATGTGGGAGCCATCTGATGCGGAGCTGCCCTCGGCGAAGCAGCGAAAGACTGCGCCTCCGCAGGTCTCGACGCCGGACATTCTTGTGCAGATAGCACAGCTTATCGCAGCATCCCAGCAGCCGACAGAAACGGTGTCGGATCGAGAATTATCCGACGGCGCTGGGTCGGTACGCTCCGCCGAAGCATCGGGGGCGGACGACCGGGAACATCATGAGGTCCGACCGGATGGTGAAAGGGATACGGATGACTTGGAGCTATCCCTTTCGGAACAACATAAAGCTGCCGTGGACTTCATCCGCCACTTTCTCCCTCAAGTTGTTCCGTCGGGCCAGACTGCTGCGGTTCCGGACAAGAGGATTATAGCGTCATTGGACTCTGAATTTTTTGAGCGGTTCAGGGACATCGCTCCCGAGTTTCCGTCGCAGTCCAATAATGTTGCAAGAACATTTGAATTATTGAACGACGCTATATTTAAACTTGCTTCCAAGACGGGGAAAGCAGGTTTCTTGTCCGCTAATACTCTCAACCTGCCTTTCATTAATGCAAGGAATAAATTCGATACGGCAGGACAGGGTATACCGAGAGTTCCTCTGCGTATGGACGACGAGGCAGAAGACTTAGAGCTATCATTACCGTCGTTGGCTTCTATTCCAACCGCGGTGTTGGAAACAACTATTGCGTCTAACGGAGCCAATTTAGATGCCTTATCTTACGCAGATCACCTTACTAAGGCGTTATCACTGCGCCTTCAAGGGAAAGAGTTTCAGGATATACAATCCTCTTTAAGACTTCTTTCAAGGGCAGTAGCTTATTCCACGTGTAACTCCGCCCTTTCAGTGGCAAATCTGGAGTTGGTTAGACGTGACGCAGCCCTAGCTACATCCACACTAGTGGATACTAAGGTGAAGAACTCTCTTAGAGTCGCTTCGGTCTCAGGAGAACTTCTCTTTGACGGCAAGCTTTCTGCTATTTATGATAAAATTACAAAGAAAGCTAAGGATTCTCTGTTGTTCAAATCTGCTCCTAAGAAGTCGGATACAGCAGACACGAATAAGACAGGCACTTCTGGGTCTAATGCGCCCAAGAGAGGTTCCTATAGAGGTTCCGGTGCGTCCTCTTGGTCTTATTCGAGAGACCGTCAGGGTAGCGACTCTCGTTCGAGACGTCCTTCAGGCCGGGACAATTGGTCGGACGCCCCGAGGTCGACGGGGCGAGGTGCGGGCCGTGGAGGACGTGGTTTCTTCTACCGTAGGCCTCGCAGGTCCAGGAGGTGATGGCTTAAACCTCTATCGCGTACCGGTTGGCGGAAGGTTGTCGAGCTTTTCACAAGAATGGGCGTCGATTACAGACGACCCTTGGGTGAGAGGAGTGACTTCGGAAGGTCTAAAGATATCCTTCAAACGAAAGCCTCCATTAACTCGAAGTCCAAAGTGGACTCATCTTCCGTCAAATCCGCAGAAAAGAGACGCTCTGTTATCAGAGGTGCAGTCTCTTTTAATGAAGAACGCGGTAGAGGTCGTAGAAAACCAGGAATCTCCGGGATTCTACAGCCATCTGTTTCTGGTTCCGAAACCAGACGGCTCGTTCCGTCCAGTCATAGATTTGAGCTGGATAAACAAGCTGATCGTCACTCCGAAGTTTTATATGGAGACGATTCGATCGGTCAGAGCGAGTATTCGGGTGAACGATTATGCAACGAGCATAGATCTCAAAGATGCGTACTTTCACGTCATGGTACATCCGACTTTCCGAAAGTATCTACGCTTCGCAGTCCTAGGAGTGGTGTATCAATTCCGGGCGATGTGCTTCGGATTGAATCTAGCACCCTGGGCTTTCACTCGGGTAATGAACTCAGTAATGATCTATTTCCGAGCTCATTCGTCTGCGGTAACGTCGGCCTACCTGGACGACATTCTTCAGAGGTACGGCAATGAGTTAACGCTTCAGAACGATGTTCAGAATCTTCTTCTATTCCTCCGACGTCTCGGTTTTATAGTAAACGAGGAGAAGTCGGATCTGGTGCCGTCCAAGTCATTCACTCATCTGGGAATGAGCTTCGAGACGCACAACAATCTCGTTCGTCTGCCGTTAACCAGAGCGAAATTAGTCAGTTGTTACGCTCGCTATTGTCTGCACGCAGACAAAGTCACGGCGAGAGAATTTATGAGACTGATAGGTCTGTGCGGAGCCGCCGCGGATCTCATTCCGATGGGGCGGTTACGCACACGTCCTCTTCAAATTTTCTTGACTCAGAATTGGAGTGTGAAAATTCATTCGCTCGATGTAGACGTTCTCTTGTCAGATCAAGTGAAACAAGAGATTCAGACTTGGGCAAACATTCAGTGGTTAACTCAGGGAGTTCCGCTGCAGTTGCCGGATCCGAGTTTTACCATTATGACGGATGCCAGTCAAACAGGTTGGGGTGCATCATTAATCCCAACGGATTCGAGATGCCAGGGTCTTTGGGATCCGCTATTCCTGTGCAAGCACATAAACATCAAGGAAATGATGTCAATTTGGCTTGCGTTACGTCACTGGATGGACATTATTCACAATGCTCATGTCCAAATCCTATCCGACAATACGACAGTAGTGGCGTATATACGGAATCAGGGAGGCACTCATTCAGTTCCGTTGTTCAATCTAACGGAAAGAATCCTTCTGTTTGCGCTAGAACATCACGTTCTTCTTTCGGTCCGTCACATACCGGGTCGTCTGAATGTGCTAGCAGACTCCCTTTCACGAAAGGGTCGCTTGTTGCCGTCGGAGTGGACTCTCAACAAACAAGTATTCAATCAGATTTGCTACCAATGGGAATGGCCAATGATAGACTTATTTGCGACACATCTCAACAATCAGTTGCAGATGTATGTGTCTCTGTGTCTGGATCCAAGAGCATTTGCAGTAGACGCTCTGTCGATCCCTTGGGACGGAATGATAGGATATGCGTATCCTCCAGCGCCGTTAATTCAACAAGTATTGCTAAAGATAAAACAATCTCAATGCAAGATTCTGTTGGTAGCATCTCTGTCGCCACAGAGACCGTGGATAAATCTACTCAGGTGTCTGTTGTGGGACCTACCGCGAAAGCTTCCTCCACGGGAGAATCTTCTTTCGCAGGGGAAATCGCGCCAACTTCATCACAACCCGCAAGGTCTCAACCTTCACGTTTTTCCGTTGTGCGGTCCTTCTTGCATGGCAAACACTTTACAGGACGAGCAGTGGACGCGATTTCTAACTGTAGGAGGACCTCCTCTTCGCTAAACTATGCGGCTAAGTGGAAGGTTTTTCGTCGTTGGTGTAGGGATCATTCTGTAGATATATTCGATCCCTCTATACCAGACATTGCAAACTTTCTAGTATACTTGTTTGACAAAATCAAACTGCAGCCTGTTACTATTAAGGGTTATAGATCTATGTTATCTGATACCTATGCACATCATGATAGTTTACAAATTGGATCTAATGTCTCTTTATCTAAGTTGGTTAGAAACTTTTCGATAAATAGACCCAGAACTTTTAGATTAATTCCCAAGTGGAATTTAGCTTGGGTTCTTCTTAAATTGAAGGAAAAGCCATTTGAACCTCTTGGGACAGTAGATTTCAAATTCTTATCTTATAAGACAGCTTTTCTCTTAGCTTTCTCTTCTGCTAGAAGAGTCAGTGAGCTTCATGCACTGTCGGTGGATGATTCTCACTATCGTAGTGTCGGGAACACTATCACCTTCACTACTAATGTGGGTTTTTTAGCTAAGAATCAGGCTCCTAATAAATATCCGGAACCTATTGTTATTAAGGCTCTTCCGTCTTCAGACGGGCGTAGGCCTTTACTCTGTCCTGTTAGAGCGTTACGTATCTATAAACAGAGATCTCAGTTTATCAGAAAGGGACGGAAACGTTTCTTTCTGTCTTTGATGCCTAATAGAAAGGACATTTCGGTCCATTCTGTTGCTAGATGGATTCAATTAACTATCCGTACTGCTTATGAAAATTTATCTTCTTCTCAGCAGTCTGTGCTTAAGATTTCTGCTCATGAAGTAAGAGCTCTTTCTACTTCCTGGGCTTATGCTAATAGTGTTGCTATTACAGATTTAATGAAGGCTGCTTATTGGTCTCAGCCATCCACATTTACGAATTTTTATCTCAGAAATATTGAGTCCATTTCTGGAGACCTGCATTGTTTAGGTCCGTTATCTGTTGCTCAGAATGTCGTCCACTAAACAGTTGCAACTATAGTTATGCAGGCTTTCTGTTCCGGCAGTGACTCCGTCCGGCTGCCCTCTTCGCTCTGGGCTATTTGACCCAGGGCAAGGGGAAGGGGGGGGGGGGGCGGGTGTTCCCTTAGGTCACCTGCTTTATAGTGAAAAGCAAGGGAATGCCTCCTCCAAGTCAGTATTTCTGAGTCGCTTCCGGGATGGTTTTAAAGTGTAATATTAATGTTAAAATTCATTCATGTCTTATTTTTAAAGTGTAGCTCGGTGTGAAGCATTTGTATATGTCAAGTGTCAAACGGGCTTTAATATACAATACTCGGACACTTTTAAATGACTATAAAGAGTCTCAATTCTCTGGACTACTTTATTTATTGGCTTGCTTTAAAAATAATTAGTATAAGGGATATACTGGATGTTAATAGAGAACATGAATGTTATTGTGCTCAATTATTAAGGGTAGTGTATCTTTCTAATTTAATATTAAATAAGAAAGATACATGTAAAGCCTAATACTCCTTTTCTCCTTAAGGGGTTACCTCTTTACTATATAGTTGAGCTTATTGGATTTTCCTCTATGTCCTAGGCCCTCCAGCCTGTTTACTATTCAGCTAAGTCTGGGTCATTGGTACAGTATAAAAATGTTAAAAAATTTATAGTAATTTATATATTTTTTATACTTGCCAATGACCCAGACGGGGATGGCCCTCCCAGGAGTTGGGAACTCTTGCCTCCCCGCTGAGTACATAGCGCTGACCAGGCACTGCCAGTAAGAATGATAATTGGCGCCAATTTCGGGACGTCTGCGTCACTGCGCATGCGCAGTAGAGGCGTAGTATGGAGGTCCTTTAGGACATGATTTCTTTTTGTTTTGGATGCAAATTTTGGGGATTGGGGGGCAAAATTTGTGTTTGGCCCTGGTTTTGTTAGAGTTAGCACCAGCTAAGTCTGGGTCATTGGTAAGTATAAAAAATATATAAATTACTATAAATTTTTTAACTTTTGTCTCAAAAACTTTGCTTTTGACCCCTCATTGGAATGAGCTCAACGAGCTTGTTCCAGTGAGGGGTCATAAGCTATGTTTTTTAGACAAAAATTGAAAACATAATAAAATTTGAAGTAGATTTTTATATATAGCGCTTGCCGGTTTTGTCCTTTACTTTGGGTAAAGAGTTAATGCTATAAATCATAAACGGTACAGCAATAATTCAGCTATCTACTAAAAATGATTAATCGGTTAACCAAGGTTAATCCATATGATTAATCGATCAAGAAAACACTTTAACCATTTCAGCTCCCTGCGGGAACCTAGGGAAGTGCAGCAGTACCTGTTCTCTGTGGTAAACAGGCTCTGTATTACTGGTAAAATAGGACCAAGTCACCAATGCTTGGGAGGTGCAAACCCTCCCTAAAATGGGCAATATGGCTTATTAACGCTCACCCCTGGTCTTGAGTTAATACTAATGTTGTGGTCATGTTTAGCCATTGTGCAAAATATGTGACCTTAAACACCAATAAATAAATAAATAAATAAATAATAATAATCAGCTCTCTAAATTTCATCCCTTAAAAAGTGTGGGAACCTTGACTACATGCATTGAATTTTGCATTTATGTTCGTGTCCATTGTTTACCTGGAACTGTTGCATTTATAATTGAGTGTAACAACTACTGATGCAGACCTTTAGATCAGTATAATTGGAACACAACAGCAAATATGGATCAGCGTATTGTGACCTGCATGGCTGGATAAAAAGCGCTGGTATTTTATTCCTCTTGGCGTCTGTTTTAGGTTTCAGATCCCCCTCTTAAAATGATAGTTAACAACCCCCTGTTATAGGTCTTCACCATCATCACTGGTTCCCACCACCACTTTACGTAATTTACCTGAGAAGGCTTCTTAGTTTCCCAGTGTCAAGCCAAAGTCTTATTTGAATGTAAATTACGAATGACATTTAATAGGAAATGCCACAAATATGAATATAATAGATCTCCAGCTTCAAGATGATCATAGAGAATTTGCCAAAGAAAAGCAATCGGCGCCGACAGTGTCGTATATGACAGTGTCGATGCCGATTGCTTTTCTATAGCTCTGTTGCAAGCATCAGGGAAACCTGGCCAAACTATATATTGCCGAAACACTGCAAAAATTCGGAGAAAGTTTCAAACTCTACATAATTTGGGCGCAATTATTAGCTCACCTGACTGAAAGTCAGGGTGAGCTATTCTGATCACTTTTTGTCCGTCGTCCATCGTCCGTCGTCTGTTGTCCGTCGTACGTTGTGAAGGTGGTGTTTGAGTCATTTTCTCCCAAGCAACTGGCTGCAGTTCAAGAATTTTTACCCCCGCCCAGAATTTCTATTTTCTGAACCAAGAGACCAATTTGAACCAAATTTAATATGAGGTATTATTGGGTTATAAGTACTTGATTTATGCAAAAACATTTTTTCCTGCAGCCCCGTGGGAACCTGAGGAGCCAAAACTGTCCATATCTCCAAAACTGTATTTGGTGTGAGACTTCCTTGGGACCAACAGAAAGGAATGGTAAAAAAAAATTGCCATCGGTTTTGTCAAAAGGTAATTTTTCGGGACTTTGAAAAAATGCTGAGTCAGCATTTTTTAACACTGTGGGCAATGGGAAAAAATTCAAGAATCGTTTGCTTCCAAACCACTACTCCAAAAGCTTTCATATTTTACAAATAACATCATTGGAACATTGATTCACATATTTGTTGAAATCAAATCCCTCGGTCCATATTCGGGTTCCCTATGGGAGCCCAAATGTTTAAATTAGTGCAGTATGAGGAATATTCGTTTAATATCTTCTTCAGATCTACCAATAAGAATCTTTTGATATTTGGTATGCAACATGCTTTGGGGGGTGAGATTCAAGTTTGTTCATGCCAAGTCCCTGGGTTCATATTTAGGCTGAAAATTTGGGGTCCCAGTCCGGACTCAGAAATTTTGGACCCGAATCCGGAAATGAGTTTTTAGCTCACCGAAGGGAGCTCAACTTAACACTTGCCGGCCGTCGTCGTCCGTCGTCTGTCGTCGGGAACATTTTTCAAGTGACTTCTCCTCTGAAACCACGGGTCCGATTTTCCCGAAACTTCATGTGGTTGTTCATTACTATATGGCAATTCATGTTTGTTCAAATGAAATGGCCACGTCCCTTGGGGGTTCTGTATGGGGCATAACTCTGATAGCACCGTATGAATTATAGAAAAATTATTAAAAAATCTTCTTCTCCAGAACCAGTGGGCAGAATCTTTTGATACTTGGTATGAAGCATCTTGGTATGGATCTGATTCAAGTTTGTTCAAATCGGCCCCCTGGAGTCATATTTGGGCTCACTATAGAAGCCCAAATTCGAACTTAGTTCATTTCAGGCAAATTTCTTAAAAAATTTGGTATGCATCATTGTGGGGTGGATCTGATTCAAGTATGTTCAAATCGGCCCCCTGGATTCATATTTGGGCTCAGTATAGGAGCCCGAATTCAAACTTAGTGCATTTCAGGCAAATTTCTTAAAAAATCTTCTTCTCCAGATCCAGCAGGCAGAATCTTTTGATATTTGGTATGCAACATTGTGGGGGTGGATCTGATTCAAGTTTGTTCAAATTGGCCCCTGGATTCATATTTCGGCTCAGTATAGAAGCCCGAATTCAAACTTAGTGCATTTCAGGCAAATTTCTTAAAAAATCTTCTTCTCAAGATCCAGCAGGCAGAATCTTTTGATATTTGGTATGCAACATTGTGGGGTGGATCTGATTCAAGTTTGTTCAAATCGGCCCCCTTGATTCATATTTGGGCTCACTATAAAAGCTCGAATTCGAACTTAGTGCATTTCAGGCAAATTTCTTAAAAAATCTTCTTCTCCAGATCCAGCAGGCAGAATCTTTTGATATTTGATATGCAACATTGTGGGGTGGATCTGATTCAAGTTTGTTCAAATCAGCCTCCTGGGTTCATATTTGGGCTCAGTATAGGATCCCAATTTGAACTTAGTGCATTTCAGGCAAATTTCTTTAAAAATCTTCTTCTCAAGATCCAGCAGGCAGAATCTTTTGATATCGGGTATGCAGCATGCTTAGGGGGGTGAGATTCAAGTTTGTTCAAGCCAAGTCCCTGGGTTCATATTTGGGCTCACTGTGGTAGCCCGAATTATAACTTAGTTCAAAATGAGGAATTTTCTTTAAAAATCTTCTTCTTCAGATCCAGCAGTCGGAATGTTTTGATATTTGGTATGCAGCATCCTTAGTGGGGTGAGATTCAAGTTTGTTCAAGTCATGTCCCTAGGTCCATATTTGGGCTCACTGTGGGAGCTTGAATTGTTACTTAGTTCGAAATGAAGAATTTTCTTTAAAAATCTTCTTCAGATCCAGCAGTCGGAATGTTTTCATATGCGGTGTGTAGCATCCTGTGGGAGCCCAAATTATAACTTAGTCAAAATGAGGAATTTTCTTTAATAATCTTCTTCTTCAGATCCAGCAGATGAATGCTTTTGATATTTGGCATGCAGCTTCCTTAAGGGGGAAAGATTCAAGTTTGTTCAAGCCATGGCTCTAGTTCCATAAAATTTGTCTCTCATGACTTCATTCCTTTGTAGTGTTGATGAACCATGTCTAACTGAATGTGACTTACTTCTTTGAACCACTTTGGCTGGTGAACGATTAAGGTTCCTTGGGGCCTCTTGTTTGTTTTTTTATGCGTTTCGGTCAATTTTAAGACCCAAACAATTTTTTTTTTTTACACAGAAAATCTAGGGATCTGGGTGGGACTTTTTGGACCAAAATCAGGAATTTTTTTTTGTTTTTTTTTATGCGTTTTGATCAATTTTAAGACAAAATTTTTTTTTTTTTTTACACTGAAAATTTGGGGTCCGGGTGGACTTAGAAATTTTGGACCAATATCTGGAAATTAGTTTTTTGTTTTTTTATGCATTTTGGTCAGTTTTAAGAAGAAAAAAAAATTTTGGTCTGAAAGTATTTTGTTTGGGGCTTCGAAAATTTCTGAACAAAAATAAAAAAAATCTGTTTTTATGCGTTTATTTCTCAATTTTGGGACGTAAAAGTGCAGGAACTGAAAATAGAAGGAAAATCCTGTGTATTGTGTGGGCACAATCGCTTCTTCTAGTTGGTATATACTTTTCTTAGGAGGAGGCGTATGCAGCTTATTCAAGTCAAGTCCATGGTTTGATATTTAGACTACCATGTCAGGTGAGCACCCTCAGGCTCCCTGGGGCCTCTTGTCTTATTTAGGCACAGCATTTAACGTCGTTATTTGGGAAGAATTTAAAGGCCTGTACTGATGTATGCACCTGAATAGACATAAGATTTACAACTTTTGACATAAACAACAGTAAATAAAAACATGATTATTTTTTTCCAGGAGGTCCCAAGGTTACTCGGGAAGAAATTATGATCGGCATGTGGAACAAATTGAGCAGTCAACTCTTCATAAAATGAAGGAAACTTTCTGGACGACGAAACAAGCAGTTATTAAAAAACTTGGCAAGAAAGAGGACATTCATGTAGTTGCATCAGACCAAGAACTTGATTCCAAGTTAGAGGTAAATATTTTTTTTTAAAAGTTTCAGGCTTACGTTGTTTTTCCAATATAAGAAAAATGACTGAAGAGAATATGTAGGTCTGAATTTCCATTTATCTGTTTATTTATTAGTGTTTAAGGTCACATATTTCTGCACAATGGCTAATCATGACCGCGACAGTTTTACGGGTGGAGGAAGCCGGAGTACCCGGAGAGAACCACCGAGCAACGGCGAGCAACTATCAGCTCCCCAACATACTAACTCCACACAAACAGGGTTAGCATTGGTTGAAGACAGGTGCACCATTGACATGCAGTACGCCTTAGTACACAACGTCACCGTGCCCCCATGTAGGCAATGGGGGTGAAGTGTCTTGCCCAAGAACACAATGCGGTTGCGGCATGTGGGATTCGAACCGAGGACCTCTCGGCTTGCAACCTGCATCTCTACCTACTGAGCCACTGCACCCCCGAATTTCCATTTTCTTATCAACCTACCTTACAGTTGTTTACAACAGCCTTGCACTACAGTGGAAGTCCCTAACTCGGAAAAATACTCTCGATTTTCTTTCCCAAGTGATTTGGGAAAGAAAAGTGGTGCAAAAGCACCAAGAAAAAATAAGCCAAAACTGGGTCTAGTGTGACCGGCGCACACCCAGTAGGGAACTCTTTTCTTCCATGGCCTCCAGAATCAGTGCGCAGACGTATAACCAACGAGTCATTCTGTTTTTTTCCACCATCTTCGAAGGATGTAGATTGTGTCACTCTTCAACAGTGATACCTTTTGACTCGATGTTAATGATGTTTCCTGTTCTGATATGTGGATTCATAGCCGTTTCTTCACTATCCAGATATACAGGGCTGTGTTCTTATATATTATCTCGATTGTTCACTGTATTTTCCGTGATAACTCTCTATACCGATTTCTCGCGCGATTTTCGTGTACCGTGCCGTTTCAGTCTTTTGTTCATTTATGCTAACCATTTGGGTTCTGCTTTTAACTGAGTTAGGTGTCAGCTGGAGGCAGTTGTGGCAGCTTTCCTCCCCTCTGTTGGGGTACTTTTCTGGCTGTTGGGGTACTTTTCTGTTCCTGTCGGGCCTTTGTTTCCTTCCACCTCACTCTAGTAGCTGGGGGTGTCCTGATTTATTTTTTCTTAGGGTTCACCTTCCCATAAACATTGCTGTCACCAGATATGCCTAGGACGATACCTTGCGGGCCATTTTGTTGTCTTCGCATGTTGAAGTTTCCCATTATTCATGCTCCACTTTATTTGGGTATTCTATTGAAAGACCCTGTGGGCTGAGTGGTCTTCCACCATTTAGGCTTCCGTCTTTTGTGTAGTTCGGGCACGTGATGTTTTCCTCCCGCAGGAAGGGGAGCGCAGACGTTTTGGGGTCTCCCGATTTGACTCTGATGAGAGTTGTACCCCCTCCTGGGATTTTGCTGTCTTTTTATGCCGTGCATACCACGGTAGCTATTGACTTTCTGGCGAAGAGATGCCTGTTTCCGAGACTACTGTCCCCCCTCCAGTCGACATCTGAGGCTGTCACTAGGGTTGTGACTCATCTTTTGGAGCCAAGTTCAGTTGCTGTCTCCGCTTTTCTGCCTTTGTCAACAGCTACTGATGTATTCGCTCCTACTGCTACTCCTTCAGTGACGTCTTCGGCCTCCGTTTCAGCCAGCCTCGGCTTATCCCTGCAGGGATTTCTGCTTCTTGGACGTGGGGATATCAGCCTCAACCTTACCTGGCTTCAACTCGGCGAAGTCGGAAGTGGTTGCCGGCCAATTTATTTATTTATTGGTGTTTAAGGTCACATATTTCTGAACAATGGCTAACCATGACCATGACAGTTTTACGGGTGAAGGAAGCCGGAGTACCCGGAGAAAACCACCGAGCAACTGTCAGCTCCCCAACATACTAACTCCACACAAGCAGGGTTAGCATTGGTTGAAGACAGGTGCACCATCGACGTGCAGTATGCCTTAGTACACAATGTCACTGTACCCCCACGTGGGCAATGGGGGTGAAGTGTCTTGCCCAAGGACACAACATGGTTGCTGCAGGTGGGATTCGAACCGAGGACCTCTCGGCTTGCAGCCTGCACCTCTACCAACTGAGCCACCGCGCTCCTGGTTGCCGGCCAATCCCTCTGCTGAGCCCAGCAGGTTTTGATTTGGATTCAGATGTCCATGAACTCTGGTCCTTTGGACAGTTTTGCGGGACTGGCGCATTTTTGTGCAGCCTGGACCTTCTGTCCCTCAGAGGTCCGCGGCATCTCTCCTGAGTTCCCACACTTCAGATCATCGGGGTATTTCATACTCCTATAAGCATCGATATTCAGATGTTTCGGCTGCCACCCTTCGCTGGTTTAGAGGATCAGATGCGAAGCCACTTTGCCGGGTCATTCCCACGTCGTACCGGCAGATATGGGTTGTGAACTTAGGGAGGCCCCTCCTTGCTCACGCAGGTTCTTTCCAAGAGCCTCCCCGTTGCTTCCAGCGAGGCTTCTAGTGGCTTCCAGGCGCCTTCAACTATACCAGTCAGTACAAGTGGTTGAAGCTTTTGCAGCATTGGACTCAAAGCTGAGTTCCAGGGCTATGAAGACTTCATTCTTCACTTAGCTGATACCTTTTTGCCCCCCTGTGCATTATCGTTCCTATGATTCTGCCAATCCGTCGGTCTGCAAGACTTTGCCGGTCTTGGATCAGGACTCCAAGCCAAGTCGGCTGTTATTCCTATGGCGACTTTGGAGTTCATGTTGGGCTTATCCAGAGAGATGCTAGGCATGCTCTTTCTCTTGGATCACAACGGCTCTGCCTTGTCTGCTTATCTGCCTCCAGATAAGTTTGACGACATAAGGCTCCTTTGCATGTGATCTTTAAGACGCTCATGCATCTCACTCACACGCATGCCTGTAACACGGCTAATTTGGATTTAGTTCGCCGGTATGCTGTGTTGGACACAAGCTGTTCCCTTGCTGAAGGGCAGGGCGCTGCTCTTCGATCCACTTCTTTGGTGGGTCTGCAACTATTCCAAGATTCCGTGACAATGGTCCGAGATGAAGTCCTGCATAATTCCAAAGATCAGCTGCTGCTACTTAGCCAGCTTGATCTGCCCTCTGTTAGAGGCCGGGGGCCTTCCAAGCCTAACAAATGCCCTTTTGCTTCCTCTGTGCAGCTAATCCTCCTGCCGCAGTTTCTTCCTCCTACTCGTGTGGTAAGGGTAAGCGTCGGCAGTCCCGAGGGAGGTCTCAGGATCCTTCATCTAGCAGGGGAGGTGGTTTCTCCTCTCACGGGCCTTGCCGGGGCTTGAAATGTAGGTCCTTACCTCGATTCATCCCAGGTTGGAGGAGGGACATTCAAGTTTGCAGACCGTTGGGCTACGATCACATCTGATCCTTGGGTGTTAGATGTTAAGTCCAGTCTTCGGATATCTTTCTGAGGCACCCCACTCAGTCTAGTGTGCCTCTTCCAACCCAAGTTTATTTCGACGAATCACATAGGGAACTTTTGATCAGGGAGATAGACATTCTCCTGTCAGAGGGGGCAGTTGAGGTCATTAAGAACATTCATGCAGTGGGATTTTATTCCCGCCTGTTCTTGGTGCCGAAGAAGGATGGCCAACTCCAACCGGTTATTGATCTGAGTATCCTGAACCAGTCTCCCATTGCTCCCAAGTTCAACATGGAGACTTTAGAGGTCGGTTCGCCGCTCAATTCACCAGGGACATTTCGCTTCCAGCATCGACCTGCGAGACGCTTACTTTCACATTCTGATTCATCGGACATGGCGAAAGTTTCTCAGGTTTGCTTTTCTGGGGCGCATTTACCAGTTCAAGGTCATACCTTTCGGCCTCAGCCTGGCTCCTTAGGCCTCCATCCGCCTAATGTCGCATGTGGTAGCCTTCCATCGCACTCAGTCCAGGGTGACTACTTCAGTGTATCTGGATGATATCCTCCAGAGGCATTCCAATGCTGCTCTTCTGGAGTAAGATGTTGACACACTTGAGTCTGCTCATGTCAATAGGGTTCAGAGTCAACGAGGAGAATTCGGACTTGGTCCCTTCTCAGTCGTTTTGTCATCTGGGAATGGACTTCCGTACTCATCTGAATATGGTGGCCATTCCCTGGACGAGGGCTGTGATTCGCTCTGCTTTCACCCTGACTCTGACCCAGACCAGTCTGTGACAGCTCGGAGTGTTCTCCGGCTGCTCGGTCTCGGCGGTTCGGTGACGGATCTCATTCCTCTAGGTCGGCTGCATGTCAGACCTCTCCAACACTTTCTCAGTTGTTGGAAGCTGAATGTCAATCCTCTGGATCTGGTGCTTCATTTACCATCATCACTTCATGGTCACCTTCTTCCCTGGATGGATGTTAAGTGGATTATGCAGGGAGTTCCGTTGGACTTGCCCATGTCTGATCATGTTCTGACGGTTGATGCCAGCGATCTCGGATTGTGCGCGATGTTGGATCTTCCGGTCTTTCCCTTCACGGTGTATGGGACCAGGATCATGCAGCACTTCACATCAACCAGAAGGAGCTTCTTGCTGTTCTTCTGCGTTTCTAGGTGTGGATCCCCCACCTTTCGAATCGTCAGGTCCTTCTGTTGTCCGACAATTCAACAGTGGTTGCTTACATTTGGAACCAGGGTGACACGCACTCGGTTCCCATGTACGAATTGGCTGGGGATCTTCTAATGTTCGCTCAGGATGTCAACGCCGGGGTGCTGGTTCAGCACATTCCTGGTTGTCTGAACGTCCTAGCTGACTCCTTGTCCTGACGTGGCAGGTTCATTTCCACCGAGTGGACTCATCACGGGGCAGTGTTCCAGTCGCTTTGCGATCTCTGGGGTCATCCCCACATCGATCGTTTATTGACCCGTTGGAACCTTCAGGTGTACACTTTCGTGTCCCTGTGTCTAGATGCTCTGGCTTTCGCTGTGGATGCTCCGTCACTCGATTGGAACGGTCTAGTCGGCTACGCCCTCCCACCGGTTCTGATTCTGTCTAAGGTTCTAGCCAAGATACGAACCTGCAGTTGTCAAATCCTTCTGATCGCTCCCCTGTCGCCTCAGCGGGTGTGGATCCATACAGATGGGGCTATCTTTGGTGGCAGTTCAGGCGCATCTCCCTCTATGTCACAACCTTCTTTGCAAGGTCACCCGAGGAGGTTTCATGTCGACCTGACTTCATTGTGCCTTCACTCATATCTTTTGTCAGGTCCTGGAGTTTCTGGTATATCTGTTTGATTCTCAGGGTCTCCAGCCTGTTACCATCTGAGGGTACACGTCCATGCTTTCGGAGACCTCTTCGTTTGTGGGAAAACGTCATATCGGCACTAATCCATCCCTCTCCAAGCTTATTCGGCACTTTTCTTTGAATTGGCCAAGGATTTTTCAGCTTACCCCAAGATGGTGTCTTTCTTGGGTTGGGGGGGGGGGGGGGGGGTCGACGTTCGAACCTTTATCCCAGGTGGATGTGCTTTTTCTCACATACTTTGTCTGATGGCTTTTGCCTCAGCCAGAAGGGTTAGTGAGCTTCACGCCCTCTCTGTAGATCTGGCCTTTTCAGGAGCTCCGCCAACAGTGTTACATTACCACTGATTGCTCCTTTCTGGCCAAGAATCAGAAACTACTCAACCTCCAATCTGTATCAGGGCTCTTCCATCTGCTGAGGGTAATCGCCCTTTGCTCTGTTCGGTTTGTGCAATTCGCATTTACTTCAACCAGACACAGTTCATTAGGAAAGACGGGAACAGATATATTTCTGTCTCTTATCCTAGTATGCGCCTGTGTGTAGGCAGCATGTGTATGTGCTCCGTGAAAATTCGACAACTTCTACAGGTTCTGTTTAATTTTGGATTTTATAAAATGCAGGTGATGCACTCCATGGTAGTTAGAACAAGCAGAAACCACTTTTCACCGGGAATTCTGTGTACTTTTTCCATAATTTGGATGTTTTTATTTAATTTATCTGTGACATTTCAAACTGTGAACACCATTCACTCCAGGTATTTGCTAATTAATAACTGTGCATTATGCTCCACTGGCGAACAACTCGTGAACTGTGACATGCCGGTCAATCACACGTCTGTGTCTCATGAAAAGACGATCACCTACTGTTCTGCCCAACTAAGATCATATTTGACTCCACTCATGAGAACCTCTGGCAATTTACGGTCCTCGACCTTCCGTCTGTCAGACGAAACTTTTGATAGAATTACTGAACTTGGTATTCGTAGACCCCACAGAAACCGGAGAGGTGGTCGTCGCCGCTTCAAGTGTATGCCCACACGACATATAAACTTATGTAATTTAACTCCTGTAAAACGACTCTCTCAAAGTTATACGACCAAAGACTTCATCAGATGTTGTTTATTGAATACCAGATCTATAGTCAATAAGACCGAATCCACGCTCGGCTACTTGGAAGATAATAACATTTCCCTGGCTTTTATAACGGAAACCTGGATTCAGCCGAGTGACACTCTTATGCTGGGTGAACTTCAACAGTATGGAAAATGTTTTCTTCATAACCCCCGTAAGTCCAGACGGGGGTGGCGGGGTGGGACTCCTCTTCGACAGTTCTCTTAACATTAAAAGCCAACCACCACTGGAATTTCGCTCATTTGAAGTGATTTTAGCCACATTAACCCATGACTCGGAATCACTTAACATCTGTGTCGTGTATTGACCACCACCGAGCAAGAGGAATAAATCAGCTGTCAGCCTATTCATTGAGGAATTTCAAGAGTTCCTATGCCATTTGTCTACGTCATCAGGAAAACTTCTTGTAGCCGGTGACTTTAACTTTCATATGGATGTAAAGGCCGATGCTAATGCTTACAAACTTAATGATCTCCTCCACTCTTTCAATTTGATTCAGTGCGTGACTGGCCCGACGCACAAGAGCGGCCATACATTAGACCTACTGATAACTCGTGAGGAGGATCCTCTCTTGGTATGCGACATAAATGTCTTTGACAACACCATTGCTGATCATTTTGCGGTTGAATTTCAACTTAATCTTCCTCATCCTGTACCACTACGAGAGAAAATATCCTACAGAAAATTTCGTAATGTTGACACCAGAAAATTGAGTGATAAAATACCAGAAATTCCTGACCCTGCGCACGTGCCTGAGAATGTGGACGCGCTATTAGGAAAATTCTCTTCCATTCTTCAAACTTTAACTGACAAACACGCCCCAATGCAATCGCGAGTCACTCCATCTTCTGCCTAGTACTACTGGACCTGAGCGCTGCCTTTGACACTATAGACCACGATCTGCTCCTTGGCAGATTGAAATACAGAATAGGAATATCAGGCGCTGCTCTCAAGTGGTTTGCTTCATATCTCACCGAGCGCACCCAAAGTGTCAAAATTAACAACTCATCCTCCTCTGAACATACATTAAAGTTTGGTGTCCCCCAGGGCTCGGTCTTAGGGCCATTACTCGTCATATATGTCCTCCCCTTGGGTGACATAATGCGCAGAAATGGCCTTGAGTATCACTTTTACGCGGATGACACACAACTATACATTCACTTCAAATATACAGATGAAGAGGTGTCCCGCTGTAAGCTAGAGCAGTGCATCGCAGATATCAGTCAGTGGATGCATGATAACTACCTAAAGCTGAATGCTGAAAAAACTGAGGTCATTTACATAGGGCTTCCCCATCAACTTTCCAAAGCTTCGAAGGAACCTCTGTTGATTGAAGGCAATACAATAAATCCCAGCAAGGAAGTTCGTAATCTTGGCTTTTCTTGGATGAGAACTTGACATGCGAGAGCCACGTGCATTACATCTGTCGCACGTCATTTTACCACCTGAGAAACATCAGCAAGATAAGGCCAACTATTGACATGAAGACTGCTGAACAACTTATTCATGCCTTTGTCACCAGCCGCCTCGATTACTGCAATTCTTTGCTATACGGGTGCAAAACATCAGTGATTGATAAACTCCAACACATTCAGAACTGCGCTGCAAGAGTCCTCACCCAAACTCACAGGTTCTGCCATATAAGTCCAGTCCTTCAGAATCTACATTGGCTCCCTGTCAGGCAACGGATAAAATACAAAATATTGTTACTCACCTTTAAGTATATAAACGGCGTGGCCCCGGAATATTTATCTGATCTGGTCAAACCCTACACTCCCACAAGGTCTCTGCGCTCCTCTACATCCAATGACCTTGCGGTACCTAGATCTAAACTTATCACAGCAGGTGATAGGGCCTTTAAATGTGCAGCCCCAGCTCTCTGGAACTCTCTTCCGACACAATTAAAACTTCCACAAACAACCATTAAATTCAAGGCTAGTCTTAAAACCTATTTGTACAAACAAACCTTCGCGAACTAATCATTGATCGTGTTTACGTGTGTGAGTGTGAATAATTGTAAAGCCATAGAGCACATTGTGGATTATAGGCTTAAACATTATTTATTATTATTTATTATTATCCCTGGTCAACAGAAGATCTCTCCTCAATCCATTTCTAGATGGATTTGCTATTCCGTCATCCGCTCGTCTAGCAACTGACGATTGTATTACCAATAGTTTTTCAACCCAGAGGTGCACGCCTTGTTTACCTCCTGGGCGTATGCTAACTCTGTCCGTTGTCGGATGTTATCCAGGCAGACTACTGGAGAAATGCTTCGACTTTCTCCACCTGTCTGCGTCAGTTGCAGGAGCAGTCTGAGGACTTTTTTTCTTTAGGCCCTCTTTTCTTCTGCTCTGGCTGTCATCAACCCTACCCATTAGGATTCTTGTACGGTCAATTCCAGCCCTATTCTTAGTACTGTTCCTTCTGTCTGTGTGTCACACAGGGCCATACGCCTCATCTCCCATTGTCATTTACTAATGGTTGTGATGCTATGGTTTTATAGGCCCAGGGAACTCTTCTTCTGTCCACGGTTCCAGTGCAGTCAGGTTATGTGGGGGTTGGCTATGTGATTCCCTCCTCCTGTTGTCTATTCAGCCTGTTGTAAACAGTTGTAAGGTATGTTGATAAGAAATATAAATTTTATAGTAAATTTCCTTTCTTATACTTACCGCAATTATTTACATGGAGGCCCTCCCGTCTTCTTTTTGGGGTAAAAATCCTTCCTCTCCGCTAATCACATAACTTCAATGTTGGCGGATTCAATAGAATGGTTATATGTCTGCTCACTGGTTCCGGAAGCTGTGGATTAGTACATGGAGAAGAGTGTCCCCTACTGGGTGTGCACCGGTCGCACTCGACCCAGTTTTGGCTTATTTTTTCTTGGTGCTTTTGCCCCACTTTTCTTTCCCAAATCACTTGGGAAAGAAGAAAATAGAGAGTATTTTTCTGAGTTAGGGACTTCCACTGTAGTGCAAGCCTGTTGTAAACAATTGTGGTGGTTATAATAAGAAAGGAAATTTACTATAAAATTTAAATATCTTACACATTCAGTACAGTGGAACCCTGTTATTTAACAATCAACAGGAATTTGTTTATTTTCCTGAATTCTAGTGGTAAACTATGCATTCATTCTATTTGATATCATGATTACCTATTCTACTATATATAAAAAGCCTGTGACATAAATTTTAGCTTTACTTACCAACTGTGGTGAATACGTGTGTCTATGGTGAACACACCAGCAATGGGATTTAAATAGTTAAAATTTACTCCTACAATGGAACTACATCAAAGGACCTTTAGTGACCTCGATCTGAATGCAAACTTGTCTAAATTTATCGCTTGTTGCCTCGCCAAGAATGAAATGAAAGTGGCAATTAATATTATATTATTACCTCAAAAGATACCAAAAATTAACAAACTTGTGCTGTCTCATTTTAATAAAGCATCCATAACTCGAAATAGTATCTTATTATGTTATTAAAATGAAAAAGGCCCTGTGATTTGCACGTTTCTTTTTCCATTTTGTTTCGGTGATGAAATTGACGGCGGAAGTACTGCCCACCAATGCTCATGCAAACAAACACAGAATCGCACGTGTGTATGGGCATTGTTTAAAATTTAATATTGAATATTGTATTATTTATCATTTATGCGAGGATACCCAACAACATTAATATCCACTCCCCAATGATGTCCTTTTGGGCTAAGCTGAGTTTGACAAAAACTCACAGAACCGTATTTGTGATGATTGAACTGGGTGCTGTGGTCAGATTTTATTTATAATTTTACAAGCAGGTCAGCCTCTGAGCCCAGGATGACCAAGGCTTGACCCAGAACAATTACAGTGTTTGAGCCCAAGACGCTATGGCCCTTAACTGATCTGTGCCTATATATATACATATCGACAATTTTTGTCAAAGGTGGAGCAAATACATGCCACGAGTGTCGTGAGCAAGTAATACCTTCGTGCACTGCAGCTGCTCCACCCGTTAAACTCTTAATAATTTGACGATCATGGTATAAATAAAATATACCCAAAGTAGCTAAATTGTACCAAATGTTCACCACCCATGGTGAAGTGGTGAACCTTTGGTATATTCTATATATATCCATAACTTCTGTCATACAAGATATAATGGATTAAAAGATTGTATTTGATTTACAGAGCCCAGATAGTTCTAAACATACAAAATTTAGTGGCAGTCTGAGTACTTCTTCATTAGATTAGGCCCTCATAAAGATCTTCTGTTTCTCCAGCCATTTTTTTGTAAAATTGCATGTGGGCGGGCAGTTTTTTATTTTATTTTTTATTTTTGTAATTATTTCTTTGCCATCAAAAGTTAATGTTCTTGGTTTGTTTTATGCTTATGTCTACAGAATAGCATGGTGGTAGTGTATTTTGTTCCTTGAGTGCAAGAAGGCTTTGCAATTCGAAAACATTGCAGAGTCATGTTGCACTCAAGGGGCAAATTTATCAATTTTATTAACTTGGGTAAAATATCAGACATAAACCATTTAATTATTTTTTTTAAGTCTACATTGGTTATAAAGAAGAGAGCAAGTGGCTGCAAGAAGGACTATCTGCGAGGGCCTGAAAAACAGATTTTAAACTTTTTTAGACCTTACATGCTTTTTATATTCATTTACTCCACAATCAATATGCAATTAAGAATTTTCGAACAGCGAAACATCAACCATGCTTTTAGTACAAAAATGACCTCTTAATTTATGAGGTCAAATTTATACTGAAGGTACAGTTTTGCTGTTTGAAAATTACATTCAATTAACAGGGTTATTCAGTTAAGAGATGTCCAATTATTGGGCTTTATTGTACTGTGATCACAAAAGCATTTTTTTCTTCATTGGATCACGATAGTACTGCAATCTTATCTTAACACATTCACACCAAAGGAATGAGATTTCAATGATAAGTGAATTTCATTCTGAGCACAACCCAGTCATCATCTGGTCAAAATTCTCTATCCATTTTTGTTATCACAGAGCTATAGCGCATTTAAAAGTGAATGTTGCTCAAGTTATTTCTAACCTAGAGTCATCCTTCCATATTGGCCATGTGAATCAACTGGCAGGCTAAAATAACATAAAGGAGACAAATTTGAAACAAATTGTCAAGCAGATAGAGCAGCACAATATTCTAAACTGAATACCAGTATCGGTATTGGTATTAAAAAAAATACAGCAGTATACTGGTATATAGAAAGACTGTTCAGATATCTGAACATACGTACCACAATCAGGACTTGGGCCATCACAGTGGAACAAATAGGCATGCCTTGATGATACCCTATGCAGACGATATCAAAATTTATTATTTTCAACATTAGTTTTTATCTCGCCTGACTTTCATTCAGGGGAGCTATAGTGATCACTCACCATCCGTCGTCCGTGAACATGGTGTTTGCGTCTTCTCCTTCCAAACCACTGAACCAATTTAATTGATATTTGAGATCATAGTTTGTTATGACATCGCATTTTGATGTTGTTCAAATCAAGTTGCCTCGCCCCTTGTAGGGCCATGCCCAGAAAGTGTGCTTAAATCTTAAAAAATCTTCTCATGAACCAGCAGTAGCAGAGACTTTGGTGTGCAGCTTCCTTTTGAGGTGTAAACTCAGATTTGTTCAAGAGAAGTTTGAGGAGCTATATTTGCCTTCGTTATGGGAGGGTCAAGAATTTTCGCCCCACCCAAAATTTCTATTTTCCAAAACCGAGTGGCAGATTTGAACCAAATTTGACATGAGGTCTTATTGGGTCATAAGTACTTAATTTATGCCAAAAAAATTAGTGCAGTATGAGGAATATTCTTTAAAAATCTTCTTCAGATCTACCAATCAGAATCTTTTGATATTTGGTATGCAGTATCCTGGGGAGGGGGGGGGGATTCAAGTTTGTTCAAGCCAAGTCCCTGAGTTCATATTTGGGCTCACTGTGGGAGTCCGAATTATAACTTAGTTCAAAATGAGGAATTTTCTTTGAAAATCTTCTTCAGATCCAGCAGTCAGAATGCTTTGATATTTGGTATGCAGCATCCTTAGGGGGGTAAGATTCAAGTTTGTTCAAGCCAAGTCCCTGGGTTGATATATGGGCTCCCTGTGGGAGCCCGAATTATAACTTAGTTCAATATGAGGAATATTCTTCAAAATCTTCTTCACATCCACCAGTCAGAATGTTTTGATATTTGGTATACAACATCCCACTGGAGTTGAGATTCAAGTTTGGTGAAGCCAAGTCCATGGGTTCAAATTTATTTGGGCTCAATATGAGAAATATTCTTTAAAAATCTTTTTTTTTTAGATCCACTGGTCAGAATCTCTGAATATTTGGTATAAGCTTTTCTTAGGAGGGGCAGATGCAACTTGTTGAAATCAATTCCCTGGATTGATATTTAGGCTACCATGTCAGGTGAGTGCCCTCAGGCCCCCTGGGGCCTCTTGTTTGAAACATGATTATGATTTTGTAGAAGTTTTTTGAAAAATATTTTTTCACCTGCTGAATTTGTATATTACGCGGGTGGAGGTTACCGATTCGTTGGGTAAAGGGATAATAATATTCAGTCGGGACTACAGTTACAACTCAGGACACCTTGAAAATTAAATTGTGGGTAAATAAATAATGCTGATAAACCAATATTTTTCTAATTACACTGGTATTCAATCGACACTGGTTTGAATACCGGTATGTATCGATTTATCGGTATACCATGCAGTCCTACAAGCAGATTAGTGTAGTTGTGTTAGGGACCTGTGAATTGCTGATTTTGATTGAATCAAATATCGAATCGAATTGGTGAAAACGAATCGAATTTTGAATCAAACTTTAAATAGAATCACCATTAATGGATATGTAATCAAAATAAAAGTTTTTTCTGAAATAATAACCCCCGATTATCAAAAGACACACAGTTATGTAGAGTGCATTTTTCACCTCACCACTTCCCACACTATAAATTGAGATATAAACCAATATACTAGCTATTGATTCAAACTTATCGAATTGTTGACTTTGCAGCTTCGTAACTACAGCAACAAACATTTTAACCTGGCTGGTAGGGCCGATACCTCACTTTTATCACATGTTTTCTTGGAAAAAAAACTTGTTTCAAATCTGATTGACCTCATTCAGTCATGAAGCTATTTTAAATAAAAATTCAGAATGACTAAAACGAAACAATGATTCAGTGCCGAATGGAGTCGATCTGCTTGTAAATTAAAGCCTGCTCTACTTTTGTTTATATAATAATCGGGTATTCTTTTAGAAAACCGTTGCTTTTGACAATGTATGCAGTAACAATAACTTTTCAAAGTTCAAAACATTTTTTATATTTGATCACTGGTAATAATGCACAATAAGTTGAAATGAACAGTTCTGGCAGTAATAGTATTTTGTACAGTTGTAGCTACATCGCTACAAACACTGTTACATCTACACAATAGTTACGTGTGTACTCAACAATACTTAGTACAAAAAAAATTTATCAACTACAATCTGTAAACATTCACAGTTATGGCCAAAGTATATTTGAAAATATGCAAATTTCCATTTTCGAATCGAATCGAATATTGACTTTCGAATCGAATTTCGAATATTCACAGGAGCCTAAGTTGTGTACTGATTCAGTACTTGTGGAGTGGCTAACTAATGAAAAGTGGACCTGTTGTTTTGAAAATCACAGACGTTTGACTAACACCCTTCTGTAGAGACTATCTCCATGATTCAGTCCTGTGGTCACAAGACGGGCCTTAAAATTTATCATGATTCATGAGAATCGGTTTTGATTCTCATGAACTGCTGTTGCAAGAATCAATTTTAATTTCTTTATTTAAAATTTGAGAGTACATGTACTATTATACCCTTGTCAGAGTGTACCCAGTTCCCTAGTGAAAAAACAAACCTCTTATCTATGTATTTACTAGAGTTTAACCCTCAGTGGGTCTAGTTTCAATTGACGTGATCTTGCTGGTGGAAGTTACAGTTCATTGGCAGTGGCTTTTACTGAAATCTTGGCCGAGTGTATAGACAGCCAAGACTAAAATAGACACCACTGCTAAGTTAAAGTGTTATCTTATTCTGAGCAAACAAATATACTGTTCAAAAAAGTCACCTCCCCGCCTCCTCCCTATAATACCAGTGGGTATACAGTAAATGGGTAAATTCTCCTGAGAAAACCTGCTATTTGCAGTAGGGGGAATATGCCTTATTAGTGAAGCAAGGGTTTCCTGGTGGAACAGCCTCGAGAATATCTAACACATCTTAACCCTTTACCTAACATGAAAAGCAGAAGACACTTGCGAACTAAATTCTTGAATAACAAATTTTTTTCATTTTTTGTCTCAAAACATAGGTTATGACCCCTCGTTGGAACGAGCTCGACGAACTCGTTCCAACAAGGGGTCATAACCTATGTTTTTGAGACAAAAAATGAAAAAATAATTAAAATTAATTGGAGATTTTTTTAGAATAGGGCTGGCCGGTTTTGACCGTTACATTGGGTAAAGGGTTAATTGGCGTAGTATGCTGTCCATGACCTTCCAAATTTCTCTCACTGCGATGTCTCATTTCTCTATAAGCACACGGCAGTGAAGTGGTCAATAGCCAGCAAATATTCACCTGTTGTAACGATGTATTATGCCCGATCCGATAGAGGAATGCAGAACGTCACAATATGAGCTATTCGTATACCCACCCACAGGTATTATGGGGAGGGGGGGGGGGGGGGGCTTAACTTGTTTTGGACAGTATATAAATAGAATTCTCAATATTTTTAAAGACAGATTTAGAATCGAGAACGAGAATCAAATGAAAATTTGTGAGAACCAAAGTTGATTCTCCTTTGTTTTTCTTGATGTTGTCTTCATTTAGCAGTATTTTATTTATAAAATCTCAACACACTGTTGTAAGACTGCTTGTAAGACTGCGTTTGTTTGTGATCACAATACTGTAATAATAGCTATTTTCAGTATAATGTGCCAGAAGCTTTTCTTTTCTCCACTGTTGACTGTCAAAGCTCTTTATCTGACTTTTACACACATTGCTGTCTGGGAATAGGTACTTTTAACATACAGTCAAGAACAGATCCTGTGGACAGTTTATTCGGAAATGCTTTCCTTGGGGAACACTGTTGCCAAACTTGTCAGCCTGGGAATACCATTTCCCAGAAATTTTAAGACAATGAATGGCTTTATCTTGATAAATATCCAACACAGATGAGCACTTATTCATCTTGCAAGCAACTCTAAACCCATTTTAGCTGTGTGTAAACTATTTGCTTTCCAAACTAGGATATATTGTTGAATATAAATCAACAAAATGACTTGACGAAAGTGACATTCTTGGTAAGATACCTGAGTATTATGGCTTGTAATTATAACTTAGTCATGTATTACCAGTCAACTTGCACCCAAAGGACGTAATATAATTTTTTGGTGTAAGAGGAATATTTTTACATGATACCATCAAAAGGAGCTTTAGTCGAGCAGAATGTTTTTAATAATTGTTTTTTTTTACAATTTAGTGGAGAGTGCCAATAAATTGTAACAAAATTTTATGAAGATTTTTTTCTGATTTGACACTATATTCTTTCATTTATTAGAGAAAGATTTTCACAAATATCTTGAAATATTTAGAATTTCATTCAATTTCAGCTAATACCACCTTAGGGTCAAACATTTAAAAAATCTTTACGAATGAAACCACTATCTAAATAATACTTGAATATCTTCTGAACATTTTGAAACATCCCAATGATAATATACTTTGCAGGTGTTTAAAGCTATTCAAAGATCATCAATAGAACTTCTGAAAATAATAGAGAAATATCAAGATAGATTATGTGGTAGGTATTTTGTACATACTCTGACTTTCATTTATGTGTACAATTTTTAGCTCACCTACATCTGTAAGATGTGGTGAGCTATTGTGATAACCTCGGGCGTCGGCGTCCGGCGTGTCCAATATTGTAAGATTTAATGTTAAGGTGAATTTCTCAAGCATCAGTGGGCTCAGGCCTTTGATATTGCATATGTAGGTTGTAGGGGACTATTAGAACAGTATTTAACCCTGAAACTACGACTTTTTTCCAAATTTCAGCTAAAATTTTCTGCCAAAAGTTGTTGTAAGAATTTGCGTTTAGGTGTTGTAAGAATTTGTGTTAAAGTCAGCTTTTGTGCAGATTGTGCTGATTTAACTTCTCATTACTGTTGATTTTCATATTTCAATAACAACTGTAGGTATTAACCCTACTGTATGCAAAAATTTAACGAAAATTTACTTTTTTTTCACTCAAAATTTTCATGTTTTTCTCGGACTTAGTAAATTTTAAGTTGTAAAACTTTGTAAACTTTGTGTTTAGGTGAGTTGTGTTTCTATGTGTCTTTCCAAGCGATTAATATTCTACACTTGGGTTACTGAACTCCATTGCAGTAATATTTAACCCTCATTACATGCATATTTGAGGAATTTGAGGCTGATTTTCTGCCAAAACTTGTAAGAATTAGCGTTTAGGTGTTGTAAGAATTTGCGTTAAAGTCAGCTTTTGTGCAGATTGTGGTGCTTTAACTTCTCATTACTCTTGATTTTCATATTTCAATAACAACTGTAGGTATTAACACGACTGTATGCAGAAATTTAACGAAAATTTTCTTTTTTTTCAGTCAAAATTTCCATGTTTTTCTCGGACTTAGTAAATTTTAAGTTCTAGAAGTTTGTGTTAAGGTGAGGTGTTAAGGTGAGTTCTCAAAGATCAGTGGGCTCAGGCCTTTGATATTGCATATGTAGGTTGTAGGGGACTATCAGAACAGTATTTAACCCTGATACTATGACCTTTTTCCAAATTTCACCAAAAATTTTCTGCCAAAAGTTGTTGTAAGAATTTGCGTTTAGGTGTTGTAAGAATTTGCGTTAAAGTCAGCTTTTGTGCAGATTGTGCTGCTTTAACTTCTCATTACTGTTGATTTTCATATTTCAATAACAAATGTAGGTATTAGCCCTACTGTATGCAGAAATTTAACGGAAATTTTCTTTTTTTTCAGTCAAAATTTTCATGTTTTTCTCGGACTTAGTAAATTTTAAGTTGTAAAACATTGTAAACTTTGTGTTTAGGTGAGTTGTGTTTCTATGTGTCTTTCCAGGCCATTAATATTCTGCACTTGGGTTACTGAACTCCATTGCAGTAATATTTAACCCTCATTACATGCATATTTGAGGAATTTGAGGCTGATTTTCTGCCAAAACTTGTTGTAAGAATTTGCGTTAAAGTCAGCTTTTGTGCAGATTGTGGTGCCTTCACCTCTCATTACTGTTTATTTTCTCATTTCAATAACAACTGTAGGTATTAACCCTACTGTATGCAGAAATTTAACTGATTTCTTTTCTTTTTTTCAGTCACAATGTTCACGTTTTTGTCTGACTTACTCAATTTTAAGTTCTAAAAGTTTGTGTTAAGGTGAGGTGTTAAGGTGAGTTCTGTTTCTATGTGTCTTTCCAGGCAATTGATATTGTACGCATGGGTTACTGAACTTGCGCCCTTATTACATGCATATTTGAGGAATTTGACGGGGATTTTTGGGACTTATATTCACTTTCTTTAAAAAAAAATTTTTTTAACTTTTTTTTTTTTATTATTTAATACTTTTTCATACTTGTTACTAGTAACATTAAGGCTTATTTTAGTTGTTGATGTGATGTATTTTTGTTGGGACTTATAGTCACTTTCTTGAACGAATGTTTTTCTGCAACTCCTCTTTAACCATTGAATGTACTTCAATTAAAATTTCAGTGATTTATGAAAGCCTTTCCTAATTCTTATTTATGATTTAATATCTGGCCTCACGATTCATATTCTTAATCATAAACATTTCTAAAAGATGTATCCAATGATTCTATGTTGAATTGATATATAATAAATGCAGAAATATAGACTTTCCAAAGCCATCACATAAACCACATTAATCATTTGATGCCTAGTTAATGATTTATATTAACTAAATATTAGGCATGTTACATTGGAACGACATTATCAAGCGCGAATGTAGGTGAGCGTTGGGATGTAACATCCCTCTTGTTATGCCCCTGATAGGTGGGGCATCTTAAATCTGGGTTGTTAGTCTATCAGTCCATCCATCCATCCATCGGTCAGTCCATCAGTCTGTCCATCCATCTGTCTGCCTTTATTCGTCTGTCTGGAGCCATAACTCTATAATGCTTTGGTGGATTTCCATGAAACTGTACACAAGGGTAAAGACCAATGGAATGTCTCTTGCACAGCAACTCAAAGCTCAATTGACAATGGTTAGTGTCACAGGAATGGGAAAACTCTATTCTCTCACATACTATTTGTCTGCCCAGAGCCATAATTCTATAATGCTTGGCTGACAAAGTTGTCATCTGCTTACACACATTTGTTATTAGTCTAGTTGTGATGAAGTCAAACTCGACTTATAGTTTAGTGAATTGCGGTTGGGCAGCCGGGTGTAAACAATTGGTTTCTGGATGATAACTTGATAATGGTTCGACCCACGTTCATGAAACTTCATAGGTAGGTTGGCCTTTGTGAGAGGAAGAACCCTATTTATTTTGGACTCACTAGGTCAAAGGTCAAGGTCACAGTGACCCTGAACATAGTAAATCAAAACAATTGGTTTCCGGATAACTTGATAATGGTTCGACCCACGTTCATGAAATTCATAGGTAGATTGGCCTTTGTGAGAGGAAGAACCCTATTTATTTTGGACTCACTAGGTCAAAGGTCAAGGTCACAGTGACCCTGAACATAGTAAATCAAAACAATTAGTTTCCGGATGATAACTTGATAATGGTTTGACCCACGTTCATGAAACTTCATAGGTAGGTTGGCATCGGTGAGAGGAAGAACCCTATATATTTTTGACTCGCTAGGTGAAAAGGTCAAGGTCACAGTGACCTTCAACATGGTAAATTGTAAACAATTGGTTTCCGGATGCTAATTTGATAATGGTTTGACCCACATTCATGAAACTTAGGTAGGTTGGCCTAGGTGAGTGGAAGACCCCTATTTATTTTGAACTTGCTAGGTCAGAGGTCAAGGTCACAGTGACCTTGAACATAATAAATCGTAAACAATTGGTTTCCAGATGATAATTTGACAATGGTTCCACCTACGTTTATGAAACTTCATAGGTAGGTTGGCATTGGTACAAGAAAGAGCCCTATTTATTTTGGAATCACTAGGTCAAAGGTCAAGGTTACAGTGACCCTTCACATAGTAAATTCTAAACAGTTGGTTTCCGGACGATAAGTTGATAACGATTAAACCCACTTTTGTGCTGTCACAACTCGACATTGGATCGGTGATCCTATCAGCATTTTTTACATCCCTGTGTGTAGGGTTTCATAGTTTAAAGGGTTAATCTATATCAGTTAACCTTTTATAATATTCAAGAAATGTTTTTATATTTTTATACTAAAACCAATGGCCCAAACTTATCTGGTGCAACCTCAGTATTATAAAAGGCCAAACACAACTTTTGATCCCCCTCCCCAATCCCCAAAATTTGCCTACAGTACCGAGAATTAAAAGTCCTATCTGGCCCTCCATACTTTTAGTACTTGCGCATGTGCAGTACCCAGGAAGAGACCAGAATTGGTGCCAACATCATTCTTCTGTTTGGCCCAAAGTCAGTAACAACTGAACTGACATCTGTGCTTTAAAATCTTGTTTTTGAAGATTTCAGGCACAAATCAATGATGATTTTCATGGAATCAACAGTGTAGCAGGATGCTGGAAGTGAAATATGGTGGTTTCGGATGTTCAGGGCTGTAACTTAATAATTTTTATGTAAATTATTCATGTTACCCAATTTTGGGATATGCTTCTGAACATCGTCATTATTTTGTGACTCCACTGTTGTTTGTTAGTATTACTTCCCTTCCCTCTTCTGAACCCGCCTGTTATACTCCCAAGCTCTTTCGGCTTTTTATTGAAGAATTGTTAGCTGCGACGAGCAGCTCTATATGTGGCAATGTCGGTCTGTCTGTCGGTCTGTCACTGAGTTTAAAAAACACCATAACTCCTAAAATACTTGATGGAATGACACCATACTTGGCATGCAAGTGTATCTTCATGATGTCTACACCCTTTCAATAGTGCATGTCATTCGGATAATTTCTTTCACATTTATGGACTTGTCACCAACGACTATTTTTGTCACCAACAAGTTTTTTTTGTCACCAACGAGTTTTAAAACATCTTTGGTGTTGCACGAATCGTCGCAGCTTCGACACTGACAGTGTGCTCTAGTTTTATTAATTCTTGGATGTTTAACTGGGAATAGGTATTCTGTTTATCCCCTATGTTTGCGTCCTGCTCATTACTGTTCAGGACGTTTTGTATTCTTGCATCTTCTTCCTGATGCATTATTGTTTTTAGTCAAGTTGTGACGAAGTCAAACTCGACTTATAGTTCTTGATAATGGTTCAACCCACATACATGAAACTTCATAGGTAGGTTAGCATCGGTGAGAGGAAGAACCCTATTTATTTTGGACTTGCTTGGTCAAGGGTCAAGGTCACAGTGACCTTGAACATAGTAAATTGTAAACAATTGGTTTCCGGATGATAACTTGAATATGGTTCAACCCACATTCATGAAACTTCATATGTAGGTTGGCCTTCGTAAGAAGAAGAACCCTATTCATTTTGGACTCACTAGGTCAAAGGTCAAGGCCACAGTGACCCTGAACATAGTAAATCAAAACAATTGCTTTCCAGATAACTTGACTGTGGTTCAACCCACATTCATGAAACTTCAGAGGTAGGTTGGCATCAGGGAGGGGAAGACCTCTATTTATTTTCGACTCTCTTGGTGAAAGGTCAAGGTCACAGTGACCTTCAACATAGTAATTTGTAAACAATTGGTTTCCAGATAATAACTTGATAAAGGTTTGACCCACATTCATGAAACTTCATAGGTAGGTTGGCCTAGGCAAGTAGAAGACTCCTATTTATTTTGACTTGCTAGGTCAAAGGTCAAGTCACAGTGACCTTCAACATAATAAATCATAAACAATTGGTGTCCAGATGATAATTTGACAGTGGTTCCACCCACGTTCATGAAACTTCATAGGTAGGTTGGCATTGGTGCAAGAAAGAGCCTTATTTATTTTGGAATCACTAGGTCAAAGGTCAAGGCCACAGTGACCTTCAACATAATAAATCATAAACAATTGGTGTCCAGATGATAATTTGACAATGGTTCCACCCACGTTCATGAAACGTCATAGGAAGGTTGGCATTGGTGCAAGAAAGAGCCCTATTTTGGAATTACTAGGTCAAGGTCACAGTGACCCTTCACAGTAAATTGTAAACAGTTGGTTTCCGGACGACAGGTTGATAATGATTAAACCCACTCTTGTGCTGTCACAATTCGACATTGGATCAGTGATCCCATCAGCATTTTTTCTTCATATGAAGATCTAGCTTTGCATCAGGTGTTTGTTGGTTGATTACTGACTTTGGGCATTTGTTGTGCTAATTGTTGGTTAGTTTCTAGTTTTTCCTCTTCACTTTGTTGTCTGTTCAATAACGTTTTTGATTCATATTAATTCAGTGTTCAGTTTAAAACAGTTATTGTTTTTTCTATTAGGATACATATTATTATCTTATTCCGGTAGTTTAGCTTTAAGATTGTTAGTGATTAGCCACACTTAGGCTCTATCGGGATACCCTTGGGCTCATGAGGTTCCCTTGGGGCACTTAGGCTTCATGCAAAATGTTTCGAAAAAAAATTTTTATAATTTATTTAGAAAATTTTTGTGTTTGTATGTTATGTATCCTTGCAATGTTTATTCTGTATTATTATTGGGAGTGTAGCGGACTCGTGTGTTTGGCTTCATTATTATCGTATGCATTATAATAATTGGTACTTTGTGTAAGTCCACGAAGCCTCGGGATAAAGGCTTGTTGTTTACCGATAGTCACGGCACTCCTTCAATACTTGTACTATGGGATGCGAACATTGGAAACAGGTGTTGACCTGTGTGGTAGGCAGTGAAGTTCCAATGTAGGAGCTTTCACCACTGGCTAATACTAGTCTTTCAATCTCTTTTTCGGAGGAAAAAGAACATGGTGATGGTACCTTGACACCTGTCCATTACGTGCTGCCGTTGTCGTACTCTGATGAACCCTGCTCTGATGAGTAAAATAGAGCTAGCTACCAAGGTGCTCATGATATTTTGCACAGGATTAAAGCCATAGTAGCTTAATTCTCTGCATGCAGCTAGCCCGACCGGTGAAGCGGTCATTCCTATATGGGAGCCGGGGTAGGTCTGTGTGGTTGAGTAGTATAATGTGGGTAGAGCGAGCACTTTATAATATAAAGCTCACCAAGTGACGATGGCAAAAGGAGAAGAAGCCTAAAAGTTTCTCTACGGGACACTCAACGAGATCTGGGGTCAGATCACAAGCTGGAGAACCCTCTCCATCCCGTTAGTAGTTGGGGTCGACTGTGTCCGTTGCGAGAAACTATAATGAGTCGGAACATGCATCAGGTTGTTCCTTCCACACTGCAGCCACCCCGGCTGTAGTTATGGCTTCTTCTTCTGACGTGGAAGCTTACGCAAAAGGGATTAGCCTACAAGTTTCTCAGCGAGATACTCGGCGAGATCTGGGGTCAGATCACAAGTTAGAGAGCGATCTCCGTCCCTTCAGCAGTCGTGGTCAGCTGTTGTCTGTCATGAGAAACTTCAATGAGTTGGAGCATCAGTCTGAAATGTGCGAATCAGGATGCTCCTTCCACACCTCAGCCGGTGTCGGCTGTTGTTACGGCTTCCTCTTCTTCCATGAAAAAGCTTGCTAAGGGGTAGAAGCCTACAAGTTTCTAGACGGAATGCTCGGCGAGGTCTGGAGCCAGACAGCGAGCTGGAGAACCCTCTCTGTTCCGTCAACAGTCAGGGCTGACTGTTTTCGATTCAAGAAACTTTAGTGAGTTGGGATGCCTGTTCACGCTTGTGGTTCGGGATGCTCTTTCCACACTG
Source organism: Pictodentalium vernedei (assembly GCA_031216915.1). NCBI lineage: Eukaryota > Metazoa > Mollusca > Scaphopoda > Dentaliida > Dentaliidae > Pictodentalium > Pictodentalium vernedei. The sequence continues at coordinate 175,689,276 of CM062294.1, forward strand.
CAGCCGGGACCTGTTGCAGCTATGGCTTCTTCCTCTGCTTCATTGATGAAGCACGTTAGACCGCAGACTAGCTATCCCACTTTGCACTTCGCATATTCATGCTGTTCCATGGATATGTTCCCAGTCTTCACCACCGAAGTCGCATTAACCTGTAGCTAGTTCGAGGCATTTTTATATGGGACATGCATCAAGAGATCTGGGGTCAGATCTCCAGCCCATGAGCAGCATATGGTGAAGAAGTGGATAATCACTGTTCTGCAAGCCTCATTCACGGACCTGCTGCCAAAGATTGCGCAGTGTATCGCAACAGATTCTGCTGTCAACAGGCTCCGGTAGTGAGCTGTCAGACAGTGCTTGGTTGGTCCAGTCATCTGTACAGTCGGATGGTGTTGAACATGTTTTCAGATAGAACATTCAGATGGTGAGAGGGCTACGGAGGTTGATTCTCCATCCCTCATGGAATGGCATATTAAGACTATGAATTTTTATTCGTAATCTCTTTGAATATTATTCCATCTGAACCAGGGACCAGCCTAGGAGGGAATTTTAGGGAGACTTCAAGTCTCCCTCCAGAAAAAATAGGGAGCCTGCAGAGTCATGTAGGAAGACTTCATAGGCAAGTGGGGAAAATTAAGAATATTCATGTACCACCCCCGCCGCCCCTTCATATTTTCAATTTATGGTCCTCCATTAACGTACAAATAATCCAGGTCCAGTTGTCTATGATGCATCTGTGCCGGGTTAAAAAATCACAATGTAATTATTGACTGAAAATCCCCCACTGCTACCTTCTCCTTCATGACCCCTCACCTCTTCTTCGTGCCAATCCCCCATCACCCTCCTGTGGTTGCCTTTCAACAAAGTCTACTAAGCTAATAATTTCCTAAGTCTGAAAGTGTGAACAGGACCAGATGTAAGAAGGTTGCTTGGGAGGTACTTTGTTAGTTAATAAACAAAATACGTTCTGGGGTCGAGTATTTTGTAAAAGAAATGTCATTCCGCATCATTTTTATGGCATTCCGGTGTCATTCCGTGTCATTTCATGTCATTCCGATGTTTAGGAGGACCCTTTTTCAAGATCGTCTACATGCAAACTTGTGTCCTATACAAAGCTTTTCTTGACATCACTAAAGCTTTTTTTCATGTGTTTCAATTCCATTCGTGTTTTTCTGGGAATAGACAGCCCAACAGTTAACAGTCGTCAGCAAATCGAAATGAAAATAATGTGTTATAAAATACGTCCGTTGTGTATACATTTTCGGCATCCTAAGCGACGTAACCTACTTTCAAACTGGGTTGTTTGTGAGTCGCGTAAGTCACCTATTTTCGTTTCGACACTTGAAGCTCCGACTGGAACGCAACAAAATAGAAATAAAAAAATCCGCCAAAAGCGACAATGGACAATTGCTTGTCGTGTGATTTCAAATAAATGGACGTTTATTTGACGAATTAAAATGCCCATTTATCACACTCGAGCACATTCGATTTTTGAACATACTCGTTTTCATGTAAACCTCGCATCACTCAGTTCAGCCTTTTCTCATTTTGGTCAATTTTTAGAGGGCGACTTGTAATCGCCCCGACTATTTTTCTAGGCGACTTTGGGCTTAGAAGGGCGACTTAATCACCCTTGTCGCCCTCACGGCTGGTCCCTGATCTGAACAAAAGTCTGCGTTTGCTAGGCAAAAAACAGCTTAAGGTACCTGGCGAAGGAAAGACGAAGATCTTTCCTTCCCGGATCTTTTGGCTCAGCTGTTGAAGGCTTTTGTTCCGATTAATGACGCCTCCCTTGGCTTAGCAGTAGTATAAGAAGGGCAATGATCTATTCCTTATGAATAGAAGATCGATAGCTCATAGATAGGCTGAGACAGCTGTCTTGTTGGAATAGAGCTGTTGGAAGGAATAAGTACGTCTTTTCCTTCTCGGTGTTGTATTCCAAGGCGTCGGAGGTTTTTAGTGCTAATGTGGACTGTTAAAGCGGTCTTTTCTTATACATTAGCGGCTAACGTCATAAGTCTCCATTTAGTGAACTGTCTAAAGCCGCAAGGTAACACATAGATATCTGTCTTCACTGATATATGACTTCTAGGTTGTGTTAGGTATGCTGATTCCGCTAGCTTTTTGGAATAAGGTCGTTAGAAGGAAAGATTACATTTTCCTTCACGGTGAAGTATTCCTAGGCATCACAGGCAATTAGTCCTATTGTTGTCGCCTTAGTTTGGCTTATGTGAATTAAGAGCGGTCTGTGTTTATACATCATTAGCGGCTAACGTCATAGTGGACTTTTACAGCGGTGTTTTTCTTATACATTATGGCTAATGTTGTAAGTCTCCATTTAGTGAGCTTTCCAAGGCCGCAGGTGTCACAGATGTTTGTCTTCATGGAGATGAAGACTAATAAACTGTTTTAGCTAAGCTAAGACTACTGTCTCTTTGGAATTATGGCCGTTAGAAGTGCGGCCCTTTATTCCTTACCTTTGGTGAAAAATGTTGTAAGTCTTCGTTTAGTGAGCTTTAAAAGTGGCAAGTTTTACCAAGGTATCTGTCTTCATGGGATGAAGACTTATTAGCTGCGCTAGCAAATCTGAGAATAGCAGCGGCTGTATAGCTTTGGGAATGCTGCGTGAAGTTTCTTTTTCATATTGTGAAAAAGGATTTTGTCACTGTTCCAAGCTTTATTATTACTGCGCCCGCCTTACCTTACTTATCTAGCAATTCAAGTAATGCGGGTGAGGGTGGTTCGATAATATTATGATATAGATGTGATTACAGGGCAGGATATAGTGTTCTTCCTGTAAGCCTCATATGCATTCAATTATATGCATGTCTTTCATGCTCTTCGATTGGTGGGTGGGTTGTGGTCTAACAGCAACATCAGGGGCGCATCCACTCTTTAGTTGATTTGCTTCCTGTGGTTGGACATGCATAAGTTGTATATGAGCATATGATTCTTGAACAGTAACTGTTTTTTGATTCTGAATTCTTTCATGAACACATTCGGTTGATATTGCTAGCCTTTTTGTACCTGTGTGGCAGGTATGTTGGTTATCTGGGTGACATTCTCCATTCTCCAAATTTGCCCACTCTGAGAAGTTTCAGAGTTGTCTGTTTTCTTTACGACGTATGAGAGTCTATTCCTCAGGTTAATCGCATTAACGTTGTTTTATTCCTTCAGTTTCCTGGTTATATTTTGTATCGCTCGGTCACGCCATTGATACAGGCTGTTTTCAGACGAGGGTACAGGCGAGATTCTGTGGAATGTGTGCATATGTATATATTATTAGGCAGACGTATTATTGAATAGATTCTCTTAAATTCTTTGTCTGCATTAGAAAAGAGCTTATGAGAAGTTTGGGGCTTGTTGGATCAGTTATGGAGTTTCCAACAGGCCATCTATGCATACATTCTCTATTTTTGGCTTCATTATTCGGAATGGTAAATTCTTTCTCTGAGCAGTCATTGGTTTTAACGGACCTAGGGAACAATGAATTATTTGGGGACCGTCCATGATGGGTTTTTAGCTCACCGAAGGGAGCTCAACTTATCACTTGCCGTCCGTCGTTGTGAACATTTTTCAAACGACTTCTCCTCTGAAACCACGGGTCCGATTTTCACGAAACTTCATGTGGATGTTCATTACTATATGGCAATTCTTGTTTGTTGAAATGAAATGGCCACGTCCCTTGGGGGCTCTGTATGGGGCATAACTCTGATAGCACCGTATGAATTATAGAAAAATTATTAAAAATCTTCTTCTCCAGAACCAGAGGGCAGAATCTTTTGATACTTGGTATGCAGCATCTTGGTATGGGTCTGATTCAAGCTTGTTCAAATCGAGTCCCTCAACCACTCACTATGGTGGCGTGAATTTTTACTTAGTGCAATTTAAGAAAAATTCTTTAAAAATCTTCTTCTCCAGAACCAATGGGCAGAATCTTTTGATATTTGGTATGCAACATTGTGGGGTGAATCTGATTCAAGTTTGTTCAAATCGGCCCCCTGGATTCACATTTGGGCTCAGTATAGAAGCCTGAATTCGAACTTAGTGCATCTCAGGCAAATTTCTTAAAAAATCTTCTCCAGATCCAGCAGGCAGAATCTTTTGATATTTGGTATGCAACATTGTGGGGTGGATCTGATTCAAGTTTGTTCAAGTCGGCCCCCTGGGTTCATATTTGGGCTCGGTATAGGAGCCCCAATTTGAACTTAGTGCATTTCAGGCAAATTTCTTTAAAAATCTTCTTCTCAAGATCCAGCAGCCAGAATCTTTTGATATTGGGTATGCAGCATGCGTAGGGGGGTGAGATTCAAGTTTGTTCAAGCCAAGTCCCTGGGTTCATATTTGGGCTCACTGTGGTAGCCCGAATTATAACTTATTTCAAAATGAGGAATTTTCTTTAAAAATCTTCTTCAGATCCAGCAGTCAGAATGTTTTGATATTTGGTATGCAGCATCCTTAGGGGGGTGAGATTCAAGTTTGTTCAAGCCATGTTCCTAGGTCCATATTTGGGCTCACTGTGGGAGCCCGAATGATAACTTAGTTCAAAATGAAGAATTTTCTTTAAAAATCTTCTTCAGATCCAGCAGTCGGATTGTTTTGATATGTGGTGTGTAGCATCCTTAGGCAGTGAGATTCAAGTTTGTTAAAGCCAAGTCCCTGTGTCCATATTTGAGCTCCCTGTGGGAGCCCGAATTATAACTTAGTCAATATGAGGAATTTTTCTTTAAAAATCTTCTTCTTCAGATTCAGCAGTCGGAATGTTTTGATATTTGGCATGCAGCATCCTTAGGGGGTGAGATTCAAGTTTGTTCAAGCCAAGTCCCTGGGTTCATATTTGGGCTCACTGTGGGAGCCCGAATGATAACTTAGTTCAAAATGAGGAATTTTCTTTAAAAATCTTCTTCTTCAGATCCAGCAGATGAATGCTTTTGATATTTGGTATGCAGCATCCTTAGGGGGGTTAAGATTCAAGTTTGTTCAAGCCATGTCCCTAGTTCCATAAAATTTTTCTCTCATGACTTCATTCCTTTGTAGTGTTGATGAACCATGTCTAACTGAATGTAACCCCAAATACTTCTTTGAACCACTTTGGTCGGTGAGCGATTAAGGCCCCTTGGGGCCTCTTTTTTTTAATAGTATCCAGTTCCATGCTCTGAATCCAGTCTTTAACTGGAAACGGTACACAAGGAAAATTCCTATTCTCATATTGAGCGGTTAAAATTTGGAAATTCATTATTGAAATTAATTGTACACCTGAACGTGGTTGCCGTTTGGTTGGCTCAGAAGCGTATAAGTTCTATCAGATAACCTTTCCAAAAGGATTTAATTAGACAAGATTAAGGTTGTACATATAAATATCACCGGTTTTCGATCTATCTACGTATTCCAGATGCGGCATACATATAGAAGCTTGCGATTTTAATAACTCGGATCACCATGATATAACCTTAGCTGCTGATGTGGCATTAAACACCATTAAATTAATAATAATTAATAGCCGGGTGCCTTTTAGGTGAATATATATATTATTCGGTACTGCTTTTTCACTGATTCCAGACCGCTTCCCACTTTGTTTTGAAGATTATTCCTTCAAAAAGGGGGGGAGGGGGATTTTCTCTTTACCTTTTCTGGCCTTATAATAAGTGTGTAACGATGAATGAACCTGTTCTAGTCTGTAGATTATTCTGATCTTATGTACAACTTGTTACATTATATATGGTGTGTGTTTGTGGGCATTAGTCTCTCACTCTCGGACACGCTTTTCCTAATTTTTAGTGTCTTTTTCTGGACTAGCATTAAAATTGGGGATCGTTACACCCAATTAGCGTAATCATTTATGCTAAGTAATAGGGAATTACTTTTGCTCATTATTTCGGTGGTATGTCTTCTCTATTGTTGTATAAAGAGACATATAGGTAATTCCTTTAAATTTTAATCTTTTCACCTTGGGAATTCTAATGCAGGCTAAGGAGCTGTATTTTGGTCTGCTGTTTCTTTAAGTCCTAGGCCCTCCGCCTTTTTACGATTCAGCTAAATCTGGGCCATTGGTTTTAGTATAAAAATATGATAAATTTAAAGTAATTTGTATATTTTTAATACTTACCAATGGCCCAGACGGGCACTCATACCTCCCCGCTGAGTTATCACTTCAGTAGGCACAACTAGGAAGAATGATGTTGGTGCCAATTCCGGTCTCTTCCTGGGTACTGTGCATGTGCAAGTACTAAAAGTACAGAGGGCCAGATAGGACTTTTAATTTTCAGTATTGTATGCAAATATTTTTATATAGCAACCAATGGCCCAGACTAGCTGGTGCTAACTCAAAAAATTAATCCAGGGCCAAACACAAATTTTGCCCCCCAATCCCCCAAATTTGCATGCAAAACCGAAAAATTGATGTCCTATCTGGTCCTCCATACTTTTCAGATCTGCACATGCACAGTATCCAGGAAGGAACCGAAACTGGCGCAAGCCATCATTCTTTGTTTGGCCCTATAGCCAGCAACAATGAACTGACATCTGTGCTTTTAAATCTCCTTTTTGAGGATGCCAGACACAAATCAATGGTAAAATTGGTAGATCCAAGGACATAATTGGATGATGGAAGTGAATAACGGTGGTTTGGAACGTTCAGGGCTGTAACTTTATAAATTTTTATACTGTACCAATGACCCAGACTTAGCTGGTGCTAACTCCACAAAAACCAGGGCCAAACACAAATTTTGCCCCCCAATCCCCAAAATTTGCATCCAAAACAAAAAGAAATCATGTCCTAAAGGACCTCCATAGTACGACTCTACTGCGCATGCGCAGTGACGCAGTCGTCCCGAAATTGGCGCCAAATATCATTCTCTGTTTGGCCCTTCATCAGTCAACATCTCACTGATCTTTGTGCTTGTAAATCTCAGTTTAAAGGATGCCAGACACGTAATTCTTGGAGAAAATGTGATTCTAAGGAGGATAGAAGGAGGAGAGGAAAAAAGAAGTGGCAAAAAATAATCAGGGCTGTACTTAAAATTTTTTGTTAAAATTATGTTAAGTTGCCTATTTTCGAGGCAAACGCCTCTTGTTGTCATTCTTGCTAATTGTTGCACTGCTTATTCAGTGTTTCCTCTCCCCTAACCTTCTAAAGTCCCCCCTTGCAATTCTCCCATGCTTTTGGCATATTTTTGAGAAGTTTCATTTCTAAAAATTCCCTGGGAGAGTTGCTTGGTTACAGAATGTTTTCTGTTATTTTCCCCATAGTTACGTTTTCACCCATGGGTGTATAACGTTTGTGTTCTGCATCTTCCATCTGATGTTCTGCAGATTCTCCCCTGGGAGTCTCTGTTTTGCATCAGATAGAGTGTAATTGAGGACTGATTCCGGGCCAGTTTTTTCAGTGCCTGGAGTCATGTTTTCTTCTGTGTTTACACTGTTTGTTTTCATTGGCAACAGCCTTTTTTGAGGGGGGCTGTTTGCCTTTGAGGTAGTTTATCTCATTATAAGATACATTTATATTATCCGAAAGTGTCTCATTAATTATTTTATATAATTTTAAAATTTTTGACCACACTTTGCCATTGGATCCATCGGGGCTCAACGTTACTTTTCAGCAACTTGGGCTTCTCTGAAAAAATATTTTTTCAAAATTATTTTGTTTTGCAATTGTTTTTTCATTTATTAATGGATCATGTTATTATGTATCTTTGTGTCAGGGGTTTTTGCGAGTAACTAGGACTTATTGTTGTTCTTTCACAATGAAGGGAACTTGTTCAAATTGTAATAGGAAGAAATCTTCCTCTGACTTTCATGATTATTGCATAAATTGTAGTCAGTGTTCTCGCATTAATCCCTGTCCTGTATGTGAACATTGGGATGAGAAACATTGGAAACGTGTGTCACGATATGTTGTTTCTGGAGAAAGAGCGATGCCGGCTCTTTCTCCACAAGGTCACTCTACTCTCTCAGTTTCTATTTCAGAGGAACCAGAACAGGGTGATGTTTCCATGTTATCTTCTTCAAGTGTGCGTCCGTCGTCACAATTAAATACAGAGCTAGCGGCAAAAGTGCTCATGGAGATTAGACAAATGTCGTCCGCTAGCTCGCCCGGTGTAGCGTCCATTCACCGAATGGTTCGGCAGCCGGGTTCGTCCGATGCGGTCCAAGAGGAAATTTTGGGTGATGCGAGCACTATAAAAATAATAGATGCACACCCAGTGACGGCGGATAGTGAACGAGAACGGAGGAAGCCTTTTAGTCCGGTTCCTAGCTCGTCCAGGTCCAGCCGGGCCGCGAGCGAGAGAGGCCCCTCTCTCGTACAACAACATCTGGGACCAGATGTTGTGGTACAAAATGTGTCTTTAGCGGAGCATACGTCCGTCGCTCGGGACGCTCCGTTGTATAAGCAGTCCGCAGAGACTGTTAAGGCTTCCTCTTCTCGCCGGCGCACACGACCGCACCTTGGCTGCGTGACCTCCGATATCTTGCCAGCTTCGCCGATGAAGGATTATTCGGCGACCAGGTCACACCATCCGGCAGCCAGGGATTCGAGACCGATGGACTCCGGACGTTCGCATAGGAAAAGTATGCGGGAGCCATCTGATGCGGAGCTGCCCTCGGCAAAGCAGCGAAAGACCGCTCCTCCGCAGGTCTCGACGTCGGACATTCTAGTGCAGATAGCACAGCTTATCGCAGCATCCCAGCAGCCGACAGAGACGGTGTCGGATCGAGAATTATCCGACGGTGCTGGGCCGGTACGCTCCGCCGAAGCATCGGGGGCGGACGACCGGGAACATCGGGAGGTCCGACCGGATGGTGAAAGGGATACGGATGAATTGGAGCTATCCCTTTCGGAACAACACAAAGCTGCCGTAGACTTCATCCGGCACTTTCTTCCTCAAGTTGTTCCGTCGGGCCAGACTGCTGCGCTTCCGGACAGGAGAATTATAGCGTCATTGGACTCTGATTTTTTCGAGCGGTTCAGGGACATCGCTCCCGAGTTTCCGTCGCAGTCCAATAATGTTGCAAGAACATTTGAATTATTGAACGACGCTATTTTTAAACTTGCTTCCAGGACAGGGAAAGCAGGCTTCTTGTCCGCAAATACTCTCAACCTGCCTTTCATTAATGCAAGGAATAAATTCGACACGGCAGGTCAGGGTATACCGAGAGTTCCTCTGCGTATGGACGACGAGGCGGAAGACTTAGAGCTATCATTACCGTCGTCAGCTTCTATTCCAACCGCAGTGTTGGAAACAGCTATTGCGTCTAACAGAGCCAATTTAGATGCCTTATCTTACGCAGATCACCTTACGAAGGCGTTATCACTGCGTCTTCAAGGGGAAGAGTTTCAGGATATACAATCCTCCTTAAGACTTCTTTCAAGGGCAGTAGCTTATTCCACGTGTAACTCCGCCCTTTCAGTGGCAAATCTGGAGTTGGTTAGACGTGACGCAGCCCTGTCTACATCCACATTAGTGGATTCTAAGGTGAAGAACTCTCTTAGAGTCGCTTCGGTCTCAGGAGATCTTCTCTTTGACGGCAAGCTTTCCGCTATTTATGATAATATTAAAAAGAAAGCTAGTGATTCTCTGTTGTTTAGATCCGCTCCTAAAAGGTCGGATTCAGCAGACACGAATAAGGCGGGCACTTCTGGGTCTTATCCGCCCAAGAGAGGTTCCTATAGAGGTTCCGGTGCGTCCTCTAGCTCTTATTCGAGAGACCGTCAGGATAGCGACTCTCGTTCGGGACGTCCTTCAGGCCGGGACAATCGGTCGGACGCCCCGAGGTCGACGAGGCGAGGTGCGGGTCGTGGAAGACGTGGTTTCTCCTACCGCAGGCCTCGCAGATCCAGGAGGTGATGGCTCAAACCTCTATCGCGTTCCGGTTGGCGGAAGGTTGTCGAGTTTTTCTCAAGAGTGGGCGTCGATTACGGACGACCCGTGGGTGAGAGGAGTGACTTCGGAAGGTCTAAAGATATCCTTCAAACGAAAGCCTCCATTAACTCGAAGTCCAAAGTGGACTCATCTTCCGTCAAACCCTCAGAAAAGAGACGCTCTGCTATCAGAGGTGCAGTCTCTTTTAATGAAGAACGCGGTAGAGGTCGTAGAAAACCAGGAATCGCTGGGATTCTACAGCCATCTGTTTCTGGTTCCGAAACCAGACGGCTCGTTCCGTCCAGTCATAGATTTGAGCTGGATAAACAAGCTGATCATCGCTCCAAAGTTTTATATGGAGACGATTCGATCGGTCAGAGCGAGTATTCGGGTGAACGATTATGCAACGAGCATAGATCTCAAAGATGCGTACTTTCACGTCATGGTACATCCGACATTCCGAAAGTATCTACGCTTCGCAGTCCTAGGAGTGGTGTATCAGTTCCGGGCCATGTGCTTCGGATTGAATCTAGCACCCTGGGCTTTCACTCGGGTAATGAACTCGGTAATGATCTACTTCCGAGCTCATTCGTCTGCGGTAACGTCGGCCTACCTGGACGACATTCTTCAGAGGTACGGCAACGAGTTAACGCCTCAGAACGATGTTCAGAATCTTCTTCTATTGCTCCGACGTCTCGGTTTCATAGTAAACGAGGAGAAGTCGGATCTGGTGCCGTCCAAGTCATTCACTCATCTGGGAATGAGCTTCGAGACGCACAACAATCTCGTTCGTCTGCCGTTAACCAGAGCGAAATTAGTCAGTTGTTACGCTCGCTATTGTCTAAATACAGACAAAGTCACAGCGAGAGAATTTATGAGACTGATAGGTCTGTGCGGAGCCGCTGCGGATCTCATTCCGATGGGACGGCTACGCACACGGCCTCTTCAAATTTTCTTGACTCAGAATTGGAGTGTGAAAATTCATTCGCTCGATGTAGACGTTCTCTTGTCAGATCAAGTGAAACAAGAGATTCAGACTTGGGCAAACATTCAGTGGTTAACTCAAGGAGTTCCGCTGCAGTTGCCGGATCCGAGTTTTACCATTATGACGGATGCCAGTCAAACAGGTTGGGGTGCATCATTAATCCCAACGGATTCGAGATGCCAGGGTCTTTGGGATCCGCAATTCCTGTGCAAGCACATAAACATCAAGGAAATGATGTCAATTTGGCTTGCGTTACGTCACTGGATGGACATTATTCACGATGCTCATGTCCAAATCCTATCCGACAATACGACAGTAGTGGCGTATATACGGAATCAGGGAGGCACTCATTCAGTTCCGTTGTTCAATCTAACGGAAAGAATCCTTCTGTTTGCGTTGGAACATCACGTTCTTCTTTCGGTCCGTCACATACCGGGTCGTCTGAATGTGCTAGCAGACTCCCTTTCTCGAAAGGGTCGCTTGTTGCCGTCGGAGTGGACTCTCAACAAACAAGTATTCAATCAGATTTGCTACCAATGGGAACGGCCAATGATAGACTTATTTGCGACACATCTCAACAATCAGTTGCAGACGTATGTGTCCCCGTGTCCGGATCCAAGAGCATTTGCTGTAGACGCTCTATCGATCCCTTGGGACGGAATGATAGGATATGCGTATCCTCCAGCGCCGTTAATTCAACAAGTATTGCTAAAGATAAAACAATCTCAATGCAAGATTCTGTTGGTAGCATCTCTGTCGCCACAGAGACCGTGGATAAATCTACTCAGGTGTCTGTTGTGGGACCTACCGCGGAAGCTCCCTCCACGAGAGGATCTTCTTTGGCAGGGGAAATCGCGCCAACTGCATCACAACCCGCAAGGTCTCAACCTTCACGTTTTTCCGTTGTGCGGTCCTTCTTGCATGGCAAGCACTTTACAGGACGAGCAGTGGACGCGATTTCTAACTGTAGGAGGACCTCCTCTTCGCTAAACTATGCGGCTAAGTGGAAGGTTTTCCGTCGTTGGTGTAGGGATCATTCTGTTGATATATTTGATCCCTCTATACCAGACATTGCTAACTTTCTAGTATACTTGTTTGACGAAATCAAACTGCAACCGGTTACTATAAAGGGTTATAGATCTATGTTATCTGATACCTATGCACATCATGATAGTTTACAAATTGGATCTAATGTCTCTTTATCGAAATTGGTTAGAAACTTTTCGATAAATAGACCCAGAACTCTTAGATTAATTCCTAAGTGGAATTTAGCTTGGGTTCTCCTTAAATTGAAGGAAAAGCCATTTGAACCTCTTGGGACAGTAGATTTCAAATTCTTATCTTATAAGACAGCTTTTCTCTTAGCTTTCTCTTCTGCCAGAAGAGTCAGTGAGCTTCATGCACTATCGGTGGATGATTCTCATTATCGTAGTGTTGGGAACACTATCACCTTCACTACTAACGTCGGTTTTTTAGCTAAGAATCAGGCTCCTAATAAATATCCGGAACCTATTGTTATTAAGGCTCTTCCGTCTTCAGACGGGCGTAGGCCTTTACTCTGTCCTGTTAGAGCACTACGTATCTATAAACAGAGATCTCAGTTCATCAGAAAGGGACGGAAACGTTTCTTTCTGTCTTTGATGCCTAATAGAAAGGACATTTCAGTCCATTCTATTGCTAGATGGATTCAGTTAACTATCCGTACTGCGTATGAAGATTTATCTTCTTCTCAGCAGTCTGTGCTTAAGATTTCTGCTCATGAAGTAAGAGCTCTTTCTACTTCCTGGGCTTATGCTAATAGTGTTGCTATTACAGATTTAATGAAGGCTGCTTATTGGTCTCAGCCATCCACATTTACTAATTTTTATCTCGGAAATATTGAGTCCATTTCTGGAGACCTGCATTGTTTAGGTCCGTTATCTGTTGCTCAGAATGTCATCCACTAAACAGTTGCAACTATAGTTATGCAGGCTTTCTGTTCCGGCAGTGACTCCGTCCGGCTGCCCTCTTCGCTCTGGGCTATTTGACCCAGGGCAAGGGGAAGGGGGGGGGGGGGGGCGGGTGTTCCCTTAGGTCACCTGCTTTATAGTGAAAAGCAAGGGAATGCCTCCTCCAAGACAGTATTTCTGAGTCGCTTCCGGGATGGTTTTAAAGTGTAATATTAATGTTTAATTTCATTCATGTCTTATTTTTAAAGTGTAGCTCGGTGTGAAGCATTTGTATATGTCAAGTGTCAAACGGGCTTTAATATACAATACTCGGACACTTTTAAATGATTATAAAGAGTCTCAATTCTCTGGACTACTTTATTTATTGGCTTGTTTTAAAAATAATTAGTATAAAGGTTATACTGGATGTTAATAGAGAACATGAATGTTATTGTGCTCAATTATTAAGGGTAGTGTATCTTTCTAATTTAAATATTAAATAAGAAAGATACATGTAAAGCCTAATACTCCTTTTCTCCTTAAGGGGTTACCTCTTTATTTTATAATTGAGCTTATTGGATTTTCCTCTATGTCCTAGGCCCTCCAGCCTGTTTACTATTCAGCTAAGTCTGGGTCACTGGTACAGTATAAAAATGTTAAAAAATTTATAGTAATTTATATATTTTTTATACTTACCAATGACCCAGACGGGGATGGCCCTCCCTGAGTTGGGAACTCTTGCCTCCCCGCTGAGTACATAGCGCTGACCAGGCACTGCCAGTAAGAATGATATTTGGCGCCAATTTCGGGACGACTGCGTCACTGCGCATGCGCAGTAGAGTCGTACTATGGAGGTCCTTTAGGACATGATTTCTTTTTGTTTTGGATGCAAATTTTGGGGATTGGGGGGCAAAATTTGTGTTTGGCCCTGGTTTTTGTGGAGTTAGCACCAGCTAAGTCTGGGTCATTGGTAAGTATAAAAAATATATAAATTACTATAAATTTTTTAACTTTTTATCAAAATTATTTCATGTTTCCCAATTTCAGGACATGTGCCTGACATCATCATTCTTGCTAATGATTTATCCAGTGTTTGTTAAGTGTTCCTTCCCTATCCTGCCTTGAAGCCTTCCTGTTAAACTCCCAAGCTTTTTGGCTTCTTTTTATTGAAATTTTTTATTAAATGTCTTGGAGTTTAACATGTTTAACAGAATGTTTATTCTGTTCATCCCCAGGGTTACGTTCTCACCCTAGGGGTGTTGGGTCGTTTGGGTCATGCATCTTCTATCCGATGTATCATTTTTTCTTCATCTGAAGATCTTGCTTTACATATGGTAGCTTTAAAATCTGTTACTGACTTTGGGCCTTTTTATTCTGTGCCTGAGGTCTTGTTTCCATTTTTTTCCTTGACGTTGTTTACATTGGCAACGTCCTTAAATATATGTAGTATGTACTTATTATTACTGTAGGATTGTTGAAAGGTACATGTTTTAATATTCCGGTAGTGTAGCAATAATTTTGGATTTTTGTTCACACTTAGGCTCTATTGGGATACTCTTGGGCTCTTCATGTTCCCTTTTGGAACTTGGGCTTTTGTCAAAAAATTTTCGAAAGATTTTTTGAAATTAATTTTTTGATTTGTATTTTGATTGTTGATTATTATGTATCTTTATCATATATTTTTTGTGGAAATGGTGGGAGTCCGATCGACTTTGTTTGATTAATTATGAAAGCTTATTGCTCAAAATGCAAGGCGAGGAAGTCTTCCTCAGATTTACATGCTTGTTGCCTTGCCTGTAGTCGATGTACTCCCACGAATTCTTGTCCTACATGTGTTGATTGGGATGTCAAACGTTGGACGCAGGTGTCATGGTATGTTGTTAGCGGTGAGAGGCCAATGCCGGTTCTCTCGCCGCAGAGTCATTCAAGTTTCTCAGTTTCTTTTTCAGAGGAACAAGAACACGGTGATGGTTATGTGACACCTACCAAAAGTGTGCTACCGTTGTCGCTCTCTGATGAGCAAACAGAGCTAGCTGCTAAGGTGATCCTGTATATTAGGCAAGGGATAAAGCCACTGGGTGGTGGTTTTAATCCTTTGCCAGCAGTTAGCTCGACCAGTGAAGCGGTTACTCCATTCGTGGGAGCCGTGATGCTGGGTCTGTCTTTTGCGGTCGAAGGAAGTGTATTGGGTAGAGCGAGCACCTTAATATCTAAACATGCTCACCCAGCGACGACGGAACTAGGGAAGAAGCCAGCAAGTGTTTTGGGAAGCTTGGCGAGGTCTGAAAGGGCTGTGAGCAGGAGAGGTCCCTCTCTATCCCAGCAACATCTGGGGCGAGATGTGGTTATTGAGAACTTGCGTGGTCCGGAGCATACGTCCACACCTGCCATTCGGGACGCTCTGTCTAGATTGCAGCCGGCCTCGGCTACAGTCACGGCTTCTTCCACTTCGATTATAAAGCACACACGACCACATCCTAGCTACCCAACTTCGGATATCCAGCCTGCTCTTTGCCCTTGAAGTCGGACCATCTGGTAGCTAAGGAGACGAGGCCTTGATCATCGGGACGTTTGAAGAAAAGATTCATCTCTGACACGCCGTCTCAGAAGCAGCAAATGGCTAAGAAACAGAAGACTGCTGCTCCTCAGGTCTCGATGACGGACTTGCTGTCGCAGATTGCGCAGCTGATCGCAGCATCCCAGCAAGTGCAGGAGCAGCCTCCCTCAGACTCAGAACCTGAGCTGTCAGACGGTGTTGGGTTGGTCCAGTCGTCTGTTCCCGCAGATGTAATGGACCGAGATTCACAACTCATTCTCTTGGATGTTGAAAGGGATAAGGAAGAGGATTACCCTTCCCTTTCTGAACAGCACATGGTTGCGATGGATTTCATCCAGCAATACTACCCTGAATTTGTTCCACCGAATCAGAATGCTGCGACAACAAAAGAGAAACTGCTGGCGTCGCCAGATGCAGACTTTATACGGAGAAAGAAAGAAGTTATTTCTTTTCCAGTTCAGTCTGGGCAGGTGTCATAGGCCTTCGGCCATGTAGACGATGCCATATTCAACCTCTTGAGTGCGAGGAAAAAAGGCGGTTTCTTATCTACATCTTCCATAAATATACCCTTTCTTGGACCACGTTCATTTAGTATGTACTTATTATTACTGTTCATTTAAAACGGTTGGAGAAGATGTTCAGAGAGCTCCTCTGCATGGGGATCTAGATGTATCCTTACCTCATTCAATATTCGCTCAGATGTAATGGAAACGGCAATTTCATCAAAAAGAGCAAGTTTGGATGCTATGTCCTATGCAGATCACCTTACTAGAGCTATGGCGCAACGTCTCAACGGGAAGGAATTTGAGGACGTCCGTACCTCTCTTCGAGTTCTTTCCAGGGCAATTATGTATACCACACATAACTCCGCCCTAACAGTGGCTAATCTGGAGTTAATTAGACGTGATGCTGCCCTTGCGTCGTCATCACTTATAGATGACCAGGTGAAAAGCTCTCTCCAGGTTGCTCCGGTCTCCGGACATACTATTTTTGACGACAAGCTTTCGTTATTCTATGAACAGGCTACTAAGAAATCGTCAAGTGTTCTGCTTTTGAAGTCGGCGTGTCAGCAACCCGCTTTAGCAGACAGGAGTAAAGGAGGACGTTCCAAATCTAAAACGTCAAAAGGGAACTCCTCACGAGGGTACAAGAAGCCCTCTTACAATTACTCCGGAGGTCGTCAATATAGCGACTCGGGAAAGGGACGTAGGTCTGATCGGGACTATCGGTCAGACGCCCAGTCAGAGCTATGCGCATTTATAAACGTAGATCAGATTTTATTAGAAAAGGAAGAAAACATTTCTTTCTTTCATTGATTCCTAACAGAAAGGATATTTCTGTTCATTCAGTAGCTAGATGGATTCAGTTGGCAATACACATTGCCTATGAAAATCTATCTTCTGATCAACGTTCAGTTAATAAGATATCAGCACACGAGGTTAGAGCACTGTCCACTTCTTGGGCTTATGCTCACAGTATAGCCATTGCTGATCTCATGAAGGCTGCATACTGGACACAGCCCTCTTCATTTACCAAGTTTTACCTGAGAAATTTCCGATGACCTTAGATCTTTAGGTCCTCTTTCTGTTGCTCAGAATGTTGTCCATTAATGGTTACATCTATAGGTGTTGAGGCTGGCCGTTCCAGCATTGATGCTGTTCCACTGCCCACTTTGTTCTGAGAATATTTACCTCAGAACAAGGGGAAGGGGAGGGGGGGGAGGTGATGTTTTTTCCCTTATGATCATCTGGCTTTATAGTGAAAAGAAAGGGAAGACCTCTTCTGGTATCAGTAGTCCTGAGTTGGTGCTGAGATGGTTTTAATGTGTAGCTCAGTGTGAAGCAATAACTATGTCTCATTTATGTACTGTTTTTAAAGTGTAGCTCACTGTGAAGCATTTGTATATGTCACGTGTCACACAGGCATTAATTTTCAATCCACAGACACTTTTAAATGAATATAAAGAGTCTCATTCTCTGGACTATCTTTTTTTATTGGTTTTCCTTCACCGAATTAGCATAACGGGTTATGCTGGCATTAAATGGAGAATTATATAATTGTACTACTCAAAGTTGGCTAAGCACCAAGTACATCCAACCACCTGTTTTACGTTTTAGTTGAAATATTGTATTGAAAAGTGTATATATTTTTTATTTAATTATATCTTTAATGATTTAAGTACAGAAATTAAGAAGATTTTAATTGTGTTTGACATTATTTTTTAGCTTTCGAATACAATAACCATGGAAAATGGATATTTTTGGTAAAAGAGGAAATTTTTCAATATGCCAAAAAGTTGACGGAGCGAAGTGGTATGGCTTCAGTATTGAGTATGAGACCCATTACTGTTAATTACATCTTGAAAACACCTTCTCATGCTCCCAACCAGGTTCCTGGTGGTCCTTTGTGGGATGTTGTTCCATTCTTGGACCAGCATGGCACCAAGCTCCTGGACACTTCTTGACTGGACTGGACGGGCTGATATTGCAAGCTGCAACTCATTCCAGACATGTTCGATTGGATTGAGGCCAGGGGATCTTGCTGGCCAGTCCATACGCTCAATCCCCTCCCTCTGTTGGTACTCTCCGACTGCATGGGCAACATGAGGACATGCATTATCGTCCATCAGAATGAATCTATCACCCACTGCACCTGCATACAATCTGACATGGACACTCAGGATCTTATCAATATACCGTTGTGCAGTCAATGTACCAGGTTCAAGGACACAGAGCTCTGTACGTCCATCTCAGCTGATGTCGCCCCAGACCATGACTGACCCTCCACCATAGCGCTCATGCTCAGCAATTGGCTGCATGGAATCGCTCTCCTGGTCTTCTCCATACCCTAGAATGCCTTTCTGGATGGTCTAGGCAGTACCTTGACTCATCTGTAAAAAGGACAGGTTGGCAATCTTCTCTGGCCTATCCAACATGGTCCATGGCCCATTCATATCATGCCTGGCTGTGGTTCTGGGACAGCGGAATGCGAATACATGGTCTTCTCAATCGGAGACCACCTTCATGCAACCTTGCCCAGATAGTCTGCATCGAAACATTTACCTGGATGCATTCTGGAGATCACTGCGAAGCCGGGTTGCTGTGGCAAAGCGGTTCCTACGGGCCTGAATGATCAAAAACCGGTCTTCAGCTGAAGATGTTGCCCTGTCTCTGCCACCACCATGCCGTCTTACTGGTGTGCCATACTGCTGAAATCTTGCCCAGGCTCTGGTGATCACAGTATGGTGCACACCAAGGGTTCACCACTCTGCATTGGTCATCAGTCGAACATTTCCTTACATTTCCATCTTGAAATATTTTAGTTGTTCAAAGTTAATAAAGTGATCATTCGGTTGTAATTTTGTAAGAACAAAAGCTCCGCCATTATTATTTGTTGACTGTTTTATGTCAACTTCCGAGCGATTCCCCAAAGTACTTTCTGCTTCATTTTTGATCAGTGAAATAACTCTGTGTCATGACGTTAGACATGAATGAAATGATTCTATTTTTAATAAGATAGGCTATGATAGACGTACTTCAAATACGAAGTTACAAACAAAATTCCAAAATATTTCAGGTTGCAGGAGAATGAGATGGTTCTATCAGGTACTTACTTCATTTACTAGCCCTAGCTAGGTCATAAAGTCAGTAGACTCAGAACATACTGGAAGCACTTCATGAAAGACGTTTAGTGGCATATTCATGCCAGAGGCATCCGAAGAATCCAAAGGCAGGGGTCAATATTAAACAGGCACCTCATGGGGAAAAGGCTGGAGGTTTAGGGGGTGGGGGCGGGGGGGGGGGGGTAAATTATCAATTTGAGTTTGTACATGGGTTGCTTGTGCTGCTGAACTTGCTTCACACTTTACAGCTGGATGTTTGTAGTGGAAATGGTTTTTCGTGCCCGATGTTGAGCCACTGTACTTAATGGCGCAACTTACACAAGTTTAGATGTCTTTTTGCTTTCTAAATTCTGATTCTCCCACTGCTCCGAATGCAGTGATTGTTTTATGGCAGATAAACTAGGTGTGGGTTTACGACTGGCGAATATCGCGCTAAAACTGTCTTGCTGATTTCATCAAAAAAAAAAAAAAAATCACACAATAAACAGCAGAACAATGAGAACATCAAAAGAGAAAGGCAGCCAACATTAACAAATTTTTCCCCTACCCCTTATCAATTGAAATCAACACTTTCATCACTTTGTGATCAATCATCAAAGTTACATCTACAGGTAATGGAAACAGTTGTGGGCTAAAAGAAAACAAAAAGTGATATTAAGGACAGTTTATCGCTTGATGTTCAGTTTTATCATATGACTCGTCCGTTTTGTTCACTTTAAAACATTTGATATTTTGTTTTCATATTAATCAGTGATAAATAAAGCCTTCCGTCAATTTCATTGGGCAATTTCAAAACTAGACAATTTGATTGGCTGAACAAAATAAAACTGGGCCACATTTTCATAATTTGCATAATTAGAGTTGGGAGCTTTCATTGGTCAATTTCAAAACTGGACAATTTGATTGGCTAAACAAAATACAACTGGGTGACATTTGCATAATTTCAGTAGGGAGAATTTACATTATCTGTCCTATTCAGGGTGGGTTATATTGTATTAATCTTTTACCTACAAGAAAAACGCCATTCTTTTTTTTTTATATTTTCACTTTTTGCTTCCAAAACATAGGTTATGACCCCTCATTGGAACGAGCTCGATGAGCACATTCCAATGAGGGGTCATAATCTATGTTTTGGAAGCAAAAAATGTAAAGTTTTAGTTGTACGAGGATGTGTTTTCCAAGTGTCGTCTGCAACTCAAGTTAGGTGATCGGTTAAAAAGTCATACTAAGTGGCTAATTTGTGCGTGTGTGTGTCATATGATAAATAGAATATGAAATGAGTGTTTTTCTCATATAATATTTATGAAACTCGTCCGAATTTTCCGTTTGGGCTCGCCAGATGTTCGCCCAAACGGAAAATTCTTAGACTCATTTCATAAATATTATATGAGAAAAACACTCATTCCATATCCTCAGTATCTGCCATCCGAAATCCACAGGAAAGTTTGCACCATGTTTATGATGACGCTACTTTGTTTAAGCAGTAAACCTGTTTGGAAAATTCTAACCGGAATTCACCCATAACTGTTCCGTTCCCGGCCCAGTTCACCAAATAATCGTCTCCCACTATTGGTGGTTCTGTTGAGAAAGTTCAAACATATTAGTGGCTGTATTGACCTTTTGGAAATAAGGTCAATACAACTTTTGGCTGCTATGTTCAGATGTATTTTATTAAATTCAAAACCTTATGGACAAAATGAGCACCGAATTCAACACAAAACTTTTTGTTCCAGTATTATAGGCCATTTGGGCATAGTTCTGGGGCATCCGTGGTCGGGCGGTCACCGTTACTCTTGTTATCTTAACCCACTGCATACTGAAGTTAAAATACGAACATTTCAAACCACACATTTTCCCTATAATTGTACTAGTAGGAAGTTAACCAATTTTCCCATAATGTCACTGGGAAGTGGTAAAATGTCTGGTGATATTATGAGGTGGGGGGGGGGGGGGGGGTACTGTATAATGATATGTAATGTGATGTACATGATCAATGCATGTTCAATACCTGTCACCAGATATAAATCAAACAGTTAACCGGTAGAGTGCTGGAAGACAAGACACGTACTGTCACATTTGATTGGATAGTAACCAGCAGCACTATCCAATGGAATTTGACAGAGCAATATTTGATGAAAAAACTCTGTGTCCTGTGTGGTCAGGACATTTTTTTTTAGCACTCTACCAGTTTAAGTTGATGCCAGATCTGATAAGGTAATTCTAGTTGCAGTAACAAATATATGAATAATGATATTTCTGTTATGATGTTAATCAGGTTGAGTGATATTTTATCAACAGCAAGTTAATGTGATGACATATCACAGATGATTTTATTGTTTCCCTTTCTTTCATTTTCATGCCAATCAATAAACAATCAAAGTTTTATTTATTTCTTTATGATTACAAAAGACTGAGGGCATTCAACTGTCTTTATCAAAGATTTACTATGCTGGACACTGTGGTGGAATTCACAATGGTGAACTTGGGTTGCTGCCACAACTCTCAAGTTAACACTAGACAGTTAGGGTACAAATGAGAGTAACAGTTGTAACCTCACAACAGCCTACAAAGGGAATATCCAGGGATATCTTCATTTTTCTGCAATCTCTTGGTATTACCTGAGTTTAAATGTGGAAACTGGTTGCATAAATTATTAAAACCCATGTACTGCTTTCAAAGTAGACACAGTTTGGAAAAAAATGCATGCATTTTTTTTCCATTGTCCACAGGACACCCATCCCTGTCTCCACATGAGTTTCAATCACAATCACCCAAGTTTCCTGTCATTGGATGCACATGTACTGCTCAGAATGCCTTGTGGTTGGTATGGTATGCAAATAGATGCAATGCATGGTGAAGCTGTTTTGGGACAAAAATACACTATAAAAATGGATAAGGAAAAAATTTGCATAATCTAAAGAAAACATGTTTTTGACACCTGGGTATGTCCCCCCTCCCCCCCCCCCCCCCCCCCCCCACACACACACACACACATGTGTCATGGAATATCAGCTCAGCTGACTGTTGTAATAATTTGTTCCTTTCATTACAGAAAATCTTTAGAAATTAAACACAACACTTGAAACTAAAACAAAAAAGAAAGTATGGATGCTTGTCCAGAGTGTTCAGTGCTAAAGCACTTGTTAGCTAAACTTGACAGAGTCAAGATAAGCTATTGCCATCACATGTACGGAAGTCTGTTAGTCTGCAGTTCTTGTCTGATCATCACAAAATTTCATATGCAGGTTTGGGGTCATGTTTAGATGAGAATGTCCTCTTTTGGTCGCGATCGGGCGATCAGGCACCCGGTATGGCTGCCCGAGCCCAAAACCCGAAAACCATTAGCACAGTCTACAGGTCGTATTTATGAAGGGATTTCATTGTAACTTGGTAAGATGCCTCTGTATAATGCCTAAATGAGAATGTCCCCTTTTGGGCATCATCTGTCAACTGTGATGGCTGCCCAAGCCCGAAACCCAAAAACTTTTAGCACGGTCTGCAGGTCATGTTTAATATGGTGGGATTTCATTGTAACTTGGTAGGATGACTCCTTATAATGTCTAGATGAGAATTTCCCCATTTGGGCATGATCTGCAAACTGTGACGACTGCCCGAGCCCAAAACCCGAAAACCTTTAGCACAGTCTACAGGTCATATTTATTGAGGAATTTTATTGTAACTTGGTGGGTTGACTTCATATATTGTCTGGATGAGAAGGTTCCCTTTTGGCCGTGATTGGGCAACTGTGATGGCTACAGGGGCCCAAAGCCTGAAAACCTTTAGCACAGTCTACAGGTCATATTTATGAAGGGATTTCATTGTAACTTGGTAGGATGACTCCAAATAATGTCTAGATGAGAACGTCCCATTTTGATCGCGATCATTCAGCCTTGATGGGTGCCCGAGCCCAAAAACCTTTAGCATAGGCAAAAGGTCATATTTATGGAAGGATTTCATTGTAACCTGTGAGGTTGACTCCATATAATGCCTAGATGATGACATCCCCTTTTGGTCGCGATTGGTCATCTGTGATGGCTACAGGTGCCCGAAAACCTTGAGCACAGTCTACAGGTCATATTTATGAAGGGATTTCATTGTAACTTCGTAGGATCACTCCAGACGATGCCCAGATGAGATTGTCCCCTTTGGTTGCGATCATTCAACCAGGAGGGCTGCCCGAGCCTGAAGCCCGAAAACCTTTAGCACAGTCTACAGGTCATATTTATGAAGGGATTTCATTGTAACTTGGTAGATTGACTTCATATAATGTCTAGATGAGAATGTCCTCTTTTGGACACGATTGGGCAACTGTGACGGCTACAGGGGCCCGAAGCCTGAAAACTTTTAGAACAGTCTACTGGTCATAATTATGAAGGGATTTCATTGTAGCTTGGTAGGATGACTCCAAATAATGTCTAGATGACAACGTCCCCTTTTGGTCGTGATCATTCAGCCTTTATGGCTGCCCGAGCCCAAAGACCTTTAGCATAGTCTATAGGTCATATTTATGGAAGGATTTCATTGTAACCTGTTAGGTTGACTCCATAGAATGCCTAGATGATGACATCCCCTTTTGGTCGTGATTGGCCAACTGTGATGGCTACAGGTGCTCAAAGCCCGGAAATCTTGAGCACCCTCTACAGATCATATTTATGAAGGGATTTCATTGTAACTTTGTAGGATCACTCCAGATGATGCCCAGATGAGATTGTCCCCTTTGGTTGCGATCATTCAACCAGGAGGGCTGCCCGAGCCCGAAGCCCGAATACCTTTAGCACAGTCTATAGGTCATATGAAAGGATTTCATTGTAACTTGGTAGGCTGACTTCATATAATGTCTAGATGAGAATGTCCCCTTTTGGACACGATTAGGCAACTGTGACGGCTACAGGGGCCCGAAGCCTCAAAACCTTTAGAACAGTCTACTGGTCATAATTATGAAGGGATTTCATTGTAGTTTGGTAGGATGACTCCACATAATGTCTAGATGAGAACGTCCCCTTTTGGTCGTGATCATTCAGCCTTTATGGCTGCCCGAGCCAAAAGACCTTTAGCATAGTCTATAGGTCATATTTATGGAAGGATTTCATTGTAACCTGTTAGGTTGACTCCATAGAATGCCTAGATGATGACATCCCCTTTTAGTCGTGATTGGCCAACTTTGATGGCTACAGGTGCCCGAAGCCCGAAAATCTTGAGCACCATCTACAGGTCATATTTATGAAGGGATTTCATTGTAACTTTGTAGGATCACTCCTGATGATGCCCATATGAGAATGCCCCTTTTGGTTGCGATCATTTAACCATTATGGCTGCGCGAACCCAAAGCCTGAATACCTTTTGCACAGTCTACAGGTCATATTTATGAAAGGATTTCATTGTAACTTGGTAGGTTGACTTCATATAATGTCTAGATGAGAACGTCCCCTTTTGGACACGATTGGGCAACTGTGACGGTTACAGGGGCCCGAAGCTCGAAAACCTTTAGAACAGTCTACTGGTCATAATTATGAAGGGATTTCATTGTAGCTTGGTAGGATGACTCCAAATAATGTCTAGATGAGAACGTCCCCTTTTGGTCGCGATCATTCAGCCTTGATGGCTGCCCGAGCCCAAGACCCCAAAACCTTTAGCATAGTCTATAGGTCATATTTATGGAAGGATTTCATTGTAACCTGTTAGTTTGACTCCAGATGATGCCCAGATGAGAATGTCCCCTTTTGGTTGCGATCATTCAACCATGATGGCTGCCCGAGCCCAAAGGCCAAAAACCTTTAGCACAGTCTACAGGTCATATTTATGAAGGGATTTCATTGTAACTTGGTAGGTTGACTTCATAGAATGTCTAGATGAGAACGTCCCTTTGGACGCAATTGGGAAACTGACGGCTACAGGGGCCTGAAGCCCGAAAACCTTTAGCACAGTCTACAGGCCATATTTATTTTCAATGTAACTTGGTGGGATGACTTTGTTTTTTTGTGTTTGAATTATTGGTTCGCTAATCTCTGAATGTCTGTCTGTGACATCACTGACGTCAGGACTCATTTGAGACAGGCATGATACAGTTTGGGGAAATGTTTTTTCAATTGTTTTGAAACAAATCTTTTAGCTCAATGTAAGGTAGTGTCCAATATATGAGTAAAGCACAAGAGAGAGACACAATGAAAATAGCATGCAGTACATTACAATTGCCGTGGACTGGTTGTAATCCTCGCATGTGCAGTGATGTCCACACATGCGTTTACCAGGTAAAAAAATCAGCAGCAGTAAAATTTTAATTAACAAAGCACCAAGTTGTACCTGTGCTGCTTCATTAAATACATTTTTGATGATTATTCCTATAATTAGTGTTTGGAATCTAATATTATTGCATCCGTGGATGTATTACCCATGTGTGGAAAGTGCCAAGTGGACAGAGTATTTCAATCAGAATGTGATCCAGTCACGATCTGTCTCTTTTATGATAATATTACAGTACGACTACTGTGGACTGGTCACTTTCCACGGGGATGGGCAACAATAAAATTAGATTACAAACACTAATTATGGAATAATCATCAAATATTTAATTAAAATGTTTACTGATGGTGATTTTTATTACCTGCTAAACACATGTGTGGACATCACTTCCCACGTGTGGATTACGACCAGTCCACAGCGTCTGTATTGTTTCAAATTGAAGAAAAGCCTAACAGTTACTTACTGCCCCTCAGTAGCTGGATTTAGCAAATGTGCTCTTCTCCACCTGATTAAACTGTCCATCACAACATGGTCCTGGCTGTTGGGAAAAGAAACTGCTAAACACATATTTTCTTTTCATTAATGTAAGCCTTAGATAGTTAAAGAAGAAGTAGAATTTGTTTAGCCATATTTTTCTAGTTTATAAATATACATGTTCAGAGTGATTCTAACAAAACTACACTTACAGGTCTGTCACAGGAAGAGAATGCTATGGGGAGATTTTTAAAACAGCAGCAAGGACATGATAAAACTAGAGCTGGTAAAATGATGGCAGCTGTTGGAAAGTCACAGAGTTTTGCTGCCCAACAGAGGTATGCAAATGATGGTTTTGTTTGTACATTTTATCATGGTAACATTTGATCACCTTGAGAGAGATGATAAACTTCGTTCTGATCAGGGTTGCAGATTATTTGGAAGCATTTTAGCATCAAATCACTTGGTTATTTATTCACTGTTTTTGAATGCTATCTGGCTTTTGCAACAATAAAAACAGGGTTTCCATTTTTAGCTTAACTTGAAAAAGTCAAGATGCGGAAGTCTGTGAGTCTTAACATTTTCTTTAGCACAGCCTACACACCTGTAGTTCAAATCCGATCATCACTAAATTTCATATGCAGGTTCAAGGTCATCTAGATGAGAACGTCCCATTTTGGTCGCAATTGGTCAACCGTGATGGCTGCACAGGCATGTGACCTAAATTTGTTTAGCACAGTCTACTGTTCATACTTAACATAGTGTTAAATTGGTAATATTCTCAAAATCTTATTCTCCAGAACCACAGTCAGAATCTTCTGATATTTGGTATACAACTTCCTTGATTCTTGGTGTTGGGCGGGGGAGAGGGGGGTGGCCAACTTCAAGCTTTTTTCAAATAAATTCCCCGAGTTAATATTTGGGCTTGGTGCAAAAGAGGAATATTCTTTAAAATCTTCTTGAGAACCACTATTCAGAATGTTTTGTTACTTGGTATACAACATCCTAGCAGGGCTCAGATTCAAGTTTGTTCAAATTAAGTCCCTGGATTCATATTTGGGCTCCCTGTGGGGGGCCCAAATTTCAACTTCACGTAATATGACAAATAATCTTTAAAAAAATTCCCTTCATCAGATCCTCCTTTAGAATCTATTGATATTTGGTATACGGCATCCCAAGTGTTGAGGGGAAGGGATCAGATTCAAGTTTGTTGAAGTTGAGTCCCTAGGTTGATATTTGGTCTCCCTAGTTTTGCATTACTGGAAATCTGTAGTTGCATCCCAATACTAGAAAAAAGTCATTCAGCATGGACAACAGATTTATAAATAATTAAATAACTTCATTCCTCTGCAGTGTAAACTAGCCATAGATGCTAATTAAATCCTTCTTTAAACAACTTTGGTCTGGTGAGCGCATCTTGCCCAATGGGGGCCTCTTGTTTAACTTTGTGCAGTTTTTGCTCTGTTGCCCACCAAAATCAGTTAAGCATAACACTTTGAACAAACTTTGATTTAGGAGACATAGTAGTGCTATATACCAAATATCAAAAGATTCTGCCTGGTGGGTTTGAAGAAGATCTTTAAATAATATTGCTCATACAGCAATAAGTTAAAAAATTCAAGCCCAAATATGAGCCCAGGGATTTGATTTGAACAAGCCTCTTTTCAGTAGAGCCCAAATGTGGCAGCACTCAACCAGTCAAGTAGACATGTCCATCCTTCAAAATGTTCTGTGTGAACCCTTTCCACTGGAAAACACAGTAGAGAGATGTTACAACAGTTGCCTAAGTGGCGACACAGTGGGGTTGGTTTCCTTGTACCAATGTTTCACACACCCAGTGGAAAGTGAATGGGTACCAATGCACTCTGTGTGTCCCGTATACCTCCCATAGTTATTGAAGTATTTCTGTGCTGAACAGATAAATCTGCCAGCAGTGTTCAAATAGTTTAATTCAATTCAATTGATATGTTCATAAATGCCAATACTTCACACTTTAAGTATCTATCTTTGAACAAACTGAACATTGTAGGTGGGTGTGGACAATCTTTAATTCATCTATATAAACAGGGAAAATATGTTACCACTTAACTCTTAACCCTTTACCCAACGAATCACCAGCATCCACCCGCGTAATATGCAAATTCAGCAGCGGAAAAAATCTTATATTTTTATACTGTACCAATGACCCAGACATAGCTGGTGCTAACTCTTAAAATATAGGGCCAAACACAAATTTTGCCCCCCAATCCCCAAAATTTGCATCTAAAACCAAAGAAAACATGTCCTGAAAGGCCCTCCACACTTCGCCCCTACTGCGCATGCGCAGTGTCAAGGACGTTCCGAAATTGGCGCCATTAATCATTCTAAGTTTGGCCCTTCATCAGTTAACATCTGACTGATCTTTGTGCTTATAAATCTCAGTTTAAATGATGCCAGACACATAAATATTAGTGAAATGGTGATTCTAAGCAGGATAGAGAAGGAGGAGAGGAAAAAAATGTGTGACAGAATATTATCAGGGCTGTAACTTAAAATTTTTTAATGAAATTATGTTAAGTTACCTATTTTCGAGGCAGCAGCCATTTTGTTGTCATTCTGATTATTTAGTTACACTGTTTTTTAAGTGTTTTCCTCTCTCCCTGTCCTTTAAGTCCCCCCTTGCTATTCTCCCATGCTTTTGGCATAGTTTTTGTAATTATTATTACTAAATTTTCTTGGGAGTTTTAGCTGAATAACAGAATGAATTCTGTTCTTTTCCCCATGTTTACGTCTTCACCTACGGGTGGTTAGGCGTTGTGTTCTGCATCTACCATCTGATGTTCTGCAGTTTCTTCCCTGGAAGTCTCTGTTTTGCATCAGATAGTGTATTTTTGGTAACTGATTTCGGGCCTGGGTGCCTGGAGTCTTATTTTAGTGTTTTTACACTCATTGTTTACATTTACAACAGCCCTCTGTGTGAGGGGGGGATTTCTGGAAAATAATATCTTGATGTTATTTTAATCATAACTAGATACATTATTATTGTTCGTAAGTGTTGAATAAATTGTTTAAAATATTTTTAAAATTTTTGTCCACACTTAGGCTTGGGATCCATTGGGGCTCAACGTTACTTTTCAGAAACTTGGGCTGTTCTGAAAAAATATTTTTTCAAAATATTTTGATTTCAGTTATTTTTTCTATATTAATGGATCATATTATTATTATGTATTTTGATTGCCAGGGGTTAGTGCGAGTACTAGGACTTGTTTTCTTTTCACATTGAAAGGATATTGATCAATTGTATTAAGAGGAAGTCTTCCTCTGACTTTATAATCATTCTATATGTGGTCAGTGTACTCGCATTAACTCCTGTTCTGTATCGTATGATTTCGATGACAATATGGGAAGCGTATGTCACGGTATGTTATTGGGGATTTGGACACTCCGGTCCTTTCCCCGCAGGGTCACTCTACTTTATCAATTTCTATTTCAGACGATCAAGATTAGGGTGATGTAACTGTGATGTCTTCATGTAAATACGCCAATTGCCTAAGAGGACCCTAGTAGGTTCGACGGCCTTTGACGTCCGCTAGCTCGCCCGGTGTAGCGTCCATTCACCGAATGGTTCGGCAGCCGGGTTCGTCCGTTGCGGTCTAGAAGGAATTTTGGGGTGATGCGAGCACTATAAATTAACCTAATGCACACCCAGTGACGGCGGATCGGAGGGAGAACGGAGGAAGCCTTTTAGTCCGGTTCATAGCTCGTTCCGGTCCATCCGGACGGCAAGCGAGAGAGGCCCCTCTCTCGTTCAACAACATCTGGCCCCAGATGTTGTGGTACAAAATGTGTCGCAAGCGGAGCATACGTCCGTCGCTCGGGATGCTCCGTTGTATAGGCAGTCCGCGGAGACTGCTAAGGCTTCCTCTTCTCGTCAGCGCACACGACCGCACCTTGGCTGCGTGACCGCCGATATATTACCAGCTTCGCCAATCAAGGATTCTTCGGCGCCCAGGTCACACCGGTAGCCAGGGACACGAGGCCTGCAGACTCCGGACGTTCGCATAGGAAGTGTGCGGGAGTCAACGTTCACGGAGCTTCCGGCGGCAATGCATCGTAAGACCGCTACTGCACAGGCCTCGGGAACGGACGTGCTTTCCTTAATAGCACAGTTTATCGCAGCATCCCAGCATCAACTGAATCTGTCGCATATATTTTATCCGACGATGCTGGGTCGGGACGCTCCGCGGAAGCGGGTACGGACGTCCGAAAGTTTCATCCGGTCCGACGGGATACCGAAAGGGATTTGGAGGATTTCGAGCTTTCCCTTTCGGAACAACATATGCTGTTGTGTATGTCATCTGACTTGGTCTTCTACAGCTTCTTTCGTCGGACCAGAATGCTGCGATGCCGGATAAGAAACTGATAGCGTCGGTGGACTTAGAAATTTTTGGTTCGGTTCAGGGACATCGTCCCTCAGTTCCGACATAGTCCAATAATGTCACACAAACTTTCGAATTATTGCACGACGCTATATATATTATTATTTTATGCTTGCTATAACCAAGCATTTCTGGTTTCTTGTTCGAGGAGTTATGGAGATGTCTTTCATAAGTGTGCCTCTGTCGTCATAGTTAATGAAGAGCTAGCGGCAATTAGTGCTCATGGAATATGTCTATCGCCTACGGAGTGACATTCGCTAGCTCACCCGGTGTAGCGTACATTCATCGAATGGTTCGGCTGCCGGGTTCGTCCGTTGCGGTCTAGGAAGGAGATTTGGGTGATGCGAGCACTTTAATTACTTTAGTACTCACCCAGTGACGGCAGATTGAGGACAGATTGGAGGAAGCCTGTTAGTCCGGTTCCTGGCTTGTCCAGGTCCGTCCGGGCTGTGAGCGAGAGAGGTCCCTCTCTCGTCCAACAACATAGGGGACCGCATGTTGTGGTTCAGATATTTTACATTCGGAGCATATGTCCGTCGGTCGGGACGCCCCGTTATATTGACAGTCCGAGAGACTGTCCTTAATGCTTCCTCATCCTCACAGCAGGGCACACGACCGCACATTGGCTACGTGACCTCGAGTATCCGATCAGTTTCGTCATTCAGTGATTCCACGGCGAATAGGTCGCGCCATCCGGTAGCCAAGGGACACGAGGCCTATACACTCCGTTCGCTCGCATATTGGTAGTATGCACGGGGTAACGATCATGGAGCTTCCAGCGGCAATGCATCGTCAGACCGCTTCTCCTCAGGCCTCAGTGACGGACGTGCTATCCGAGTTAGCACAGTTGTTTCGCAGCATCCCAGCAATTGACAGTTTCTCGGTCGAATCAGGAATTATCCGACGGCGCTGGGTCGGTGCGGTCCGCGGTTGCATCAGCTACGGACGACCGAACGCTTTATAGGGTCCGACAGGATGGCGAAAGGGATTCGAAAGATTTCGAGTTTTCCCTTTAGTAGTATCGGAAGCTGCCTTTCATATCTTCTGGCATTATCTTCCAGTGATTGTTATTTCGGACTTCATTGCTGCGATCTTGGATAAGAGACTCATAGCGTCATTGGACTCGGATTTTTCGATCGGTTCAGGGACATTGTCCCTGACTTACCGACGCAGTCCAATATTGTCATTACAACATGTGTTTTATTTTTCGACGCTATATATATATATATATATATATACAAGCCTGCTACCAAGCATGATAGTTTAGTTTCTTGTCCGCGTTGCTCATTTCTGCCATTTTATCTTTTATACGAATAGTTTATTTTGGCAGAGCAGGGCATACCGAGAGTTCCTATGCGTCTAGACGGTGTGGTTAAAGACTGCATATATTCTTTTTCGCCGTTTATGTCTTTTCCAATTTCAATGTTGGAAACGACATGATGTATAGTAGACTTAACTTAGACGCTTTATCATATGTAATCCGCCTTACTGAGGCATTATCATTACGTCTTCAAGAAAAGATTTACGGGATATTATTCTCAATGTAATTTCTTTTGAGGGCAGTAGTTTGTTCACGTATAACTCTGCCCTTCAGTGGCTGATTGGAGTTGGTTAGACGTGACGCAGCCCTAGCTACATCCACACACATGGATAGTAAGGTTAAGAACTCTCTCAGAGTCGCTTCGTTCTCGGAGGAGCTTCTCTTCGACGGCAACTTTTCGGCAATCCATGATTTGCTCGATTTACACGTTCTCTTGTCTATCTAGTGTTACAAGAGATTCAGACTGGGGCAAACATTCGGTGGTTGACTCAGAGAGTGCCACCGCAGTTGCCGGACCCGAGTGTGGCTGTTATGACGGTTGCCAGTCAAACATATTGGGATATAATACTGATCCCTACGGATTCGAAGTGCCAGGGTCTTTGGGTTCCGCAGTCTCTTAGCAATCAGTTTTCTTCCGCGGAATAATGTTTTTTAGGCTTGCTTTATGTCATTGCATGAACATTATTCAGAAACGCATGCCCAAATCCTGTCCTTAAATTCGACAGTAGTGGCGTATCTCCGGAACCACGGAGGCACTCTTTCGTTTCCGTTATTCAATTTAATGGAAAGAATCCGTCTGTTGGTTATAGTACACCAAGTTCTGTTTTGGTCCGTCATATTCCGGGTAGTCTGATTGTTTTACCGGACTCCCGTTCTCTTACGGGTCGCTTGTTGCTGTCAGAATGGACTCTCAACAAACAAGTATTCAATCAGATTTGCTATCTATGGGAGCGCCCAATGATTATTTATTTACGACACAGTTTGCTAATCAATTGCAGACGTATGTGTTAGCTTGTCCAGATCTCTGAGCTAATGTTGTTAACGCTCTATTGATCTATAGGACGGAATGATAGGATACGCGTATCCTCCGGCGCTGTTGTTTCAGCAGGTATCGCTAAGATAAACAACTACAATACATTTCTGTTGATAGCATCTCTATCTTCACAGAGATCATGGGTAATTTACTCTCTTGTCTACTGTGGGTCTTAACGTGAAATCTTCCTCTATGTGAGGATCTTTTTTCACTGGGTAAATCGTGTCATCTTTATCACAACCCGCAAGGTCGCAACCTTCATGTATTCCGTTGTGTGGTCCGTATTGCATTGTATGCACTGTACTGGACGAGCTTTGGACGCGATTTCTTACTATAGGAGATCCTCTTCTTCGCTATTCTATGCGGCTAAAGTGGAGGCTCTTCCGTCGTGGTGTAGGGATCATTATGTTCATATTGTTGATCCCTCCATACTACTCATTGCAATTTTTTAGTATACTTGTTTCATAAGATCTACTGCAGCCTGTTATTATTTAGGTTATAGGTTTATGTTACCTCATACCTATGCACTCTACGATAGTTTACAATTGAGTCTTTTGTCTCTTTATCTAAGTCAGTTAGTAACTTGTTGATAAATAGACTTAGAATCTTTAGATTAAATTCCTATATGGATTTTAACTTCGGTTCTTATTTAGCTAAGTAATCATTTGAGCCTCTGGAAACAGTAGTTTTCAAATTCTGACCTTTTAGACAGTAATTCTGTTGGTTTCTCTTTTACTGTAGAGTCAGTGAGTTTCATGCACTATCGATGGATGATTTTCACTTTTGTAGTTTCGGAATCACTACTTCCGTTACTATTTAGGTTGGATTTTTGCATAAGAGTTAGGCTCCTATTATCCGGAACCTATTATTTTAAGGTCCTTCCGTCTTCGTATGGGCATAGGCCTTTACTCTTTCCGGGTAGAGTTTATGTATTTATAAACAGATATCTGTTTATTACTATGGGCGTAAGCTTCTTCTGTCTTTGATGCCTAGTAGAAGGACGTTACGCTCCATTTTATTGTTAATGGATTCTATTTACTATCGGTACTGCTTATGGTATATCATTGACTTAGCAGTTGTGCTTAAGATTTCGGCTCATGAAGTAAGAGCTCTTCTACTTCTTGGGCTTACATTAATAGTGTCGCTATTATAGATTTTTGAAGGCCGCTCATTGCGCTCAGCCATCCACATTCATGAATTTTATCTCAGAAATATCGAGTCCATTTCTGGAGGCCTCTATTGTTAGGTCTGTTATCTACTGCTCAGAATGTCATTCTCTTAACAGTTGCTACTATAGCTAGGTAGGCTGTCTGTTTCGGCAGTGTCTCCGTTCTGCTGCCCTCTTCGCTCTGGGCTATTTGACCCAGGGCAAGAAAAAGGGGGGGGGGGGGGGGAGGGTGTTCCCTTGGGTCACCTGTTTTACTATGAAAACAAGGGGATACCTCCTCCGGAGTTAGTTATTCTGAGCTGTTATTGGGATGGTTGTTTAGTGAGAAGTTTAGGTTTTTAAAATTCATTCAAGTCTTAGTTTTTAAAGTATAGCTTTTGAATATTGCATATGTCAACGGACATGATTATGCAATCCTCAGACACTTTTAGGAGTATAAGAGTCTCTATTCTATAGACTTACTTTATTTATTGGCTTACTTTAAAAATTATTAGTATAAGGATTATATTGGATATTAATAGAGTACATGGATGTATTAAGCTCAATTTTGGAAGGTGTTGTATCTTTCTAATTTATCATAAATAAGAAAGATACATGTAAGGCCTATTACTTCTTTTTCCCTACAGGGGATGACTCTATTTTATTTTATTGAGCGTATTCCATTTTGCTCTATGTCCTTGGCCCTCCAGCCTTTTTACTATTCAGCTATGTCTGGGTCATTGGTACAGTATAAAAATGTTGAAAAATTTATAGTAATTTATATATTTTTTATACTTACCAATGACCCAGACGGGGATGGCCCTCCCAGGAGTTGGGAACTCTTGCCTCCCCGCTGAGTACATAGCGCTTACCAGGCACTGGTTATTAGAATGATTAATGGCGCCAATTTCGGAACGTCCTTGACACTGCGCATGCGCAGTAGGGGCGAAGTGTGGAGGGCCTTTCATGACATGTTTTCTTTGGTTTTAGATGCAAATTTTGGGGATTGGGGGGCAAAATTTGTGTTTGGCCCTATATTTTAAGAGTTAGCACCAGCTATGTCTGGGTCATTGGTAAGTATAAAAAATATATAAATTACTATAAATTTTTTAACTTTTCGAAAAATTTCAACAAAACCATATCATGAGACCCCTCTTTGGAACGAGCTCGTCAGGCTCGTTCCAAAGATGGGTCACATGATATGGTTTTATTGAAATTTTTTAAAATATTTAAAAAATGATATTTAAAATCATAAATTTTGAAATCGTCTGCGTTGGGTAAAGGGTTAACCTGCTGAGTATTTTTCAAAATATATTTATCACATCTAGCCATGGCTGCTGTAAAGTCTCCATGACTAGATTTGAAGAAAATATTTTGGAAATTTAACTCAAGAAAACATTGGTCAAAATTTTGATTTAATTTACAGTGGGTAAATTTAATTAAACATGCACAAAGTTTACTTATTCTCGTGGCAAGAAATTGGCTGTCTTTTTATTTGGAATATCTGTCAGCAGCATGTAAAGAGTTAAGGAGGTGACAGGCAGACAGCTAAACTAGCCATGCCATCTCCAAACAATACCCATGTAAAATGTTTCTTTAAAAAACTTGTTTAGACATGAATTTTCTATCAATTTTTATTGTTGAATAAATTATTTCAATTTCAATTTAATTTGGTTGTGCAAAGTTTGAAGCCTTGTTGCTGGAATAAAAATTCAGTTCTAAATTAATAAGAATTAAATGAGAATTATTTTTCTAATTTCAGGTTATCTCTACGAGTTCCTTTAGTCCGACTTTATCAAGAAGTTGAAACATTTCGTTACCGTGCCGTATCTGATACTCTTCTTACTATAAATAGAATGGAAGGGGCAAGAACTGAGTACAGGGGTGCACTGTTGTGGATGAAAAATGTTTCAGAAGAGTTAGATCCTGACACTTACAAACAATTAGAAAAGTTTAGAAAGGTGAGATTGTATTTATTAAGATACATAACTCTGCACATAAGGCCTAAAAGAGTTAAAAATCTGTTTCTCAGGCCCTCCTGGTCCTTTTGGCTCCCGCATGCTCTCTTTTTATGACCAATTCAAACTTGAAAAAATAAAAATTAAATTGTTTATGTCTTATATTTTACCCAAGTTAATGAAACTGCCAAGTTAATGAAATTGATAAATTTGTCCCTTGAATGCAACAAACCTTTGCAATGCTTTAGCATTGCAAAGCCTTCTTGCACTCAAGGGACGAAATATACCACCACCCATGCTATTCTGTATATTATAAGGCCTAAAACTCAAAACAACTCAAGAATAGGAACTTTTGATGGCAAAAAAATAATTAAAAAAAACTCAAGAAAAATAACACTTTTCTTATCACAGTACCATATAATCAATCCAATGCTTGGAATATGTTTTCTTATGGGGCTTCTACAATATGAGACAAATAGGCCTAAAACAAATAAAAATGTGTTTCTCAGGCCCTCCTGCACGGTTATTTTGGCTGCCGCATGCTCTCTTTTCATAACCAATGCAAAATTAAAAAAAATAAAAATTAAATAGTTTATGTCTGATATTTTATTATTATTATTTATTGGTGTTTAAGGTCACATACTTATGCACAATGGCTAATCGTGATCGTGATCATGACAATTTTACGGGTGAAGGAAGCCGGAGTACCTGGAGAGAACCACCGAGCATCAACAAGTGACTGTCAGCTCAGCAAGATTCTAACTCTGTTCAAGCTCCGCTCAAGCAGGGTTACAGCAATTGAAGACATGTGCTCCATCGACATGCAGTACGCCATAGTACATGGCATCATCGTGCCCCCATGTAGGCAACCGGAATGAAGTGCCTTGCCCAAAGACACAACGTGGGTCATCCCGGACGGGTATCAAACTCAGGACCTCTAGCATAGAAGTCCCAACAGTCTACCACTGAGACACCGCACTCCCATCTGATATTTTACCCAAGTTAATAAAATTGAGAAATTTGTTCCTTCACTGCAACAAGGCTTTGCAATGCTTTATCATTGCAAAGCCTTCTTGCACTCAAGGGACGAAATACACCACCACCCATGCTATTCTGTAGATTATGAGGCCTAAAACCTAAAGCAATCCAAGAACATGAACTTTTGATGGAAAGAAATAATTACAAAAAAAAAAAAAAAATGCCTGCCCACGTGCAATTTTACAAAAAATGGTCTTAGAAACAGAAGATCTACTTTGTGGGGCCTAATGTATGGCTGATCTATCACATAGATATATTTTTTTTTATAAACAAAAAAATTACTCAACAGAAATTGTGACTGTTTAACTTTCATTTTAGAATGGGAGTGAGATATCATTTTTGTAGGTGATCCATGTGGGAACCCAGAATCAGAGCTGTGTTTGTTTTCTGTGGTAAACAAATTTTGTATTTTTATACAACAACCAATGGCCCAGACTAGCTCGGGCTAACTCAAAAATTAATCCAGGGCCCTCGGTTCAAATCCCACCTGCGGCAACCGCGTTGTGTCCTTGGGCACGACACTTCACCCCATTGCCCTCGTGGGGGCATGGTGGCACTGTGTACTAAGGCCTACTGCATGCCGATGGTGCACTTGTCTTCAGCCAATGTTAACCCTGCTTGTGTGGAGTTACTATGTTGGAGAGCTGATAGTTGCTCGCCATTGCTCGGTGGTTCTCTCCGGGTACTCCTGCTTCCTCCACTCGTAAAACTGTCATGGTCATGATTAGCTATTGTGCAGAAGTATGTGACCTTAAAAACACCACTAAATAAATAAATAAATCCAGGGCCAAACACAAATTTTGCCCCCCAATCCCCAATATTTGCATGCAAAACCGAAAATTTAATGCCCTATCTGGTCCTCTATACTTTAGTGATCTGCGCACGCGCAGTTTCCAGGAAGACACCGAAATTGGCGCCAACCATCATTGTTTGTTTGGTCCTCCAGTCAGTAACAACAAACTGACACCTGTGCTTTTAAATCTCAGTTTTGAAGATGCCAGACACAATCAATGGTAGAATTGGTGGATCCAAGGACATAATTGGATGATGGAAGTGTACAACGGTGGTTGGAAACGTTCAGGGCTGTAACTTTATAATTTCTTTTCAACCAACTCACCGTTGTTTACAATTGGCTGTAACGTAAGTGCAAGCCCTACTTCGGAACTAACTCAAGCTTTTTGAAACTTTTCCAAACAAGCTGGAAAAGTAATAGAGTGCAAAAGCACGAAAAAGATCGAAAAAAGGGTCGAGCGAGACCAGCGCTTGAAATTACAGGTACTCTCTCTGCACACCTCTTGCGTTTACCGAGCACATGCGCAACAACCGTGACATCAATTCCTTTTATTTCCGCCATTTGTACATGGTCGGGAATTTTTGTGACTTGTTCTATACTTAGAGCTGTTTTCTTCGTGAACAACTAATTGCTATCTGCATTTGATTGTGTGCAAGTGGATTATATCCTTTTTCAAGCTTTTCAAAATTATTATTAATTAATGTTATTTTTGATCATTATTGCTTGTTTCTTCACACTTAGTCTTGTTTTTCCCCCACGTGTGAACACGACCTTTGTTCTGTTTTCCGTCGGCGGGAAGCTTGATTCCATTATTCTCATTCATATTATGCCAAAGACTATTCCTTGTACCTCTTGCTTGGAAGTGAAGCATGTGGACGACTGTCATTCCACATGTGTCACTTGCAACAATTGCACTCAGGCCCAATCATGTGGTATTTGTGGGGTTTGGTCCTCAAAATTCTGGGCTTCTGTTAACAAGGTGGTTCTGTCCAGAGCTAGAACCCCTCATTCACGGGGTAAGGGTAGCCATACCATAGCAGACATTTATGTTAGTGCACGTGGTGACTCTGTCACACAGGATTCTGATCTGTCTTCTGTGGCGAGTTCCTCTGCAACTGTTGACAGTGCTAGTTCAGTGATACCTGACGTGGAGACCATGGTCTCTTTGTCTTCTGATGTCACTCTTGAGGCATCTGTTTTCGTAGAGAGCTTCTCCGAGGTCAGCTTGGTGACCCTCTCCGATTTGCCTCCTACACCGTCGACAGTTGCTGAGGAAGTTGTTACTACAGCTCCTATTCTGTATGATGGTGGCTCTTCCATCTCCTCTAGGGATGGTCTACAGTCTCGGGGGACCGAGGCTGTATCTGCTGGTGTGTCTGTGAGCTCTCAGCCTCCCCTGGCTTCTCGGTGAAGCTGTGCGGGTTTGCTGTCTGCTCCACCTCATCTGACTAGGTTTGCTCCTAGTCGGTTGAGCCATTTGGTCGCTTCGGCAACGATTCCTCGCCCCTCGAGCGAATCGTTTATTGTTCCTTCTTCCCCTGCTAGTGTGCCAACTAGCAGGATGGGGTTGGGACATTGGCATCCAGGGCCTGCTGTTCGGCAGAGGTCAGAGACAGCCCCGGTTAGCTGTCACTCTCGGAACCTTTCTCCGGTGATTTCTCACTGTGTTCCGAGTCTGGGTGTCGATCGATGCTTGCCGTCAGTCTCAGAGGATGGGCAGTTGGGGCCGTCTGCCGCGCAGAGGCCAATGACAGGTTCCTGTCATTCTTGGGACAATCCTCCGGTGTCTTCTCACAGTGTCCCAGGTCCAGCTGCCGATCGACGTGCGCCGTCGGTCTCTTTAGAGGATTTGCAGGCAGGACCTTATGTTTCGCAGAGGTCAGTGATGGCCCCTGGGCATCACAATCGTGACTATCCTCTGGTGTCTTCTCACCATATCCCTATTCTGTCTGCCGATCGACGTTCGACGTCGGTCTCTTCTGAGGATTTGGGTTCTTCTTCCAGAAGGGTCCATTGGGGGG
The DNA here is from genome assembly GCA_031216915.1 of Pictodentalium vernedei. NCBI lineage: Eukaryota > Metazoa > Mollusca > Scaphopoda > Dentaliida > Dentaliidae > Pictodentalium > Pictodentalium vernedei. The sequence goes on from CM062294.1 coordinate 175,728,668, forward strand.
ACACTCCGTCGGGCGATGCTGCTGCGACGGATTCTCAGGGTGACCTGTTTCAGGCCGTTTTGGCACTCACCTGGTTGCTTTCTGGCAACCCTCAAGTTGGCCTCCCTGTGCCTCCTGAGGCACAACCTCCTTTGGTCGGTCGCAGAGATGTCTCGCCTGGCCCCTTGGATACTGTACAGTATTCACAGGAGGTTTCTGCTGGTCAGCCCTGCTACAGAGGATGACGATTTTCTGGAAGGTGATGGCCCCCCCTCGTCAGTCTTGGGGCAGGCTTTGGATTTCGTCTTTGGCTTATTGCCGGACGTTCAACCTTCAGACCAGCCATCTGTAACCGTCCTGCTGCAGTCCACTGTGGAGCGCCATAACCCTGTTGAGCTTTCTAGCTCTGGGGCTTTGCGTCCTCTGCAATCGGCTCAGGTTGTTGAGTCCTTCCAGGGCTTAGACGCCAAAATGCATTCTAAGGCCCTCAAGGGTTCTTTCTTTTCTAGAGCTGATGCCTTTCTGCCTCCATCGCGGTTTTGTGTTTACGATTCCGTCTGTCCACCAGTCTTCCAAGGGATGACTACTGTGGATAAGGATTCTTCTTCCATTGGATTAACTAAGCCTAAGTCGGGAGTTCTCCCGATGTCGGTAGTTGAATCTATGGTGGGCCTGTCCCGAGAGATGCTGGGTATGTTATCTCTCGCGGACCATGTCGTCGCTGCCCTGGCTGAATATTTTCCACCAGGGGAGTTTGATGATGCTCAGGCGCCTTTTCGTGTTTTGTCACAGGCTCTCATGAACTTGACACACGCTCACGCCTGTAACACGGCTAATGTGGAGCTGGCACGCCGGGATGCGGTGTTGGATTCTTCTCCATCCCTTCCTTCTGAGCAGCATGCTGTTCTGAGGTCTGCCTCTTTGGTTGGACCTCAGTTGTTCCATGGTTCCGTGGAAGCTGTCCATGGCGAAGTTCTTTCGTCATTCAAAGGACCAGCTTTTGCTGCGACAGCTGGACCAACCTGCTGCTGTGGGTGGTGGTCGTTCCAGGCCTGCCAAGCATTCTGCTGCATCTGCCTCGTTGGCTACGCCTTCGGCTCCAGCTGCTCCTTCTGCTCAGAAGAAGCGCCAATGCGGCCAGGCTCGCTGGCAGCCTCAGGCAGGAAAGTCTCAGGACTCTGTCACTTCCCGAGGTGGTTTCTCCTCTCAGGAACCTCGTCGTGGCCACAAGTGAAGGTTCTCGATTCGCCTCTGGTCGGGGGAAGGCTGTCGCTGTTTTACAAGCGTTGGACAGAGATAACGTCAGACACTTGGGTCCTCAACGTAATACAATCCGGTCTGCGACTGTCCTTCCATCGGCACCCCAGTTTATCTCGGGAGCCCCTCTCTACGTCGGGACGTTCTGGTGCAGGAGATCGACAATCTCCTCTCCAAAGGGGCGATCGAGGTGGTCAGGAACACCTTTTCACCAGGGTTTTACTCGAGACTTTTCTTGGTGCCGAAAAAAAACGGCCAATTTTGTCCTGTCATCGATCTGAGTATCCTGAACGAGTACATAATAGATCCTCGTTTTAGTATGGAGACTTTCCGGACGGTTCGACGTTCAGTTCATCAGGGCGACTTTGCTGCCAGTATCAACCTGAAGGATGCCTACTTCCATGTACCCATTCATCTGGCGTCACGGAAATACCTTCGGTTCTCGTTTCGGGATGAGTCTATCAATTTAGAGCTCTCCCGTTTGGTTTGAACCTGGCTCCTTGAGCCTTCACCCAACTTATGTCACATGTGCTTGCTTTCCACCGTACTCAGTCGGCTGTGACTTTGTCAGCCTACCTGGACGACATCCTCCAACGGCACCACGATGCTCCTGTTCTGGAGTTAGATGTCCGGCAGTTTCTTTGCCTGCTAGCGTCGCTGGGTTTCAGAGTCAATCACGAGAAGTCGGATCTCCTTCCTTCTCAGCGATTTCGTCATTTGGGGATGGATTTCGACACTCTTCACAATGTAGTGTCGGTCCCCCATGCTCGGGCGACGATTCTTTCCGCCTGGACCCGGAACCTGCTTCAATCTTCCTCGGTCTCGGCTAGGACTTTCCTTCGGATGCTGGGCCTTTGCGGTTCAGTGACAGATCTCATTCCACTCGGTCGCTTGTTTGTCCGACCTCTTCAACACTTTCTGTTGGATCATTGGCATCCGAATGTAGATCCGCTGGACCTGGAACTTCCTCTTCCTCGGTCCCTGCTTTGTTACCTCCACCCTTGGGCTGATGTTCCCTGGCTGACACAGGGTGTTCCGTTTGATCTTCCTTTGGCCGATCACATCCTTACAGCGGATGCCAGCTATCAGGGATGGGGTGCGACGTTGGATCCTCTCGATCTGTCCACTCACGGCGAGTGGGACAGCGAGCAGGTGGGCCTTCATATCAACCAGAAGGAGCTCCTTGCTCTTCTGTTGAGTTTTCGGCTTTGGATCCCTCACCTGTCGGACCATATTGTCCTACTTCTTTCGGACAATTCAACAGTAGTGGCCTACATACGGAATCAAGGAGGCACACATTCGATTCCCATGTATCGGCTATCTTGGGATCTTCTTGTGTTGGCGCGGGATGTAAACGCTCGGGTATCCATTCGACACATTCCCGGGCGTCTCAACGTCCTAGCAGACTCCCTGTCCCGACGCGACAGTGTCCTTTCCACCGAATGGATGCTCCATCGGTCGGTGTTTCAGGCGATTTGCGAGCAGTGGGGCCGTCCTCAGGTAGACCTTTTCGCTAGTCGCTGGAATCATCAGGTAGAGACCTTTGTCTCCCCTTGTCCAGATCCTCTGGCATTTGCGGTAGACGCTCTGTCCCTGGATTGGACAGGTTGGATCGGCTATGCCTTCCCTCCTGCACCGATTCTTCCTCAAGTTTTAGCGAAGATTCGTGCTTGCAGGTGCAGGATCATTCTGATCGCTTCTCTGTCTCCACAGAAGGTGTGGATCAATCTGCTGCGGCCCCTGTTGGCAGATCGGCCGATTCGTCTACCTCTACATCGCGATCTTCTTTCCCAGGGTCATCCCAGGAAGTATCACAACAACCTGGCGAGCCTGTCCCTTCTTGTTTTTTATCAGGTCCAGTCTCCAAGGTTTTTCGAGACGAACAGTGGAGTGCATTTCTGCATCACGGCGACATTCCACTGGCATGACTTATGCTGCGAAGTGGAAGGTTTTCTGCCGCTGGTGTGCAGATCACAATGTGGATTACCGTGATCCGTCAATCGCTCAAATTACGGATTTTCTGGTGTATCTTTTTGACTCCAAGGACCTCCAGCCTATTACGATTAAGGGCTATGCTGTCTGATACTTTTTCTTATGTGGGAAAGCAGTGAATCGGTCGTAATATTTTTCTCTCCAAACTCATTCGGCACTTTTCTTTGAAGAGGCCTCGAGTTTTGTGTCTTACACCCAAGTGGAACTTGGCATGGGTGTTGCACTGTTTGGAAGGGGTGCCATTCGAGCCTTTATCTGAGACCGATATGCCTTTTCTCACCTATAAGACGGCTTTCCTTCTAGCGTTTGCTTCTGCTCGAGTCAGTGAGCTTCATGCACTATCTGTTGATTCTGCTTTCTTCAAAAATGAGGCTAACAGTGTCACCTTCACTACTGATTGCTCTTTTCTGGCTAAGAATCAACTTCCTGAATCGGTACCTCCTCCCATCTGCATTCGGGCTCTCCCTGCTGTCGATGGCCAGAGGCCTCTTCTTTGTCCTGTTCGTGCGATCAAGACTTACATTACTCGCACTCAGTTCATTAGGAGGGGTCGGAAGAGATTCTTTCTGTCTCTCATTCCTAAGAGGCAGTCTATCTCTTCCCACTCTATTTCCAGGTGGATCTGTCTTGCAATCAAGCAGGCTTATTCCCGCTTGTCTGCTTCGGATCTTGTTTCGAAGCGGTTTAATGCTCATGAGGTTCGTTCCATTTCTACATCCTGGGCGTTCTCAAATTCTGTTTTGCTCCGGGATGTTATGAATGCAGCTTACTGGAGGAATGCTTCTACCTTCTCCTTTTATCTCCGCCACCTATAGCAGCAATCTGAGGACCTTTATTCTTTAGGCCCTTTCGTTGCTGCTCAGGCTGTTGTGCGCTCTTGTTAAAATTGTTTTTATCGAGGTTGTGCTTTGCTCAGCCTTGTTTTTTTCTGCTGTCTTCTCTCTATCTTCACTACAGGTTTCACTATTGTTCTCTGCCCTTCGTGCTTTTCTTTCTGCTGCTCTTGTTGGTATTGGTTATCTGATTCACCACCTCCTATTGTTTATTCAGCCAATTGTAAACAATTGTGAGTAGGTTGAAAAGAAATTAAAATTTTTTAGTAAATTTTGTTTCTTAACATACCTACCACAATTGTTTACCGGAGGCCTACCCTCCCTGGGTACATCTTTGATATCGATGCCTTTCTGCTAAATCACAAACTTCTCATTGGCAGAAATATGGAATTGACGTCATGGTTGTTGCGCATGCGCTCGGTAAATGCAAGAGGTGTGCAGAGAGAGTACCTGTAATTTCGAGCGCTGGTCTCGCTCGACCCTTTTTTCGATCTTTTTCGTGCTTTTGCACTCTATTACTTTTCCAGCTTGTTTGGAAAAGTTTCTAAAAGCTTGAGTTAGTTCCGAAGTAGGGCTTGCACTTACGTTACAGCCAATTGTAAACAATTGTGGTAGGTATGTTAAGAAACAAAATTTACTAAAAATTTTGATTTTTATCAAAATTATTTCTTGTTTCCCAATTTCAGGACATGGGCCTGACGTCATTATTCTTGCTAATGATTTATCCACTATTTGTTAAGTGTTCCTTCCCTATCACCTATCCTTCCTTGGAGCCCTCCTGTTAAACTCCCAAGCTTTTTGGTTTATTTTATTGAATTTTTTTTATAAATTTCTTGGGAGTTTGACGTCTTATACAGAATGTTTTTTCTGTATATTCCCATGGTTGCATCCTCACCCTAGGGGTGTTGAGGCATTTGGGTCATGCATATTGTATCCGATGTATCGTTTTTTCTTCATCTGAAGATCTTGCTTTACATCGAATAGTTTAAAATCTGTTACTGACTTCAGGCCTTTTTATTCAGTGCTCGGGGTCTTATTTCCGGTTTTTCTTGTGACGTTGTTTACATTAGTAACGTCTTATAAATATATATAGTTTCCCATTTATTTTACTGTAGGATTGTTGTAAGATACATATTATGTTATTCTGGTAGTGCAGCAATTATTTTTGGAATTTTGTCCACACTTATGCTCTATTGGGATACGTTTGGGCTCGTTTGTTCCCTTTCAAAATTTTTTCAAAAGATTTTTTTTACTTAATTTTTCGATTTGTATTTTGAATGTTGTTTATTATGTATCTTTATCATATATTTATTGTGGAGTTGGTGGGAGTACTGTCGACTTTGTTTTGATTATGGAGTTGGTGGGAGTACTGTCGACTTTGTTTTGATTATGAAAGCTTATTGCTCAAAATGCAAGGCTAGGAAATCTACTTCAGATTTACATGCTTGTTGCCTTGCTTGTAGTCGATGTACTCCCACTAATTCTTGTCTACATGTGCTGGCTGGGATGACAGACGTTGGACACGGGTGTCACAGTATGTTGTTAGTGGTGAGAGGCCAATGCCGGTTGTAACAGAGTCAACGTGGACTGAGTCATCTGGAAGGGTTAAGTGTGTGTCGCTTAAGCATTTATGTTTTATTTTCATCAAGCCTCAATAAGGCCACACAAAGTAGATCTGTTTCTCAGGCCATTATTTGTAAAATTGCATGCGTGCGAGCGGTTTTTTATTTTATTTTTTATTTCAGTAATTACTTCTTTGACATCAAAAGTTCATGTTCTTGGTTCAAGTTTTAGGCCTCGTAATCTACAGAATAGCATGGGTGGTGATGTATTGCAAAGCCTTCTTGCACTCAAGGGACAAATTCATCAATTTTTTTAACTTGGGTAAAATATCGGACATAAACCATTTAATTATACGCCCGTTTGAAAAACGGGACGTATTATAGTATGGCGTTGTCCGTCCGTCTGTCCGTCCGTCCGTCCGTTTGGTTTCCGAACAATAACTTTAGTATTTGTTTTCCGATCGGCTCCAAATGTGGTATGTGGTTTAATCACAACAAAATACAGGTCAAGTTCGAATATGGGGTCGGTACGAACATTTTTCGCCTGAATTATGGCCCCAGTTGGACTTAGAATTCGTCAAATATTTGGTTTCCGGATGATAACTTTAGTATTTGTTTTCCGATTGGCTCCAAACTTGGTATGTGGTTTAATCTCAACAAAATACAGGTCAAGTTCGAATATGGGGTCGGTCTGAACAATTTTTGCCTGAATTATGGTCCTGTTGGACTTAGAATTCTTCGTCAAATATTTGGTTTCCGGATGATAACTTTAGTATTTGTTTTCTGATCGGCTCCAAATGTGGTATGTGGTTTAATCACAACAAAATGCAGGTCAAGTTCGAATATGGGGTCGGTCCGAACATTTTTCGCCGGAATTATGGCCCCAGTTGGACTTAGAATTCGTCAAATATTTGGTTTCCGGATGATAACTTTAGTATTTGTTTTCCGATCGGCTCCAAATTTGGTATGTGGTTTAATCACAACAAAATAAAGATCAAGTCCGAATATGGGGTCGGTCCGAACATTTTTCGCCTGAATTATGGCCCCCTGTTGGACTTAGAAATCGTCAAATATTTGGTTTCCGGATGATAACTTTAGTATTTGTTTTCCGATCGGCTCCAAATTTGGTATGTGGTTTAATCACAACAAAATACAGGTCAAGTTCGAATATGGGGTCGGTCTGAACAATTTTTGCCTGAATTATGGCCCCTGTTGGACTTAGAATTCGTCAAATATTTGGTTTCCGGATGATAACTTTAGTATTTGTTTTCCGATCGGCTCCAAACTTGGTATGTGGTTTAATCACAACAAAATACAGGTCAAGTTCAAATATGGGGTCGGTCTGAACAATTTTTGCCTGAATTATGGCCCTGTTGGACTTAGAATTCTTCGTCAAATATTTGGTTTCCGGATGATAACTTTAGTATTTGTTTTTCGATTGGCTTCAAACTTGTTAGTCTTTTTCTCAAATGACTGAAAAATTTAGGCATTTCACAAAATCACTGATTTCAAAGTCTGACCGTAACATATATATATATGCCAGTATAAATTTCTCGCACTCTAAAAAAATTGCAAATGTGTTAAAATGGTACAATTTGAACAGTTCACGGGCATATGATGCAATGCCCAGCGGTGCTCTTGTTTTTATTTTTTTAAGTTTAAATTTGTTATAAAAAGAGAGCATGCAGTACCCAAAAGGACCATGCGGGAGGGCCTGAGAAACAGATTTTTTTTTTTTAGGCCTTAGTCTTAATGTATAGAGAGATAATGAGACTTCAGATTTTATTATGATGATTTATGTTTTATTTTCATCAAGCCTCAATAAGTGTTAATGTATAGAGAGAGATAATGAGACTTCAGATTTTATTCTGATGGAATTAATATTTTATTCTGATAGAAATAGGAAGAAGTAATGAGACTGCATATTTTATTCTGACAGAGAGAATATTTTACTTCTGATGGAAGCAGGATTTAATTATGATTGAAATGTTGATGTATCTTTCTCATGATCATAGAAGTAATTGAGAAGTATCATACACTCCTCGACACCCGTAAACGGATCTATAAGCGGATTCTGTTAGACTATAAACGATTGCAAACGTTTTATGAAATAATCCAAGTAACTGAAGGCGTAAATACTATCATGACAAAGCACAACAGATGGAAGTCAGCATTCTGCAGAGTCACTATGATAAAGCAAATATTAGAAATATTATTGTGAAATACTGTTCGGGCTGCCGGTACAGCTCAACACAGAAGTAAGGTAACTTCACATGGTCTCCATGTGATGTTACTGTGGTTTGGCAGTTTCTGTAAAGAACATTTGAGAAACTTTTAACCCACACTGTTCGGTTTGTGACGCACATGATTGACGTCATAGACAAAGTCCACAGTAGGTGTGGGCTGGCTGTTTGTGATATAAGTCGATGTTCGCCACGAATCCGACAGTGCTTTTCCATCTAGCACCCGTGACTACTTTTTCCATCCAGCACCCGGTGTGTCCTCCATCTAGAGCACTGCAGTAGCACTTAGACTTTGAGAGTGAGAGAGAGCACTAAGAGAGGCCAGTTTTCATTTTTGTTTAGACTTATTAAAATTATAATCACCACACCGATTCAGAGTTGTCAGTTGACTGAAGTTACAAAGAACCTGTTCCCAACCCTAAAGCGACGTGCAGCCATTGGAAAAGGAGATCAGTGGACAGCAGACTGGGCGGGACCACAGGGGAGAGGAGTCCCTCCGTATTCTAGGCGATCAAGAACAGGAGAGAACCGCTACTACTTTGGTAGGGAGCCAGGGCCCTATCGAAGGAGGTTTTCAAACACAGTAACCCTCGCACATCCAGTTGTCTGATGTCACAACGGCCAGGCGCGCTGCCCACCTGAGGTGACCTCACGATCCGTAGTGTTACACGGTCATCTCACCGCAAAGTCAATCAAGTTTCTCAGTTTCTTTTTCAGAGGAACAAGAACATGGTGATGGTTATGTGACACCAAGAGAAAGTGTGCTATTGTCATCGCGCTCAGATGAGCAAACAGAGCTAGCTGCCAAGGTGCTCAAGAATATTAGACAGGGGATAAAGCCACTAGCTGGTGGTTTTAGTCCCTTGTCTGCAGCTAGCTCGATGGGTGAAGCGGTTACTCTGTCCGTGGGTATCGTGATGCCGGGTGTGTCCGTTGCGGTTAATAGAAGTGGATTGGGTGGAGCAAGCACCTTAAAACATAAACATGCTCACTCAGCGACGACAGAACAGAGGAAGAAGCCTGCAAGTAAAGTGGGAAGCTCGGAGAGGTCTGAAAGGACCGCGAGCGAGAGAGGTCCCTCTCTATCCCAGCAACATCTGGGGCCAGATGTTGTGATAAAAAACTTGCGTGAGTTGGAGCATACGTCCACACCTTCCCTCCGGGAACTCTCCATATAGATCGCAGCCGGCCTTGGCTATAGTTACGGCTTCTTCCACGTCATCTACAAAGCACACACGACAACACCCTAGCTACCCAACTTTGGATATCCAGCCTGCATCGCCAAGAAGGGACCACTCGGCATCTGCAAAGTCGGACCATCCGGTAGCTAGGGAGGCAAGGCCTCGTTCATCGGGACATTCAGAGAAAAGAGCCATCTCTGACACACCGTCCCAGGAGCAGCAAGCGGCGAAGAAACAGAAGACCGCTGCTCCTCAGGCCTCCAAAGGACTTGCTGTTGCAGATTGCGCAGCTGATCGCAGCATCCCAGCAAGTGCAAGAGCAGCCTACGGCAGTCTCAGAACCTGAGCTGTTGGATGGTGCTGGGTCGGTCCAGTCATCTGTTCATTCAGATTCAAGGGGCCGAGATAGATTCACAGCTGATTCTCTAGGATGGTGAAAGGGATTTGGACGATTACCCTTTCCTTTCGGAACAACACATGATTGGATTTCATCCATGAATACTACCCTGAATTTGTTCCAATGAATCAGAATGCTGTGATGACTAGAAAGAAACCCCTGGCGTCGTTGGACGCAGACTTTATCCGGACAAAGGAGGAGGAGGTCCTTTCTTTTCCGGTTCAGTCTAGGCAGGAGTCGCAGGCCTTCGGTCATTTAGACGACACCATATTTAATCTCTCTAGTGGGAAGAAGAAAGGCAGTTTCTTAATATCATCTTCCATAAATTTACCGTTTCTTGGACCACGTTCATTTAAAATGGTCGGGGAAGATGTTCATAGGAAACCCTACATTAATTACTCTAGAGATTGTCAGTACAGCGACTCGGGAAAGGGGCGTAGGTCTGATCGAGACTACCGATCAGATGCCCATAAGCCGACGGGTCGAAGCTCTTCGCGGGAGGACGTGGTTTCTCCTCCCGTAAGCCACATAGGTCGTTCAGGTGATGGTCAGGACCTCTATTGCTTGCCAGTTGGCGGAAGGCTATCAAGCTTCATGAAAAACTGGATAACAATTACGGAAAACCAGTGGGTGTAGTCTCGGACAGCCTACGGCTAACATTCCGAGCAAAATCACCACTAACAAGATGTCCGCATTGGACAAATCTTCCGTCCAATCCTTGCAAAAGAGAGTCTCTCCTTGCGGAGGTACAGGCTCTGATATCAAAGGAAGCAATAGAGGTCTTCGAGAATCAAAATCAGGGTTTCTACAGTCACCTGTTCCTCGTACCAAAGCCAGATGGCTCGTTCCGACCGGTAATAGACTTGAGCTGGATAAACAAGCTTATCGTGGCGCCGAAGTTCTATATGGAGACCATTCGGTCTGTAAGGGCGAGCATTGGAGTGAACGACTATGCAGCAAGCATGGATCTAAAGGATGCGTACTTTCATGTCCTGGTACATCCGGCATTCAGAAAGTACCTACAGGTCGCCATACAAGGGAAAGTGTATCGGTTACGAGCAATGTTCTTCGGTCTGAACCTTGCGACCTGGGCATTCACTCGAATAATGAACTCGGTAATGTCTCACTTCCGAGCTCATTTGTCTGCGGTAACGTCGGCTTACTTGGACGACATTCTTCAGAGATACGGCAACAGAATTATTCTTCAGAACGATGTTCAGAGTCTGCTTCTGTTGCTCCGACGTCTTTGGTTCATCGTAAACGAGAAAAAGTCGGATCTAGCTCCGTCTAAGTCATTCATTCACTTGGGAATGAGCTTCGAGACTCACAACAATCTGGTTTGTCTGCCGTCACCCAGGGTAAAATTAGTCAGTTGTTATGCTCGCTTTTGTCTACACTCAGACGCATTAACAGCAAGGGAATTCATGTGACTGTTGGGTCTGTGTGGAGTGGTTGCGGATCTTATTCCGATGGGTTGCCTGCACACGCGTCCCCTCCAGATATTCTCTTTACTCAGAACTGGAGTGTGAAGACGCATTCGCCGAGACCAGTATTGTTTTAACGGATCTAGTAAAACAAAAGGTCCAGATTTGGCAGATATTCAGTGGTTAACTCAGGGAATTCTGCTGCAACTGCCGGATCCGGCTTTCATGATTATGACAGATGCGAGTCAAACGGGTTGGGGCACAACCCTGAGCCCCGCAGACTTGAAGTGCCAGGGTCTTTTGGGACCCTTGGTTCCTAGAGAAGCACATAAACATAAAGGAGATGATGTCAATATGGTTAGCGCTACAACATTGAATTCACATTCTAGCAGACGCTCATGTTCAGATATTGTCGGACAACTTGACAGTCGTAGCTAACACCAGGAACCAGGGCAGCACTCATTTGATTCCATTATGCGAATTAACGGAGAGGATTCTCCTATACGTCATGAATCATCATGTTCATCTTTCTGTCCGTCATATACCGGGTCGTCTGAACGTAATAGCAGACTCACTATCTCGGAAAGGTTGCCTGTTACTATCGGAATGGAATCTCAACAAGCAAGTATTCAGACAGATTTGCTTCCAGTTGCCCCATGATAGATCTGTTTGTGGCGCATCTGAACAATCAGTTACCGACGTTCGTGTCGCCATGTTCTGACCATCGAGCGTATGCAGTAGATGCTCTGTCAATCTCATGGGATGGAATGATAGGAAATGCATATCCTCCATCTCCGTTGATTCAGCAGATTCTGTTAAAGATCAAACAGTCTCGTTGCAAAATTCTTCTAGTAGCACCTCTGTCATCACAGAAACCATTTATCAATCTTCTCAGGTGTCTGTTATGGGACATTCCCCGGAAGCTTCCTCCGCGAGAAGACCTTCTTTATCAGGGGAAGTCATGCACACTGCATCATAACCTTCACATATTTCCGTTGAGCGGTCAATCTTGCACAGCAAGCAATTTACAGGAAGTGGAAGGTTTTCTTCAGTTGGTGTAAGGATCAGTCGATAGATGTCTATGATCCGTCCATACTGGATATTGCCAACTTTCTGGTCTACTTGTTTGACGATCTCAAACTGCAGCCCGTCACTATTAAGGGCTATAGGTCTATGTTATCAGACACTTGCGCTCATCATGATAACTTGGCAATTGGATCTAATGCTTCATTGTCCAAACTGGTTAGAAATTTCTCTATTAATAGACCTAGAACCCTCAGATTAATTCCTAAGTGGAATTTGGCTTGGGTTCTGTTGAAGCTTAAAGAAGCTCTGTTTGAACCGTTGGGTGTTGGACGTTGTAGAGTTCAAATTCTTCACCTTTAAAACAGCATTTCTCTTAGCCTTTGCATCTGCTAGAAGAATTAGTGAACTTCATGCTTTATCTGTTGACAAATCTCACTACCGTAGTGTGGGTAATACCATTACTCTAACTACGGAAGTGGGATTTTTGGCTAAGAATCAGGCTCCAGATAAATGGCCTGAGCCTATTACCATAAAGGCTCTACTGTCTATGGACAACCATAGACCTCTGCTGTGTCCAGTCAGGGCTATGCACATATATAAACGTTGATCAGATTTTATAAGAAAGGGAAGGAAATGTTTCTTTCTTTCATTAATTCCTAACAGAAAAGATATTTCTGTTCATTCAATTGCTAGATGGATTCAGTTTGCAATACGCATCGCATATGAAAATCTAAATTTGGATCAACTTTCTGTAAATAAGGTATCGGCACATGAAGTTAGAGCGCTGTCCACTTCTTGGGCTTATTCTAACAGTATAGCCATTACTGATCTCATGAAGGCTGCGTACTGGACACAGCCCTCTGCATTTACCAAGTTTTACCTTAGAAATTTAGAGTCCATCTCCGGTGACCTTAGATGTTTAGGTCATCCTTCTGTTGCTCAGAATGTCATCCATTAAGGGTTGCATCTATAGTTATTTAAGCAGCCCGTTCCAGCAGTGACGCTGTTCCGCTGCCCTCTTCGTTCTGCAGTCTTGTACCTCAGAACAAGGGGAAGGGGGGGTGGGGGACGATTTTTTCACGTATGATCATCTGGCTTTATAGTGAAAAGCAAGAGAAGACCTCCTCCGGTGTCAGTAGTCCCGAGTCAGTGCTGGGATGGTTTTAATATGTAGCTCGGATCGGTGTGAAGCAAATACTATGTCTCATTTATGTATTGAGTTTTAAAGTGTAGCTCACTGTGAAGCATTTGTATATGTCACGTGTCAAACGGGCGTTAATATACAATCCTCGGACACTTTAAATGAGTATAAAGAGTCTCATTCTCTAGACTGTCTTATATTTGGCTTCTCCTTACTGAATTAGCATAATGGGTTATGCTGGCATTAAATGGAGAATTATATATTATGTAATACTCAATTACCTTGTTGGTTTTATGTCTTTCTCATTTCTCGTAAAGGAGAAAGATATATATAATTCCTTTCTCTCCCATTCTCCTGTAGGAGATATCCTTTATGAAGTGATTGAGTAATTGGATTTTCCTTTATGTCCTAGGCCCTCCAGCCTTTTTACGATTCAGCTAGTCTGGGCCATTGGTTGTTGTATACAAATATTATAAATTCAAAGTAATTTGTATATTTTTTATACTTACCAATGGCCCAGACGGGTATGGCCCTCCCATGAGTGGGCACTCATGCCTCCTCGCTGTTTACAACATTTAACAGGCAATTATAGAAAGAATGATGGTTGGCGCCAATTTCGTTGTCTTCCTGGATACTGCGCATTCGCAGATGGCTAAAGTTTGGAGGACCAGAAAGGACATTCAATTTTTGGTTTTGCATGCAAATTTTGGGGATTGGGGGGCAAAATTTGTGTTTGGCCATGGATTAATTATTGAGTTAGCCCCAGCTAGTCTGAGCCATTGATAAGTATAAAAAATATACAAATTACTTTGAATTTATAATTTCTCTGGTAAAATAGGCCCTGGTAACCAATGCGTAATTTTGAAGACCACCTCAGAAGTGGCCAGCATAAATTTAACCCTTGAAGGTCAAATTCTGACTTGAATCGCTTTTTTTCTTACACAAAGCAGGTGCCCCTGACACCATCTTGTCCTCGTAATGCTATATTTATGACATGTTGATTCTCTGGTGTACAGTAATGCAATCACAAAAGTGGATAGAGAATTTCAGTTGGATCGTGACCAAGTCATGATCTGAACAAAATTCTATGTCTGCTTTCTTCGTTGCAATACTGTAGAATCTCATCCATTAACCCTCTGATACTTTTGTACGTCTTATGATGAAATCAAACAGCGCCTTGATACTTTGTGGTCATTTGTTTTGTTATTATTTTTCGATTTTTTAAAGTTTTAACCTGAATTCCTATTTTCTCCTGAATGGTGCTCAGTGACAACCATTGAACCAAATGTTATTGCAGCTTAAAATACTAATATAATCCTGCTATCAAGACTTCTTAACTAGTTGAGTGCTAGAAGCCACTATCAGGGCTTTCAAAAATGAGGATACCAGAGGAAAAGCCAACATTTTCCATGCTAATATTTCATATTCAGTCAAATGCAAATATTATTTTGTTTATATAAATTTGTTTTATTACGAATTATTTGAGAGTGCCTGTGAGCACTTCAATAATTTGTAATAAAATAAGTTTTGATTAACTGGTAGAGTGCTGAATTGTTTTTAGTCAACAATATTTGTTCACAAGTCTTTGCCATGTTACAATTTATGGGAGGGTTCCTATAGGCACCCTCCCATAAACTGTAACAAGGAAAATCCATATAGACTATAAATAATTTAGATTCAAGGATAATATGAAGGGCATCCACAGGGTTTGAAGCCTTGAGTTTCAGTACCTGCACTTTAGAGTAAAGCCCAAATATGGGCTTCCAGCAATCAACCAGTTAACAAATTCAGACCCCCAAAAATAATTGAGCTCTCAACCAGATAATCACTGATGTGAAAAATATCTTGTTATTTGTACATTCCGACGTTTGACGTCTCATTTTCAAAAATGAAGAAACTGAATTCCCAGTGATGTTTAAACATCAGGATAATTAAAGTCTGAAAGGGTTAAAAGGGAAATGCAGGGGCATTTTATTTCAGTACAAGTGCTGTTTGATTTTGTTGATGCAGTCGTGATTTTGCAGTATGTTATTTACAAACTTTTGCCCCCTTTGGTGGTGGGAGTATGGTGGATCAGTGCTTAGAACATTGGACTCTAAACTGATAGATTGGCGATTCTATCTTGACAGCAGTAAATACATTATGTCCTTGGACAAGACACGTAATCCTGATTCCCCATCTGGCGCCACGTTGGAGCTGTGTACTAAGGCATATTGCAGGCCTATGGTGCACTTGCCTTCAACCACTGATAATTCTGCTTGTGCAGAGTTAGTATGTTGGGAAGTCAGACATTTGCCCGCCACTGCTCAGAGGTTTTCTCTGGATATTCCAGCTTGCTCCACCTGTAAAACTGTCTGTCACGATGTTATCCTTGATGTTGAAAGTATCATTATACCCCAGTAAACAAACATTCAAATCCACTAGTGTAAGTGTGTTGCGATAAAATTGCGACCTGATGCGCAAAAAAAAAACATGTTTGTAATGACAGTAATATATGTACAGTACGTGGAGAGTGGATTGTAACAAAATCACCCGCAGAGTGGAGTTATCACCCAAACTATCACTTTCAAAATCTGTACATATGGGCAAAAAACCTTAGCAATGTTTCGGCCAATGGACCTCCGGGTTTGACCTGGAGGTCCATTGGCTGGAACTTTGCTTGTGATTGGTGTGCTTTGCAACAAATTTGCAATTATTCCTTGGGTGGAATCTAAACTCTGCAGGTGATTTAGTGGTAATACACACTCCACGTACTGTATACCCCAACCAGATGGCAAGTTGATTTAGAAAGAGACCGCTTTTCTGAGCACAGTACTGTATTGCCATGCAAATTTCATCATTTTCATCCCGGTAATACAAATGAAGTGTCATAAGCTGTGTTTTGGGAGCTCACAACAAAATTATATAGTTACTGAGATAAGAGATTTTCAGTTGAAATTATTTTTATACACATCATTATTTTTGTAGGTTCAAGCTCAAGTAAGGAAATCCAAAGCTAAATTTGACAAATTGAAATTAGATGTGATGCAGAAAGTTGACTTATTAGCAGCTAGTCGGTGCAATATGTTTTCACATGTTCTGGCCAACTACCAGACGACTTTGTTAACGTTCTGGGAAAAGACGTCAAGAACAATGAGTGCTGTAGCAGAGAGTTTTAAGGGCTACCAGTATTATGAATTTAATATGTTGAAAGTAAGTATCCTGTATATGTTTTTGAACAGCATATGGAGCCAAAATTAAAAACAGTTCCTATTCGGGGCAATAAGAATTTTGTCAGTTATTTCTGAAAAAACAAACTGAATTTCATTTTATCTTACAGAAGTTATTTTATGTAATTTGACATTGGAAAATCAGATCTTTAAATTCCCTCAAAGTTATTCCATTAAATGCTGTGCCCAAATTAAAAAAAATTTGATCAAAAACAATTTTGTTGAAGAAAATGCAAAGCAAGCTCTGCCCACAATATCCCAGGGGCTAAGAACAGAATTTCTCAGTGGATTGTCGAAAATTAACAATATTCTGGATATTCCAGTTAACTGCATAGTCTTAATTGGTATTCCGTTAACAGGGTGTTACTCTATGGGTTGCCCTTACATGAAAAGAATGATATGTTGAATAGTCTTTAAACGTAGTTTGTCCAATAGTATTTTGTAAAAACAAACCCAAGATATCTTACCAGAACATGTTTACATGGAGTTGTATGTACATTCAGACATTTTGTAACATCAGAATATCTCCTAATGAAAAGCTTGTTGAGTGATGAATTATTTCAGAGTGATCAGTGATATATGTTTTGAACTCATACAAGGGATTGTGTGGTGGTTCATTGGTTACAGCATTGCACTTCAGATTGTAAGGTTGTAGTTCAATCCTGATCCACATGCATGCCTGAAAATAAGTCATCTGACATTTGCAGAATGAGGTTCCCAGAGGGTGAATTTGATGAAGCTATCTGATATAGTAGGCCATTTTATACTCTGGGTACCTCTTTCTGTTTAGTTTTGAGACCCTGATTCAGATTGAGGTTAACAGAGGGTAAATTTAGTGATGCTTCCCTGCTGTGCAGGGTAGCATCACTAAATTCACCCTCTGGGGACCCCATTTTGCAGATGACAGTCTGCTTATTTCTGACGTGTCCACGTGATGTGCATTGTATCCTTGGGCAAGACACCTCATCCCAGTTTCACAAGTGGGAGCAGAGTGATGCAATGTGCCGAAGTGTACAGCACACTGATTGTGCACAGTCATTTAACTGATGTTAAGGCCTTAAAAAGTTAAAAATCTCTTTCTTAGGCCTTCCTGCAGGGTCTTTTTGGCTGCTGCATTCTAACTTTTTAGTCCCCTACGGGAAGCGTAAGGGGACTATAGGATTGCACTCCGTCCATCTGTCCATTCAACCGTCCATCTGTCTGTCCGTCTGTCTGTCTGTTTTTTATGTTAACACCTCTCCCTCCAACATGCTTTAAGCTACACCTTTCATATTTGGTACATGGATAAATGGTTCTGAGGGAATGATGCACGCTCAAAATTTTTTTTTCAAAATCCAAGATGGCGGAATGGTGGCCATTTTTGTTGTGTTTTTTAAGCTTTTTTTCTCTATTTCCATGTTACCACCCCTCCCACCAACATGGTTCAAGCTTCACTTTGCATATTTGGCACATGGATAGATGGTTGAGAGGGGATGATGCACGTTCAATATTTTTTCTTCAAAATCCAAGATGGTGGCATGGCGGCCATTTTTGTTGTGTTTTTTTTAAGCTTTTTTCTCTGTTTTATGTTACCACCCCTCACTCCAACATGGTTCAAGCTACACTTTTTTATATCTGGCACATGGATAGAGGGTTGTAATGGAATGTTGCTTGTTCAATATTTTTTTTTCAAAATTCAAGATGGCGCCATGGCAACCATTTCTGTTGTGTTTTTTTTAGCTTTTTTCTCTTTTTTTATGTTACCACTGCTCCCTCCAACATGGTTCAAGCTACACTTTTCATATATGGTACATGGATAAAGGGGTTGTGAGGGGATTATGCACGCTTAATATTTTTTTTTTTTAAATCTAACATCTGTCTGTCTGTCCGACTGTTTTTATATTACCACCTCTCCCTCCAACATGCTTCAAGCTACACCTTTCATATTTGATACATGGATAAATGGTTCTGAGCGGATGATGCACAGTCAGTATTTATTTTTCAAAATCCAAGATGGCAGAATGGCAGCCATTTTTGTTGTGTTTTTACCTGCGTCGCCAGCAGCTAAGCAGGTCAAGTAACCGCTCGACTCCGTCCGTCAGTCCGTCCATCCGTCCATCCGTCAGTCCATCCGAAACACTTTTTACCTGCGTCGCCAGCGGCAAAGCAGGTCTAGTAACCGCTCGACTCCGTCAGTCCGTCCGTCCGTCCGAAACACTTTTTCTGTCAAAGTTTTCTTGGCTTCTATGGAAGGGAATGATTTTATTTTTGGTCTGCTGCTTCATTATGATGAGTTGTATCGTGTAAGCAATTTTCAGATCTGCCGTGCAGCCACTTCCTGTTTGCCGATACTTTGAAATTTTACTGTACCCACTGAACATTGAAAATTTTTATACTGTACCAATGACGCAGACATAGCTGGTGCTAACTCTTAAAAATCTAGGGCCAAACAAATTTTACCCCCCAATCCCCAAAATTTGCATCTAAAACCGAAAAAATCATGTCCTAAATGGTCCTCCATACTTTCCCTCCACTGCGCATGCGCAGTGTCAAGGAGGTCTCAAAATTGGCGCCAATTATCATTCTTTGTTTGGCCCTTCATCAGTTCACATCTGACTGATATTTGTGCTTGTAAATCTCAGTTTAAATGATGCCAGACACATAAATATTAGAGAAATGGTGGATCTAAAGAGGAAATAGAAGGAGGAGAGGAAAAATGAGTGGCAGGAAATAATCAGGGCTGTAACTTAAATTTTTTTTACAAAATTATGTTATGTTGCCTAATTTCAAGGCATGGGCCTGTTGTTGTTATTCTTGCTATAAAGTTACACTGCTTGTTCAGTGTTTCCTCTCTCCCTTTCCTTCAAGTCCCCACTTGCTATTCTCCCATGCTTTTGGCATATTTTCTGTAATATTATTACTAAAATTTCTTGGGAGTTTTAGCTGGATAACAGAATGAATTCTGTTCTTTTCCCCATGTTTACGTCCTCACCCATGGGTGTTTAGGCGTAGTGTTCTGCATCTACCATCTGATGTTCTGCAGTTTCTTCCCTGGAAGTCTCTGTTTTGCATCAGATAGTGTATTATTGGTAACTGATTTCGGGCCATGGTTATCAGTGCCTGGAGTCATGTTTCTGGTGTTTATACACTTCTTGTTTACATTGACAGCAGTCTCTGTGGAGGGGGATTTCTTGTCTTTGTATTAGCTTAATCATAACAAGATACATTATTATTATACGTAAGTGTTGCATTAATTTTTTAAAATATTTTTAAAATTTTTGTCCACACTTAGGCTTTTTGGGATCCATTGGGGCTCAATGTTACTTTTCAGAAACTTGGGCTTTTCTGAAAAAATATTTTTTCAAAAAATTTTTTTTGATTTCAGTTATTTTTTCTATGTTAAATGGATCATGTTATTATCATGTTATTATGTATCTTTGTTTTCAGGGGTTGGTGCGAGTACTAGGACTTTTTGTATTCTTTTCACAATGAAAGGATATTGTTCAAATTGTAATAAGAGGAAATCTTCCTCTGACTTTCATAATCATTGTATCAATTGTAGTCAGTGTACTCGCACTAACTCCTGTTCAGTATGTGGCAATTGGGATGACAAACATTGGAAATGTGTGTCACGGTATGTTGTTTGCGGGGAAAAGGCCATGCCGGTCCTTTCTCCACAGAGTCACTGTAGTTTATCAATCTCTATTTCAGAGGAACAAGAACAGGGTGATGTTTCCGTGATGTCTTCCAAAAGTGTGCCTCCGTCGTCACAGTTAAATGAAGAGCTAGCGGCAAACGTGCTCATGGAAATTGCCTAAGAGGTCCCTAGTAGGATCGACGGCATTGGCGTCCGCTAGCTAGCCCGGTGTAGCGTCCATTCATTGAATGGTTCGGCAGCCAGGTTCGTCCGTTGCGGTCCAGGAAGGAGATTTGGGTGATGCGAGCACTATAATAGACAAAGTGCACACCCAGTGACGACGGATCAGAGGAGAGAACGGAGGAAGCCTATTAGTCCGGTTCCTAGCTCGTCCAGGTCCATCCGGGCTGCGAGCGAGAGAGGCCCCTCTCTCGTACAACAACATCTGGGACCAGATGTTGTACAGAACGTTTCGCTTTCGGAGCATACGTCTGCCGCTCGGGACGCTCCGTTATATAGACAGTCCGGAGAGACTGCCTGCCCTATGGCTTCCTCATCCTCACGGCAGTGCACACGACCGCACCTTGGCTACGTGACCACGGATATCCAGCCAACTTCGCCAGTCAGGGATTCCACGGCGACCAGGTCACGCCATCCAGTAGCCAGGGACACGAGGCCTGTAGACTCCGGACGTTCGCATAAGAGAAGTATGCAGGAGTCAACGTACACGGAGCTTCCAGCGGCAAAGCAAAGTAAGACCGGTACTCCACAGGCCTCAGTGATGGACGTGCTATCCCAAATAGCACAACTTATCGCAGCATCCCAGCAAACGACAGAATCTCTGTCGGATCAGGAATTATCCGACGACGCTGGGTCGGTACGCTCCGCTGAAACATCAGGTACAGACGACTGAGAACTTCATAGGGTCCGACAGGATGGCGAAAGGGATTCGGAGGATTTGGAGCTTTCCCTTTCGGAACAACATAAAGCTGCCGTAGATTTCATCCGGCATTATCTTCCCGAGGTTGTTCCGTCGGACCAGAATGCTGCGATGCCGGATAAGAGACTGATAGCGTCATTGGACACAGAATTATTTGATCGGTTCAGGGACATCGTCCCTGAGTTTCCAACACAGTCCAATAATGTCACAAGAACATTTGAATTATTGAACGACGCTATATATAAGCTTGCTGCTAAACAGGCAAGTCTGGTTTCTTGTCCGCAAAAGTTTCTGTGATGTCTTCCAAAAGTGTGCCTCTGTCATCACAGTTAAATGAAGAGCTAGCGGCAAAAGTGCTCATGGAAATACGTCGATTGCCTAAGAGGTCCCTAGTAGGATCGATGGCGTTGACGTCCGCTAGCTCGCCCGGTGTAGCGTCCATTCATCGAATGGTTCGGCAGCCGGGTTCGTCCGTTGCGGCCCAGGAAGGAGATTTGGGTGATGAGAGCACTATAATAAGACAAAGTGCACACCCAGTGATGATGGATCAGAGGAGAGAACAGAGGAAGCCTATTAGTCTGGTTCCTAGCTCGTCCAGGTCCATCCGGGCTGCGAGCGAGAGAGGTCCCTCTCTAGTACAACAACATCTGGGACCAGATGTTGTGGTACAAAACGTTTCGCATTCGGAGCATACGTCCGCCACTCGGGACGCTCCGTTATATAGACAGTCCGGAGAGACTGTCGATAAGGCTTCCTCATCCTCACGGCAGCGCACATGACCGCACCTTGGCTACGTGACCACGGATATCCAGCCAGCTTCGCCAATCAGGGATTCCACGGCGACCAGGTCACGCCATCCGGTAGCCAGGGACACGAGGCCTGTAGACTCCGGACGTTCGCATAAGAGAAGTATGCAGGAGTCAACGTACACGGAGCTTCCAGCGGCAAAGCAACGTAAGACCGCTACTCCACAGGCCTCAGTGATGGACGTGCTATCCCAAATAGCACAACTTATCGCAGCATCCCACCAAACGACAGAATCTCTGTCGGATCAGGAATTATCCGACGACGCTGGGTTGGTACGCTCCGCTGAAGCATCAGGTACGGACGACCGAGAACTTCATAGGGTCCGACAGGATGGCGAAAGGGATTCGGAGGATTTCGAGCTTTCCCTTTCGGAACAACATAAGCTGCCGTAGATTTCATCCGGCATTATCTTCCAGAGGTTGTTCCATTGGACTAGAATGCTGCGATGCCGGATAAGAGACTGATAGCGTCATTGGACACAGAATTTTTTGATCGGTTCAGGGACATCGTCCCTGAGTTTCCAACACAGTCCAATAATGTCACAAGAACATTCGAATTATTGAACGACGCTATATATAAGCTTGCTACCAATACAGGCAAGTCTGGTTTCTTGTCCGCAAATGCTCAAAATCTGCCTTTCATCAATTCAAGGAATAAATTCGAAACGGCAGGACAGGGCATACCGAGAGTTCCTCTGCGTCTAGACGACGAGGCTGAAGACTTGGAATTGTCTATACCGTCGTCTATGTCAATTCCAACCACGACGTTGGAAACGACAATAATGTCTAACAGACTTAACTTAGACGCTTTATCATACGCAGACCACCTTACTAAGGCGTTATCGTTACGTCTTCAAGGGAAAGAATTCCAGGATATACAATCCTCATTGAGACTTCTTTCAAGGGCAGTAGCTTATTCCACGTATAACTCCACCCTTTCAGTGGCAAACCTGGAGTTGGTTAGACGTGACGCAGCCCTAGCTACATCCACGCGCGTGGATAGTAAGGTGAAGAACTCTCCCAGAGTCGCTTCGGTCTCCGGAGAGCTTCTCTTCAACAGCAAGCTTTCAGCAATCTATGAATTCGCTCGATATAGACGTTCTCTTGTCAAATCAAGTGAAACAAGAGATTCAGACTTGGGCAAACATTCAGTGGTTGACTCCGGGAGTTCCACTGCAGTTGCCGGATCCGAGTTTTACGATTATGACGGATGCCAGTCAAACAGGTTGGGGTGCAACATTGATCCCAACGGATTCGAAGTGCCAGGGTCTTTGGATCCGCAGTTTCTAGGCAAGCACATAAACATCAAGGAAATAATGTAAATTTGGCTTGCACTACGTCATTGGATGAACTTTATTCAGAAACTACATGTCCAAATCATGTCCGACAATACGACAGTAGTAGCGTATATCCGGAACCAGGGAGGCACTCATTCCGTTCCTTATTCAATTTAACGGAAAGAATCCTTCTGTTTGTTCTAGAACGCCAAGTTCTGCTTTCGGTCCGTCATATTCCGGGTCGTCTGAATGTATTAGCAGACTCCCTTTCACGGAAGGGTCGCTTGTTGCCGTCAGAATGGACTCTCAACAAACAGGTATTCAATCAGATTTGCTACCAATGGGAGCGGCCAATGATAGACTTATTTGCGACACAACTCAACAATCAGTTGCAGACGTATGTGTCACCATGTCCGGATCTCCGAGCATATGCAGTAGACGCTCTATCGATCTCGTGGGATGGAATGATAGGATATGCGTATCCTCCAGCGTCGTTGATTCAGCAAATATTGCTAAAGATAAAACAATCACAATGCAAAATTCTGTTGGTAGCATCTCTGTCTCCACAGAGACCGTGGATAAATCTACTCAGGTGTCTGCTGTGGGACTTACCGCGAAAACTTCCTCCACGAGAGGATCTTTCGCAGGGGAAATCGCGTCAACTTCATCACAACCCGCAAGGTCTCAACCTTCACGTATTTCCTATGGGCGGTCCTTCTTGCATGGCAAGCATTTTACAGGACGAGCAGTGGACGCGATTTCTAACTGTAGGAGGACCTCCTTTTCACTAAACTATGCGGCTAAGTGGAAGGTCTTTCGTCGTTGGTGTAGGGATCATTCTGTTGATATTTTTGATCCCTCCATACCAGACATTGCAAACTTTCTAGGATACTTGTTTGACGAGATCAAACTGCAGCCTGTTACTATTAAAGGTTATAGGTCTATGTTATCTGATACCTATTCACACCATGATAGTTTACAAATTGGATCTAATGTCTCTTTATCTAAATTAGTTAGAAACTTCTCGATAAATAGACCTAGAACCCTTAGATTAATTCCTCAATGGAATTTAGCTTGGGTTCTTCTTAAACTAAAAGAAAGCCATTTGAGCCTCTTGAGACAGTAGATTTCAAATTTTTGTCTTATAAGACAGCATTTCTCTTAGCTTTCTCTTCTGCTAGAAGAGTCAGTGAGCTTCATGCACTATCGGTGGACGATCCTCACTATCGTAGTGTCGGGAACACTATTACCTTTACTACTAATGTTGGATTTTTGGCTAAGAATCAGGCTCCTAATAAATATCCGGAACCTATTGTTATTAAGGCTCTTCCGTCTTCAGACAGGCGTAGGCCTTTACTCTGTCCGGTTAGAGCTTTATGTATTTATAAACAAAGATCTCAGTTTATCAGAAAGGGACGAAAACGCTTCTTTCTGTCTCTGATGCCTAATAGAAAGGACATTACGGTCCATTCTATTGCTAGATGGATTCAATTGACTATCCATACTGCTTATGATAATCTATCTTCAACTCAGCAGTCTGTGCTTAAGATTTCGGCTCATGAAGTAAGAGCTCTTTCTACATCTTAGGCTTACGCAAATAGTGTTGTTATTACAGATTTAATGAAGACTGCATATTGGTCTCAGCCATCCACATTCACAAATTTTTATCTCAGAAATATTGAGTCCATTTCTGGAGACCTGCATTGTTTAGGTCCGTTATCTGTTGCTCAGAATGTCGTTCACTAAACAGTTGCAACTATAGTTATGCAGGCTTTCTGTTCCGGCAGTGACTCCGTCCGGCTGCCCTCTTCGCTCTGGGATATTTGACCCAGGGCAAGGGGAATGGGGGGGGGGGGGGGGGGAGGAGGGTGTTCCCTTAGGTCACCTGCTTTATAGTGAAAAGCAAGGGGATACCTCCTCCGGAGTCAGTATTTCTGAGTCGTTACCGGGATGGTTTTAAAGTGTAAAAATTCATTCATGTTATATTTTTAAAGTGTAGCTTGGTGTGAAGCATTCGTATATGTCACGTGTCAAACAGGCATTAGTTGAGCTTATTGGATTTTCCTCTATGTCCAAGTCCCTCCAGCCTTTTTACTATTCAGCTATGTCTGGGTCATTGGTACAGTATAAAAATGTTAAAAAATTTATAGTAATGTATATATTTTTTATACTTACCAATGACCCAGACGGGGATGGCCCTCCCTGGAGTTGGGAACTCATACCTCCCCGCTGAGTACATAGCACTGACCAGGCACTGCTTGTAAGAATGATAATTGGCGCTAATTTCGAGACCTCCTTGACACTGCGCATGCGCAGTGGAGGGAAGTATGGAGGACCATTTAGGACATGATTTTTTAGGTTTTAGATGCAAATTTTGGGGATTGGGGGGCAAAATTTGTGTTTGGCCCTAGATTTTTAAGAGTTAGCACCAGCTATGTCTGGGTCATTGGTAAGTATAAAAAATATATAAATTACTATAAATTTTTTAACTTTTCCGTCAAGGTTTTCTCGGCTTCTATGCAAGGGATTGATTTTATATTTGGTCTGCTGCTTCATAATGATGAGTTGTATCGTGTAAGCAATTTTCAGATCTGCCGTGCAGCTACTTCCTGTTTGCTGATACTTTGAAATTTTACTGTACCCACTGAACATTGAAATTTTTCGGCAAACTTTTCTCGGCTTCTATGCAAGGGATTGATTTTATATTTGATCTGCTGGTTCATAATGATGAGTTGTATCGTGTAAGCAATTTTCAGATCTGCCGTGCAGCCACTTCCTGTTTGCTGATACTTTGAAATTTTACCGTACTCTCTGAACATTGAAATTTTTCGTCAAATTTTTCTCGGCTTCTATGCAAGGGATTGATTTTTTTTTCATCTGGAGCCTGATAATGATCAGTTGTATCGTGTATGCAATTTTCAGATCTGCCATGCAGCCACTTCCTGTTTGCCCATTCAGTTGCATGCAGCGACGCAGGTCCAGACCCGGTATTGGTCTTGGCTTGTTCCATCAAAGTTTTCTTGGCTTCTATGAAAGGGAATGATTTTATATTTGGTCTGCTGCTTCATAATGATGAGTTGTATCGTGTAAGCAATTTTCAGATCTGCTGTGCAGCCACTTCCTGTTTGCCGATACTTTGAAATTTTACTGTACCCACTGAACATTGAAATTTTCCGTCAAGGTTTTCTCGGCTTCTATGCAAGGGATTGATTTTATATTTGGTCTGCTGCTTCATAATGATGAGTTGTATCAGGTAAGCAATTTTCAGATCTGGCGTGCCGCCACTTCCTGTTTGCCGATACTTTGAAATTTTACTGTACCCACTGAACATGGAAATTTTCCGTCAAGGTTTTCTTGGCTTCTATGCAAGGGATTGATTTTATATTTGGTCTACTGCTTCATAATGATGTGTTGTAGTAAGCAATTTTCAGATCTGCCGTGCAGCCACTTCCTGTTTGGCGATACTTTGAAATTTTACTGTGCCCACTGAACATTGAAATTTTCCGTCAAGGTTTTCTCAGCTTCTATGCAAGGTATTGATTGTATATTTGGTCTGCTGCTTCATTATGATGAGTTGTATCGTGTAAGCAATTTTCAGATCTGCCGTGCAGCCACTTCCTGTTTGCCGATACTCTGAAGTTTTACTGTACCCACTGAACATTGAAAATTTTTATACTGTACCAATGACCCAGACATAGCTGGTGCTAACTCTTAAAAATCTAGGGCCAAACACAAAGTTTGCCCCCCAATCCCCAAAATTTGCATCTAAAACCAAAGAAAACATGTCCTGAATGGCCCTCCATACTTCGTCTCTACTGCGCATGCGCAGTGTCAAGGAAGTCCCGAAATTGGCGCCATTAATCATTTTCTTTGTTTGGCCCTTCATCAGTTAACATCTGACTGATCTTTGTTCTTGTAAATCTCAGTTTAAATGATGCCAGACACATAAATATTAGAGACATGGTGATTCTAAGGAGGATATAGAAGGAGGAGAGGAAAAATGAGTGACAGAAAATAATCAGGGCTGTAACTTAAAATTTTTTAATGAAATTATGTTAAGTTACCTGTTTTCGAGGCAAGGGCCTGTTGTGTCTTTCTTGCTATAAGTTACACTGCTTGTTCAGTGTTTTCCTCTCTCCCTTTCCTTTAAGTCCCTCCTTGCTATTCTCCCATGCTTTTGGCATATTTTCTGTAATATTATTACTAAAATTTCTTGGGAGTTTTAGCTGGATAACAGAATGAATTCTGTTCTTTTCCCCATGTTTACGTCTTCACCCATGGGTGGTTAGGCGTAGTGTTCTGCATCTACCATCTGATGTTCTGCAGTTTCTTCCATGGAAGTCTCTGTTTTGCTTCAGATAGTGTATTATTGGTAACTGATTTCAGGCCAGGGTTATCAGTGCCTGGAGTCATGTTTCTGGTGTTTTTACACTTCTTGTTTACATTGACAACAGCCCTCTGTGTGAGGGGGGATTTCTTGAAAATAATATCTTGATGTTAGTTTAATCATAACTAGATACATTATTATTGTTCTTAAGTGTTGCATTAATTTTTTAAAAATATTTTTAAAATTTTTGTCCACACTTAGGCTTGGGATCCATTGGGGCTCAACGTTGCTTTTCAGAAACTTGGGCTTTTCTGAAAAAAATTTTTTTCAAAAAAGTTTTTTGATTTCAATTATTTTTTCTATGTTAATGGATCATGTTATTATGTATTTTGATTGTCAGGAGTTGGTGCGAGTACTAGGACTTTGTTTTCTTTTCACAATGAAAGGATATTGTTCAATTGTAATAAGAGGAAATCTTCCTCTGACTTTCATAATCATGGTATAATGTAGTCAGTGTACTCGCACTAACTCCTGTTCAGTATGTGTTAATTTCGATGACAACATGGGAAGCATGTGTCACGGTATGTTAGCAGGGAAATGGCCATGCCGGTCCTTTCCCTGCAGGATCACTCTAGTTTATCAATCTCTATTTCAGACGATCAAGAACAGGGTGATGTATCCATGATGTCTTCCAAAAGTGTGCCTCCGTCGTCACAATTAATGAAGAGCTAGCGGCAAAGTGCTCATGGAAATACGTCAATTGCCTAAGAGGTTCCTAGTAGGATCGACGGCCTTTGACGTCCGCTAGCTCGCCCGGTGTAGCATCCATTCATCGAATGGCTCGGCAGCCGGGTTCGTCCGTTGCGGTCCAGAAAGGAGTTTTGGGTGATGCGAGCACTATAATCAACCTAATGCACACCCAGTGACAGCGGATTAGAGGAGAGAACGGAGGAAGCCTATTAGTCCGGTTCCTAGCTCGTCCAGGTCCATCCGGGCTGTGAGCGAGAGAGGCCCCTCTCTCGTACAACAACATCTGGCCCCAGATGTTGTGGTACAAAATGTTTCGCATTCGGAGCATACGTCTGCCGCTCGGGACGCTCCGTTATATAGACAGTCCGGAGAGACTGCCAATAAGGCTTCCTCATCCTCATGGTAGCGCACACGACCGCTCTTGGCTCCGTGACCTCGGATATCCAGTCAACTTCGCCAATCAGAGAATCCTCGGCGACCAGGTCACGCCATCCGGTAGCCAGGGACACGAGGCCTGGAGACTCCGGACGTTCGCATAAGAAAAGCATGCGGGAGTCAACGTACACGGAGCTTCCAGCGGCAAAGCATCGTAAGACCGCTACTGCACAGGCCTCCGTGACGGACATGCTATCCCAAATAGCACAAATTATCGCAGCATCGCAGCGACGACAGAATCTCTGTCGCATCATGTATTATCCGACGACGCTGGGTCGGGACGCTCCGCGGAAGTGGGTACGGACGTCTGAAAATTTCATCCGGTCTGACGGGATGCCGAAAGGGATTCGGAGAATTTCGAGCTTTCCCTTTCGGAACAACATCAGCTGCTGTGTATGTCATCTGACTTATCTTCTAGAGGTTCTTTCGTCGGACCAGAATGCTGTGATGCCGGATAAGAAACTGATAGCGTCGGTGGACACAGAAATTTTTGGTTCGGTTCAGGGACATCGTCCCTGAGTTCCGACACAGTCCAATAATGTCACACAACTTTCGAATTATTGAACGACGCTATATATATATTATTATATGCTTGCTATTAACAAGCATGTCTGGTTTCTTGTTCGCAAAGTTACTGAGATGTCTTTCAAAAGTGTGCCTCTGTCATCATAGATAATGAAGAGCTAGCGGCAATAAGTACTCATGGAATACGTCAATCGCCTAAGAGGTCCCTAGTAGGATCGACGGAGTTGACATCCGCCAGCTCACCCGGTGTAGCGTCCATTCATCGAATGGTTCGGCAGTCGGGTTCGTCCATTGCGGTCTAGGAAGGAGATTTGGGTGATGCGAGCACTATAATAGACTTTAGTACACACCCAGTGACGACGGATTAGAGGACAGATCGGAGGAAGCCTGTTAGTCCGGTTCCTAGCTCGTCCAGGTCCGTCCGGGCTGCGAGCGAGAGGGGTCCCTCTCTCGTACAACAACATATGGGACCGGATGTTGTGGTACAGTCATTTCGCATTCGGAGCATATGTCCGCCGCTCGGGACGCTCCGTTATATTGACAGTCCGAGAGACTGTCGATAATGCTTCCTCATCCTCACAGCAGCGCACACGACCGCACATTGGCTACGTGACCTCGAGTATCCGGCCAGCTTCGTCATTCAGTGATTCCACGGCGAACAGGTCACTCCATCCGGTAGCCAAGGGACACGAGGCCTATACACTCCGTTTGCTCGCATAATAGAAGTATGCACGGGGTATCGAACACGGAGCTTCCAGTGGCAAAGCATCGTAAGACCGCTTCTCCACAGGCCTCAGTGACGGACATGCTATCCAAAATAGCACAGCTTATCGCAGCATCCCAGCAAACGACAGATTCTCGGTCGGATCACGAATAATCTGACGGCGCTGGGTCGGTGCGCTCCGCTGTTGCATCAGGTACGGATGACCGAACACTTATAGGGTCCGACAGGATGGCGAAAGGGATTCGGACGATTTCGAGCTTTCCTTTTTGGAACAACAGAAGCTGCCATACATTTCTTCCGGCATTATCTTCCAGAGGTTGTTCCGTCGGACTACATTGCTGCGATGCTGGATAAGAGACTTATAGCGTCATTGGACACGGAGTTTTGGATCGGTTCAGGGACATTGTCCCTGACTTACCGACACAGTCCAATAATGTCATTAGAACATTCGAATTATTTAACGACGCTATATATAAGCTTGCTACCAAGCATGATAATCTAGTTTCTTGTCCGCAATGCTCTATTCTGCCTTTCATCAATTCTAGGGAATAATTTATATTGGCAGAACAGGGCATACCGAGAGTTCCTATGCGTCTTGACGGCGGGACTGAAGACTGGGAATTATCTTTTTCGCCGTCTATGTCAATTCCATCCACGATGTTGGAAACGACAATGCTGTCTATTAGACTTAACTTAAACGCTTTATCATACGCAGACCACCTTACTGAGGCGTTATCATTACGTCTTCAAGAGAAAGAATTCCAGGATATGATCCTCAATGTGATTTCTTTCAAGGGCAGTAGTTTTTCCACGTATAACTCCGCCCTTCAGTGGCAACCTGGAGTTGGTTAGACGTGACGCAGCCCTAGCTACATCCATGCGCGTGGATAGTAAGGTGAAGAACTCTCTCAGAGTCGCTTCGATCTCGGAGAAGCTTCTCTTCGACGGCAGCCTTTCAGCAATCTATCAGTTGCTCGATATACACGTTCTCTTGTCTATCAAGTGTAACAAGAGATTCAGACTGGGGCAAACATTCGGTGGTTGACTCAGAGAGTGCCATTGCAGTTGCCAGATCCGAGTTTTATGATTATGACGGATGCCAGTCAAACAGGTTGGGGTACAATATTGATCCCAACGGATTCGAAGTGCCAGGGTCTTTGGGTTCCGCAGTTTCTAGGCAAGCACTTAACTTCCAGGAAATGATGTTATTTTGGCTTGCACTATGTCATTGGATGAACATTATTCAGAAACGCAGGTCCAAATCCTGTCCGATAATACGACAGTAGTTGCGTATCTCCAGAACCAGGGAGGCACTCATTCGATTCCGTTATTCAATTTAACAGAAAGAATCCTTCTGTTTGTTATAGTACACCAAGTTCTGCTTCAGTCCGTCATATTCCGGGTCGTCTGATTGTATTAGCAGACTCCCTTTCACGTAAGGGTCGCTTGTTGCCGTCAGAATG
Source organism: Pictodentalium vernedei (assembly GCA_031216915.1). Classification (NCBI taxonomy): domain Eukaryota; kingdom Metazoa; phylum Mollusca; class Scaphopoda; order Dentaliida; family Dentaliidae; genus Pictodentalium; species Pictodentalium vernedei. Next base: position 175,759,775 of record CM062294.1, read on the forward strand.
GACTCTCAACAAACAAGTATTCAATCAGATTTGCTATCAATGGGAGCGCCCAATGATAATTTATTTGCGACACAACTCACTATTCAATTGCAGACGTATGTGTTTGCATGTCCGGATCCCTGAGCTTATGTTGTTAATGCTCTATTGATCTAATAGGACGGAATGATAGGATATGTGTATCCTCCAGCGCTATTGATTCAGCAAGTATTGCTAAGATAAACATCCACAATACAATTCTGTTGATAGCATCTCTGTCTTCACAGAGACCGTGGGTAAATTTACTCAGGTGTCTACTGTGGGACTTACCGCGAAAACTTCCTCCATGAGAGGATCTTCTTTCGCTGGGGAAATCGTGTCAACTTCATCACAACCCACATGGTCTCAACCTTCACGTATTCCGTTGTGAGGTCCTTCTTGCATGGCAAGCATTGTACAGGACGAGCTATGGACGCGATTTCTTACTGTAGGAGAACCTCTTCTTCGCTATACTATGCGGCTAAAGTGGAGGCTCTTCCGTCGTTGGTGTAGGGATCATTATGTTGATATTTTTGATCCCTCCATACTAGACATTGCAACTTTCTAGTATACTTGTTTGACAAGATCAACTGCAGCCTGTTACTATTAAGGTTATAGGTCCATGTTATCTCATACCTATGCAGTCTATGATAGTTTACAATTGAGTCTTATGTTTCTTTATCTAAGTCAGTTAGAAACTTTTCGATAAATTGACCTAGAATCCTTAGATTAAATTCCTATATGGAATTTAGCTTTGGTTCTTATTTAGCTAAGTAATCATTTGAGCCTCTGGAAACAGTAGTTTTCAAATTCTGACCTTTTTAGACAGTAATTCTGTTAGTCTTCTCTTACTGAGGAGTCAGTGAGCTTCATGCACTATCGGTGGACGATTCTCACTTTTGTAGTATCGGAAACACTACTTCCTTTACTACTTAGGTTGGATTTTTGGTTAAGACTCAGGCTCCTAATAGTATCTGGAACCTATTGTTATTAAGGTCCTTCCGTCTTCGTACGGGCATAGGCCTTTACTCTGTCCGGTTAGAGTTTACGTATTTATAAACAGATATCAGTTTATTAGTACGGACGTAAGCTTCTTCTGTCTTTGATGCCTAATAGAAGGACATTACGTTCCATTCTATTGCTAATGGATTCAATTAACTATCGGTACTGCTTATGGTATATCATTGATTTAGCAGTTTGTGCTTGAGCTTTCGGCTCATGAAGTAAGAGCTCTTTATACATCTTGGGCTTACATTAATAGTGTCGCTATTATAGATTTTATGAAGGCTGCTCATTGGGCTCAGCCATCCACATTCATGAATTTTTATCTCAGAAATATTGAGTCTATTTCTGGAGGCCTCCATTGTTAGGTCTATTATCTACTGCTCAGAATGTCATTCACTTAACAGTTGCTACTATAGCTAGGTAGGCTTTCTGTTCCGGCAGTGACTCTGTCCTGCTGCCCTCTTCGCTCTGGGCTATTTGACCCAGGGCAAGGAGAAGGGGGGGGGGGGGGGGTGTTCCCTTGGGTCACCTGTTTTATTATGAAAACAAGGGGATACCTCCTCCGGAGTTAGTAATTCTGAGCTGTTACTGGGATGGTTTTTAAGTGATAAGTTTATGTTTTTAAAATTCATTCAGGTCATAGTTTTTAAAGTATAGCTTTTGAATATATCACGTGTCAAACGGGCGTTATTATACAATCCTCAGACATTTTTAAGGAGTATAAAGAGTCTCTATTCTCTAGACTAACTTTATTTATTGGCTTACTTTAAAAATTATTAGTATAAGGATTATACTGGATATTGATAGAGTACATGGATGTTATGATGCTCAATTTTGGAAGGTGTTGTGTCTTTCTAATTTATCATAAATAAGAAAGTTACATGTAAGGCCTAATACTCCTTTTCCCCTCAAGGGGATGACTCTATTTTATATAATTGAGCTTATTTGAACTTGCTCTATGTCCTAGGCCCTCCAGCCTTTTTACTATTCAGCTAAGTCTGGGTCATTGGTACAGTATATAAATGTTGAAAAATTTATAGTAATTTATATATTTTTTATACTTACCAATGACCCAGACGGGGATGGCCCTCCCAGGAGTTGGGAACTCATACCTCCCCGCTGAGTACATAGCGCTTACCAGGCACTGATTGTAAGAATGCTTAATGGCGCCAATTTCGGGACGTCCTTGACACTGTGCATGCGCAGTAGAGACGAAGTATGGAGGGCCATTCAGGACATGTTTTCTTTGGTTTTAGATGCAAATTTTGGGGATTGGGGGGCAAAATTTGTGTTTGGCCCTATATTTTTAAGAGTTAGCACCAGCTATGTCTGGGTCATTGGTAAGTATAAAAAATATATAAATTACTATAAATTTTTTAACTTTCTAGTATACTTGTTTGACGAGATCAACTGCAGCCTGTTACTATTAAAGGTTATAGGTCTATGTTATCTGATACCTATGCACTCCATGATAGTTTACAATTGAGTCTAATGTCTCTTTATCTAAGTTAGTTAGAAACTTTTCGATAAATAGACCTAGAATCCTTAGATTAATTCCAATACGGAATTTAGCTTGGGTTCTTATTAAGCTAAGTAACCATTTGAGCCTCTTGAGAAAGTAGTTTTCAAATTCTGGCCTTTTAAGACAGTAATTGTCTTAGTCTTCTCTTCTACTGAAGAGTCAGTGAGCTTCATGCACTATCAGTGGACGATTCTCACTTTCGTAGTATCGGAAACACTATTACCTTTACTACTAATGTTGGATTTTTGGTTAACAATCAGGCTCCTAATAAATATCCGGAATCTATTGTTATTAAGGTCCTTCCGTCTTCGTACAGGCATAGGCCTTTACTCTGTCCGGTTAGAGCTTACGTATTTATAAACAGATCTCAGTTTATCAGTAAGGACGTAAAGCTTCTTCTGTCTTTGATGCCTAATAGAAGGACATTACGGTCCATTCTATTGCTAAATGGATTCAATTAACTATTGGTACTGCTTATGATAATCTATCATTAATTCAGCAGTTTGTGCTTAAGATTTCGGCTCATGAAGTAAGAGATCTTTCTACATCTTGAGCTTACATAAATAGTGTCGCTATTATAGATTTAATGAAGGCTGCATTTTGGTCTCAGCCATCCACATTCATGAATTTTTATCTCAGAAATATTGAGTCGATTTCTGGAGGCCTGCATTGTTTAGGTCCATTATCTGCTGCTCAGAATGTCGTTCACTTAACAATTGCAACTATAGCTATGTAGGCTTTCTGTTCCGGCAGTGGCTCTGTCCTGCTGCCCTCTTCGCTCTGGGCTATTTGACCAAGGGCAAGGGGAAGGGGGGGGGGGGGGAGGGTGTTCCCTTGGGTCACCTGTTTTATTATGAAAACAAGGGGATACCTCCTCCGGAGTCAGTATTTCTGAGCTGTTACTGGGATGGTTTTAAGTGAAAACTTTATGTTTTAAAAATTCATTCATGTCATAGTTTTTAAAGTATAGCATTTGAATATATCACGTGTCAACGGGCGTTATTATACAATCCTCGGACACTTTTAAAAGAGTATAAAGAGTCTCAATTCTCTAGACTAACTTTATTTATTAGCTTACTTTAAAAATTATTAGTATAAGGATTATACTGGATGTTAATAGAGAACTTGGATGTTATGATGCTCAATTATGGAAGGTGTTGTGTCTTTCTAATTTATCATAAATAAGAAAGATACATGTAAGGCCTAATACTCCTTTTCCCCTCGAGGGGATGACTATTTTATATAGTTGAGCTTTTTGGATTTTCCTCTATGTCCTAGGCCCTCCAGCCTTTTTACTATTCAGCTATGTCTGGGTCATTGGTACAGTATAAAAATGTTAAAAAATTTATAGTAATTTATATATTTTTTATACTTACCAATGACCCAGACGGGGATGGCCCTCCCAGGAGTTGGGAACTCATACCTCCCCGCTGAGTACATAGCGCTTACCAGGCACTGATTGTAAGAATGCTTAATGGCGCCAATTTCGGGACGTCCTTGACACTGTGCATGCGCAGTAGAGACGAAGTATGGAGGGCCATTCAGGACATGTTTTCTTTGGTTTTAGATGCAAATTTTGGGGATTGGGGGGCAAAATTTGTGTTTGGCCCTAGATTTTTAAGAGTTAGCACCAGCTATGTCTAGGTCATTGGTAAGTATAAAAAATATATAAATTGCTATAAATTTTTTAACTTTTTCGTCAAACTTTTCTCGGCTTCTTTGCAAGTGATTGATTTTATATTTCATCTTGAGCCTGATAATGATCAGTTGTATCGTGTATGCAATTTTCAGATCTGCCGTGCAGCCACTTCCTGTTTGCCGATTCAATTGCATGCAGCGACGCAGGTCCAGACCCGGTATTGGTCTTGGCTTGTTTAAGCTTTTTTCTCTATTTTATGTTACCACCCCTCCCTCCAACATGGTTCAAGCTAAGCCCTTCATATATGGTACATGGATAAAGGGTTGTGAGGGGATTATGCATGCTCAATTTTTTTTGAAAATCCAAGATGCTTATATACTCTAGTGTCTTCTGTGACAAAAACACCTTATGTCACAAAAGCGCCGTAGGGGACTAATGCCACCTCGGTTATAACCAATGTAAACTTAAAAAAATAAATACTAAATGGTTAATGTCTGAAATTTTACCCAAGTTAATAAAAATTGATAAATTTGTCCCTTGAGTGCAAAAAGGCTTTGCTATGCTTTAGCATTGCAAAGCCTTCTTGCCCTCAAAGGTCGAAATACACCACCACCCATGCTATTCTGTAGATTATGAGATCCAAAACATAAAACAAACCAAGAATATGAACTTTTGGCCCCGACAAGTCTAGTCTACACTGGCAGTCTACACAGTGTTACCTATGTGATGATGTGCCTGTTATTGCAAGCCTGAATGAACAGCACAGCAGGCAGTTCTCTCTCACTCTCTCTCAGTACAATAGAAAAGCAGACAACCACTTCTCTTATTAATCTATGCATAAAACAGCATCTGATATAAACCTCTGTATCATAAGAAAAACTTGATAACTGAAGAATATGTATGATTGTTTTTACTATATAATATGTACCGAATGATGTACCAATGTCTGTGAATAAAAATCTATATAGAAAAAAAAGAAAAAAGAATATGAACTTTTGATTGCAAAGAAATAATTACAAAAATAAAATAAAAACCGCACACCCACATGCAACAAAAATGGCCTGAGAAACAAGATTTACTTTGTGCGGCCTTCCCTGCTTTTGTGTGATTGATAAGTTGGAGAGTGACAGTTACTGGTTTTGAATACAAAGGAGCAACAGACAAAAACTAGCCACAACTATCTATAAAATTGCCATTCAGATTTTTGGGGATTTTTAGCTCACCTGACTTTCAGTCAGGAGAGCTATAGTGATCACTCACCGTCCGTCGTCCTGCGTCCGTCGTCTGTCGTCCGTGAACATGGTGTTTGCGTCTTCTCCTCCCAAACCGCTGAACCAATTTAATTGATATTTGAGATAATAGTTTGTTATGACATCGCAATTTGATTTTGTTCAAATCAAGTTGCCCCGCCCGTGGGTAGGGCCACACCCAAAAAGTGTGCTGAAATCTTAAAAAATCTTCTTCTCATGAACCAGCAGTAGCAGAGACTTGATATTTGGTGTGCAGCTTCCTTTTGAGGTGTAGACTCAGATTTGTTCAAGAGAAGTTTGTGGGGCTATACTTGGCGTCGTTATGGGAGGGGCAAAATTTTTTGCCCCGCCCAAAATTTCTATTTTCCAAACCGAGAGGCTGATTTGAACCAAATTTTATGTGAGGGCTTATTGGGTCATAAGTAACTAATTTATGCTGATTTTTTTTTTCCCGTAGCCCCATGGGAACCGCAGGAGCTAAAAATAGAAAAAAATTAAAACGCCCATATCTCCAAAACTGCACGGCACCGAGAATTTTTATTTGGTGTGAAGCTTCCTTAGGACCAACAGAAAGAATTGGTAAAAAAAAATTGCTATCGGGTTTATCATAGGGTACAGTTTCGGGACATTGAAAAAGTGTGGAGTCAGCACTTTTTAACACTGTAGGCAATGGGAAAAACATTAAAAAATCTTCTTCTCCAGATCCAGCAGGCAGAATCTTTTGATATTTGGTATGCAACATTGGAGGGTGGATCTGATTCAGGTTTGTTCAAACCGGCCCCCTGGGTTCATATTTGGGCTCAGTATAGGAGCCCGATTTCGAACTTACTGCATTTCAGGCAAATTTCTTAAAAAATCTTCTTCTCCAGATCCAGCAGGCAGAATCTTTTGATATTTGGTATGCAACATTGTGGGGTGGATCTGATTCAAGTTTGTTCAAATCGGCCCGCTGGGTTTATATTTGGGCTCAGTATAGGAGCCCAAATTTGAACTTACTGCATTTCAGGCAAATTTCTTAAAAAATCATCTTCTCCAGATCCAGCAGGCAGAATCTTTTGATATTTGGTATGCAACATTGTGGGGTGGATCTGATTCAAGTTTGTTCAAATCGGCCCGCTGGGTTTATATTTGGGCTCAGTATAGGAGCCCAAATTTGAACTTACTGCATTTCAGGCAAATTTCTTTGAAAATCTTCTTTTCCAGATCCAGCAGGCAGAATCTTTTAATATTTGGTATGCAACATTTTGGGGTGGATCTGATTCAAGTTTGTTCAAATCGGCCCCTTGGGTTTATATTTGGGCTCTGTATAGGAGCCCAAATTTGAACTTAGTGCATTTCAGGCAAATTGCTTTGAAAATCTTCTTCTCAAGATCCAGTAGGCAGAATCTTTTGATATTGGGTATGCAACATTGTGGGGTGGATCTGATTCAAGTTTGTTCAAATTGGCCGCTTGGGTTTATATTTGGGATCAGTATAGGAGCCAAAATTTGAACTTAGTGCATTTCAGGCAAATTTCTTAAAAAATCTTCTTCTCCAGATCCAGCAGACAGAATCTTTTGATATTTGGTATGCAACATTGTGGGGTGGATCTGATTCTATTTTGTTCAAATCGGCTCCCTAGATTCATATTTGGGCTCACTATAGAAGCTCGAATTTGAACTTAGTGCATTTCAGGTAAATTTCTTCAAAAATCTTCTTCTCCAGATCCTGCAGGCAGAATCTTTTGATATTTGGTATGCAACATTGTGGGGTGGATCTGATTCCAGTTTGTTCAAATCGGCCACCTGGATTCATATTTGGGCTCACTTTAGAAGCCCAAATTCGAACTTAGTGCATTTCAGGCAAATTTCTTTGAAAATCTTCTTCTCAAGATCCAGCAGGCAGAATCTTGTGATATTTGGTATGCAACATCCTTAGGGGGGTGAGATTCAAGTTTGTTCAAGCCATGTCCCTAGGTCCATATTTGGGCTCAATGTGGGAGCTTGAATTGTAACTTTGTTCAAAATGAGGAATTTTCTTAAAAAATCTTCTTCTTCAGATCCAGCAGTCGGAATGGTTTGATATGTGGTGAGTAGCATCCTTGGGGGGGGGGGGGGGGGGGGGGGAGGGGGGATTCAAGTGTGTTAAAGCCAAGTCCATGGGTCCATATTTGGGCTCCCTGTGGGAGCCCAAATTATAACTTAGTCAATATGAGGAATTTTTCTTTAAAAATCTTCTTCTTCAGATTCAGCAGTTGGAATGTTTTGATATTTGGCATGGAGCAACCTTAGGGGGCTGAGATTCAAGTTTGTTCAAGCCAAGTCCCTTGGTTCATATTTAGGCTCACTATGGGAGCCTGAATGACAACTTAGTTCAAAATGAGGAATTTTATTTAAAAATCTTCAGATCCAGCAGATGAATGCTTTTGATATTTTTTATGCAGCATCCTTAGGGGGGTAAGATTCAAGTTTGTTCAAGCCATGTCCCTAGGTCCATATTTGGGCTGATTGTGGGAGCTCGAATTGTAACTTGGTTCAAAATGAGGAATTTTCTTTAAAAATCTTCTTCTTCAGATCCAGCAGTCGGAATGTTTTGATATTTGGTGTGCAGAATCCTTAGGGGTGTGAGATTCAGGTTTGTTAAAGCCAAGTCCCTGGGTTCATATATGGGCTTCCTGTGGGAGCCCGAATTATGACTTAGTTCAGTATGAGGAATATTCTTTAAAAATCTTTTTTTAGATCCACTGGTCAGAATATTTGGATATTTGGTTTCAGCTTTTCTGAGGAGGAGCAGATGCAACTTGTGGAAATCAATTCTCTGGGTTGATATTTAGGCTACCATGTCAGGTGAGCGCCCTCAGGCCTCCTGGGGCCTCTTGTTTATTTTCTGTCCAAAAAAAACTAAAGCTTATGATACCTCATTGGGAACACGGTGGCTCAGTAGGTAGAGGTGCAGGCTGCAAGCCGAGAGGTCCTCAGTTCGAATCCCACCTGCGGCAACCGCGTTGTGTCCTTGGGCAAGACACTTCATCTCCATTGCCCGCACGGGGGCACGATGACGCCGTTTACTAAGGCGTACTGCACGTCGATGGTACGCATGTCTTCAACCAGTCTAACCCTGCCTGTACTGCAGTGCAGAGTTACGATGTTGGGGAGCTGGCAGCTGCTCGTCGTTGCTCGGTGGTTCTCTCCGGGTACTCCGGCTTCCTCCACCCGTAAAACTGTCACGGTCATGATTAGCCATTGTGCATAAATATATGACCTTAAAACATCAATAAATAAATGATACCTCATTGGAATAAGCAAGTTGAGCTCATTCCATTGAAGGGTCTTAAGCTATGTTTTTGAAGCAGAAAATGAATATATATACTTATTCAAGGCATTTTTAGGTTAATTTGACAAAGTCAAGATAAGCTATTGCCATCACGCGTGCAGATGTCTGTCAGTCTTTTCACATTTTCCTTTAGCACAGGCTACACCCCTAAGTTCTTGTCCAATCATCACAAAATTTCATATGCAGGTTTGAGATGATATCTAATATCTAAATGAGAATGTCCCCCTTTGATCGTGATTGGTCAACCGTGATGGCTGCCCGAGCCCAAAACCCGAAACCTTTAGCACAGTCTACAGGTTGGATTTATGAAGTGATTTCTTTGTAACTTGGTAGGTTGACTCTGTATAATGTCTAGATGAGAACGTCCCCTTTTGGTCATGATCTGTGAACTGTGACGGCTGCCCAAGCTCGAAACCCTACAACTTTTAGCACAGTCTACAGATCGTATTTAATATAGAGGGATTTCATTGTAACTTGGTAGAATGTCATTGCATGATGTTTAGATGAGAACTTCCCCATTTGGTCGCAATCTGTCAACCGTGATGGCGGCCCAAGTCCAAATCCCAAAAACCTTTAGCACAGTCTACAGGTCGTATTTATGGAGTGATTTCATTGTAACTTGGTTGGAAGACTTCATGTAATGTCTAGATGAGAATGTCCCCTTTTGGTCACGGTCAACTGTGACTGCTACAGGGGCCTGAAGCCCAAAAACATTTAGCACAGTTTACAGGTTGTATTTGTGAAGGAATTTCATTGTAACTTGGTAGGATGACTCCAGATAATGTCTAGATGAGAACGTCTCCTTTCAGTCATAATCGTTCAACCGTGATGGCTGCCCAAGCCCAAAACCTGTAGCACAGACTACAGGTCGTATTTATGAAGGGATTTCCTTGTAACTTGGTAAGATGACTCAGTATAATGTCTGGATGAGGACGTCCCCTTTTGGTTGTGACCGGTCAGCCATGATGGCTACACAGGCCCGAAATCCTTTAGCACAGTCTACAGGCTGTATTTATGAAGGGATTTCATTGTAGCTTGATAGGATGACTCATCTTGGAATAATTTCACTGTAACTTGGGAACTTTGGTTGACATACATTAACTGTGAGGGACACATTAACCCACCCTGCAAGACTTTAGTTTAAACAATATTTATTTCCAATAGTATCAGGTAGTAATTTACAATAGTATGTGGATCATTGGACTTTAGTGCAGTCTACACCTCAAATTATTTTTTATTGAAAACACAGCATACCGGGAACAGAAATTAACATATTCTCAATTATCACAATTCTTGTCGTATTTCATAATCCTTTCATAACATTGAACATTATCCTTTTCATCAAAGACAACACACAGTCAAGTTAAACTACAGAGTTATTGACACTTTCATTTATCAAGTCTCATCTGCTTTTTGGATTAGGTGAAGAGTTCGTGTATTGCCCATATTCGAGCTTCCAGATTGCAGTACACATATATTTGATGCTGGGCCCAGATATTGTCTTCGATAGATATAACTGTTTTTGTCAAAGGCCTATGGTCGGGCATGAAAATGAGGATCACTCAGGAAACCAGAACCATTCCATTATTTTTCCTCAGCCTTATCAAGTGTCTAGTTATTACAGGCATGCAGATTTCACGGAAAAGATCCTTCCGTTTCCGTGGAGGTTCCCTCAGGGCAAAATCACGGAAACGAAAAACAGGTTCCCACAAATTTTTTAACATTATGTTTTTCATCAAGGGGCATTTAAAACACACTAAACATTTCTGCCAAAATTTGTATTACTTATCATTAATGAAACAGGGATCATAACAGTAACAACATTGTGTGCGTTTTGACAATCCCAGTGAGGGCACCCAGATTGTTGCATGCATGTTTCCTACAGTTTCTGATTCTTATTTATTAAAATAGAATGTACCCAATTTTAGTGTGTTTGACAATAAAACCACATGAAGCCAAACACACGAAATTGTAACAATAATACTATAATCTCCTTTCAATTTTCATTATTTTTAACTTGCCCGACTTTCAGTCAGTGGAGCAATAGTGATCACTCACCGTCTGTCATCCGTGAACATGGTGTTTGCGTCTTCTCCTCCAAAACTGCTGAACTGATTTCGTTGAAATTGAGATAATAGTTTGTTATGACATCTCATTTTGATTTTGTTCAAATCAAGTTGCCTTGCCCCTCAGTAAGGCCATGCCCAAATAGTGTACTTAAATCTTAAAAAAATCTTCTCATGAGCCAGAAGTGGCAGAGACTTGATATTTGATGTGCAGCTTCCTTTTGAGGTGTAGACTCAGATTTGTTCAAGAGAAGTTCGAGGAGCTATATTTGCCTTCATAATGGGAGGGGCAAGAATTTTAGCCCTGCCCCAAATTTCTATTTTCCAAACCGAGCTGATTTGAACCAAATTTGATATGAGGGCTTATTGAGTGATAAGTACTTAATTGATGCCCAAAAAACCATGGGAACTGCAGGAGCTAAAAATAGAAAAAAATTTAAAAGCCCATATCTCCAAAACTACACGGCACTGAGAATTCTTATTTGGTGTGAAGTGTCCTTACGACCAACAGAATGGAATGGTCCAAAAAAATTTCTATCAGTTTTATCATAGGGTACTTTTTCAGGACTTTGAAAAAGTGCTGAGTCAGTATTTTTTAACACGGTGGGTAATGGGAAAAACATTTGGAAAACATTTAAGACTACTCTTCTTCCAAACCACTGCTCCAAAAGCTTTCACATTTCTCATATAACATCTTTGGAAGATTGTTTCACATGTTTATTGAAATCAAATCCCTGGGTCCATATTTGAGCTCTTCTCTATGGGAGCCCTAATGTTTAAATTAGTGCAGTATGAGGAATATTCTTTTAAAAATCTTCTTCTTCAGATCTACTAATCAGAATCTTTTGATATTTGGTATGCAGCATCCTTAGGGGGGTGCGATTCAAGTTTGTTCAAGCCAAGTCCTTGGGTTCATTTTTGAGCTCACTGTGGGAGCCAGAATTATGACTTATTTCGAAATGAGGAATTTTCTTTAAAAATCTTCTTCAGATCCAGCAGTCAGAATGTTTTGATATTTGGTATGCAGCATCATGTTTGTTCAAGCCAAGTCCCTGGGTTCATATTTGGGCTCACTGTGGTAGCCCAAATTATAATTTAGTTCAATATGAGGAATTTTTCTTTAAAAATCTTCTTCAGATCCAGCAGTCAGAATGTTTTCATATGGTATGCAGCATCCTTAGAGAGGTGAGATTCAAGTTTGTTCAAGCCAAGTTTCTGGGTTCATATTAGGGCTCACTGTGGGAGACCGAATTATAACTTAGTTCAAAATGAGGAATTTTCTTTAAAAATCTTCATCAGATCCAGCAGTCGGAAGGTTTTGGAATTTGGTATACAGCATCCTTGGGGGGTGAGATTCAAGTTTGTCCAAGCCAAGTCTCTGGGTTCATATTTGGGCTCCCTGTGGGAGCCCGAATTATAACTTAGTTCAATATGAGGAATATTCTTCAAAAACCTTCTTCTTCACATCCACCAGTTAGAATCTTTTGATATTTGGTATACAGTATCCTAAGGTTTGTTAAAGCTAAGTCCCTGGGTTCATATTGTGGGAGCCTGAATTGTACCAAAAATTTTAATTTCCGAACTGAGAGGCCGATTTGAAACAAATTTGATATGAGGGCTTATTGGGTCATAAGTACCTAATTTATGCCAAAAAAATTTTTCCTGTCGCTCCATGGGAACCGCAGGAAATAAAAATAGAAAAAAATTAAAACGCCCATATCTTCAAAACTACACGGCACTGAGAATTTTTATTTTGTGTGAAGCTTCCTGAGGAACAGCATAAAGGAATGGTCCCAAAAAAATTGCCATTGGTTTTTTCACAGGGTACTTTTCCAGAACTTTGAAAAAGTGCCGAGTCATCATTTTTTAACACCGTCGGTAACATTACTGTGGGTAATGGGAAACACATTTAAGACTCTTCTTCTCCCAAACCACTACTCCAAAAGCTTTCAAATTTCACATATAACATCTTTGGAAGATTGTTTCACATGTGTATTGAAATAAAATACCTGGGTCAATATTTGGGCTCTCTATGGGAGCCCAAATGTTTAAATTAGTGCAATATGAGGAATATTCTTTAAAAATCTTCTTCTTCAGAATCAACAGTCAGAATGTTTTGATATTTGTTATGCAGCATCCTCCCTGTATGAGCCCAAATTATAACTAGTTCAATATGAGGAATATTCTTTAAAAATCTGGGTTTTTTAGCTCACCAAAGGGAGCTCAACTTATCACTTGCCACCGTCGTCGTAAACATTTTTCAAACGGCTTCTCCTCTGAAACCACTGGGCAGAATCTTTTGATACTTGGTATGCAGCATCTTGGTGTGGGTCTGATTCAAGTTTGTTCAAATCGAGTCCCTCAACCAATTTTGGGGCTCACTATGGGGGCGTGAATTTTACTTAGTGCAGTTTAAGAAAAATTCTTTAAAAATCTTCTTCTCCAGAACCAATGGACAGAATCTTGGTATGGGTCTGATTCGCTCTCCATCCGTCATCCATCGTCCGTCAACACCATGTTTTGGTCTTCTCCTCCAAAGCCACTGGGCCAATTCAAGTGAAAGTTTGTGTGAGTGATGGTCCCAAAGGGGCATTTAATTTTTGTTCAACTCAACATGCCCAGCCCCATATGGAGGGAGTGGGGGAAAATGCTCCAAAATATTTTAAAAATCTTCTCAAGAACCAGTGTGTACAATGACTTGATATTTGCTATGGAGCTTCCATATGAGGTGTAGAATCAAGTTTGTTCAAACGAAGTTCGTGAAGTAATATTTTTATACTGTACCAATGACCCAGACTTAGCTGGTGCTAACTCTAAAAAATCCAGGGCCAAACACAAATTTTGCCCCCCAATCCCCAAAATTTGCATCTAAAACCAAAAGAAATCATGTCCTATAGGACCTTGCCTTTGGAGTAGTTTATCTCACTATAAGATACATTTTTATTATCCGTAAGTGTTGCATTAATTATTTAATATAAATTTAAAATTTTTGACCACACTTAGCCATCGGATCCATTGGGGCTCAACGTTACTTTTCAGAAACTTGGGCTTCGCTGAAAAAATATTTTTCAAAAATTATTTTGATTTGCAATTGTTTTTTCATTATTAATGGATCATGTTATTATGTATCTTTGTGTCAGGGGTTTGTGCGAGTAACTAGGACTTGTTGTTGACTTTTCACAATGAAAGGATATTGTTCAAATTGTAATAGGAAGAAATCTTCCTCTGACTTTCATGATCATTGCATTAATTGTAGTTGGTGTTCTCGCACTAATCCCTGTTCTATATGTCAATATTGGGATGACAAACATTGGAAACGTGTGTCACGATATGTTGTTAGTGGAGAAAGGGCTATGCCGGCTCTTTCTCTGCAGGGTCACTCTACTCTCTCAGTTTCTATTTCAGAGGAACAAGAACAGGGTGATGTTTCCATGTTATCTTCCGCAAGTGCGTTTCCGTCGTCACAAATGAATACAGAGCTAGCGGCAAAAGTGCTCATGGAGATTAAACAAATGTCGTCTGCTAGCTCGCCCGGTGTAGCGCCCATTCACCGAATGGTTCGGCAGCCGGGTTCGTCCGATGCGGTCCAGGAGGAAATGTTGGGTGATGCGAGCACTATAAACATTCAATGTGCACACCCAGTGACAGCGGATAGTAGGCGAGATCGGAGGAAGCCTTTGAGTCCGGTTCCTAGCTCGTCCAGGTCCAGCCGGGCCGCGAGCGAGAGAGGCCCCTCTCTCGTACAACAACATCTGGGACCAGATGTTGTGGTACAAAATGTGTCGCAAGCGGAGCACACGTCCGTCGCTCGGGACGCTCCGTTGTATAGGCAGTCCGCGGAGACTGCTCAGGCTTCTTCCTCTCGTCAGCGCACACGACCGCACCTTGGCTACGTGACCGCCGATATTTTACCAGCTTCGCCGATCAGGGATTCTTCGGCGACCAGGTCACACCATCCGGTAGCCAGGGACACGAGGCCGATGGACTCCGGACGTATGCATAGGAAGAGTATGCGGGAGTCATCAGATGCGGAGCTGCCCTCGGCGAAGCAGCGAAAGACTGCGCCTCCGCAGGCCTCGATGTCGGACGTACTTGTGCAGATAGCACAACTTATCGCAGCATCCCAGCAACCGACAGAAAAGGTGTCGGATCGGGAATTATCCGACGGCGCTGGGTCGGTACGCTCCGCCGAAGCATCGGGGTCGGATGACCGGGAGCATCATGAGGTCCGACCGGATGGTGAAAGGGATACGGATGATTTGGAGCTATCCCTTTCGGAACAACATAAAGCTGCCGTGGACTTCATCCGGCACTTTCTCCCTCAAGTTGTTCCGTCGGGCCAGACTGCTGCGGTTCCGGACAAGAGAATTATAGCGTCATTGGACTCTGATTTCTTTGAGCGGTTCAGGGACATCGCTCCCGAGTTTCCGTCTTAATCCAATAATGTTGCAAGAACATTTGAATTATTGAACGATGCTATGTTCAAACTTGCTTCCAAAACGGGAAAAGCAGGTTTCTTGTCCGCCTATACTCTCAACCTGCCTTTCATTAATGCAAGGAATAAATTTGACATGGCAGGACAGGGTATCCCGAGAGTTCCTCTGCGTATGGACGATGAGGCGGAAGACTTGGAATTATCATTGTCGGCGTCGGCGTCTATTCCAACCGCGGTGTTGGAAACAACTATTTCGTCTAACAGAGCCAGTTTAGATGCCTTATCTTACGCAGATCACCTTACTAAGGCGTTATCACTGCGCCTTCAAGGGAAAGAATTTCAGGATATACAATCCTCTTTAAGACTTCTTTCAAGGGCAGTAGCTTATTCCACGTGTAACTCCGCCCTTTCAGTGGCAAACCTGGAGTTGGTTAGACGTGACGCAGCCCTAGCTACATCCACACTCGTGGATACTAAGGTGAAGAACTCTCTCAGAGTCACTTCGGTCTCCGGAGAACTTCTCTTTGACGGCAAGCTTTCTGCAATTTACGATAAAATTACAAAGAAAGCTTCGGATTCTCTGCTGTTCAAATCTGCTTCTAAGAAGTCGGACAAGGCAGATAAGAGTAAGACAGGCACTTCTGGGTCTAATGCGCCCAAGAGAGGTTCCTATAGAGGTTCCGGTGCGTCCTCTTGGTCTTATTCAAGAGACCGTCAAGGTAGCGACTCACGTTCGGGACGTCCTTCGGGCCGGGACAACCGGTTGGACGCCCCGAGGTCGACGGGACGAGGTGCGGGTCGTGGAGGACGTGGTTTCTCCTACCGCAGGCCTCGCAGGTCCAGGAGGTGATGGCTTCAACCTCTATCGCGTACCAGTTGGCGGAAGGTTGTCGGGTTTTTCACAAGAGTGGGCGTCGATTACGGACGACCCTTGGGTGAGAGGGGTGATTTCGGAAGGTCTAAAGATATCCTTCAAACGAAAGCCTCCATTAACTCGAAGTCCAAAATGGACTCAACTTCCATCAAATCCACAGAAGAGAGACGCTCTATTATCAGAGGTGCAGTCTCTTTTAATGAAGAACGCGGTAGAGGTTGTAGAAAACCAGGAGACTCCGGGATTCTACAGCCATCTGTTTCTGGTTCCGAAACCAGACGGCTCGTTCCGTCCAGTCATAGATTTGAGCTGGATAAACAAGCTGATCGTCGCTCCGAAGTTTTATATGGAGACGATTCGATCGGTCAGAGCGAGTATTTGGGTGAACGATTATGCAACGAGCATAGATCTCAAAGATGCGTACTTTCACGTCATGGTACATCCGACATTCCGAAAGTATCTACGCTTCGCAGTCCTAGGAGTGGTGTATCAATTCCGGGCGATGTGCTTCGGATTGAATCTAGCACCCTGGGCTTTCACTCGGGTAATGAACTCGGTAATGATGTATTTCCGAGCTCATTCGTCTGCGGTAACGTTGGCTTACCTGGACGACATTCTTCAGAGGTACGGCAACGAGTTAACGCTTCAGAACGATGTGCAGAATCTACTTCTATTGCTCCGACGTCTCGGTTTTATAGTAAACGAGGAGAAGTCGGATCTGGTGCCATCCAAGTCATTCACACATCTGGGAATGAGCTTCGAGACACACAACAATCTCGTTCGTCTGCCGTTAACCAGAGCGAAATTAGTCAGTTGTTACGCTCGCTATTGTCTGCACGCAGACAAAGTCACAGCGAGAGAATTTATGAGACTGATAGGTCTGTGCGGAGCCGCTGCGGATCTCATTCCGATGGGGCGGTTACGCGTCCTCTCCAAATTTTCTTGACTCAGAATTGGAGTGTGAAAATTCATTCGCTCGACATAGACGTTCTCTTGTCAGATCAAGTGAAACGAGAGATTCAGACTTGGGCAAACATTCAGTGGTTAACTCAGGGAGTTCCGCTGCAGTTGCCGGATCCGAGTTTTACCATTATGACGGATGCCAGTCAAACAGGTTGGGGTGCATCATTGATCCCAACGGATTCGAGATGCCAGGGTCTTTGGGATCCGCAATTCCTGGGCAAGCACATAAACATCAAGGAAATGATGTCAATTTGGCTTGCGTTACGTCATTGGATGGACATTATTCACAATGCTCATGTCCAAATCCTGTCTGACAATACGACAGTAATGGTGTATATACGGAATCAGGGAGGCACTCATTCAGTTCCGTTGTTCAATCTAACGGAAAGAATCCTTCTGTTTGCTCTAGAACATCAGGTTCTTCTTTCGGTCCGTCATATACCGGGTCGTGTGAATGTACTAGCAGACTCCCTTTCACGAAAGGGTCGCTTGTTGCCGTCGGAGTGGACTCTCAACAAACAAGTTTTCAATCAGATTTGCTACCAATGGGAACGGCCAATGATAGACTTATTTGCGACACATCTCAACAATCAGTTGCAGACGTATGTGTCTCCGTGTCCGGATCCAAGAGCATTTGCAGTAGACGCTCTGTCGATCCCTTGGGACGGAATGATAGGATATGCGTATCCTCCAGCGCCGTTAATTCAGCAAGTATTGCTAAAGATAAAACAATCTCATTGCAAGGTTCTGTTGGTAGCATCTCTGTCTCCACAGAGACCGTGGATAAATCTACTCAGGTGTCTGTTGTGGGACCTACCGCGAAAGCTTCCTCCACGGGAGGATCTTCTTTCGCAGGGGAAATCGCGTCAACTCCATCACAACCCGCAGGGTCCTTCTTGCATGGCAAGCACTTTACAGGACGAGCATTGGACGCGATTTCTAACTGTAGGAGGACCTCCTCTTCGCTAAACTATGCGGCTAAGTGGAAGGTTTTTCGTCGTTGGTCTAGGGATCATTCTGTTGATATTTTTGATCCCTCTATACCAGACATTGCAAACTTTCTAGTATACTTGTTTGACGAAATCAAACTGCAGCCTGTTACTATTAAGGGTTATAGGTCTATGTTATCTGATACCTATGCACTTCATGATAGTTTACAAATTGGATCTAATGTCTCTTTATCTAAGTTGGTAAGAAACTTCTCGATAAATAGACCCAGAACTCTTAGGTTAATTCCTGAATGGAATTTAGCTTGGGTTCTTCTTAAACTGAAGGAAAAGCCATTTGAACCTCTTGGGACAGTAGATTTCAAATTCTTATCTTATAAGACAGCTTTTCTCTTAGCTTTCTCTTCTGCTAGAAGAGTCAGTGAGCTTCATGCACAGTCGGTGGATGATTCTCACTTGCGTAGTGTCGGGAACACTATCACCTTCACTACTAATGTGGGTTTTTTAGCTAAGAATCAGGCTCCTAATAAATATCCGGAACCTATTGTTATTAAGGCTCTTCCGTCTTCAGACGGGCGTAGGCCTTTACTCTGTCCTGTTAGAGCGTTACGTATCTATAAACAGAGATCTCAGTTTATCAGAAAGGGACGAAAACGTTTCTTTCTGTCTCTGATGCCTAATAGAAGGGACATTTCGGTCCATTCTATTGCTAGATGGATTCAATTAACTATCCGTACTGCTTATGAGAGTTTATCGTCTTCTCAGCAGTCTTTGCTTAAGATTTCGGCTCATGAAGTAAGAGCTCTTGCTACTTCTTGGTCTTACGCTAATAGTATTGCTATTACAGATTTAATGAAGGCTGCTTATTGGTCTCAGCCATCCACATTCACGAATTTTTATCTCAGAAATATTGAGTCCATTTCTGGGGACCTGCATTGTTTAGGTCCGTTATCTGTTGCTCAGAATGTCGTCCACTAAACAGTTGCAACTATAGTTATGCAGGCTTTCTGTTCCGGCCGTGACTCCGTCCGGCTGCCCTCTTCGCTCTGGGCTATTTGACCCAGGGGAGGGGGGGGGGGGGGTGTTTCCTTAGGTCACCTGCTTTATAGTGAAAAGCAAGGGAATGCCTCCTCCGAAGTCAGTATTTCTGAGTCGTTTCCGGGATGGTTTTAAAGTGTAATATTAATGTTAAAATTCATTCATGTCATATTTTTAAAGTGTAGCTCGGTGTGAAGCATTTGTATATGTCAAGTGTCAAACGGGCGTTAATATACAATCCTCGGACACTTTTAAAGAATATAAAGAGTCTCAATTCTCTGGACTAACTTTATTTATTGGCTTACTTTAAAAATAATTAGTATAATGGGTTATACTGGATGTTAATAGAGAACATGAATGTTATTGTGCTCAATTATGAAGGGTATTGTATCTTTCTAATTTAATATAAAATAAGAAAGATACATGTAAAGCCTAATACTCCTTTTCTCCTTGAGGGGTTGCCTCTATATTATATAGTTGAGCTTATTGGATTTTCCTCTATGTCCTAGGCCCTCCAGCCTTTTTACTATTCAGCTAAGTCTGGGTCATTGGTACAGTATAAAAATGTTAAAAAATTTAGTGTAATTTATATATTTTTTATACTTACCAATGACCCAGGCGGGGATGGCCCTCCCAGGAGTTGGGAACTCTTACCTCCCCGCTGAGTACATAGCGCTGACCAGGCACTGCCAGTAAGAATGATAATTGGCGCCAATTTCGGAACGTCCTTGACACTGCGCATGCACAGTAAGGGCAAAGTATGGAGGTCCTATAGGACATGATTTCTTTTGGTTTTAGATGCAAATTTGGGGGATTGGGGGGCAAAATTTGTGTTTGGCCCTGGATTTTTTAGAGTTAGCACCAGCTAAGTCTGGGTCATTGGTAAGTCTAAAAAATATATAAATTTCTATAAATTTTTTAACATTTGGCTTTGTAATAGGGGGGTAAGATTTTTGGCCCCGCCCAAAATTTCTATTTTCTGAACCGATGGTCTGGCATGAACCAAATTTGGTTTGTGGTGTTATTGGGTCATAAGTACTTGACCCATGGTAAAAAGAAAATTCCTGCATCCCCATGGGAATTCAAATGCCCATATTTCCCAAACCACACAGACAGAGAGCTGTTATATGGTATGAAGTATCCTTAGAACCAGTAGAATTGAATGGTAAAAAAAAAATGCCATCGGTTTTGTTAGGATGTTCTGTAATGGGCATCGAAAAAATGCTGAGTCAGCAAATTTGCAAAAATTAAAAAAAATCTTTTCTCCAGAACCAATCATCAGAATCTTTTGATATTTGTTATACAGCATTCATAGGGGGGTCAGATAAAAGTTTGTTGGAATAAAGCTCATTGGTTCATATTTGGGCTCTCTACAGGAGCCCGAAGTTTTAACATAGGGTAACATGGGGAATATTCTTTAAAAATCTTCTTCTTCAGAACCACCAATCAGAATCTTTTAATGTTTGGTATACATCATTGTTATGAGGGTCAGATTCAAGATTGTTCAAACCAAGTCCCTAGGTTAACATTTGGGCTTCCTATGGAAGCCCAAATTTTATCTTTGTTCAATATGGAGGGTAATTTAAAAAAATCTTCTTCTTCAGATCCACCAGTCAGAATGCTTTGATATTTGGTATGCAACATCTCTAAGGGGGTCAGATTCAAGTTTGTTCAAATTAGATCCCTAGGTATATATTTGGGCTCACTATGGTAGCCCAAACTTTTACTTAGTGCAATATGAGGAAATTTCTTAAAAAATCTTCTTCAGATAGGGGGGTCAGATTCCAGGTTGTTCAATTTGAGTGCCTAGGTTAATATTTGGGCTCCATATGGGAACATGAAATTTAACTTAGTACAATATGAGGGAATTTCTTCAGAAATCTTCTTCTTCAGATCCACTCGTCAGAATGCTTTCACATTTGGTATACAACTTCTCTAGGGGGGGGGGGGGGGGGGGGGGGGGGGGGAGGTCAGATTCAAGTTTGTTTAAATCGGATCCATAGGTTAATATTAGCCCAAATTTGAACTTAGTGCAATTCGAAGAAATTTCTTTACAATTTCTCTTCTTCAGATCAAACAGTCAGAATGCTTTCATATTGGGTACACAACATCTCTAGGGAAGTCAGATTCAACTGTGTTCAAATCAAGAGCCTGGGTTAATATTTGGGCTCTCTATGGGAGTCGGAATTGGCCATTTTGCTGAAGAATTAAAAATTTTGTATTCAGTACCCTCTAGAGGTGTGTAACTAAGATTAATCCACATAGGTTGTATCAAGGGGCTTCATAGGGGAGCTCTACATTTTACTCTAGGATCAACTGAAGAAAAGGCATGATGCCCTGATTATTTTTGTCACTCCTGAGGTACTCAAGGATTGAAGTGTAGCCTATGGAGATGGCTTGCTTAATGTAGACTCATTCTTGGACTCTGTTTAAATTGTGTTCCGTTCAAGATGAGCCCTTCAAGCCGTGTGGGGCCTCTTGTTCCTTAGTGCAATTTAAGGAAAAATCTTCTCCAGAACCAGTGGGCAGAATCTTTTGATATTTCGTATACAGCATCTTGGTATGGGTCTGATTCAAGTTTGTTCAAATGGAGTCCCTTGATCAATTTTGGTGCTCACTGTGGGGACCTGAATTCTTACTTAGTGCAATTTAAGAAAAAAAAATTTAAAAATCTTCTTCTCTAGAACCAATGGGCAGGATCTTTTGATATTTGGTATTCAGCATCTTGGTATGGGTCTGATTGAAGTTTGTTCAAATTGAATCCCCCGTTCAATATTGGGGATCACTATGGGGGTATGAATTTTTACTTAGTGCAATTTAAGAAAAAAATCTTTAACAATCTTCTTCACCAGAACCAGTGGGCAGAATCTTTAGATATTTGGTATGCAGCATCTTAGTATGGGTTGGATTCACATTTGTTCAAATTGAGTCTTTTGATCAATATTGGGGCTCACTATGGGGGCGTGAATTTTTACTTAGTACAGTTCAAGAAAAATTCTTTAAAAATCTTCTCCAGAACCAGTGGGCAGAATCTTTTGATATTTGGTATGCAGGATGCTAGTATGGGTCTGATTCAAATTTGTTTAAATTTGGGTTGATATTTAGGCCACCATGTCAGGTGAGCACCCTCAGGCCCCCTGGGGCCTCTTGTTGCTTTTTTTGTCTAAAAAACATAGCTTATGGCTCCTTATTGGAATGAGCTCATTTCAATGAGGGGTCATAAGCTCTGTTTTTGACACAAAAAATGAAAAATGGTTATTCCAATATTTTGTTTGCAAGTGTCATCTGCTTTTCGTGTTAGGTAAAGGGTTAACAGATTTCACATGCATAGTTTTATAAGGCAGTTATTATAAATAGTTTGAGAACTATCTAACTATCTTACTTGAAGAAGTTTCCCCACCAATAAATTGCACCAGGGATTTGATTACTTTGAAATACACAATAATCAAATGTAACTTCTTTTCAGGTTTATGAAAAGATGGCAATGGGACTGAGTAAGGTATAAAAAGCATATAATATGAAATACGTCGGTGGATAAAGGGTGCTTCATTGTCATAACTGTTCCACATTAAGTTTATCATTACCTTGTGTTTAAAAACCAGATTTTTTTTTCACTTTTTGTTTTTGTTGCTCAATTTCTCCTCGGTGTATGGTTGATTCATGTGATTCCTTTTTTATGATGTTGTATTTTCTAATGTTTTCTAATGGTCTGAAGAAGTTTGAATGTTTTTTAGGAGATGTTTTGAGTTGAATTGGTACATCTGTATTGGTATTGGTTTTGAGCTTATTTAACCCTTTATCTAACTGGAAAGGCAGACAACACTTACAAACAAAATTGTTGAATAACTAATTTTTAGCTGATCTTGACAAAGTCAAGCTGAGCTAATTTCATCGTTCTCCGTCCATCGTCCGACCATCGTCTGTCAACACCATGTTTTGCTCTTCTCCAAAACCACTGGGCTAATTCAAGTGAAAGTTTTTGTGAGTGATGGTCCCGAAAGGGTATTGCAGTTTTGTTCAACTCAACATGCCCAGCCCCATTGGGAGGGAGTGGGGGATAATGCTCCATAATATTTTAATCTTCTTCTCATGAACCAGTGTGTACAATGACTTGATATTTGTTATGGAGCTTCCTTTTGAGGTGTAGAATCGAATTTGTTCAAACGAATTTCGTAAAGCAATATTTGGCTTTGTAATGGGAGGGGTAAGATTTTTTGGTCCTGCCCAAAATTTCTATATTTTTATGCAACAACTAATGGCCCAGACTAGCTGGTGCTAACTCTAAATTTAATCCAGGGCCAAACACAAATATTGCCCCCCAATCTCCAAAATTTGCATGCAAAACCGAAAATTTCATGTCCTATCAGGTCCTCCATACTTTTACGAACTGTGCATGCGCTGTATCCAGGAAGACACCGAAATTGGCGGCAACCATCATTCTTTGTTTGGCCCTTCTGTCAGTAACAACAAACTGACATCTGTGCTTTTAAATCTCAGTTTTAAAGATGCCAGACACAAATCAATGGTAGAATTGGTGGATCCAAAGACACATTTGGCTGATGGAAGGAAGCTACGATGGTTGGAAACATTCAGGGCTGTATTAAACTATAATTTTTTAGAAAAATTATTTCATGTTTCCCAATTTCGGGACATGGGCCTGATGTCATCATACTTGCTGATGATCTTTCCACTGTTTGTTCAGTGTTCCTTCCCTATCCTTCCTTGAAGCCCACCAGTTAAACTCCCAAGCTTTTTGGCTTATTTTATTGAAATTTTTTTATGAATTTCTTGGGACTTTAACATGTTATACAGAATGGTTATTAGCTCACCTTCCTGAAAGTCAGGGTGAGCTTTTCTGATCACTTCTTGTCCGTCGTCCGCCGTACGTCGTGAAGGTGGTGTTTAAGTCATTTTCTCCCAAGCCACTGGCAGCAGTTCAATGAAAATTCACATAAGTAGCGGTTATATAGGGGCATTTGGGTTTTTCTTCAAATTGGGTTTCTGCTCATATTGAGGAGGGGGGGGGGGGGTCAAAATGTATAACATTTTTAAAAATCTTCTCATGAACCAGCCATAGCAGAGACTTGATATTTGGTATGCAGCTTCCATTTGTGATGTAGACTCAAGTTTGTTCAAGAGAAGTTTGACGGGCAATATTTGCCTTTGTTCTGGGAGGGGCAAGAATTATGGGAACCGCAGGAGCTAAAAATAGAAAAAAAAATAAAACGCCCATATTTCCGAAACTACACAGCACTGAGAATTCTTATTTGGTGTGAAGCTTCCTTAGGACCAACAGAATTTTAGTGGTAAAAAAAAAATTGCTATTGGTTTCATCATGGGGTACTTTTTGGGGACTTTGAAAAAGTGCTGAGTCAGCATTTTTTAACACTGTGGGGAATGGGAAATATATTTAACACTACTTTTTAGCTCACCGAAGGGAGCTAAACTTATCACTTGCCATCCGTCTTCATCGTTGTCCATCCGGCGTCGTGAACATTTTTCAAACGACTTCTCCTCTGAAACCGCTAGGTCGATTTGCTCGAAACTTGGTATGGATGTTCATTATCATATGTCAATTCAAGTTTGTTTAAATGAAATGGACATGCTCGCTTGGGGCTCCATAGGGGGCATAACTCCGATAGCACCCTATGTATATTAGAGAAATTACTTAAAAATCTTCCGCACAGGTGGGCAGAATCATTTGGTATACAGCATTATGGGGTGGATCTGATTCAAGTTTATTCAAATCGGCCCCCTGGATTCATATTTGGGCTCACTATAGAAGCCTAAATTCAAACTTTCATTTGCATTTCAGGCAAATTTCTTAAAAAATCTTCTCCAGATCCAGCAGGCAGAATCTTTTGATATTTGGTATGCAACATTGTGGGGTGGATCTGATTAAAGTTTGTTCAAATCAGCCCATTGGATTCACATTTGGGCTCAGTATAGAAGCCCGAATTCGAACTTCGTGCATTTCAGCCAAAATTTCTTAAAAATCTTCTTCTCCAGATCCAGCAGGCAGAATCTTTTGATATTTGGTATGCAACATTGTGGGGTGGATCTGATTCAAGTTTGTTCAAATCGGCCCCCTGCATTCATATTTAGGCTCACTATAGAAGCTCGAATTCGAACTTAGTGAATTTCGGGCAAATTTCTTAAGAAATCTTCTTCTCCAGATCCAGCAGGCAGAATCTTTTGATATTTGGTATCAACATTGTGGCGTGGATGTGATTCAAGTTTGTTCAAATCGGCCCCCTGGGTTCATATTTGGGCTCAGTACAGGAGCCTAAATTTGAACTTAGTGCATTTCAGGCAAATTTCTTTAAAAATCTTCTTCTCCAGATCCAGCAGGCAGAATCTTTTGATATTGGGTGTGCAGCATGTTTAGGGGGGTGAGATTCAAGTTTGTTCAAGCCAAGTCCCTGGGTTCATATTTGGGCTCACTGTGGTAGCCCGAATTATAACTTAGTTCGAAAAGAGGAATTTTTAAAAAAAATCTTCTTCTTCAGATCCAGCAGTTGGAATGTTTTGATATTTGGTATGCAGCATCCTTAGGGGGGTGAGATTCAAGTCTGTTCAAGCCATGTCCCTAGGTCCATATTTGGGCTCACTGTGGGAGCCCGAATGATAACTTAGTTCAAAATGATGAATTTTCTTTAAAAATCTTCTTCTTCAGATCCAGCAGTCAGAATGTTTTGATATTTGGTATGCAGCATCCTTGGGGGTGAGATTCAAGTTTGTTCAAGCCATGTCCCTGGGTCCATATTTAGGCTCACTGTGGGAGCTTGAATTGTAACTTAGTTCGAAATGAGGAATTTTCTTAAAAAATCTTCTTCAGATCCAGCAGATGAATGCTTTTGATATTTGGTATGCAGCATCCTTAGGGGGGTTAGATTCAAGTTTCTTCAAGCCATGTCCCTAGTTCCATAAAATTTGTCTCTCATGACTTCATTCCTTTGTAGTGTTGATGAACCATGTCTAATTGAATGTGACCCCAAATACTTCTTTGAAGCACTTTGGCCAGTGAGCGATTAAGGCTCCTTGGGACCTCTTGTTTCCCAAACCACTGCTCCAAAAGCTTTCAAATTTCACATATAACATCTTTGGAAGATTGTTTCACATGTTTATTGAAATCAATTCCCTGGGTCCATATTTGGTCTCTCTATGGTAGCCCAAATGTTTAAATTTGTGCAGTATGAGGAATGTTCTTTAAAAATCTTCTTCTTCAGATCTACTAATAGGAATCTTTTGATATTTGGTATGCAGCATGCTTAGGGAGGTGAGATTCAAGTTTGTTCAAGCCAAATCTCTGGGTTCATATTTAGGCTGAAAATTTGGGGTCCCGGTCCGGAGTTAGAAATTTTGAACCAAAATCCGGAAATTAGTTTTTTTGTTTTTATGCATTTTGGTCAATTTTAAGACAAAAATTTTTTTTTTTTTACACTGAGACTTTGGGGTCCGGATGGACCAAAATCCAGAAATTAGTTTTTTGTTTTTTAGCTCAACTTGATAAAGTCAAGCTGAGCTATTGCCATCACTTCTCGTCCGTCGGCATACGTACGTTAGTATGTACGTCCACAATTTCCTTTGGCACACCTCACGGGTCGCATTTATGATCAGATCACTTTGAAACTTGATATGCTTGTTTGGGGTGACCTCTAGATGGGAGCTATCGATTTTCTTCAATTTCTGTCAAAAAATGTTGCCGCTGCCAACATTCTTAGAACTTAGTTTAGTCAAACCACAATATTTCCCTTTGGCACACCCTACAGGGCACATTTATGATCGGATTGCTTTGAAACCTGGTTTGCTTGTTTAGGGTGACCTCAAGATGGGAGCTATCGATTTTTTTCAATTTCCATCAAAAAATGTTGCCACGGCCAACGTTCTTAGAACTTAATTTAGTCAGACCTCAATATTTCCCTTTGGCATACTCTACAGGGCACATTCATGATCGGATTGCTTTGAAACCTGGCATGCTTGTTTGGGGTGACTTCTAGATGGGAGCTATCGATTTTCTTCAATTTCCGTCCAGAAATGTTGCCGTGGCCAACGTTCTTAGAACTTAGTTTAGTCAGACCATGGTCATTTTGACTGCCACATGCTCTCTTTTTATAACCATTGCAAACTTTAAAAAATAAAAATTAAATGGTTTGTGTCTGATATTTTACCCAAATTAATAAAATTGATAAATTTGTCCCTTTAGTGCAAAAAGGCTTTGCATTGCTTTAGTATTGCAAAGCCTTCTTGCACTCAAGGGGGCAACATACACCACCACCCAAGCTATTCTGTAGATTATGAGGCCTAAAACATAAAACAAACCAAGAACATGAACTTCTGATGGCAAAGAAATAATTACAAAAATAAAAAAATGTCCACACACATGCAATTTTACCAAAAAAATTGCCCGAGAAACAAGATCTTCTTTGTGGCGCCTTACATAAATGTGTTAGTGTTAATACATAAAAACAGGTTCTATGAAACTGCATTCTATCAGTACAGTCGAGCCCACTTAATTTGATATCTCTAAATTCAATAACCTTGTTAATTACATATAACTTCCTAACACCAAATCATTTACCATATCTTTAGTACAGATTTTACCATATCTTTAGTACAGATTTATTCTACAAGATATACATGTCGTGGAATAAATGCTCAGTTTATCTCAGGAATACAGGAAAGTGACCAAATCTTTGTTGATTAAATACCCCTGTTAAGTGAATAATTTTCACTGGCAAAGTGGCTCTTCAATCAACATGGTTTCACCGTATTAATCATTTGGAAAAATGGCCGTTTATTTATTTCTTCAAATGTTACCAAAGTAACACAAGTGCCTATTCCTCTTCCTTTCTCTTGGGTGAAAAAGTGGGCAAATTTTGGAAAATCCTAAGAAAAACTCCTTAGGAGACTAAAAAATAGTCAAAAGACAAAATTCAAGCCAAACCAGACTGACCAGGCAGCAATTGTGCAGAGTGCACAAAACCTGGTGTCCTGTACCCTACAAAGAACAGTCACCTATTGCCCAATTCCCACCAGTCATGCTTGCGCAAAGTTAATTTCCTCTTTTTCCCAACAATGGTGAAATTGTTTTCTGCTCTCTGCTTGATATATTAAAAAACAGTTGTTTTGGAGGATTCCTGGAGGTACGATGGATGTTACAGTACTTATAATTATGTTTTGAATCAACCCATATGAAGAAAACTGAATTTATCTCCGAAAAGTGTTCTTAAATTTTCTTAGTCTAAAATCAGGAATGTAGCGAATTCTTATCACCAGTTTTTAGCTTAGCTTGACGAAGTCAAGATAAGCTATTGCCAACGTGTGTGCAGAAGTTTGTTAGTCTGTGAGTCTGTCAGTCTATTCACATTTTTTTTTAGCCCAGGCTACACTCGGTAGTTCTTTGCCGATCATCACAAAATTTCATATTCAGGTTCGAGGTCATGTCTAGATGAGAACATCCCCTTTTGGTCTCGATTGGTCAACCATGATGGCTCTGCAAGCCCGAATAACTTTAGCACAGTGTACAGGTTGTTTTTATGAATGGATTTCATTGTAACTTGGTAGGTTGACTCCGTATAAAGTCTAGATGAGAACGTCGTCTTTTGGTCGCGATCTGTCAACCATGATGGCTATGCAAGCCTGAAACCCCAAAAACCTTTAGCACAGTCTACAGGTTGTAATTATGAAGGGATTTCATTGTAACTTGGTAGGATGACTCTGTATAGTGTCTCGATAAGAATGTCCTCTTTTGATCGCTATTGGTCAACCATGACAGCTGCACTGAGCCCGAAACCTGAAAACCTTTAGCACAGTCTACAGGTCATATTTATGAAGGGACTTCATTGTAACTTGGTAGGATGATTCTGTATAATTGTATAATGTCTAGATGAGAACGTCCTATTTTGGTCAGTTTAGTCGACTGTGACAGCCACGGGGGCACATTACGTAGATTCCTTTATCACAGTCTACGGCTTGCATTTATGAAGGGATTTCATTGTAAATTGGTAGGATGACTCGGTATAATGTCTAGATGAGAACTTCCTATTTTGGCCGTGATCGTTCACCGTGACGGCCGCACAAGCACATGACCTAGATTTGTTTAACAGTGTACAGTTCATATTTATGAAGCAATTTCATCGGAACTTGGGAGGATAACTCGGTATGATGTCTAGTTGAGAGTATCCTATTTTGGTCACGATCGGTCAGCCGTTACTGCCACCTGTTCACATGACCTAGATTCCTTTAGCACTGTCTACAGGTTGTTTTTATGAGGGAATTTCATTGTAACTTGGTAGGATAACTTGGTATGATATCTAGATGAAACTGCTCTATTTTGGTCATGCTTGGTCAACTGTGACCACCGGACCATCTTGTGACCTAGATTCCTTTAGCAAAGTCTACGAGTTATATTTATGAAGGGATTTCATTGTATCTTGGTAGGATGATGCGTTTTGGAATAATTTTACAAGAACTTGGTAACTTTGGCTGACAGACATTAACTGTGAGGGCCACATTAACCCAGACCTCAATTTCTCAGTACAGTATACACATCAAATTATTCTTATTGTAAACAGCATGTAGGGATCAGAAATTAACATATTCTCAATTATTACAAGTCTTATTTCATAATCCTTTCATAAACATTGAATATTATCCTTTTCATCAAACACTACACATAGTTCCAGTTAAGCTACAGTGTCATTGACACTTTCATTTGTTTGACCGACAATGTGTTCTAAACTGAGTATGAGTGATTTAACCCTTTACCTAACGTAACGGCCAAAACCGGCCAGCGCTATTCTAAAAAATCGCCAATTAATTTTCATTATTTTTTCATTTTTTGTCTCAAAAACATAGGTTACGACCCCTCGTTGGAACCAGCTCGTCGAGCTCGTTCCAACGAGGGGTCATAACCTATGTTTTTGAGACAAAAAATGAAAAAAATTAGTTATTCCAGAATTTTTTTTGCAAGTGTCGTCTGCTTTTCATGTTAGGTAAAGGGTTAACTCATTTTTATGCATTTATATAAGTGTTAACCACTTTCCTATGGATCCCCTCTCCTCCTTCATCCTTCACTGCGATGTGTTTTGCATGTTTGGACTAAAAAGATGTGGTCTGAAGTGAAGTCCATTCTCAGATCTAATTCTAATAAGCATCACAAGGTGCTGCCAGTTCCTCTGGCATCACCTCGTCCTCCTGTCATTGATCCTACTTTAGATAACAATTTTATCATTACAGGTTAAGATTCTGTTGCAGTTCCATCATTGGCGGATCCTACATAGATATTCAGGTATTAGGGCAACCCATGAGGCATTACAAATAGTTAGTACTGCTGGATTAGTGCCAGGTGGGGCCAATGGGCTTTCCTTGAATGGCTCTTGGTCCGAGACTAATCATATCCATATCGGCTCCGTGGTTCTATCTTTGGTAGGCTTGAAGACCATGGATGTCAATTATTCTGGGTCAGGAAATGGCACCGTGATATCGCAGATAGGCTGTTTTGAGAGCCTACCCAACATCTCGGCTCAGAGTCTATGGACTCCTAATGTGAGCATTGCGTCTTGTTAGAATGAACACATGGGGGTGTTTGCTGTACAAATTCTGTTACTGCTCTTAGCAGCACCTTTCCATCAGGCTCACATACTGAGGTTCAGAGTCATACTTCCATTCATGAAAGCCATTCAGCAGGGAGGTTATCTCATATTTCAGGCCTTCATCAACCTCAGCACTCCATAAACTGTCAGTCTGAAGAGTCTTATGCGTTTGAAGCATGCACTTCTGGATACGTTAATATGCAAAGCTTACAGAGGGTACAAATAAGCAGCCAGGTAGCTACTAGTCCTGACTCTTTCTCTGAATCTTACCTCACTATTACCTTGCATACCTGGTGCATCATTGCAACCTTCATATGTGTCAGGTCGACGAGACAGTGTTGCTCATGATACCACATCATGCTTTACCAATTTTGATTGGTATCCTGTTAGCTGCACTGACGATTCATTTCAATACAATGAGTGTAATCCGTTGGACTACAGGGACGATTACGAATCTTCTCATTCCCTTGATAGATCTGCATGTTTTCTTTATGCAACTCCTGTGGAACGGGATCAATCTGCTGCTTCTCTCATTTCCGTTTCATTCAGGTTTCCCGTCGTGCAACCTGCATCTCTCGGTCCACAGTCTGTTTATAGACATATTGCACATGGGTTCTCTCCTTTTACAGAAACGTTACTTCCTCAGAAGAGGTCGGGTGAATGCCCAATTACATTGGCACTCAAACAGAGTTATGACACTTCTTACTCTGATACATTTGCCTCCGTTGGTCAGTCTTTTGGAATCGACACAGACTATGTAACTACTGATGAAGACATTGAGGGTGATTTAGATGATCAATATAGCAATTTACCTACTTCTGATTTTATAGGTTCCTAAGAGTTTATTTTTGAACATGTACTGAAATTAAACCAGAATCAGTTTCTGTGTCTTCATGTCATCTGTCTACTGTGAAGATCTACCACTATGCATCTACAATCTTCCTCTCTACTCATACTGTTACAGTCTTCTTTATTTGATGACGCTTTTTTCTGCCATTAATTCTCAATTAGCTGCGAAAACGTCAAAGTCTGCCCTTTTTTTTAACCGTAATGACACTACTATGGTTCAAAAGGTATGATTGTTCTGATATCTATCATCTTCCTCGCTCGCTCTCGACAAAGATGCTCCTACTTGGAAACTTTTGATGGTGAAGTCCATTAGCGTTCCTGTTTTAGTCCGCAAAATGCTAACAGACATTTCAAGAGAACTTCCTCATATATTTTCTTTGGCAGATCACCTTGTGGTGGCTTTAGCTTCCAAAATTTCACAGTTTGAAGAACTTGATGACACTGTTGCTCCCTTCGGGTCTCCTTCACGTTGTATTATGAATGCTATAAATGTGTCAGCAATCAACATCGCTAACTTGGAACTTCTCAGGATGGATGCAACTCTACTCTCTGATACACCCTTACCTGAAGCTCAGCATAATCAATTACATTCGGCACCAGTCTCAAATCAACTATTGTTTGATGGCAAGGTTTCTACTGCTCAGGCGAGAGTGCTAGAATTCTCCTGAATCATGAATCAGATGCTCATGTGACATATTGCAGCCGATAATCGTGATTTAAAACATGGTAGAGGATATAATCGCCACAATTCAGTAAAATCCAACTGCTCCAAGTTATCTACAGTCTTTTCTTTGTCTTCCACACACTCTCGCAGAGCCAGAGGAAGTTTCTCCTTCAATAGGCCTTGTCAGGCCAGGAAGTGATGGTCTTCACCTCGACTCGCTTCCAGTTGGGGGTCGGATTGTGTATTTTCTTCATTAGTGGTCCATCACAAGATCAGATCTTTGGTCCCTTCAGTTCAGTTTGGACTCAGAATTTATTCTGCAGAAATCCCTCCTCTTACTCCCAATCTGATCCCAACTGCTATTCCATCAGATAGTCACTTTTAGACACCAAGATAGGGACACTCTTGAAGAAGGAAGTGATCAAGGTCATTCACATCTAGAGTCTCAGACCTGTTGTAGATTTGAGCTACCCGAACCTCTTCATAAAAGCTCCAAAATTCAGTATGGAGATATTCAGATCAGTAAGGAGCTCTATTCATGAGAACCATTTTGCCGTAAGTATAGACGTGAAGGATGCTTATTTTCACATTCCAATTCATCCTCACTCTAAAAAATGTCTACAGTTCTCGATCCGAGGCATTGCGTATCAGTTCAGAGCAATGCCGTTCGGTCTCAGTTTAGCGCTCTTGGGCTTTCTAATGAATCAAGTGATCGCATATCACCAGGCACATTCATCAGTGACTTATTCGTCATATCAAGACAACATTCAATCTTCTGGAGAATGATGTTCAGTGTCTACTTCAGCTTCTTCAGTTGCTGGGCCTTCAACTGAATTGGGAAAACTCAGAAGTCAGACCTAATTCCATCACAATTTTTCACTCACTTGGAGATGGGATTTCTCACTCAACAAAATCTGGTCCATGTTCTTCTGGCGAGAGCCCGTATTCTCAGTGCTTTTGCAACTCACTTCTTCAAATAAACTTGGTTGACTACCAGGGAATTCCTTCAGCTGATTGGCCTTTGCATGATAGATCTCATCCCTCTGGGCAGACTTCATATCCGCCCTTTTCACTTTTATCCTCTCCAGACTTGGAGACTGAATGTAGATTCGTTGGACATAATTATTCTGCTGGATGATTACATTCAGTATCAGACACAACTGCAGCAATACATCAGTTGGCTGACTCAGGGAATTCTCTTGGGTGCTCCGAACCCAGATCGAATTATCACAGCAGACCCCAGTGATCAGGGTTAGGGAGGACTACAGACAAGTGATATGTGGACAGAGGATCAGACCTTGCTACAAATCTTATTTTTTCAGACAATTTGACAGCAGCTGCATACATAAGGAATCAGGGAGGCGCTCACTCATTCTCTATGTATCAACTAGCCACAGATCTTCTTTTACTGGCTCACCAGTACAATTCTCCAGTGCTAGTCAGACACAAACCAGGTCATCTGAATGTGTTGGCAAACGTTCTATCTTGCAAAAGCAAGATTCTCCCATCCAAATGGATGTTGAACAGACACATCTTCACCCCCACATAGACCTGTTTGTTGTGACAAGGTAGAAAAATCAACTAAGCTTGTTTGCTTCTCCTTGTTTAGATCCTCTACCCTTTGCAGTCGACGATCTGGAATGGGATAGATGGCTATGCCCTTCTACCGACACCAATCATTCAGTGTGTTTTCAAGAAAATTCTGAACTCGCACTGCCGCATCATGCTGAATTGCCCCACTCACTCCACAGAAAATTTGGATCAGTCTGTTAAGACCTCTTCTTCTGAACACAATTACCTCTTTGCGGGGATCTGCTTCATCAAGGTCAACCCTGGAAATTCCTGCTGAAATGTGAGACAGTTGCACCTTCACGCCTGTCTTTTATCAGGTCCTGTCTCCAGGAATGAGGTCTTTCTAGAAGAGCAGTGGAGTGCATTTCTGCACCCAACAGGTTTTCCACTAGCTTAACATACAATACAAAGTGAGATGTTTTTTTCTCTTTGGTGTCTCAGTAATGATGTTAGTTACAGAAATCCATCCGTAGCTCAACTGGCAGACTTTTTTGTTTATTTATTTGACACCCAAGGTCTTAAGCCTATTACTATTAAGGATTACCATTCAATGCTTTCGGAAACCAATATTTTTATACTGTGCTAACTCTTAAAATTCTAGGGCCAAACACAAATTTTGCCCCCCAGTCCCCAAAATTTGCATCTAAAACCAAAAGAAATCATGTCCTGTAGGTCCTCCATACTTTGCCCTCACTGCGCATGCGCAGTGTCAAGGACGTCCCAAAATTGGCGCCAATTATCATTCTTTGTTTGGCCCTTCATCAGTTCACATCTGACTGATATTTGTGCTTGTAAATCTCAGTTTAAATGATGCCAGACACATAAATATTAGAGAAATGGTGGATATAGAAGGAGGAGAGGAAAAATAGTGACAGAAAATATTCAGGGCTGTAACTTAAAATTTTTCAATGAAATTATGTTAAGTTGCCTATTTTCGAGGCATGGGCCTGTTGTTGTCATTCTTGCTATTAAGTTTCACTGCTTGTTCAGTGTTTCCTCTCTCCTTTTCCTTTAAGTCCCTCCTTGCTATTCTCCCATGCTCTTGGCATATTTTTGAGTAATATTATTACTACAATTTCTTGGGAGATTTAGCTGGGTAACAGAATGAATTCTGTTCTTTTCCCCATGTTTACGTTCTCACCCATGGGTGTTTAGGCATAGTGTTCTGCATCTACCATCTGATGTTCTGCAGTTTCTTCCCTGGAAGTCTCTGTTTTGCATCAGATAGTGTATTATTGGTAACTGATTTTGGGCCAGGGTTATCAGTGCCTGGAATCATGTTTCTGGTGTTTATACACTTCTTGTTTACATTGGCAACAGTCTCTGTTGAGGGGGATTTTTTTGTCTTTGTACTAGTTTATTCATTATAAGATACATTATTATTATTCGTAAGTGTTGCATTAATTTTTTAAAATATTTTTAAAGCTTTTGTCCACACTTAGGCTTGGGATCCATTGGGGCTCAACGTTACTTTTCAGAAACTTGGGCTTTGCTGAAAAAATATTTTTTCAAAATTTTCTTTTTTTGATTTCAATTATTTTTTCTATGTTAATGGATCATGTTATTATGTATCTTTGTTTTCAGGGGTTCGTGCGAGTACTAGGACTTTTTGTATTCTTTTCACAATGAAAGGATATTGTTCAATTGTAATAAGAGGAAATCTTCCTCTGACTTTCATGATCATTGTATTAATTGTAGTCAGTGTACTCGCACTAACTCCTGTTCAGTATGTGTATATTGGGATGACAAACATTGGAAACGTGTGTCACGGTATGGTGTTAGCAGGGAAAGGGCCATGCCGGTCCCTTCTCCGCAGGGTCACTCTAGTTTATCAATCTCTATTTCAGAGGAACAAGAACAGGGTGATGTTTCCGTGATGTCTTCCAAAAGTGTGCCTCCGTCGTCACAATTAAATGAAGAGCTAGCGGCAAAAGTGCTCATGGAGATACGTCAATTGCCTGAGAGGTCCCTAGTAGGATCGACGGCGTTGACGTCCGCTAGCTTGCCCGGTGTAGCGTCCATTCATCGAATGGTTCGCCAGCCGGGTTTGTCCGTTGCGGCCCAGGAAGGAGATTTGGGTGATGCGAGCACTATAAATATACAAGGTGCACACCCAGTGACGGCGGATCAGAGGAGAGAATGGAGGAAGCCTAGTAGTCCAGTTCCTAGCTCGTCCAGGTCCATCCGGGCTGCGACGAGAGAGGCCCCTCTCTCGTACAACAACATCTAGGACCAGATGTTGTGGTACAAAATGTTTCGCATTCGGAGCATACGTCCGCCGCTCGGGACGCTCCGTTATATAGACAGTCCGGAGAGACTGTCCAAAAGGCTTCCTCATCCTCTCAGCAAAGCACACGACCGGACCTTGGCTACGTGACCACGGATATCCAGCCAGCTTCGCCAATCAGGGATTCCACAGCGACCAGGTCATGCCATCCGGTAGACAGGGACAAGAGGCCTGTAGACTCCGGACATTCGCATAAGAGAAGTATGCAGGAGTCAGTGTACACGGAGCTTCCAGCGGCTAAGCAGCGTAAGACCGCTACTCTACAGGCCTCAGTGACAGGTATGCTATCCCAAATAGCACAAATTATCGCAGCATCCCAGCAAACGACAGAATCTCTGTCGGATCAAGAATTATCCGACGACGCTGGGTCGGTACGCTCCGCCGAAGCATCGGGTATGGACGACCGAGAACATCATGGGGTCCGACAGGATGGCGAAAGGGATTCCGAGGATTTGGAGCTATCCCTTTCGGAACAACATAGAGCCGCCGTAGATTTCATCCGGCGTTACCTTCCACAAGTTGTTCCGTCGGGCCAGACTGCTGCGATGCCGGATAAGAGACTGATAGCGTCATTGGACACAGAATTCTTTGATCGGTTCAGAGACATTGTCCCTGAGTTTCCGACACAGTCCAATAATGTCACAAGAACATTCGAATTATTGAACGACGCTATCTATTAGCTTGCTACCTATACAGGCAAGGCTGGTTTCTTGTCCGCTAATGCTCTCAATCTGCCTTTCATCAATTCAAGGAATAAATTCGAAACGGCAGGACAGGGCATACCGAGAGTTCCTCTGCATCTAGACGACGAGGCGGAAGACTTGGAATTGTCTTTACCGTCGTCTATGTCTATTCCAACTGCGACGTTGGAAATGACAATAATGTCTAACAGAGCAAGCTGAGACGCTTTATCATACGCAGACCACCTTACTAAGGCGTTATCACTGCGTCTTCAAGGGAAAGAATTCCAGGATATACAATCCTCATTAAGACTTCATTCAAGGGCAGTGGCTTATTCCACGTATAACTCCACCCTTTCAGTGGCAAACCTGGAGTTGCTTATACGTGACGCAGCCTTAGCTACATCCACACGCATGGATAGTAAGATGAAGAACTCTCTCAGAGTCGCTTCGGTCTCCGGAGAACTTCTATTCGACGGCAAGCTTTCTGCAATCTACGATAAAATTACGAAGAAAGCTTCAGATTCTCTGTTGTTTAAATCCGCTTCCAAAAAGTCGGATACGACAGAGAAGAGTAAGACAGGCACTTCTGGGTCTAATGCGCCCAAGAAAGGTTCCTATAGAGGTTCCGGTGCGTCCTCTTGGTCTTATTCAAGAGACCGTCAAGGCAGCGACTCTCGTGCGGGACGTCCTTCGGGCCGGGACAATCGGTCGGACGCCCCGAGGTCGACGGGATGAGGTGCGGGTCGTGGAGGACGTGGTTTCTCCTCCCGCAGGCCTCGCAGGTCCAGGAGGTGATGGCTTCAACCTCTATCGCGTTCCGGTTGGAGGAAGGTTGTCGAGTTTTTCAGAAGAGTGGGCGTCGATTACGGACGACCCTTGGGTGAGAGGGGTGATTTCGGAAGGTCTAAGAATATCCTTCAAACGAAAGCCTCCGTTAACTCGAAGTCCAAAATGGACTCAACTTCCGTCAAATCCGCAGGAAAGAGACGCTCTCTTATCGGAGGTGCAGTCTCTTTTGATGAAGAATGCGGTAGAGGTCGTAGAAGACCAGGAAACACTGGGATTCTACAGCCATCTGTTTCTGGTTCCGAAACCAGCCGGCTCGTTCCGTCCAGTCATAGATTTGAGCTGGATAAACAAGCTGATCGTCGCTCCGAAATTTTATATGGAGACGATTCGGTCGGTCAGAGCGAGTATTCGGGTGAACGATTATGCTACAAGCATAGATCTCAAGGATGCGTACTTTCAGGTCATGGTACATCCGACATTCAGAAAGTATCTATGCTTCGCAGTCCTAGGAGTTGTGTATCAATTCCGGGCGATGTGCTTCGGATTGAACCTAGCACCCTGGGCTTTCACTCGGATAATGAACTCGGTAATGATGTATTTCCGAGCTCATTCGTCTGCGGTAACGTCGGCCTACCTGGACGACATTCTTCAGAGGTACGGCAACGAGTTAACGCTTCAGAACGATGTGCAGAATCTACTTCTATTGCTCCGACGTCTCGGTTTTATAGTAAACGAGGAGAAGTCGGATCTGGTGCCGTCCAAGTCATTCACACATCTGGGAATGAGCTTCGAGACACACAACAATCTCGTTCGTCTGCCGTTAACCAGAGCGAAATTAGTCAGTTGTTACGCTCGCTATTGTCTTCATGCAGACAAAGTCACAGCGAGGGAGTTTATGAGACTGATAGGTTTGTGCGGAGCCGCCGCGGATCTCATTCCGATGGGGCGGTTGCGCACTCATCCTCTCCAAATTTTCTTAACTCAGAATTGGAGTGTGAAGATTCAATCGCTCGACATAGATGTTCTCTTGTCAGATCAAGTGAAACAAGAGATTCAGACTTGGGCAAACATTCAGTGGTTAACTCAGGGAGTTCCGCTGCAGTTGCCGGATCCGAGTTTTACCATTATGTCGGATGCCAGTCAAACAGGTTGGGGTGCAACATTGATCCCAACGGATTCGAAGTGCCAGGGTCTTTGGGATCCACAGTTCCTAAGCAAGCACATAAACATCAAGGAAATGATGTCAATTTGGCTTGCGTTACGTCATTGGATGGACATTATTCACAAAGCTCATGTCCAAATTCTGTCCGACAATACGACAGTAGTGGCGTATATACGGAACCAGGGAGGCACTCATTCCGTTCCGTTATTCAATCTAACGGAGAGAATCCTTCTGTTTGCTCTAGAACATCAGGTTCTACTTTCGGTCCGTCATATACCGGGTCGTTTGAATGTACTAGCAGACTCCCTTTCACGGAAGGGTCGCTTGTTGCCGTCGGAGTGGACTCTCAACAAACAAGTATTCAATCAGATTTGCTACCAGTGGGAACGGCCAATGATAGACTTATTTGCGACACATCTCAACAATCAGTTGCAGACGTATGTGTCACCGTGCCCGGATCCAAGTGCATTTGCAGTAGACGCTCTATCGATCTCATGGGACGGAATGATAGGATATGCATATCCTCCAGCGCCGTTGATTCAGCAAATATTGCTAAAGATAAAACAATCTCAGTGCAAGATTCTGTTGGTAGCATCTCTGTCTCCACAGAGACCGTGGATAAATCTACTCAGGTGTCTGTTGTGGGACCTACCACGAAAGCTTCCTCCATGGGAGGATCTTCTTTCGCAGGGGAAACCGCGTCGACTTCATCACAACCCGCAAGGTCTCAACCTTCACGTTTTTCCGTTGTGCGGTCCTTCTTGCATGGCAAGCACTTTACAGGACGAGCAGTGGACGCGATTTCTAACTGTAGGAGGACCTCCTCTTCGCTAAATTATGCGGCTAAGTGGAAGGTTTTTCGTCGTTGGTGTAGGGATCATTCTCTTGATATTTTTGATCCCTCCATACCAGACATTGCAAACTTTCTAGTATACTTGTTTGACGAAATCAAACTGCAGCCTGTTACTATTAAGGGTTATAGATCTATGTTATCTGATACCTATGCTTATCACGATAGTTTACAAATTGGATCTAATGTCTCTTTATCAAAGTTAGTTAGAAACTTCTCGATAAATAGACCCAGAACTCTTAGGTTAATTCCTAAGTGGAATTTAGCTTGGGTTCTTCTTAAACTTAAGGAAAAGCCATTTGAGCCTCTTGGGACAGTAGATTTCAAATTCTTGTCTTATAATACAGCTTTTCTCTTAGCTTTCTCTTCTGCTAGAAGAGTCAGTGAGCTTCATGCACTATCGGTGGACGATTCTCACTATCGTAGTGTCGGGAACACTATCACCTTCACTACTAGTGTTGGATTTTTAGCTAAGAATCAGGCTCCTAATAAATATCCGGAACCTATTGTTATTAAGGCTCTTCCGTCTTCAGACAGGCGTAGGCCTTTACTCTGTCCTGTTAGAGCTTTACGCATTTATAAACAGAGATCTCAGTTTATCAGAAAGGGACGAAAACGTTTCTTTCTGTCTCTGATGCCTAATAGAAAGGACATTTCGGTCCATTCTATTGCTAGATGGATTCAATTAACTATCCGTACTGCTTATGAAAATTTATCTTCTTCCCAGCAGTCTGTGCTTAAGATTTCGGCTCATGAAGTAAGAGCTCTTTCTACATCTTGGGCTTATGCTAATAGTGTGGCTATTACAGATTTAATGAAGGCTGCTTATTGGTCTCAGCCATCCACATTCATGAATTTTTATCTCAGAAATATTGAGTCCATTTCTGGAGACCTGCATTGTTTAGGTCCGTTATCTGTTGCTCAGAATGTCGTCCACTAAACAGTTGCAACTATAGTTATGCAGGCTTTCTGTTCCGGCAGTGACTCCGTCCTGCTGCCCTCTTCGCTCTGGGCTATTTGACCCATGGCAAGGGGAAGGGTGGGGGTGGGGGGGCAGAGGGTGTTCCCTTAGGTCACCTGCTTTATAGTGAAAAGCAAGGGAATTCCTCCTCCGGAGTCAGTAATTCTGAGTCGTTTCCGGGATGGTTTTAAAGTGTAATATTAATGTTAAAAATTCATTCATGTCATATTTTTAAAGTGTAGCTCGGTGTGAAGCATTTGTATATGTCAAGTGTCAAATGGGCGTTAATATACAATCCTCGGACACTTTTAATGAATATAAAGAGTCTCAATTCTCTGGACTAACTTTATTTATTGGCTTACTTTAAAAATAATTAGTATAATGGGTTATACTGGATGTTAATAGAGAACATGAATGTTATTGTGCTCAATTATGAAGGGTATTGTATCTTTCTAATTTATAATTAAATAAGAAAGATACATGTAAAGCCTAATACTCCTTTTCTCCTTGAGGGGTTCACTCTATATTATATAGTTGAGCTTATTGGATTTTCCTCTATGTCCTAGGCCCTCCAGCCTTTTTACTATTCAGCTAAGTCTGGGTCATTGGTACAGTATAAAAATGTTAAAAAATTTATAGTAATTTATATATTTTTTATACTTACCAATGACCCAGACGGGGATGGCCCTCCCAGGAGTTGGGAACTCTTACCTCCCCGCTGAGTACATAGCGCTGACCAGGCACTGCCAGTAAGAATGGTGATTGGCGCCAATTTCGGAACGTCCTTGACACTGCGCATGCGCAGTGGGGGCAAAGTATGGAGGTCCTTTAGGACATGATTTCTTTTGGTTTTAGATGCAAATTTTGGGGATTGGGGGGCAAAATTTGTGTTTGGCCCTAGATTTTTTAGAGTTAGCACCAGCTAAGTCTGGGTCATTGGTAAGTATAAAAAATATATAAATTACTATAAATTTTTTAACTTTTCGATTTTTTTAAGGTTTGAACCTCCTTTCCTATTTTGTCCCGAATAGTGCTCAGTGACAACAATTGAGCCAAATGTTATTACTGCGTAAAATACTAATATAATCCTGCTGTCAAGACTTCTTAACTGGTTGAGTGCTAGAAGCCACCATCAGGGCTTTCAGAAAATGAGGATACCAGAGCAAAAGCCAACACTTTCCATGCTTGTATTTCACATTCAGTCAAACACAAATACTATTTTGTTTATTTAAATTTGTTTTATTACAAATTATTGGAGAGTATGGGCACTCTCCAATAATTTGTAATAAAACAAGTTTTGAATAACAAATTCAGACCCCAAAAGTATTCTAGCCCTCAACCAGGTAATCACTAATGTGAAAAATATCTTGTTATTTGTACTTTCTGACATTTGACGTCGCATTTTGAAAAATGTTTAAGAAACTGAATTCCCGGTGATATTTGATCGTCAGGATAAAGTCTCAAAGAGTTAAGAAACAATGGTTTAAAAAATGACTGGGAGTTAAAACCGCAAATCCACAGACTTCAGGAGAGTCCATACTTCCGACTACATGATAGGCCTCAGACGTTTAAGTATTCAACCATTATGAGTTAAAACTTCCGACCATGCATGGTTTAAGAACTCAGAAAAAATTGTGATTCGATTGTAATGTCCTATTAATTAAT
Organism: Pictodentalium vernedei; assembly: GCA_031216915.1. Taxonomy (NCBI): domain Eukaryota; kingdom Metazoa; phylum Mollusca; class Scaphopoda; order Dentaliida; family Dentaliidae; genus Pictodentalium; species Pictodentalium vernedei. The sequence goes on from CM062294.1 coordinate 175,801,920, forward strand.
AATAATAAACTAGAACCTATTCCCTAATAAACCTTAAATACCGGTACAAATTTGGAAACCTCACAAATTTGGATGCAACTGAGCACAAAGATCCCACCCATTATGTTTTATGGCTGTGAGGTGTGGGGTAAGGAAACAGCGATCTGCCTGGATATGTCAAATTTGTGGTTATGCCATGGTCTGTCTGTCTGTCTGTCTGTCTGTCTGTCTGTCTGTCTGTCTGTCTGTCTGTCTGTCTGTCTGTCTGTCTGTCTGTCTGTCTGTCTGTCTGTCTGTCTGTCTGTCTGTCTGTCTGTCTGTCTGTCTGTCTGTCTGTCTGTCTGTCTGTCTGTCTGTCTGTCTGTCAACAATTCAATGCGGCTTGGGCTAGAGGCCGTATTTATGAACTGATCTTTACGAAACTTCTTGAGTACCTTTGTTATCACCGTGGGATGAGAACGAGTGTTTTTGGGTGCGGTCCGAAATTCAAGATGGCCACCAGCAGCCATTTTGTACCTTAGTTAGTGCAATCCGTTTTTTTGTACAGAACTTCTGTTTGAAAGTTCTGATTCAAATAAAGTTTTGTCTCAATGTTTAGTAACATGGAATACATCACATATAATACAGGTTTTTGTCTCGTGCAGAAATTCTGCAGATTAGATGAACTTTGATTTTTCACTGCTACTTACACACAGTAAGTACACATGTCAATATAGCTCGGGCTAGGGGCTGTATTTATGAACCAATCATCACAAAACTTCTTGGGTACCTTTGTTATCAGCTTTGGACAAGAACGACTGTTTCTGGGTGCAGTCAAAAATTCAAAATGGCTGCCTGCTTATAACTCCCAAATGTCTGTATGTCCATCCATCCATTCCATCTGTCCACAGTAATATCTTATCAGTGAGTGGATGGATTTCAATGGAATATAATATGAGGGATCCTTATCAGTGATATGGGGGATCCTTATCAAGCCATTCCTGCACGTTATAAAAACATTGCCCACATTTTTTCAACAGAGTTATGGTCCTTACTTTGTTTTTAAATCATTTATGCTTCATCGCACCAGCACTGCAGTGAGGGTATAATTGCCTTCAGCAATAGCGCTTGTTGTTCACTGTATTTTTTTCACATTGAAAAATTGTCCTTTTACTAATATTTTTATTTTTTGCAGGAATTAGATGAACCAAGTAAAAGATTGGCTGAAGAAACATCCAAGTCGGACAAAGATATTGGTGATATAGATGATGATGAATTTGATCCTGAAAAGTATGATTATTCTTATTTTCTTGTTAATATTTGCAAATGAAGGGATTCTGTTTTATATTGTTACCCTATTAACACAAAGAATAATTAACTCTTTGAGCGCTGGTATTATCTTCAATTTCGGTTTAATGGCAGCAGTTGCAAGGGTCTATCTATACTCATTATTTGGGGATGGGCCAATTAATATTTTCAAGATGCAGCCTTTGGTCTACCTCACACATTCACTTCGCACCAATACTCTTTAACAAAATTATGATGTATCATGTTCCTGTCCTTGAAAAAGGGCCTCTCAGGTTCAAAGGGTTAAGGTGACTGCAGTTTTATAAGTACTGAAAGATGAACTATAGGAGGAAGAGTTAAGTTAGTTAAAATGCAAGTACAAATTTGGGCAGATTTGCAAAACTGCTGGGAGAAACTTTTTTAAAAGAAGTTCGAAGCATGTCAAGATGTCCCAAGATTTACCGAAATAAAGTTGACCAATTCAGATATAATGGGATCCGCAGACGAGACCGCCACAGGACTGGGTTAATGTTGTGGTTGGAAATAATTTCATTTTTAGTTCATTAATTTTTTTGAGAACCGCCTTTATTTTGCTTTGGACGTTTTCATTTTCACACTATGCATCAGACAATTGATAACTGTATAACGAAATGTGGAAACTTTTCGAAGCGTAACTAATGACTCAACGGGAAACGAAGTAGTATAAATAGCATAAACAAGCCAGAAAATAAGCAGACTGTCTTCGGCAAAATGAGGTCCCCAGAGGGTGAATTTAGTGATGCTACCCTGCACAGCAGGGTAGCATCATTAAAATTTTTCCTCTGTGAACCTCAATCTGAATCAGGGTCTCAAAACTAAACAGAAAGAAGTACCCAGAGGATAAATTGGCCCACTGTATGGGATAGCATCATCAAATTCACGCTCTGGGGACCTCATTTTGCAAATGTCGGAGTGCTTATTTTCAGGCCTGAGCATAAACGGTGCTGGGAAAAAAAGTTTGGGCTTGTACATCACCTGTTGAATACAGAAACATTTATGTCATAGTTGTGATTCTGTTAGATACAAAGGTTTAAAGTTTAATGGATGTGCAATAAAGTATAATCTTCTAATTAGAAGTGAGCTGCAAAATGATATTTTCTTGATGCCAGATGATATTAAATTTTTCATGCAAGGCACTTAATCACAATTGCCCATGTGGGGGGCATGGTGGTGCTGTGTACTAAGGCGTACTTCACGACGATGGTGCACTTGTCTTCAACCAATTCTAACCCAGCTTGTGTGGAGTTAGTACGGAAATTTTTTTTAACAAAGTTGAGCTTTCTCTCCACTGATGTCGAAATATCAAAAGTTAATCCTGCTGATTTTTCCTGTAATGTAGCTAGGAGTTTAATCAATTCAGTCTTGTTTGACAGACTTTCCTGAGCTTTGCCAAACATGATTTAATTGGTTAAATTAATAGTTGCAATATGGGAACAATTTTCTACTTGAAATTTTGGCATTTTTAAATATGTATGCAAGGGTTAAATCATATTGAATATAAAAAAAAACCTTTTTAATTCCTGTTTTTGTAAAAATCTCCTCACAGTCAGATTTTCTTCAATTTGAGGTACTTACATAAATGTGGAAAATGGGCCAACATGTCAGAAAAAAATAGAGCTGAGAGGTATTGATTTTTCAGATTCAGGTTCAGTTTCAGGAAAAAAACTTTGGTTTTAATTTTGTTTTTCTATGTGTAAGGAACATACACTACTCAAAGTTTGCTAAGCACCAAGTACATCTAACTACCTGTTTTACGTTTTAGTTGAAATATTGTTATGAAAAGTGTATATACTTTTTAATTTAATTTTATCTTTAATTATTTGCGTACAGAAATTAAGATTTTTTTGTGTTTGACATTATTTTTTAGCTTTTGAATACGATAACCATGGAAAATGGATATTTTTGGTAAAAGAGGAAATTTTTCAGTATGCCAAAAAGTTGACAGAGCGAACTGGTATGGCTTCAATATCGAGTATGAGACCCATTACTGTTAAGTACAGCTTGACAACGCCTTCTCATGCTCCCAATCAGGTTCCCGGTGGACCTTTGTGGGATGTTGTTCCATTCTTGGACCAGCAAGGCACCAAGCTCCTGGATACTTCTTGGCTGGACTGGATGGGCTGAAATTGCAAGCTACAACTCATTCCAGACATGTTCGATTGGATTGAAGTCAAGGGATCTTGCTGGCCAGTCCATACGCTCAATCCCTTCCCGACAATCGGTACTCCCCGACAGCATGGGCAACATGAGGACGGGCATTATCGTCCATCAGAATGAATCTATTACCCACTGCACTTGCATACAATCTAACGTGGACATCCAGGATCTCATCAATATACTGTTGTGCAGTCAATGTACCACTTTCAAGGACACAGAGCTCTGTACGTCCATCCCAGCTGATGACTCCCCAGACCATGATTGACCCTCCACTGTAGTGGCCATGGTCAGCAATGTTGGCTGCATGGAATCACTCTCCTGGTCTTCTCCATACCCTAGAACGCCTATCTGTGTTGTCTAGGCAGTACCTTGACTCATCTGTAAAAAGGACAGGTTGCCAATCTTCTCTGGTCCATCCAACGTGGTCCATGGCCCATTCATATCGTGCCTGGCGGTGGTTCTGGGACAGTGGAATGCGAATACATGGTCTTCTCGATCGGAGACCACCTTCGTGCAACCTGTCCCGGATAGTCTGTGTCGAAACTTTTACCCCAATGCATTCTGATGGTCACTGCGAAGCTGGGTTGCTGTGGCAAAGCAGTTCCTGAATGATCAAAAACCGGTCTTCAGCTGCAGATGTTGCTCTGTCTCTGCCACCACCATGCCGTCTTACTGGTGTGCCAAACTGCTGAAATCTTGCCCAGGCTCTGGTGATCACTGTATGGTGCACAGCAAGGGCTTCACCAAACTGACGATGGGTAGCCCCTTGCTCCACCATCCCTACAGCCCGCCACATTTCTGCTTCAGACAAATGTCTTCTTACATTTGCATTTGCCATATTCAATCATTAAATCACAAGGGTTGTGTTGAAATGAAGATTGAATACCCTACACATGTCATGTACATGTAGACAGTACACGAAAACATCATGAAAATCAAGGGGTACATGCTTTTCATGACTGTCACGAAAAGTCTGCCTGTCAAGAGAGCTTATGTAAACACTGGGGACCATCTCAATACATTCCTCAATCATATCCACCAAAAATATCGTAAATATGTCACAAGCAAATTTCACAATGATGTGTCAAATATTTGGTGCTGTCATAATCAGATGATATTCATGCAGGAAAGATTAGTAGTTACAGTGCTCAATAGATTTTCTTAAGAAATTTAAGACTTGCTGCTAGGTTTTTAGCTCACCGAAGGGAGCTCAACTTATCACTTGCCGTTCGTCGTCTTCCGTCGCCGTTGTCCGTCGTCGTGAACATTTTTTAAACGACTTCTCCACTGAAACCACTGGTCCGATTTTCACGAAACTTCATGTGGATGTTCATTACTATATGGCAATTCATGTTTGTTCAAATGAAATGGCCACATCCCTTGGGGGCTCTGTATGGGGCATAACTCTGATAGCACCGTATGAATTATAGAAAAATTATTAAAAAATCTTCTTCTCCAGAACCAGTAGGCAGAATCTTTTGATACTTGGTATGCAGCATCTTGGTATGGGTCTGATTCAAGTTTGTTCAAATCGAGTCCCTCAACCAATATTGGTGCTCACTATGGGGGCATGAATTTTTACTTAGTGCAATTTAAGAAAAATTCTTTAAAAATCTTCGTCTCCAGAACCAATGGGCAGAATCTTTTGATATTTGGTATGCAGCATCACTGTATGGGTCAGAATCTTTTGATATTTGATCAGCAGCATTGTACCATTCAGTCCTGTTGATGTTTTAGCTCCACAGAGCAGTGACCGTTGGGAACGGCGAGCGATCGCGCCAGCGCACCATCGCGCACCGCTTTTTCGTATACCGCGAGTAATTAGTCGCGCACGTTTATCTTCCGGTCGTGTTCAAAGCCTTCGTCGGAGTCTCCGACGAAGGCTTTGAACACGACCGAAATTCAAGTCGCCCTCCCAAACTTCCTTGGGAGACATGGCAATTTAATGTATTTTCTTATGTTTTATTTTTTAAAAACACACGCTTCCGCAAAAAACAGTAAACACGGTTGCTGTTAAAGTCCGTCACACGGCTATGAAAATAGCCTAAACTAGCCCAATTTTATATTTCTGAAAAGAATTGCAATGGCGTAGTCGTTCGAACAATTCGCCCCAACTGATAGCAACCAGCACAAAATGGCTATTTAAAAACAAAGTACCAGACAAAACAACGAATCACACAAGACACGCATCGAGTTAATTAGAATTTATTAAAGTTAACCACCGTTTCAAAACAAAAAAAAATGTACTGGAGACAGTTCGTCCATATCGAAATTGCTTGCGGTTATGCTCTGTTCCACTGAAAAATTAGCTGCATTGAAATTCGCCCCGCAATACATTGAATGTTTTTCTTTGAAAACTTGTGAAGTTTGTTGGAAGGGGGTTAAATGTAATAAGGCTACAATAGAAATGACAGGTATTTGGATGGATAAGAATGGCAGACCTTCAAAGCAACAATCGCACGTGTCAGTGAAAGATGGTTGGCAGAAATTGTCAGTTTTCTGAACAGTGTATTATTACACAGCGCAGCCGGGAAGGGAGACAACTGAAATGTTTTGTCATTTACCAAAGAAATTAATTAACTCAAATTGTTAATAACGCTTCATTTACGAAGGATATCGAAAACTTTTTTAACTACGCTTTTCAACTCAGTTAGGGTATTCAGAAACCATGAATGACCCAGCTTCTTATATGAACTTGAAATTTATTTTAAACACTTTAAATATTTTTTTAAAAAGAATATACCTTCTGTTACAGAGAAGAACACTCTCACCATGGGTCATACTAAATTTCAAATCCACATCGTTGACGCAAATACAAAATCAACTGCACGGTAACCTTAGTCATCACTGTTCGGCAAAGAGTTAGGGGGTATTCAGAAACCATGAACGACACAGTTTTTTGTGGGGTGGGGTGGGGATTTTAACCTACATTCTGTTATGTAACCATCTGACTTAGTTTTGTGTGTGTTTGTATGTTTGGATAACTTTTATTTATTTTTTTCTCCACAATTGTGTCCTCTATGTTGAATTTTTATTGTTCATTTTGTCACGATGACATATACGTTTTATGTTTTTTTTCTGATTTCTCCTTCATGTCCACTGACTTCTCCCTCCTGGGTCCTGACTTCTCCCTAAAGTCTCTGAAGGGAGAAGTCACTTCTCCCTAAAATCAGCTGCCAGGCTGACTCCTGGTCGGAGAAGTGCAAAGTGCAGAAGAACCTGTCATGAGCGACCACCCTTGGGACTTGCCAATTTAAAACTCCACAAACCCCTCCACACAATCACATCTAAAAAAGAATTACCGAATGTGAAGACGTTTCGGCCCAATTTCTAAGACGTTTTGGCCTCTTAGGGCCGAAACGTCTCAAGGCCGAAACGTCATAAAACCAATTATTTTGGAAATCGCGCGTTATTAGGCCTACTGATTTCTCAACAGCAATCACCACCAATCCTCGTTATTCCACCTGGGGGCGAATTGGCCCGAGGCATTATTTTTTATTTTAAAAATCACTCTCCTAAAATTTTTCACTCTCGTAAAATCTAAAAGTGGAGAGTGAATTTCCACTCTCCTGCTCTCCCGCTCCCAACGGTCACTGACAGAGAGTATAGATTTACTCTGTAGAACCTTAAGAATAGCTTTTGATAAAATTTGTGTCTTAACAGTAAGTATGGAACATTCGGTGGGCGCCTAAGGCCCCCTGGGGCCTCTTGTATTTTTTACTTTTTAGCCCGACTGTTTACAGTAAGGGGTATAGTAATGGCTTTTGTCCGTCCGTCTGTCCATCTGTTAACATTTAGAGTTTTTGGTTAAAGTTTGTGGTTAAAGTTTTTTACTGAAGGTTCAAGTGTTTTTTGTTTTTTTTCCTGTTTAGTTGACATTTGGAGTTTTGGTTAAAGTTTGTGGTTAAAGTTTTTTATTCAACCTTCAAGTACAGGCTATACCCGGTAGTTCTTGTCTGATCGTCACGAAATTTCATATGCAGGTTTTAGGTCATGTCTTCGTGAGAACGTCCCCTTTTGGTCGAGCCCAAAAACCATTAAAACAGTCTACAGGTCGTATTTATGAAGGGATTTCATTGCAACTTCATAGAATGCCTCTGTATAATGCCTAGATGAGAACGTCCCTGTTTGGGCATGATCTGTCAACCGTGATGGCTGCCCAAACCCGAAACCCAAAAACTTTTAGCACAGTCTGCAGGTCATGTTTAATATGGATGCATTTCGTTGTAACTTGATACGATGACTCCGTATTATGTCACAACTGCCCGAGCCCAAAACCCGAAAACCTTTAGTACAGTCTACAGGTCATATTTATGGCGGGATTTCATTGTAACTTGATAGGTTGACTTCATATAATGTCAACATGAGAAAGTCCCCTTTTGGACGTGATTGGGCAACTTTGGCGGCTACAGGTGCCCGAAACCCGAAAACCTTCAGCACAGTCCACAGTCATTTTTATGAAGGGATTTCATTGTAACTTTATAGGAACAATCCACATGATGCCCAGATGAGAATGTCCCCTTTTGGTTGTGATCATTCAACCATGATGGCTGCCCAAGCCTGAAGCCCGAAAACCTTTGGCACAGTCTACACGTCATATTTATGGAGGGATTTCATTGTAACTTGATAGGTTGACTTCATATAATGTCTACATGAGAACGTCCCCTTTTGGGCAACTGTGACAGCAACAGGGGCCCAAAGCCTGAATACCTTTAGCACAGTCTACAGGTCATATTTATGGAGGGATTTCAGTGTAACGTGATAGGTTGACTTCATATAATGTCTTCATGAGAACGTCCCCTTTTGGTCGTGATCGGTCAACCGGTATGGCTGCCCGAGCGAAAACCATTAGCACAGTCTACAGGTCGTATTTATGAAGGGATTTCATTGCAACTTCATAGAATGCCTCTGTATAATGCCTAGATGAGAACGTCCCTGTTTGGGCATGATCTGTCAACCGTGATGGCTGCCCAAGCCCGAAACCCAAAAACTTTTAGCACAGTCTGCAGGTCATGTTTAATATGGATGCATTTCATTGGATTGGGCAACTTTGGTGGCTACAGATGCCCGAAACCCGAAAACCTTCAGCACAGTCTACAGTCATATTTATGAAGGGATTTCATTGTAACTTCATAGGATCAATCCACATGATGCCCAGATGATAATGTCCCCTTTTGGTTGCGATCATTCAACCATGATGGCTGCCCAAGCCCGAAGCCTGAAAACCTTTGGCACAGTCTACACATCATATTTATGGAGGGATTTCATTGTAACTTGATAGGTTGACTTCATATAATGTCTACATGAGAACGTCCCCTTTTGGGCAACTGTGACGGCAACAGGGGCCCGAAGCCCGAATACCTTTAGCACAGTCTACAGGTCATATTTATGGAGGGATTTCATTGTAACGTGATAGGTTGACTTCATATAATATCTAGATGAGAACGTCCCCTTTTGGGCAACTGTGATGGCAACAGAGGCCCGAATCCCGAAAACCTTTAGAATATTCCACAGGCCATATAATTATGAAGGGATTTCATTGTAGCTTGGTAGGATGACTCCAAGTTTGTTGTTAAAAACCCAAACAAACACCACCACCCCTTACCCCCCTCCCCCCCCCACCCCCAATTAGGCTTTTTTTTTCTTTTCTCCAATATGCATTTTGAACTATTTACAGTCACTACATGCAGAACCTTTTTTTAAACTTACGTACCCCCCCCCCCCCCCCCCCCCCCTCCCTTGCCAGGGGCCAATTAGGCACTTTTTTTTTCCTTTCGTCAAAAATGTTTGTTTACAGTTTTGGTTAAAAACCCAGACAAGCACCACCGCCCCCTCCCCCCCAATTAGGCATTTTATTTTTTTTTATTCCTCCAATATGCATTTTTGAACTATTTACAGTCACTACATGCAGAACCTTTTTTTCCTTTTGTCAAAAATGTTTTTTTTGTTGAAGTTTGTGGTTAAAAATCCAGACAGAAATTATCCCCCCCTCTCCCCCCCCCCCCCCTTCCCCAATTAGGCATTTTATTTTTTTTTCTTTCCTCGAATATGCATTTTGAACTATTTACAGTCACTACATGCGGAACCTTTTTTTAAACTCACGTAACCCCCACCCCACCCCCACCCCACCCCCACCCCCCCAGTTTTACAGTTTTGGTTAAAGTTTGTGGTTAAAAACCCAGACAAACACCACCCCCCACCCCCAACCCCATGGTGCCAGTTAGGTATTTTTGTTCCATTAATATTAAGGTCATGAGGTATGTTTTGAAGTAGAGAAATGAAAAAATAAAATTTGAATAGCAAATTTTGTATATCACAAGTGTAGATATGGCAGATTCGTTAGGTAAACTGTTAACAAAAAATGGCTCCGACTATTTTGCATCTAAGCATTGCCATTCCTGGGACAGTCGGGCTGCATGCGTGACATCACTCTAGTTCTTCTCTGTATCCACTGTGGGAACACCCGGAAGGGAGCAGTCTTTGCTTACTGCAGTAAACAGCTTCTACTTTACTGATAAAATAGGCCCCAGGAACTATTAAATGCAAGTTTTAGAAGCTGCCTGAAGTGGGCAGCATGTGGTATAAGTAACTGGCTAAATGTTACTTTATACTTGTGTTTGGTCATGAATAATCAAATGTAGCCATAGAAGGTGACCTTAAACACCAATAAATAAATAAATTTATGACCCTTTTAAAATTATACAAGCTTCCTGATTGGTCAGTAACCAATGCATCCAGTATGGTACATTTAACTTTAATGAGGTGTACAAAGTTTAACGTATGAGAATACCACGTTACAGCTAAAAGAGGTGTACAGTCATTCTGTGGTACACTTTGCTGATTTCCCTTTCTCCCATCACCTCAAACATTTTCGTCAGTAATATTAAACATTTAGACTCACAAACAAAATGATAACAATATTGTTTCATGAGAATATTCCAAAAACTTGAAATACCCCCAATGTTTGATTTTACTGTCGAGAAGAGGGATTTTGTTGTGGTGTTTATACACTACAGATCCATTGTGGTTTTGAGAAAAATGCGGCCTCGTTATATGAATTGTCTCTTCAGTGAAACTTATTAAAGTACTTGCACAAGTTTGAATATAGTGTCCCCAATACTCCAAGACTCTCCACTGTATTGAATAAAACACTCATATAAAGTCAACTTGTATCCCACAATAATAATGATGCGTCATTTCCCAATGTCCTTGAATTGAAGTCTCCCAAAAGTTTGAGTTCAATTGCAGGGAAATAACTCCAAAATCATTCTTGTTCAATAATAAAGAAAGATAGGTTTCTTTCAGTTTCTCTAATTTTTACTTTCAGCAAGGTTTTCGTCATGGAATACCATTTGGGGATTATATAATGAAACATAATAAAACAAAACTTTACACACTGAAGGAGCAGGGTAGTAAATTTGTCACACTGTTTCAGCAGGGTGTACAGAACTGTACTACCCTTCTGAGATTCGTATTTCCTTCGGCTTTCAGCCTCAGAAAATACAGATCTCAGAAGGGTAGTATGGTCCTGTGCACCCTGCTGAAACACTGTAAATAAGGCCTGAAAAAGTTAAAAATCTGTTTCTCAGGTCCTCCCACACGGTCATTTTAGCTACCGCATGCTCTCTTTTTATATCCATTGCAAAATTCAAAAAATAAAAATGAAATGGTATATTACCCAAGTTAATAAAATTGATAAGTTTGTTCCTTACACTTATGGGACGAAAATGCACCACCACCCATGGTGTTCTGGACTGTAGGTTATGAGGCCTAAGACATAAAACAACCAAGAACATGAACACTTTTTAATGGCAAAGAAATAATTACAAACAATAAAAAATAAAATAAAAAAATGCCTGCCCTCATGCAGTTTTACAAAAAATGGTCAGAGAAACAGAAAATCTGCTTTATGAGGCGTAATAATATTCCATTAAGTTTACCCTGACATAAAATTTCTTTCATTACAGTTTTAGGGATTGCTTCAGGCACTCCCCAAAATTAGACTAAAACAAATTGACTTGACCAATGTGGGATACTGTAGGAACTAATATAAAGTGCATGCAAGGAATTAAAAGAACTTGCAGTGACTTGATACACTTTTCAATGAAACCATGCTGGAAGCTTCTTGGTATAATAGGCTTGAAGAAATGCTTTTGCTCTCTTCCTAAAAATGAGGTACTAACTGCATGTTGCTGTATTTTTTTCTTATATTAACCATTGACTAGCTGCACCTGCCAAATGCACAGAAAACCTGAAATTCTGTTTTACAATGTGGTGACATAAGCTGGGGTTTTGAAGAAAGTATGAGATTTTATAGTTTTTCTGGAACAAATCTTGTCAGACTCATCAGACAGACCTGGTGTTTTGAGGTCAGTAATCGGCCCCGAGTGGTATTGCCCGCCTCATTTTTGGTCCAAGTGAGTGTTTTATTGCCTGCCTCGTCGAGTGACAGTCACAAACATCGGCTTTTCTAATTACCATGAAAATTCTGACAATCTGGCAAATGTTACACAACTTACAGCTGATCTGTATTCGAGAGAGTAAATTGAGTTATGCTTCTGCTATTGGCAATTATCCAAATTTTGTGGTGAAAAATTTCGGGAGATGTAGTGGGAAGCTGACTTAGTAAACTGCTGACAAATTCACAATGCGGTTATATTGATAATTTTTGGTGATTAACAATTGAATAAACTTTACGGTACTCACTAACTGAGCTGAAACCAATATCTTTATTAAAGCTTTTTTGTAAACATGCAGTTTTATTTTATTAATTTGATTTAAAATCACAAGACATGATGGGCAGCTCATCACAAAGGAAAACAATTAAATGCCATAACCTTTTCTTTGAAAACAATATCCCACAATACATCACTGCAGTCTTTCGTTTAGTTTGTTCATGAATATTAATTAATACAGCAGTTATGGATGTGAGCACTTCGTACTCTGTGTTTTGTTCTCCATTGTTTGGTTCTTCTTATGAGCTATTGTATTTTTAGTGTTAATAGATATGCCCATTGATATGTTTGTGTTAGTTATTAATGTTCACATAAGCAGTCATTATTAATTAATGTCTGAATGGATTATTGTTGTGCTGGCCTCTCTTTCTCCTTTCTGTTTCTCCACCATGCATACTCACATACCCACAACTGCCCAGGATGTGATGTGATGTGTGTATAACACAGATCTTAGAGGATTAAGGTATAAATATTATATTAATATTAAATATAATACCAAAACCATCTGAATTTTCTAATTTTCCTACAATCCTACATTTGCTATTCAAAGGCCCCTGTTGAGGCTTGTTAACAGCTGAAAGGTTCATTTTCATGAAAGAGGTGACAGATTTTCTTTTCAGTTTTGTTAACCCTCAATGGACTGGGCAACTGTTCTGAATTCCCATTAGACTGCAACCTGAACATGTTCAGAAATCACAGTCCAAGTGTTTTGTCTATTGTCAGCAGGACCTCCTAAAACTGGCAAGGTTAGGACACATGCTCCGAGATCACAAAAACCTGAAAGAGGTCTTTAAACATTAAGGTGTGTTTAGAACAAGTCACAAAATTACTGTAGACATGATTTGTGTTCATAAAAGAATGCCACTGTTGAGCCCATTAGCAGTGGCATTTATATCGTTGTGGTAGAATCATATTACGACAACTTATTCTGTTTTTCCTGATGTGAATTCCTCGTTTCTACTATCTGCAAATCTCAGTCAAGTCAGATACCGAACCGATACTGAGGTATATCCCCTAAAATACCAAAACTGATACCGAACTCAAAACTCCAGTACTGCCCATCTCTACCCCAGAGGTATAAACAATTGGCTAAACATGTCTGTATTCCTATGTTGCGGTCATGATTAGCTATAGAGCTTTGATTTTAAACACCAATATAAAAAAATGACTTATAATTCAAATGCAGGTACCCTGTATATTTCAAAGTGGACCACTCTAATTCAGTAGTTGGGACTTGATTGAAATGTAATTTGTTATTAAGTGTTGTATGTAGTGTTTTTTATTTGTTAGATATTACTGTTAAATTCTCTACATCTCATTTTTGGTTTTCTATTTAATTTATGGTGTTGTTTTGTTTTTTTTGTACATGTCTTTGTATTTTTGTTTAGTCTTTCTGGAAGCCGAGAAGAATCTAGTCAGTTATCGTCATCAGACATTAGTGACAATCTAGATAATAATAAGATGGAACCTATTTGTACAGATCCAACATCAATAGAAGTACCTGTAGATAGGTATTAGTCTGTTATAACATTTTACTAAATGCTGAAACCATGTCACAAGAATTAGGCCGGAAAAAAGTTGAAAATATGTTTCTCAGGCCCTCCCACATGGTCATTTTGGCTGCTGCATGCTCACTTTTTATAAGCAATGCAAACTTAAAAAAATATGTTGGATAATTTACCCAAGTTAATAAAATTGATAAATTTGTCCCTTGAGTGCAACAAGGCTTTGCAATGCTTTAGCATTGCAAAGCCTTCTTGCACTCAAGGAACGAAATACACCACTAACCATGCTATTCTGTAGATTATGAGGCCTAAAACATAAAACAAACCACGGACATGAACTTTTGATGGCATAGAAATAAATACACAAATAAATAAAAAAAAACACCCGGCCACATTCAATTTTACGAAAAATGGTCTGGGAAACAGAAGATTTACTTTGTGGGACCTTAAGTCAACGTTTTTAGTGCCAAGTAATGTTTGTGTGGCACAGAGTATAGTTATTGATTGTCTAAAATCTGAATAAGTGAGAGCCTGAAGTGAAAGACGGCAAAAGTATACAGCTGATCTTATTTTCGAGAGGTCAAGATTGCAGGAGAATTTGGATGCAAAGTTGATACAAAGTTAGGTGACTCAGTCCAGTAACAAAGAGGCATTAATCCTTTACCTATTGAACCTGCGTAGTTTACAAATTGAACATTAAAAAAAAATGAAAACAGTTTTTAAAAAACATATCTTGTGAACCCTCATCAAGCTCATTTCAATGAGGGGTCGTATAATATGGTTTTGTTGAAATGTTTTGACACATTTTTAAAAAAAATAATTAAAATAAATTTTGGTATCGTGCATTGCGTAAGGGGTTCTTTTCCGTTGTAACAACTTACCTGTACCAGCATGGCTGTCATTGTTGTTGTCATTACAAAGTCAGGGACTGGGCTTATTTACAGTATGTGGAGAGTGGATTGAAACAAAATCACCTGCAGAGTGGAGTTATCACCCAAAGTATCACTTTCAAATTCTGTTCATATGGGTAGAAAACACTAGCAATGTTTCAGCCAATGGACCTCCGGTTCTTGATTGTGATTGTTATGCTTTGCAACAAATATCGCAATCATTACTTGGGTGGAATCTCCACTCTGTGGGTGATTTAGTGGTAATACACTCTCCACGTACTGTACAAGTAGGAGATGCTGAAATCTGAAAAGTTTGTAGGTGGGCTTATTTTCGATTATGAGCTTATTCCCAGGTCAGTATGGTAAGATCACAAGAGGGGGCAGAAAATTTAAATAGGATTGTCCCTATACACCAATAAATTCTGTCTTTTGATTGGTCAGAATGCCTTGGACAAATAGCCCTGACAAATGGTGCACCCAACATCCAAGGTATATGTGAACGTGCAACATCCAGGGTATAAGCGCACGCAAAGCATCAGGGATATATGGTTTAAACAAAAGCTTTCCACGTTTGCTCGCCTTGACATAAAAATCGAACCAAAAAACTTGAAAATAGTCACAAATATTATCAGATTTCCGACAGTTCAATCATAAAAATAAAATAAGAGCGTCCCCTGAGTACCAATGTGTTCTATGTGCCAGTAGGCACATAGGACACATTGGAACTCAGGGGACGATATGTCAACTAAATACTGTTTACTCGTTTCCTTAATGACCCAAGGGATGTAACTCTATCTGTTGTCTTCTGCGATTATAAAAACAAAATAATTATCACAAATTTTAACCAAGTGATTGTGGAGCTGAGAAATATGTCCACAAATTTATTTCCACTATGTTTGTATTGTGTTTCAAACGGGACAAAAACGTTATCTCCGCTAACATGTATGGTATATGGAGATTTAATACCTGGATGTCTCATTTAAACACCTCGCCATCGGCTCGGTGTTTAAAAACTGACATCCAGGTATTAAATCTCCATATACCATACATGTTGGCGGAGATAACTTATATTGCAACTAGATTTGAACAGGATCGCGACTAGATTGTGACCTGCATAATATTGAGTGTTCCCTTTCCTGAACTGTAGATTGTAACCTTTTGAAAAAGAAACGTCAACACTGCGCCTCTCTGATGCTAGTTTCATTATTTTTCCTTTTTCAGCCTTGATTTCACAAATTTTAGCTCACTTGACTTTCAGTCAAGATGAGCTATAGTGATCGCTCCCCATCTCTTAGTCATCATCCTTCATGAAGGTGGTGTTTGTGTTTTTAATTCAAAAACCATCCAACAAATTTCAAAGAAATTTTGGGGAATTGTTGGTTATGTAGTTGCATGGTGATTTTATTCAAATCAAGTTGTCATGCACCATAGGGAGGGGGGTGGTGGAAAATTGACTAAATTTTCATTTTGGAAATCTCAGTCCACTGGTGTAAATTTGTCACAACCAATCACAATTTGATCGAGAATAGGGATATAACTTTTCAGGGTTTTAGATTTGGTCACCAGAGCTAAACTCCATCAAGCTCAACAGAAGAATGGGCAAGTGATCCTAAACCCATGCATTGCATGCACCCAAACCAACATGCCCCAATCTTCAGAAGGGTATCTGGTTTAAAAGCACTGCTTCTGGGAAATGCCAAAATACCTTTTGCATTGCCGTAAATACAGCAAACAATATGTTTGGGAACAAAACATCACTTTCACATACACTTTAACGAACACATTAGTCACATCAAACATAAATGGGACACCCCCATAGCAGTTCATTTAATCAATTGAACCATTCTCAGATGGACCTCTCCTACCGAATTATACAAATGTACGCTGATCCGGATGGACTGGAAATCCACAGATCAACGGCACCATTGTGAAATACAATGAATATTCACATCAAAAAACACTCGTCCCTTTTGGACTGAACAGGAAGGACTTTTAATTTTTTTGATTTTATATATTTGCCTATAAAAGCAGTAAAAACTTGAATAGAAACCACTTTCCAGAGAATTTGATAGCTGACTGGCAGATTTACTCAACGTTTCTACATTTTCAAAGATCACATAGCCTGTCAGTGTCAACTTGAGGTCTTTAGGATTAACCCTTTACCTCAGGAATCCTCCACATCTTCCTGCGTAATATACAAATTCAATAGTTGAAAATCAATTATTTAAAAAAAATTTCAACAAACCCATATCATGAGACCCCCTCATTGGAACGAGTTTGATGAGCTCGTTCCAATGAGGGGGGTGGGGGGGGGGGGGGGGGGCACATGATATGGTTTTGTTTAAATTTTTGGAAAAATTTAAAAAAATAGTATTTAAAATAAAAAACTTTGATATCATCTGTGTTGGGTAAAGGGTTATTTATTTTTTCTTTTGGAGTTTAACAACACTTTCGACAGCCTGGGTCATCTCATGTCTGACAGTTTTATGCGAGGAGGAAGTCAAGAGAGAACCACTGATCAACAACAAGCAACTGCCAGACTCCCCAGTGTACTAACTCCACATAAGCAGGGTTAGCATTGATTGAAGAAAGGTGCACCAGCGATGTGCAGTATGCCTCAGTTTACAGCGCCACTGTACCCCCATGTGGGCAATCAGGATTAGTGCCTTGCTGGGTAAAGGGTTGAGCTGAACATATTCTATCATGCTACTAACTGAAGGATCAAGGGAAGACTTTCTAGTGGTTTATCACAGCATACCCTTGCTTCATAACATTTATTTAATTATTACAGCATTGAAATGGTTAGCAAAGGAAAAATTCACTAACTTAAACTAGAGTTGTAATACTGCTTCTTTGACTGTTTTTTTTTTTTGCATCATGGCACTTAACCCTTTACCCAACGTAACGGCCAAAACCGGCCAGCGCTATTCTCAAAAATCGCCAATTAATTTTCAAAATATTTTCATTTTTTGTCTCAAAAACATAGGTTATGACCCCTCGTTGGAACGAGCTCGTTGAGCTCGTTCCAACGAGGGGTCATAACCTATGTTTTTGAGACAAAAAATGAAAAAAATTAGTTATTCAAGACTTTTTTTTGCAAGTGTCGTCTGCTTTTCATGTTAGGTAAAGGGTTAAATGAGAAAAGAAATTTTATAATTACACTTATATCTTTTAACTATCTAAACAACAATGAAAGATAATTGGTACTTTACTATTCCTTTAGGTTTTATGAAAAAAAAACTTTTAAAATTTGTTGATTAATTATAAGTGCACAGGAACCATATCCAGATTTTGTCTGTTCATCAACTGTTGCAAACTGGTTATGAGGAGCCATGTTTTCTGAAATTTTGAATTTTTTCAGCCAGTATCACAAATCAAGTTTCTGTAAGTTATGACCAGAAGTAGGTCAATACAAAAGCGGACAGAGAATTTTGACTGGGTTGCGAATATGCCTAAATTATATGTTCTTTTTCCTGCCCATACTACTGAAGAATCTATCCAATTGAAAAAGAGATAAGACAATATTTCATCTCGGATGCTAATATTGGTTATTGCTCATGAGTCAGTCTTCATTTTGCATCCTATTATTTATGAACCCCCATCACGAATACCCCAGGAAGTGGAGCAGGGTTTGTTGACTGCAGTAAATGAGTTCTGCTTTACCAGGTAACATAGGAGCCGGAATCAACGCTTGGGGTGGAAGTCCTCTAAAGTGGGCAGCGTAGGTATAAACGATTGGTTAAACTTGACTTCACAACTATGTTGCTGTTATGAGAGAGCCAAAGATACTGAAAGTGACCTTAAGCACCAATAAATAAATATGAAACGTCGATCAACTAGTATAAATGTGCAGGCCTGGCATTTTCAGGAGAGCGATTTATTCCGTCGCCTACTGCTCGCCTTAAAAAAATTAAGGAGGGCGAAAACTAGCCTGCCTGGCCTTAGAAAATAATGACCCACATCTTTTCAGATCTCTGCTATGTTAGTACTCTGTAAGATGTTCACACTGCCCCTCCCACACCTCCGGGCCTTGCCAAGGCCCGGAGGTATGGAAGGGGCAGTGTAGCTGTCTCACAGAGACTACCTGGTTAGCAACACTAAATAAAATGTACAAAGCCCACAAGGCAGAATTCATTAATAGTAAAACTTCATTTTCCCACTTTTAGCTTTTGTAAGCTTAACGAGAGCTAATCGCTCCCCTAAGCCAAGCAAGGGGAGCGATTTTTGGCCCTCCTGCATTTTTAAGAATGCCAGGCCTGAATGTGTTGGCCAGATTATGATCTCATCAAAAAAGAAACCCCTTTCACAATCACAATACTGTTCCCCAACAAGAAATTTTCTTCGTTCCTGAAAATCATTTTTCTCGATATGTTGGAAATTGACAATTGTAATAAATTGCAAGGATGTCATTTTGTTCACAAAATGACTTCCTTGCCTTTTATTAAAGGGTGCACTTTAATAGGACATTAGGTAGTGAGTAAATCCAAAAGAAATGAGTGATTTTCACATTAATGCTTAACCCTTTACGTAACGTAATGGCCAAAACCTCCCAGCGCTGTTCACAAATTCACGATTCAATTTTCATTATTTTTTTCAATTTTTTTTCCTCAAAAACATAGCTTATGACCCTCATTGGAACGGGCTCATTGTACTTGTTCCAATGAGGTGCTGTAAGCTGTGATTTTAATGCAAAAAATGAAAAAAATATACAAGAATTTTTGTTTGCAAGTGCCGTCTGCCTTTCGTGTTAGGTACAGGGTTAACTACTTAATCAGTACAGTAGACAAACACACCAAGCAGTATTCTTTTAATGTGAATTCTTGTGACATGGTTTTTATTCTTGGTGCATGCTTTTTGGTTTCTTGAGTGCTTTGCTAGTCTTTAAAGCTACAATGTCTCACTGAGTAGCATGTGTTTTCACTTCTGTAATATTGTTGAGATATGCAAAGAAGCATGAAGTAATTGGCTTTCAAGATAGTTGTCAACGTAAATGAAACTTGCTGTATTCATTTGGTATCACTGTGGGAACTCCAGGAAGATGATCTTGGTGCCAGACTACTTTGGTAAATAAGTACTGTTTTGAGGTCTAATAAGGCTTAGTTTCTGAAAAGCAGCAGCATGAGTGTAAATAATGCCAAAGATGCTGAATGTAACCATAAAACACCAATAAATGAATAAATTAATTTGAAAGCAAGTCTTGATAGCAAGACAGAAGTTTCCAGTCACTATTATCCAACAGGGTGGCTTTTATGCTAGTCTCCCAATGGGAACCCCAGAAGTGATGCAGTGCTTGTTTACTGTGGTAAAAAACTGTTGTACTGGTAACATAGCACCCAGTCACCAACGTCTGGTGGATGTCCTATAAAATAGGCAACATGGGTAGAAACGATTGGCTGGTCTTGACTGTATATCCATGAAACACCAATAAATAAATACATAAACTTTGACTTACTGTTTGAGTAAAGTTGACTTAAATTTTCTTTTAAGTAAGATATTTTGAACTCAGAAGATGTTGAGTCATTGAACATGATACTAGGTATAGTACTTAGGTGAATCTATTTTTCATTTGTAGGAGGTTGAGTGAAACTTGAATCCCACAGCTTTGTACCCCCCGCGGAAACACCAGGAAGTGAAGCAGTACTTGTTTACTGTAGTAAACAAGCTCTGTTTTACTAGTAAATAGGACCCAGTCACAAATGCTTGGGGTGGACGTCCTCTCTAAAATGGGCAACATGGGTATAAATGATTGACTAAACTTGACATTATGTCCATGTTGTGGTCATGATAAGCCATTGTGCAGAAATGTGACCTTAAACTCTAATAAACAGCCCTGTAGGGATTTGGGATTAATTTTTTACTGATCCTCTTAGGTTATTTATCTATTTGCTAACCGACTGATGAATTTCCCTTATGCAAGAGTCTATGCGAACTGGTAAATAAAATAAAGAAATTTGTTCAATTTTTACTTGAGTTTTGACTGGTGAGGGTGTTTTGGGGGGGAGGGGGGTGGGGTGGGTTTACAAGTGTGAACAGTTGGTTTTCCTTAATAACTTTAGTTCTATCTGTCTGTGTGTCTATCGTTGTGAACTTTACATTATCGTCTTCTCATAAACCATTGGACCGAATTGAACCAAATTTGATATTTATGTTCCTTATTATATGTCAATTCAAGTTTGTTCAAATAAAGTTCCCATGCCCACAGGGGACACCACAAGTTGCATTAATCTGATAGCATAAATTTTAATTTAATTTAAATAAATTGAGTTATAAAATTAAAAAAAATCTTCTCTAGAACCATCCATTAGTACCTTTATACCCCTATAAAAAAGTTTGGTTTTTTTTGTGGGGGGGGGGGGGGGGGGGTATATAGGAGTCAACATGTCTGTCGGTCGGTCGTTGTCGTCGGTCCATTGCACTTGTAAACTTGTGGTGTGAACTACTTCAACAGTTTTAGCCGCATTTTCATGAAACTTCACAAAAATGATCAGCATGATGAGGAGCAGTGTGTGACATAATTTTTTTCTCGATCGGATTCAAGATGTCTGACTGGCAGCCATATTCGAGTGTTTTTGGTAAACTTGTGGAGCGAACTACTTCCACAGTTTTAGCCGCATTTTCATGAAACTTCACAAAAATGATCAATATGATGAGGGAAGTGCGTGACATAATTTTTTTTCCACTCAGTTTCAAGATGGCCGACTAGTGGCCATATTGGATTTTTTTTATGTAAACTTGTGGAGCGAACTACTTCCACAGTTTTAGCCACATTTTCATGAAACTTCACAAAAAAGTTCAACATGATGAGGGGAAGTGCCTGACATAATTTTTTTCCTGCTCGGTTTCAAGATGGCCGACTGGTGGCCATATTGGATTTTTAACTCAACTTTGGCTAAGCCAAATTTGAGGTATTACCATGGCCCGACATCTGTCTGTCCGTCACGCTGTACACTCGGCTTGGGCTAGAGGCCGTATTTATGAACCGATCTTTACGAAACTTCTTGGGTACCTTTGTTATCACCGTGAGACGAGAACTAGTGTTTTGGGGTCCAGTCCGAAATTTAAGACGGCCGCAGGCAGCAATTTTGTACCAAAATTAGGTGCAATCAGATTTTTGCGCAGAACTTCCATTTGAAAGCTCCGATTTTAATAATTTTTTTGTATGAATGTTTAGTACCATGGGATACATCCTATATAATACAAGTTCTTTTCTCGTGCATAAATTATGCCAATTGGACTAACTTTGATCTATTTAATGTTACTTTTAGCACTGAAACTGCAAATGCCAATACGGCTTGGGCTAGAGGCTGTATTTATGAACCGATCTTTACAAAACTTCTTGGGCACCTTTGTTATCACCTTGGGATGAGAACGAGTGTTTTGGGGTGCAGTCCCAAATTCAAGATGGCTGCCGGCGGCCATTTTGTACCAAAATTGGTGCAATCAGTTTTTTGCACAGAACTTTTGTATAAAAGTATTGATTTGAATAAATTTCTGTAAGAATGTTTAGTAACATGGAATACATCACATATAATACAGGGGTTTTTTTTGTGCAAAAATTATGCAAATTCGATGAACTTTGATTTATTCAGTGCTACTTATACACAGTAAGTGCACATGTCAATACAGCTCGTGCTAGAGTCTGTATTTATTAACCGATCTTCACGAAACTTCTTGGGTACCTTTGTTATCACCTTGGGATGAGAACGAGTGTTTTGGCTGTGGTTCAAAATTCAAGATAGCTGCCAGTGGCCATTTTGTACCGAAATTAGGTCCAATCAGTTTTTTGTTCACAACTTCTATATGGCTCAGGCTAGAGGCCGTATTTATGAACCAATCTTTACAAAACTTCTTGGGTACCTTTGTTATCACCGTGGGACAAGAACGAGTGTTTTTGGGTGCAGTCCAAAATTCAAGATGGCCACCAGCAACCTTTTTGTACCAAAATTAGTGCAATCAGTTTTTTGTACAGAACGTCTGTATGAAAGTTATGATTTGAATAAATTTTTGTAGGAATGTTTAGTAACATGGAATACATCACATATAATACAGGTTTTTTTCTCATGCAGAAATTATGCATATTAGATGAACTTTGATTTGTTCAGTGCTACTTATACATAGTAAGTGCACATGTCAATACGGCTCAGGCTAGAGTCTGTATTTATGAACTGATCTTCACAAAACTTCTTGGGGTACCTTTGTTATCACCTTGTGACAGGAACGAGTGTTTTTGGGTGCCTTTGTTATCACTGTGCTATGAGAACAAATATTTTGGGGTCAGTCAGACCCACTCAGATTTATGTTTGTTCAAATCAGGACCCAGGGTTAACATTTGGGCTCACTATGGGAGCCCGAATTTTAACTTGGTGCAAGAAGAAAAAAGGTTAAGTTCAAGTTTGTTCAAATCCATTCCGTAGCATTTTTCAAAAATTGCCTTTCAAACTGCAGTGACATAACAACCCTTGGAAGTTTGGCAGTACTTTTCTGCGGCTGATAGA
This sequence comes from Pictodentalium vernedei, assembly GCA_031216915.1. Lineage (NCBI taxonomy): Eukaryota > Metazoa > Mollusca > Scaphopoda > Dentaliida > Dentaliidae > Pictodentalium > Pictodentalium vernedei. The sequence continues at coordinate 175,824,986 of CM062294.1, forward strand.
ATTGAAAGCACTCTCGGAGACTAATGATAATAATCATGTAACATGGACACTAGAGTTATAAACAATTTCATGACTTCATTCTTCTGTAGTGTCGATGAACCATGACTACCTGAATGTGACCCGAACCCCCGTGGGAACCCCGGGAAGTGAAGCAGTGCTTGTTTACTGTGGTAAACAAGCTCTGTTTCACTGGTAAAATAGGACCCAGTCACTAATGCTTGGGGTGCAAGTCCTCTAAAATAGGCAACATGGGGTATAAACGATTGACTGACCTTGACTTTATCTCCATGTTGTGGTCATGATTAGCCATTGTGCAGAAGTATGTGACCTTAAACAACAATAAATAAATAAATAAATGTGACCCGAAATAATTCTTTAAACCACTTTGTCATGTGAGCAATTAAGGTCCCTTTGGGCCTCTTGTTTTATATGTCACATGTTCACCATATTTACAGATTGGATATCCCAAAGGGAGGGCAAGAATCCTATCCTGATTTTGCAGTCTGCTGCCGAAAAATTTAAAGTCGTAGAAATGTTACTATAAATAGAATTTGTGGTTGTTTTCTTAGATTGCTGTTTAGAAAATTAAAAGTGGTGATGGACAGAAATCTTTTCCTTTTGAATTGTTATTGTTCCAGACAATGGTTATTGTATTTAACTCTTTGCTTGCTGCAGGCTGATTTTTCTGCAGAGAACAAAAATACACTGGTTACCTAGTACAGAATATAATATAACTCGCTCTTAGTAACAAAATATTCTATTAATAGGAGTCAACCTCTCGATATTGAGTTTTTGATACCAGTCTCGATTTGACTGGTTGAGTGCTGGAAGCCACTATCGGGGCTTTTAAAAAAATGAGGGTACCAGATCAGAAGCCAATATTTTCCTTGCTCATGTTTCATATTCACTCAAATGCAAATAATATTTTGTTTATGTAAATTTGTTTTATTACAAATTATTGGAGAGTGCCTGTGGGCACTCTCCAATAATTTGTAATAAAAACAAATTTGATGAACATATTCAAATCACCAAAAATAAACTAGCCCACTACCAGTTAAAATTTTGCAGCAAATTTACAGCAGCCATGGCTAAATTTTGTTTGAAACTCCCAAGAAAATATTTTACGGGTCCCGATTTAACCCTTGATTCTTCTAATGAATACGCCCATATAGTATACAACAAATTGAACAGTTGAAAAATGAAGTTTTTCAAAAAATTTCAACAAAACCATATCAAGTTTTGTCCTGGAAAGAACTCATTGAGTTTGTTTCAGTGGGGGATGGGGGGAGCATGATATGGTTTTGGTGACATCGTGTGAAAATTTGAAGGAAAAAAATAAAAGTTAGGCCATACAAAGTTGATTGTCTGTTTCTCAGGCCATTTTTCCCCAAAAAGGATGCAGGCGGCTTTTTTTAGCTCAACTTGACAAAGTCAAGCTGAGCTATTGCCATCACTTCTCGTCCGTCGGCGTACGTACGTCTGTACGTTAGTATGTTAGTACGTACATCCACAATTTCCTTTGGCACACCTCACAGGTCGCATTTATGATCAGATTACTTTGAAACTTCTTATGCTTCTTTGGGGTGACCTCTAGATGGGAGCTATCGATTTTCTTCAATTTCTGTCAAAAAATGTTGCCGCGGCCAACGTTCTTAGAACTTAGTTTAGTCAAACCACAATATTTCCCTTTGGCACACCCTACAGGGCACATTTATGATTTGATTGCTTTGAAACCTGATACACTTATTTAGGGTGACCTCTAGATGGGAGCTATCGATTTTCTTCAATTTCCGGCAAAAAATGTTGCCACAGCCAACGTTCGTAGAACTTAGTTTAGTCAGACCTCAATATTTCCCTTTGGCACACCCTACAGGGTACATTTACGATCAGATTGCTTTGAAACCTGGTATGCTTGTTTGGGGAGACCTCTAGATGGGAGCTATCGATTTTCTTCAATTTCTGTCAAAAAATGTTGCCGCGGCCAACGTTCTTAGAACTTAGTTTAGTCAGAAGACTCAATATTTCCCTTTGGCACACCCTACAGGGTACATTTATGATCGGATTGCTTTGAAACCTGGCATGCTTGTTTGGGGTGACCTCTAGATGGGAGCTATCGATTTTCTTCAATTTCCGTCAAAAAATGTTGCCGCGGCCAACGTTCTTAGAACTTAGTTTAGTCAAACCACAATATTTCCCTTTGGCACACCCTACAGGGCACATTTATGATTTGATTGTTTTAAAACCTGGTATGCTTATTTAGGGTGACCTCTAGATGGGAGCTATCGATTTTCTTCAATTTCCGGCAAAAAATGTTGCCACTGCCAATGTTCGTAGAACTTAGTTCAGTCAGACCTCAATATTTCCCTTTGGCACACCCTACAGGGCCCATTTATGATCAAATTGCTTTGAAACCTGGCATGCTTGTTTGGGGAGACCTCTAGATGGGAGCCATCGATTTTCTTCAATTTCTGTCAAAAAATGTTGCCGCAGCCAACGTTCTTAGAACTTAGTTTAGTCAGAAGACTCAATATTTCCCTTTGGCACACCCTACAGGGTACATTTATGATCGGATTGCTTTGAAACCAACTTTCACAGATTTATTTTATCAAAATATGAAATTTCCTCACAACTCGCCTAAGAAAATCGTGAATCGGAATTTTTTCCCAATATATTCGTAATTATAACAACCTATTTGAACGAACAGTTCATCCACAAATCATATTTTTCTGAAAAATTAAATACAAAACGAATAAATGTTTGCGTGTTTTTTTTCCCAATACGACTGCACACAGCTGATAATATACAATTTATTTTCAAATGCAAATGTTATTTTTATATCAATCAAAGATTATTGTTTGATATATCATTGATTCAAACAATTATCCTGCTCCCAAAATTCACTTAATTCCATAACTGGTCAACTTGCTACACAGTTTCAAATAACACAATGACGGCCATTTACAAAAAAAAAAACAATGTCTGGAGAATGTGTTCCATTCAACACTGCGCCTGACTCTTCAGAGTTTCTCAGGGTTGGTGCGAATCAACCATTTCCCTTTGTAATTGTTGTCAGTCTGAAAGACACTGCTGCTCTGTCTGTCGTTGTACTTACTTTTTACGGTATAAAACATTTTCTGACTTGAGTATTTCTAAAACTCACCCACTTTATCAAAGTATGCTGTAGAATAAATGCAGAGTGTGTGGTATTTAAAATCTGCCAATGCAAACATTGGTACTATCGATTTACCAAAATGAGCACAATAACTTGAATTTTAAAAGATTTTTGAAGGTGATAGAAAGGTTGCATGCGCAGCAAAAATGACCATGCACGCGGGCCTAAGAAACAGAGGTTCTTTTTTTTATGGCCTTAACATAACAAATTTTGATATCATGTGCATTGAGTTAAGGATTAACCCTTTACCTAATGAATCAACTGCATCTGCTCACGTAATTTCCAAATTAATCCGTTGAAAAGAAACATGTATTTTTCAAAATATTTAAAAAAAAACATATGTCGAGGTTGTTCCAATGAGGAGTAAACTGATACAGTTTTGTAGAAATTTTAAAAAACAATAATAAAATAACACGACCTGTGTGATGTGTAAAGGGTTAATAGCAGATTCTGCACACAAAATGAAAATCTTAGTTTAAATATTGTGTTGTCTATTGCATTTGGTTTGTACAGTGTAGTCTTCAACTTTCTTATATTCTTATTTCTTATAGTACACGCCTGTTCTATGTAATCTCCATCTACAACAACCATGCAAAAAATGAAAATCTGTTCTCTACATATTTGGGGAACGGAAATCGTTGACGGACTATTTTTTAAAACACAAGCGAAATTTCACTGGAAGTTTCTACAAATCGGGCCCTGCGATTACAATTTGAATCCCTAGCAATAGCTGAAAATCGTCCCCTGAGTTCCAATGTATTCTATGTGCCACTAGGCACATAGATCACATTGGAACTCACAAGATGAAATAGTAATCCATTTCCACTTTCATATTTGGTTGAGGATAAAATGTGTTCTGTTTGTTGATAGTTGTCAAATGAATTGCTCAGTGTCCTTCTAATAATTATACCCCCACTTTCGAAAAAAATGGGGGTATACTGGATCACATGCGTCCGTCCATCCGTCCGTCCATCTGTACATCCGTGTGCGAGTCCGTCCGAGAATATTCATACCTTTCATAACTTAAGTAAATTATTATTTTCTATAATATTTGTTGGTCATAGGTATGCCCACACTAGTTATTTTTTTTTTTTATTACTTGTTCACTTAGAAATTGTGTCTGTCCGAGCCAGATTTTGTCTGTTCAGCCTGTATCTCGGATATCAAATTTTCTATTGCAATGAAATTTGCTGTGGGCACTGCTTATGGTATAGGCTTTAAAAAAGGATTCAACGATATTTCTCACATTCTCCTTCTTAGAGTTATCCCCCTTTTTTGACTTAGAAATTGTAGGAAATAGACATTATTTTTCTGTTCAGCCTGTATCTCAGGTATGGGTTATTGGATTTCATTGAAATATGGCATGCAGTTTGCCTATGACAAAGGCTTCTGCCTCATTGCATAAAACTTCCAAACACCAAACAATTTACCATACCTTTTGACTTAGAAATTGTTGAAAACTTTTGAAGAAAATTGGGGTGGGTACACTGGATTGCATCTGTCTGTGCATCCGTCTGTCAGTCCATACGAAAATATTCATAAATAATATTTGTTGGTCATAGGTATGCCCACACTAGGCGGTACACCACGTGGGGGTATGCACTGGACGAAAGTCCAGCTCTTGTTGTTTTTGTAGATGTGAAGGTATGTAATAAACACAGAATGACACACGTGTGTGAATGGGTCAATTGATATGGCACTTGTGCCATCGTGGAAGAATAAACCACAAGGCCTGTGGCCTCTCCTTTTATCCTTCCGCACTGACACTCATGCCATATCCATTAACCTATTCAAACACACGTGTGTCGTTCTGTGTATATATTACTAACGTGGTTTGTGAAGAACATGTATCATGCTAATAATAATAACACTTTGGCCGGCCGCAGATTTGTCGCGGTTCTTGGGTAAGATGGCCTTGGTTACCCCAGTACTCCCAACTGCCTCCCTATTCCCACACTTCTTCTCTCCTCCAAACACTTGGAGACGAACTGCTTGATGACATCCCTTGCCCCATTCTTCCCAATCTCTCCGATTAGCATATTAACCCTCTCCTGTGAGTCTCTCACTAACCATATGTCCTTCATTCTCCCATCCCACTTCCCTGTTATGCTCCCGGTGAATCTTATTCTTTTGGACTGGTATTTTGGGCATTCTAGAAGAAAGCATTCCAGGGTCTCCACCATGCCCAAATTATACATCTGGCTCTCCTTTTCACTGTTTTTCCCAATTTTTCCCCTCGGCTCCAGGGACCGTGTCCTCAGCTTGAACAATTGTGATCTCTTCCCCCCCCCCCTTCCCCCCCCCCCCCCCCAAAGGTGCCATCAGGGTACTCTTCGAAACCAGACTTCTCTTTATCACACAGGCCACCCAAAGACCTTTTTGATTTGACCCCCTCTCGCCAATTAAGGTTACCATCCCCCGTGCCATGTCACTTGTTAAATTCTTGCACATTGATCTGTGAGATTGAAATCTTCTATTCATTATAGTATCCCAAGTACTTGACTGCTGGAACACTATACCAGACAAAGGAACTGTCACTAATGTGATGAAGTTTTCCAAGGAACTAGAACTGAAAACAGTTTAGATTTGCATATTTTCCTTTGCTCACATCAGGGATGTAAATTTTATTTTTTTTTTTCGAATTCTGTTTTGTGTATGCCCCTGCCATAAAATGGCGATGGGCATATATAGTGTTGCTCCTGTCTGCCCATCATTCTGTCATTCCAAACTAACAGTTTTCCTGACTTTTTTCACCATACCTTCCGATAATTGGTTAATTTCTGGTATGTGGCTTTGTCATGGGTACATACAAATCGAGCTTGTGTTTGGTCCCAGTCGTTTGATTTTTCACAGAGTTATTGACCTTGAACTTAAATTATTGCGTGAAAACTTGAGAGCATCAATATTTTTATACTGTACCAATGACCCAGACATAGCTGGTGCTAACTCTTAAAAATATAGGGCCAAACACAAATTTTGCCACAAAATTTGCATCTAAAACCAAAGAAAACATGTCCTGAATGGCCCTCCATACTTCACCTCTACTGCGCATGCGCAGTGTCAAGGACGTCCCGAAATTGGCGCCATTAATCATTCTTTGTTTGGCCCTTCATCAGTTAACATCTGACTGATCTTTGTGCTTGTAAATCTCAGTTTAAATGATGCCAGACACATAAATATTAGAGAAATGGTGATTCTAAGGAGGATATAGAAGGAGGAGAGGAAAAATGAGTGACAGAAAATTATCAGGGCTGTAACTTAAAATTTTTTAATCAAATTATGTTAAGTTACCTATTTTCGAGGCAACAGCCTGTTGTGGTCATTCTTGTTATCAAGTTACACTGCTTGTTCAGTGTTTTCCTCTCTCCCTTTTCTTTAAGTCCCCTCTTGCTATTCTCCCATGCTTTTGGCATATTTTCTGTAATATTATTACTAAAATTTCTTGGGAGTTTTAGCTGGATAACAGAATGAATTCTGTTCTTTTCCCCATGTTTACGTCTTCACCTATGGGTGGTTAGGCGTAGTGTTCTGCATCTACCATCTGATGTTCTGCAGTTTCTTCCCTGGAAGTCTCTGTTTTGCATCAGATAGTGTATTATTGGTAACTGATTTCGGGCCAGGGTGCCTGGAGTCTTGTTCTGGTGTTTTTACACTTATTGTTTACATTTACAAAAGCCCTCTGTGTGAGGGGGGGGGGGATTTCTTGAAAATAATATCTTGATGTTAATTTAATCATAACTAGATACATTATTATTGTTCGTAAGTGTTGCATAAATTGTTTAAAATATTTTTAGAATTTTTGTCCACACTTAGACTTGGGATCCATTGGGGCTCAACGTTACTTTTCAGAAACTTCGGCTGTTCTGAAAAAATATTTTTTCAAAATTTTTTGATTCAATTATTTTTTCTATGTTTAATGGATCATGTTATTATGTATTTTGATTGTCAAGGGTTGGTGCGAGTACTAGGACTTTGTTTTCTTTTCACAATGAAAGGATTTTGTTCAATTGTAACAAGAGGAAATCTTCCTCTGACTTTCATAATCATTGTATATGTAGTCAGTATCCTCGCACTAACTCCTGTTCTGTATGTGTTAATTTCGATGACAACATGGGAAGCCAGTGTCACGGTATGTTAGTGGGGAATTGGCCATTCCGGTCCTTTCCCCGCAGGGTCACTCTACTTTATCAATCTCTATTTCAGACGATCAAGAACAGGGTGATGTATCCGTGATGTCTTCCAAAAGTGTGCCTCCGTCGTCACAATTAATGAAGAGCTAGCGGAAAAGTGCTCATGTAAATACGTCAATTGCCTAAGAGGACCCTAGTAGGTTCGACGGCCTTTGACGTCCGCTAGCTCGCCCGGTGTAGCGTCCATTCATCGAATGGTTCGGCAGCCGGGTTCATCCGTTGCGGTCTAGAAGGAGTTTTGGGTGATGCGAGCACTATAAATCAACCAAATGCACACCCAGTGACGGCGGATTAGAGGAGAGAACGGAGGAAGCCTTTTAGTCCGGTTCCTAGCTCATCCAGGTTCATCCCGGACTGTGAGCGAGAGAGGCCCCTCTCTCGTACAACAACATCTGGCCCCAGATGTTGTGGTACAAAATGTTTCGCATTCGGAGCATACGTCCGCCGCTCGGGACGCTCCGATATATAGTCAGTCCGGAGAGACTGTCAATAAGGCTTCCTCATCCTCATGGTAGCACACGACCGCTCTTGGCTATGTGACCTCGGATATCCAGTCAGCTTCGCCAATCAGAGAATCATCGGCGACCAGGTCACACCATCCGGTAGCCAGGGACACGAGGCCTGCAGACTCCGGACGTTCGCATAAGAAAGTGTGCGGGAGTCAACGTACACGGAGCTTCCAGCGGCAAAGCATCGTAAGACCGCTACTGCACAGGCCTCGGTGACGGACGTGCTATCCCAAATAGCACAGCTTATCGCAGCATCCCAGCAACGACAGAATCTGTCGCATCATGTATTATCCGACGACGCTGGGTCGGGACGCTCCGCGGAAGCAGGTACGGACGTCCGAAAATTTCATCCGGTCCGACGGGATGCCGAAAGGGATTCAAAGGATTTCGAGCTTTCCCTTTCGGAACAACATAAGCTGTTGTGTATGTCATCTGACTTTATCTTCTAGAGGTTCTTTCGTCGGACCAGAATGCTGCGATGCCGGATAAGAAACTGATAGCGTCAGTGGACACAGAAATTTTTGGTTCGGTTCAGGGACATCGTCCCTCAGTTCCGACACAGTCCAATAATGTCACACAAACTTTCGAATTATTGAACGACGCTATATATATTATTATATGCTTGATATTAACAAGCATGTCTGGTTTCTTGTTCGCAAGTTATGGAGATGTCTTTCAAAAGTGTGCCTCTGTCGTCATAGTTAATGAAGAGCTAGCGGCAATAAGTGCTCATGGAATATGTCAATCGCCTAAGAGGTCCCTAGTAGGATCGACGGAGTTGACATTCGCTAGCTCACCCGGTGAAGCGTCCATTCATCGAATGGTTCGGCAGTCGAGTTCGTCCGTTGCGGTCTAGGAAGGAGATTTGGATGATGCGAGCACTATAATTAACTTTAGTACACACCCAGTGACGACGGATTAGAGGACAGATCGGAGGAAGCCTGTTTTTCCGGTTCCTAGCTCGTCCAGGTCCGTCCGGGCTGCGAGCGAGAGAGGTCCATCTCCCGTACAACAACATATGGGACCGGATGTTGTAGTACAGACATTTCGCATTCGGAGCATATGTCCGCCGCTCGGGACGCTCCGTTATATTGACAGTCCGAGAGACTGTCGATAATGCTTCCTCATCCTCACAGCAGCGCACACGACCGCACATTGGCTACGTGACCTCGAGTATCCGGCCAGCCTCGTCATGCAGTGATTCCACGGCAAACAGGTCACGCCATCCGGTAGCCAAGGGACACCAGGCCTATACACTCTGTTCGCTCGCATAATAGAAGTATGCACGGGGTAACGAACACGGAGCTTCCAGCGGCAATGCATCGTAAGACTGCTTCTCCACAGGCCTCAGTGACGGACGTACTATCCAAAATAGCACAGTTTATCGCAGCATCCCAGCAATCGGCAGATTCTCGGTCGGATCAGGAATTATCCGACGGCGCTGGGTCGGTGCGCTCTGCTGTTGCATCAGGTTCGGACGACTGAACACTTTATAGGGTCCGACAGGATGGCGAAAGGGATTCGGACGATTTCGAGCTTTCCCTTTCGGAACAACAGAAGCTGCCATACATTTCTTCCGACATTATCTTCCAGAGGTTGTTCCGTCGGACTGGATTGCTGCGATGCTGGATAAGAGACTAATAGCGTCATTGGACACGGAGTTTTGGATCGGTTCAGGGACATTGTCCCTGACTTACCGACACAGTCCAATAATGTCATTAGAACATTCGAATTATTTAACGACGCTATATATACATAAGCTTGCTACCAAGCATGATAGTTTAGTTTCTTGTCCGCAATGCTCTATTTTGCCTTTTATCAATTCTAGGAAATAATTTATATTGGCAGAACAGAACATACCGAGAGTTCATATGCGTCTAGACGGCGGGGCTGAATACTAGGAATTATCTTTTTCGCCGTCTATGTCAATTCCAACCACGATGTTGGAAACGACAATGATGTCTAATAGACTTAACTTAGACGCTTTATCATACGTAGACTACCTTACTGAGGCATTATCATTACGTCTTCAAGAGAAAGAATTCCAGGATATGATCCTCAATGTGATTTCTTTCAAGGGCAGTAGTTTCCACGTATAACTTGCCCTTCAGTGGCAACCTGGAGTTGGTTAGACGTGACGCAGCCCTAGCTACATCCACGCGCGTGGATAGTAAGGTGAAGAACTCTCTCAGAGTCGCTTCGGTCTCGGAGAAGCTTCTCTTCGACGGCAACTTTTCAGCAATCTATGAATTGCTCGATATACACGTTCTCTTGTCAATCAAGTGTAACAAGAGATTCAGACGTTTGCCGGGCAAACATTCGGTGGTTGACTCAGAGAGTGCCACTGCAGTTGCCGGATCCGAGTTTTATGATTATGACGGATGCCAGTCAAACAGGTTGGGGTACAATATTGATCCCAACGGATTCGAAGTGCCAGGGTCTTTGGGTTCCGCAGTTTCTAGGCAAGCACTTAACTTCCAGGGAATGATGTTATTTAGGCTTGCGCTATGTCATTGGATGAACATTATTCAGAAACGCATATCCAAATCCTGTCCGATAATACGACAGTAGTTGCATATCTCCGGAACCAGGGAGGCACTCATTCGATTCCGTTATTCAATTTAACGGAAAGAATCCTTCTGTTTGTTATAGTACACCAAGTTCTGCTTCGGTCCGTCATATTCCGGGTCGTTTGATTCTATTAGCAGACTCCCTTTCACGTAAGGGTCGCTTGTTGCCGTCAGAATGGACTCTCAACAAACAAGTATTCAATCAGATTTGCTATCAATGGGAGCGCCCAATGATAATTTATTTGCGACACAACTCACTATTCAATTGCAGACGTATGTGTTTGCATGTCCGGATCCCTGAGCTTATGTTGTTAACGCTCTATTGATCTAATAGGACGCAATGATAGGATATGCGTATCCTCCAGCGCTGTTGATTCAGCAGGTATTGCTAAGATAAACATCCACAATACTATTCTGTTGATAGCATCTCTGTCTTCACAGAGACCATGGGTAATTTTACTCAGGGGTCTACTGTGGGACTTACCACGAAAACTTCCTCCATGAGAGGATCTTCTTTCGCTGGGGAAATCGTGTCATCTTCATCACAACCCGCAAGGTCTCAACCTTCACATATTCCGTTGTGTGGTCCTTCTTGCACGGCAAGCATGGTACAGGACGAGCTATGGACGCGATTTCTTACTGTAGGAGAACCTCTTCTTCGCTATACTATGCGGCTAAAGTGGAGGCTCTTCCGTCGTTGGTGTAGGGATCATTATGTTGATATTTTTGATCCCTCCATACTAGACATTGCAACTTTCTAGTATACTTGTTTGACAAGATCTACTGCAGCCTGTTACTATTAAGGTTATAGGTCTATGTTATCTCATACCTATGCACTCTATGATAGTTTACAATTGAGTCTTATGTCTCTTTATCTAAGTCAGTTAGAAACTTTTCGATAAATAGACCTAGAATCCTTAGATTAAATTCCTATACGGAATTTAGCTTCGGTTCTTATTTAGCTAAGTAATCATTTGAGCCTCTGGAAACAGTAGTTTTCAAATTCTGACTTTTTAAGACAGTAATTCTGTTAGCCTTCTTTTTTACTGAGGAGTCAGTGAGCTTCATGCACTATCGGTGGACAATTCTCACTTTTGTAGTGTCGGAAACACTACTTCCTTTACTACTTAGGTTGGATTTTTGGTTAAGAGTTAGGCTCCTAATAATATCCGGAACCTATTGTTTTTAAGGTCCTTCCGTCTTCGTACGGGCATAGGCCTTTACTCTGTCCGGTTAGAGTTTACGTATTTATAAACAGATATCAGTTTATTAGTATGGACGTAAGCTTCTTCTGTCTTTGATGACTAATAGAAGGACATTACGCTCCATTCTATTACTAATGGATTCAATTAACTATCGGTACTGCTTATGGTATATCATTGACTCAGCAGTTTGTTCTTGAGATTTCGGCTCATGAAGTAAGAGCTGTTTCTACATCTTGGGCTTACATTAATAGTGTCGCTATTATAGATTTTATGAAGGCTGCTCATTGGGCTCAGCCATCCACATTCATGAATTTTTATCTCAGAAATATTGAGTCCATTTCTGGAGGCCTCCATTGTTAGGCCTATTATCTACTGCTCAGAATGTCATTCACTTAACAGTTGCTACTATAGCTAGGTAGGCTTTCTGTTCCAGCAGTGACTCTGTCCTGCTGCCCTCTTCGCTCTGGGCTATTTGACCCAGGGCAAGAAAAAGGGGGGGGGGGGGGAGGGTGTTCCCTTGGGTCACCTGTTTTATTATGAAACAAGGGGATACCTCCTCTGGAGTTAGTAATTCTGAGCTGTTACTGGGATGGCTTTTAAGTGATAAGTTTATGTTTTAAAAATTCATTCAGGTCATAGTTTTTAAAGTATAGCTTTTGAATATATCACGTGTCAAACGGGCGTTATTATTCAGTCCTCAGACACTTTTAAGGAGTATAAAGAGTCTCTATTCTCTACACTAACTTTATTTATTGGCTTACTTTAAAAATTATTAGTATAAGGATTATACTGGTTATTAATAGAGTTCAAGGATGTTATGATGCTCAATTTTGGAAGGTGTTGTGTCTTTCTAATTTATCATAATTAAGAAAGATACATGTAAGGCCTAATACTCCTTTTCCTCTCGAGGGGATGACTCTATTTTATATAATTGAGCTTATTTGAACTTGCTCTATGTCCTAGGCCCTCCAGCCTTTTTACTATTCAGCTATGTCTGGGTCATTTGTACAGTATAAAAATGTTAAAAAAATTTATAGTAATTTATATATTTTTTATACTTACCAATGACCCAGACGGGGATGGCCCTCCCAGGAGTTGGGAACTCATACCTCCCCGCTGAGTACATAGCGCTTACCAGGCACTGGTTATGAGAATGATTAATGGCGCCAATTTCGGGACGTCCTTGACACTGCGCAGTAGAGGTGAAGTATGGAGGGCCATTCAGGACATGTTTTCTTTGGTTTTAGATGCAAATTTTGGGGATTGGGGGGCAAAATTTGTGTTTGGCCCTATATTTTTAAGAGTTAGCACCAGCTATGTCTGGGTCATTGGTAAGTATAAAAAATATATAAATTACTATAAATTTTTTAACTTTCCAGACTTCATTTGCATGTGGGGCATATGTGTCACACTGACACATCTAGTTCTAATTTTTTTGGCAAATTACTATTTCTTTAAATTTACATGAAAATGGTCTTTCAGACTATTTTCATGTAAATTCAAAGCAATACAGTAAAATCTGTTTTTAGAGACCACTGTCATGACAGACCACCTATATTTGGGGGTGTGGTGGCATTGCGGTACCCAGTTCTCGTCAGATCACTGAAGTTAAGCAACGTCGAGCCCGGTTAGTCCTTGGATGGGTGACCGTCTGAGCGATCGATTCGGACTCCTGCATTGTGTCCTTGGGCAAGGCACTTAACCCCAGTTGTCCACATGGGGGCACGATGACGCCGTGTACTAAGGCATACTGCACGTCGATGGTGCGCATGTCTTCAACCAATCTACCCCTGCCTGTGTTGCAGTGCGGAGTTACGATGTTGGAGAGCTGGCAGCTGCTCGTCATTGCTCAGTGGTTCTCTTCGGATACTCCGGCTTCCTCCAACCGTAAAACTGTCACGGTCATGATTAGCCATTCTGCACAAGTATGTGACCTTAAACACCAATAAATAAATAAATAAATATACCACCTATATTGAAAGGCCGCTGTCATCTTGTAGCATTTGGTTGTTTGACTCTGTAATTGGTTTGTCACACGAGACCACCTGTTTTGAGAGACCACTTTTGCCTGGCAAAATTGGTGGTCTCTCAAGACAGGTTCTACTGTAAAAGAACTGTTGTGGCCGATAAAACTTGATGAAGCCAAATTATGAGAATTTATTGCAACAAATTTATTGTCTTGTATTTTCTTAAAAATAAGTTTCTTTCCTTAAAAACATATAAAATATGAAATCTGTTATCTAACTTGGGAAGTGTTCTATAGTTTTGTCTGGTGGAATATAGTTCCTAATCCTAAAGGCTGTGGCAGTATACACTACCAGTTGATACTACTGGAGAACGTTTCTCATGAAAAGTTTAATTATAGATAAGTAGATGCTGTGATAGTTTACATTCAGCCTGAGGAATAGTGTTTTGGAATGAGCTTGTTTTTTTCATTTTTTCAATGAAGGGTCAAGGCTATGTATTTGAGGCAGAAAATGATACTTTTGAGTCATTAAAAAATTATTTTGGCAAGTGTCACTCCTGATCGTGTTTGGTAAAGTGTTAATATTAACCATTCATTTTCAAACACTACTGACAAGGTTCAGTGGAGGATGGTACTTTGGAAGTATTTGTGTTTGGAAATTAACCCTTTACCCAATGCATACAATATCAAAATTTGTTATTTTAATTATTTTTGGCTTCAAATTTTTCTAAATATTGTAACAAAACCATATCATGTAACCCTGCATTGTAATGAGCTTAATGAGCATGTTCCTATGAGGGGCTATGATATTTTTGTAACTGCTCACTTGATAAATTATGCCTGCAGATGCTTCCAATTTTTTAGGGAAAGGGTTAAGTTGTTGTGGACTGCTTGAATGAACTTAAAACTCAGTTACAGAAGTGAACTCTGAATGCAAGCTATGCATGAATTTTTAGCATTTTACATTTTCTTTTCATTTCAAAACTTTACGTTCATCAGCATCTCTGGAACTTCATTGAATCTTAACACTTGATATATCTGGTCAAATGTGATTTGATTTTTGAGGCAGGATGACAATATCAGTCTGGTGTTTTTTCAGTAGTTTCTAGTTAAGTCTTTGCTGCTCATACAGTACAGCCGCGGTGGACCCGGTCACTTACCAAAGGGGGGGGGAGGGGGGGGGGGGGCAGTATTTCCACTGCCACAGTAATATTAGATTCCAAACACTCTATAGGGTTAACCATCAAAAATTGAATTAATGAAGCGCCGGGTACAACCCGGTGCTTCATTAATTAAATTTTTGCTGATGATGATTTTTAGTTCCTGGTAAATACATATGTTCGGAATCCCGCGTTGTGTCCTTGGACAAGGCACTTACTCCGATTGTCCACATGGGGGCATGATGACGCCGTGTACTAAGGCCTACTGCACGTTGATGGTGTGCAAGGCTTCAACCAATCTAACCTTGCGTGTGCTGCAGTGCGGAGTTACGATGTTGGGGAACTGGCAGCTGCTCGTCATTTCTTGGTAGTTCTCTGCGGGTACTCCAGCTTCCCCCGCCCGTAAAACTGACACGGTCATAATTAGCCATTGTGCATAAGTATGTGACCTTAAACACCAATAAATAAATAAATAAATAAATGCATATGTGGTCATCACTGCCCACACTTGGATTATGACCAATCTGTGGCGGCTGTACTGTAGTATTGTAATCACAAAACCAGTCTTTTTGGTGAACAGATCACACTCAGATCACAACCCTCCCAAGATTTTGTTTACACAATCCAGACCACTTTCAGAAAACCCAAACAAAAATACCATATGAGATTCAATGTTCTCATATTTACTTTTTGGCAGGCAAGATTCTATAATATGGGGTGGGGTGGGGGGGGATAACCAGACAGAGTTTTTACCCAATCACGACATTCGCATTCCGATCAAAGTATTGTATAATTGGGTAGTCAGTGATTTTGACCCATGTCGATTTCGACCCAAGTGCTTTCGACCCACTTTAAATGATTTCGACCCAGAATGATTTCGGCCCACTTCGGTGAATTCAACCCACTTTTTCGTCTGCATAAAATGGGTCAAAGTGATTTCGACCCACTTTGCTAAATTAAAAAATGGGTGGAATTTATGTAAGTGATTTGGTTTAGGGTAAGAGAAAAAGAGAAGACTGGTTCATATTCTATATATGTTTATTACAGTAACCCATCTTAAAAATGGTCAAGATATAAATTACACAATGCAGCCCAAAAAATAGTAAAGTAGCTGGAATAACTAATACAGTGATGAGTTGTAGGATGACCACTATGAACTATGTGTCCTAATTCCCCTTCATCGATAACGCTAGGTCTGGCATTATTTTTGAGCTTTCGAAAAAATAATGCCAGAACCTTGCGTTATTTATGTAGGAAATGTATTAAACATAGTTTATAGTGGTAACTTTTTCGGTGGTTATATTAACCCTTTACCTAATGAATCGGCCACATCCGCAAACGTAATTTGCAAATCGAGCCATTAAAAAAATACTTTTTTCAAAATATTTCGACAAAACCATATCATGTGACCCCTCTTGGAACGAGCTCATCGAGCTCGTTCCAATGAGGGTTCACATGATATGGTTTTGTTGAAATTTTTAAAAAAAATTTTTAAAAATAGTAATTAAAATGATAAATTTTGATATTTTCTGCATTGAGTAAAGGGTTAAAACACTTGACAAACTACACAACATACCATCACGTTCAAGTACGCTGTTACACATATTTATTCGGTTGGTCAATTCAAAGCTGTACAAAGTCTTAAAAGCTGCTTTGCACTTATTTATTTGTATACTAGCAGGGTTACCCGGCGTTGGACGGGAAAATGTAGGGGTCATATGAAAAGTAGCCCCCCCCCCCCCCCCCAAATAGGGGCCGCATATTTTTTGACCCAGCCCACCCTATGGGCGGCACACTCGGCAGAGGGTGGGGCCTTTGATCCCGTCACTTTTAAACCCCTACCATTAGTTTCCTGGTAAAAAGTTACCCCTAGTAGACCCCTTTGAGGACCTATATTGGTGAAATCCATCAGTTTTGCCCCTCCCTACCCCAACACTTTTTTACCTGCGTCGCCAGCTGCAGAGCAGGTCTAGTAACTGCTCAACTCTGTCCGTCAGTCCATCCGTCCGTCAGTCCGTCCAAAACACTTCTTCCGTCAAAGTTTTCTTGGCTTCTATGAAAGGGAATGATTTTATATTTGGTCTGCTGCTTCATAATGATGAGTTGTATCGTGTATCTAATTTTCAGATCTGCCGTGCAGCCACTTCCTGTTTTCCGATACTTTGAAGTCTGTTCATTTCTGTAATCAATTGCATGCAGCGACGCAGGTCCAGACCCGGTATTGGTCTTGGCTTGTTATTCCTGATAAAAAGTATACCCCTTGAAGACCTATATCAGTGAAAAAAAATGTGGTCATAACTTTCGGTGCCCCTCCCTGCCCCCACCCCCACCCCACACACTTTTTTAAACCTGACGAGGACCTCCGCCATAAAAAAGTACCCCTAGTAGACCCATGTTGGGCACTCGGGATGGCCCCATATTCATTTCTATAGCAGATAGACAGACAGACAGACAGACATACACACACACATTGGGTCATAAGTACCTAATTTATGCAGAAATTTCTTTTCCCATAGCCCCGTAGGAACCACAGGAGCTAAAAATAGAAAAAAATTAAAACGCCCATATCTCCAAAACTACATGGCACTGAGAATTCTTATTTGTTGTGAAGCTTCCTTAGGACCAACAGAATGGAATGGTCAAAAAAAATTGCCATCGGTTTTATCATGGGGTACTTTTTGGGAACTTTTGAAAAAGTGCCGAGTCAGCATTTTTTAACACTGTGGGTAATGGGAAAAACATAAGACTACTTTTCTCCCAAAGCTCTGCTCCAAAAGCTTTCAAATTTCACATATAACATCTTTGGAAGATTGTTTCACATGTTTATTGAAATCAATTGCCTGGGTCGATATTTGGGCTCTCTATGGGAGCCCAAATGTTTAAATTAGTGCAGTATGAGGAGTATTTTTTAAAAATCTTCTTCTTCAGATCTATCAATAAGAATGTTTTGATATTTGGTATGCAGCATCCTTAGGGGGTGAGATTCAAGTTTGTTGAAGCCAAGTCCCTAGGTTCATATTTAGGCTGAAAATTTGGGGTCCTGTTGCGGACTTAGAAATTTTGGACCAAAATCCGAAAAAAAAAAAAATTTCTGCGTTTCGGTCAATTTTAAGACAAAAAAAATTTTTTTTTTTTTTCCCCTGAAAATTTGGGATCAGGGTGGGACTTAGAAAATTTTGGACCAAAATCCAGAAATTTTTTGTTGTTGTTTTTTTATGCGTTTCTGTCAATTTTAAGACAAAAAAAAATTATTTTTTTTCCCCTGAAAATTTGGGGTCCGGCTGGGACTTAGAAAATTTTGGACCAATATCTGAAAAAAATTTTTTTTTGTTTTTTATGCGTTTTGGTCAATTTTAAGAGAAAATTTTATTTTTTTTTTTTCTCTGAAAATTTGGGGTCCGGGTGGGACCAAAATCCTGAAAATTTTTTTTTTGTTTTTTATGCATTTCTCTCAATTTTAAGACAAAAAAAAAATTTTTTTTTTTACCCTGAAAATTTGGGGTCCGGGTGGGACTTAGAAAATATTGGACCAAAATCCTGAAAATTTTTTTTTTTTTTTTTATGCATTTCGGTCAGTTTTAGACAAAAAAAAAATTAAATTTTTTTACCATGAATATTTGGGGTCCGGGTGGGACTTCGAAAATTTTGGACCAAAATCCATAATTTTTTTTTTTTTTTTTATGCGTTTCTGTCAATTTTAAGACAAAAAAAAATTCTTTTTTTACACCGAAAATTTGGGGGCCGGGTGGACCAAAATCCTGAAATTAGTTTTATCGTTTTTTATGCGTTTTAAGAAGAAGAAAAAAATTTAGGCTGAAAGTATTTTGTTTGGGAAAAAAATCTGTTTTTTATGCGTTTATCTCAATTTTGGGACGTAAAAGTGCAGGAACTGAAAATAGAAGGAAAATCCTGTGTATTGTGTGGGCACAATCGCTTCATCTAGTTGGTATATGCTTTTCTTAGGAGGGGCGTATGCAGCTTATTCAAGTCAAGTCCCTGGTTTGATATTTAGACTACCATGTCAGGTGAGCGCCCTCAGGCCCCCTGGGGCCTCTTGTTTTAATTTTTTTAACTTAATTTTAATATTTATAAATTTAATTAATTTTATAATATACGTATGTTGCAGATTAATAGCACTAAGTGATGAAGAGAATGGAGTAGATCAAAACACAGAAGAGAATGGAAGGATAGAAAATATTTTAGACACATTAAAATCTAAAGGTATGCCACTGTGAACTGCTTGTAGTTTCCTTCTTTGTAACCCCTCCCCCACCCCATGAAATTTTCTCTTAACAGGTTGTTCATTCACTTCTTGTGTTCATTTGTAGATGCCTGTGTGGGAACGATTTCAAAATCTTTGTGTTCCACCATGTGTCCATGCTTTATTATGTTGGATTCAAAATCAGTAGGGCTTCATGAAGTCAGTAAAGCAAACCACCTATTCCTCCTTGGGAATCCTGGGAAGTGGAGCAGTGCTTGTTTACTGTAGTAAACACGTTCCACTTCACTGGTAAATACACAGAAGGAACCGCAATGGCACAAGTGCCTTATCGATTAAACCATTCACATCTATAAAACAATTATTAGGAGGACACTCAGCAATTCATTTGACAACTATCAAAAAAAAGAACACATTTTATTACCAACCAAATTTGCGAGGGAACCCATATTACTATTTCATCCCCCGAGTTCCAATATGTTCTATGTGCCTATTGGCACATAGAACATATTGGAACTTGGGGGACGATTTTTAGCTATCGCTAGTGATTCAAATTGTAATTGCGGTGCACGATTTGTAGAAAATTGCAGTGAAATTCCTCTTCTTTTTAAAAATAGTCTGTCAACGATTTCCATTTTGCACATGTGTGCAGAACAGATTTCCATTTTCCGCATGGTTTAATGTTGCTGTAGAAGGAGATTTCATTGAATAGGCATGTAAGAAAATAAGATTCAAAACCAATGCCTTGGGTGGAAGTGCTTTATAGTGGGCCGCATAGATATATCCTTTGAAAATTTTTTTAGAAAATTCACCAAGATATGTTTTCTTCAATAGGTGATATTGATCACAAACAGAAACTTGATAATTAATATACATAATTAATCTGGACCTTTAAGGTATGCAGCCATTTTTCCCCATGGGTGTTGATAACTAGGGGTGGAGGATAAGATATTGTAGCACATTGACACATGGGATGGAAGTCCTCGAAAAGTGTGAAGCATGGGTACAAACAGTTGACAAAACCTGATTTTATACTTGTGTTGTGGCCAGAGAGAGTCCTCTTCTAAATGAATTTTTGATGACCACCTCAGTAGTATTTCTCATGAAATCAAATTGTGACTGCTTTACAGCAGCCATGACGTGATTTTATGGAAAATTCAATGGAAATACTTAACAGATCAATAGTGAATAGAAAAAAATTCAATTCCGATTCCTATTTTTTTTAAATTTAGGTAATGAGTCATCATCTTCGAATAAAACCAAAGGCCTGATTAATTTAGAAGATGATTCCATTCACAAGTCAGATAACATTGAAGAAGAATTTACTGGTGCTCTTACCCTATCAAAGATGATACAAACAAAGAAAAAAGAATCAGGTGAGTAATATTAAGTCTCTCTCTTTTAATCTTTTATCAAACAAATCAGCTGCATCTGCCAACATAATTTATAAATTAAGAAGATGAAAAAATGTATAATTTTCTAAACATTTTAACAAAACCGTGTCTTTTGACCCATCATTGGAATGTACTTGTCAAGCTCCTTCCAGTGAAGAGTCACATGATGTTGTTTTCTTGAAGTTTTTTGAAAAATTTTATAAAACCATATAAAATAATAAAAAAAATTTTACTCCGTCTTTGGGTAAAGGGTTACACCTTGATGGCTTAATTACATTATATTTTGTTGAAATTTTTTTTTAAATTTGAAAAAAAAGTAATTAAAATAATAAATTTTGTTACCCTGTGCTTTGGGTAAAGGGTTAAACTTGGAGCGCTTAATTACATGATATGGTTTTGTTGTAATTTTTGGAAAAATTTGCAAAAAGCAATAATTAATATAATACATTTTGATATCCTGTGCATTGGATAAACGGTTAAACCTTGATGGTTTAATTCCACCTTTAGCAAAATATAAGCAGGTATAATCTTCTTTTTCTTCTTCACCCCTTTACCCAATAAAGCAGACAGCTTACTCCAGCTTTTCGCAAAATCTCCATTTAATTATATAATTTCATCACTTTTTGCCTCTAAAACATAGCTTATAACCCCTCATTGGACTGAACTCATTTGCTTGTTCAAATGAGGGATCGTAGGCTGTTTTTGAGGCAAATAGTGAAAATGTTGACTTTTTCAAGAAATTTTGTTGTAAGTGCTGTCTGTTAATCCTTTACCTTAATGCACACGATATCAGAATTTGTTATTTTAATTATTTCTTTTCCAAACAAAGCTCACTCCAATGAGATGTCACATGATATGGCTGTGTTTGTCAGTTCAAAATTACCTGGTTGGATGTGGCCAGTTTGTTTGGTAGAAGGTCAGTTGTGTTTCATAAAGGATTATGGCCTAATTACATTTTGTCAAATTACTGGACCACCAAAGAACCAGCTGAGAATCTCAACACAGTCATCAGTTTATGGGTCACTGTAATATAGATGCAGATTACTGGCGACATGTCTACCACCAATGGCTCAGATAACAACATAAAAAAAAAATCCACAAAGCTGTTGCCTTTCTGAAAAAGAATATGGAACTAAGCAGTCGAATATTGTAAATAACATCTTATAGATACAATTTACTTAATGGTATTTTTATTGGAAAATTTACTTTCCATACAATAATTTCAGAACAGGCTTTACATATATATCACATCACATTCCAATTATAGGAAAGGATGTTTTTTCAGACTTTGTTATATTTTTTACATCATCAGTATCCAACATAATTAAATTCTGTTGGAAGGGGGTGGGGGTGGGATGAGCAAGTCGATCTTGCTCTCTGCAGCCATAAATCAAAGGCCACAGGATTGTTACTATTGATAGAACTTTTCGATTATGAATCTGTAGCCATGATGTTGAAGATCACTATAGTATCACAACTCGACTTGTAGATCAGTGGTCCCCTCGTTAGATTTTTGGTCTCTAAAACATAATTTATGCCTAAAAAAATTAAAAATCTGTTTCTCAGGCCCTCTCACATGGTCCTTTTGGCATCTGCATGATCTCTTTTTCTAACCAATGCAAACTTAAAAAAATTAAAAATTAAATGGTTTATGTCTGATATTTTACCCAATTTAAAAAAATTGATAAATTTGTCCCTTGAGTGCAAGAAGGCTTTGCAATGATTTAGCAAGGGATGAAATACACTATCACCCATGCTATCCCACAGATTATGAAGCCTAAAATATAAACCAAGAACATGAAGTTTTGATGGCAAAGAAATAATTACAAATTAAAAAAAATAAAATAAAAAACCGCTCGCCCGCATGCAATTTTACAAATAATGCCCTGAGAAACAGAAGATCTACTTTGTTTGGCCGTATGACACTTCACTGGAACATGCCTGAAGATCTCATTCCAGTATGAAGTCCTTCATTATGTTTCGGAAACAAAAGAAACGAAAGAGAAAAAATTCAATAGTACTTTTTTTGCATATATATGTGGCTCATTTTTGCATAAATATGTGGCTCATTTTGCCACTATGGCTAACACAAAAATCACCATTCAAGTTTTTTGGGGTCCCACCAAAATGTCCGTCCATTTGCATATTTTGTGAATGTGATAACTCGATCAGATGTAATTAAATTTACTCAAAACTTGATATAGCCCTACATTTTGAGATGATCTCAGTCAGTTTTGATATTCACCAAACTTCTTCAGCTTTTGTAGGATTATACCACGTTTCGATGGAAATTTGGTGTTTGTGTGGAAATGACTTTGTGAATGCAGTAACTTCAAAAGATGAAATCAGATTTTTCTTGAAACTTGCTATAAGTTTTCTTGGTGAGAAGATCTACTTGCTTTAGGCATACATGGTGAGAAGATGTTGTCTAAGTTGGATATTCACCAAATTTCCATAGCTTTTGTAGGAGTTAATCCCCTTTTTGTTTAGAAATTTGGTGTTTGATAGTGAATTTATGAATCTGATAACTTGAAAAAATGTAATCAGATTTTAATGAAAATTGCTACAGGCATACATTGTGAGAAGATCTTTGTCAAGTTCAATATTCACCAAATTTTGTTGCCTCTGTGTGAGTTATGCATTTTTTTGTTGGGAATTTTGTGTTTGTATAAGGCTAAACAAAATTAAATAATTGGTTCTCAGACAATTTTTTTTTAAAACGAATGAGGAAGAGCGTTTTTTATTTTTAGTTGAGTTGTGACGAAGTCAAACTCGACTTATAGTTTGATGAATGGCGGGCATAAACAATTGGTTTCCGGATGATAACTTGATAATGGTTCAAGCCATGTTCATGAAACTTCATAGGTAGGTTGGTATCGGTGAGAGGAAGAACCCTATTAATTTTGGACTTGCTTGGTCAAATGTCAAGGTCACATTGACCTTGAACATAGTAAATTGTAAACAGTTGGTTTCCGTATGATAACTTGACTACGGTTCAACCCGCATTCATGAAACTTCATATGTAGGTTGGCCTTCGTGAGAGGAAGAATCCTATTTATTTTGGACTCACTAGGTCAAAGGTCGAGGTCACAGTTACCCTGAACATAGTAAATCAAAACAATTGGTTTCCAGATGATAACTTTATAATGGTTCGACCCATGTTTATGAAACTTCATAGTTAGGTTAGCATCAGTGAGAGGAAGAAGCCTATTTATTTTGGACTTGCTAGGTGAAAGGTCAAGGTCACAGTGACCTTCAACATAGTAAATCATAAACAATTGGTTTCCTGACGATGACTTGATAATGGTTTGATCCACGTTCATGAAACTTCATAGGTTGGTTGGCATTGGTGCAAGAAAGAGCCCTATTTATTTCCAAATCACTAGGTCAAAGTCAAGGTCACACTGACCCTTCACATAGTAAATTGTAAACAATTGGTTTCCGGATGATAAGTTGATAATGATTAAATCCACTTTTGTGCTGTCACAACTCGACATTGGATCAGTGATCCTATCGGCATTTTTATTTTTTATTTTTGATGAAATGGTTGCCGATGCCTAAAATCCAGTTGTGAGAGCCTAAAATTAAATTCTAGATCTCCATGTTGATTTCAATGATAGTTTTTTTTTGTAACAGTGATCATACAACCCAAAATCAATATATAGAACAACTAAAATGGAGATGAAAAATAATAATGAGTTTTTGAACTGGTTGAGTGCTAGAAGCCACAATTAGGTCTTCTGAAAAAATGAGGGTACCAGTGCAAAAGCCAACATTTTCCTCACTGGGTTTTTTTTTTAGTTACATTGGCAGAGTGTTAAATCTTTTAACAGGTCAGTTTATGTTATACAAAAGGGAGAAGAAAAGTTGACTTTTTCAAGCATCTGAGAAATGGAAAAGTCCTGGAGAATCCAGGACTTTTCCATGTTTCGGTTGCATGAAAAATTCCATTTTCTTTCAGGATTTGCCACGAAATCCTGTTAAAGTTTTGGAAGAGTTACTTGAAATCCTGGAAAGTTCATGGAATTTTATCTTGGAAAAAAGTGTACGAACCCTGCAACAAATTAATGATAGAAAATGTACTTTGTGTCACGCTAGATAAAGAGTTAACCTTTTAACTAACACAAAAGGCAGACAACACTTGCAAACAAAAGTCTTAAATTACTCAAATTTTTCATTTTTTGCATCAAAAAGTAGATCTTCTGTTTCTCGGGCCATTTTTTGTAAAATTACATGTTGGCTGGCGGTTTTTTATTTTATTTTTTATTTTTGTAATTATTTCTTTGCTATCAAAAGTTCATGTTCTTGGTTTGTTTTATGTTTTAAGCCTCATAATCTACAGAATAGCATTGGGGGTTGTGTATTTCATCCCTTGAGTGCAAGAAGGCTTTGCAATGCTAAAGCATTGCAAAGCCTTCTTGCACTCAAGGGAGAATTTATCAATTTTATTAACTTGGGGAAAATTTCAGACATAGACCATTTAATTTTTATTTTTTTATGTTTGCATTGGTTAAAATGAGAGCATACAGCTGTCAAAAGGACCATGCAGGAGGGCCTGAGAAACAGATTTTTAACTTTTTTTTTAGGCCTTGTAATCCCTCATTGCAACAAGCTCGTTCCACTGAGGTTCCATAAGCTGTGTTTTTGAGACAAAAATGTGAAAAAATAATAAAAATTGAACAGTAATTTTTGTGAATACCACTGGCTGATTTGAACCATTATGTTGGGTAGAGAATTAAATATTTATCCTGTATTCTTCATATATACTTGTAAACTTTCACTTTACCTAGAGCTTCTGTAACAATTAGGTGTCCATCATTGTTGATTGTCAAAGCAATAGGTCTCCAGAGACCCTCACGTTTTGTGAGAAGGAACTTATGGAATGTCCCCTCAGGAGTAAGCATATGAATGCGATTGTTATTATTATCAGCAATGAACATGTAGCCCCATTTGTCACAACACACACCATATGGTTGTAAGAACTGATTCTCCTTTGATCCATACTGGCCATACTTTGACACTAGCATTCCACTTTTGTTGAAAATTTTTATATTTGGTGTCGCACAGTCTGTTACTATGATGTTTCCTACAATAGAGGTGGTTACGTAATATGGGTCAACAAAAGGTATGGCATCATCATCCTGTCCATTTATTTTATCCAAAACTTTGCCTGATATTGGCCCAATAATGCTAACGTTTAAAGTTTTACAATCAATGACAATTATCTCCCCTTTGCTGTTTACTGCAATACCCCTTGGATATCCAAAGTTGCCTTTTATTTCTTTGATAAATTTACCCTCAATTGTGAATATTTTAATATTTTCACTCTGGTAGTCAGTAATAGCCAGGTTTCCATCTTTCATTAAAGCAACATCAAAAGGAGCTAGTAATGCATTTTCTCCCACAGTTCCACCGAATTCATTTAAGAACGTGCCTTCATCAGAGAAAACCTTAACTCGTCTATTCTCTCTATCAACAATTATTATATCCCCAGCAACTGTAGCTGCTACTCCAGATGGCCAGATGTCTTTGATATCTGAAAAACCTTTTGCATTGAAACTGTTGATGAGCTCCAAAGTATTGTGATCAAAAGTCTTAGTTTGCTGAAACCTATTATCATAAGTTATACTTGGTATGCTGTTCCTAACATTGTTGACAGAAGAATAGTTTTCATGTCTAAATGAAGATGTTTTGTGATTTGATGTTACTTGAGAGAAATTTAACTTTCCAATAAAACCTGGAATTTTTGTTGAATTGTGTCCCGGTGTGAAGGAAAGTTTCAAATGTTTTTCTATTGTGTCTATATTAGTGTTGATAACATGTTCAAGACTTAACTTAATTTCTTTATTTAATGCTAAGATTTCTATGGGTTTTGCATGCATTAACATATTCCTCATGTATTCCAAATTATCTTTTAATGTGAGTGCAGATGCTTTAAGCTTAGAAGCTTTCTCTCTTGTTATATTTGTTTCATCACTACTAGCTTTGTTGAGATCATCTAGAAGCTGTTGTTTATGTTCTTCTATCGACTGATGGAGTTTCTCTGCTTGATCTTCCACAGCTGATACAATGTTGGTTCTGTTAGTTTCTGTACTTGTATTGTAATCCTCAAAGACCTCCACTTGGTTGTCTATTACTGGTATTCTTCTCTCTAAACAGTCAAGGAGATTTTCAGCTTGTTTTTTGTAATTCATGAATATATTATCAATATTAAATGTTTGATGATTTCGATGATCACATTCCTCGCAGGCAAGTTGCTCACAGTTCTGACAGAATTTTTCATTTGGTAAATTATGTTTTGCGCAGTAAACATCCTGATTCTCTCTGATGTCTTGATCATGCAATCCTTTTTGTATGTCAACATAAGATACAACATTGTGACTGCGTACTGCTTTAGTTTTCTTATGTGCATCGGCACATTCTCTGCACATGTCATCATTACATTGTAGACATAATGCAGTGCTTTCTGCTGTTTTACCTGCAAACGTACAATATTCACAATTTCGATTCTGATTGCTCTTATATTGATATAATCTTACTAGGTTCTCATTGAAAACATTCCGTGTAAAATCTGCTGCTCCCAAAGGAATTGGGATTGGCATTTCACATACTGGGCAGAGAAATTTCTGTCTAGAATTGTCATCTTGTAAACCTTTCTCAATCAGATTTTCAATACAACTTTCACAGAAGGTGTGTAGACATGGTAGAAGTCTAGGTTTGGTAAATAGTTGTTGACAGTGGGAACATTTTATAAAATCTGTCTTGAGCAGCTCTCCAAGTGAGCCTCGTCTTTTAATATCTGCTGTATTCGATGTCATGTTTTTGTCCTGAAAAAAGTAATTATTAATTAGTGAATAAGCGATGTGTACACTACAGAAAGAGTGTTCATTGACAGTGGTGTGTTAGCACATTTTGAGGCTCAGCTTTATCGTGTAACTCTCAACTCGCTGAGCATTTTCAAGATATTTTTCATCAAATTTACAAATGTGGTAGCTGAGAGTGTAACGCATTGCATTTGAGGCCCAAGCTTTGCGAGTTCGAACCCCAGTCGGGGAAACATAACATAATGCAATACCGGTGTAGTACGATATCTCCCATCCCCCCCCCCCCCCCTGTATATCTCCCCCACCCCCTTCAGGGGAAGATAAACTAGTTCCCCCCCTCCCCCATGGGGGAAGATAAACACTAGTTTATCTTCCCCCACCTGATTTATCTTCCTACCCCCTTCCCCCCCACCCCCCTCACCTGAATTTTTTTACCATTCCATTTAATCAGATTTTTTTCTTGATTTCACTTCCTTACCTGTGTGTGACATTAGAAAAGTAATTAAGAGCACATTGAAAAACTCATCGGGCAGTGTGAGAGAGAGCTTGATACCCAAAATGGAAAAAAACAAATTTAGCTCAAATTAGCATTGTAAATAGAATTTTATACATTTTTAGCTTAACTTGACAAAGTCAAGATAAGCTATTGCCATCACGCTTGCGGAAGTCTGTTAGTCTGTTCACATTTTCCTTTAGCACGGGCTACACCGTGCAGTTCTTGTCTGATCGTCACGAAATTTCATATTCAGGTTTGGGGTCATGTCTAGATGAGAACGTCCCCTTTTGGTCGCGATCGGTCAACCAGTATGGCTGCCCAAGCCCAAAACCCGAAAACCATTAGCACAGTCTACAGGTTGTATTTATGAAGGGATTTCATTGTAACTTGGTAGGATGCCTCTGTATAATGCCTAGATGAGAACGTCCCCTTTTGGGCATGATCTGTCAACTATGATGGCTGCCAAAGCCCGAAACCCAAAAACTTTTAGCACAGTCTGCAGGTCATGTTTAATATGGAGGGATTTCATTGTAACTTGGTAGGATGACTCCTTATGATGTCTAGATGAGAATGTCCCCATTTGGGCATGATCTGCCAACTGTGACGACTGCCCGAGCCCAAAACCCAAAAACCTTTAGCGCACAGTCTACAGGTCATATTTATTGAGGAATTTCATTGTAACTTGGTGGGTTGACTTCATATAATGTCTACATGAGAAAGTCTCCTTTTGGACGTGATTGGGCAACTGTGACGGCTACAGGAGCCCAAAGCCCGAAAACCTTTAGCACAGTCTACAGGTCATATTTATGAAGAGATTTCATTGTAACTTGGTAGGATGACTCCAAATAATGTCTAGATGAGAACATCCCATTTTGATCGCGATCATTCAGCCTTGATAGGTGCCCGAGCCCAAAAACCTTTAGCATAGGCAAAAGGTCATATTTAAGGAAGGATTTCATTGTAACCTGTTAGGTTGACTCCATATAATGCCTAGATGATGACATCCCATTTTAGTTGTGATTGGTCAACTGTGATGGCTACAGGTGCCTGAAGCCCGAAAACCTTGAGCACAGTCTACAGGTCATATTTATAAAGGGATTTCATTGTAACTTCATAGGATCACTCCAGATGATGTCCAGATGAGATTGTCCCCTTTGGTTGCGATCATTCAACCATGATGGCTGCCCGAGCCTGAAGCACGAAAACCTTGAGCACAGTCTACAGGTCATATTTATGAAGGGATTTCATTATAACATGGTAGGTTGACTTCATATAATGTCTAGATGAAAACGTCCAATTTTGGACATGATTGAGCAACTGTGACGGCTACAGGGGCCCGAAGGCCGAAAACCTTTAGAACAGTCTACAGGTCATAATTATTAAGGGATTTCATTGTAGCTTGGTAGAATGATTCCAAATAATGTCTAGATGAGAACATCCCCTTTTGGTCGCGATCATTCAGCCTTTATGGCTGCCCGAGCCCAAAGACCTTTAACATAGTCTATAGGTCGTATTTATGAAAGGATTTCATTGTAACTTGTTAGGTTGACTCCATATAATGCCTAGATGATGACATCCCCTTTTGGTCGAGATTGGTCAACTGTGATGGCTACAGGTGCTCGAAGCCCGAAAATCTTGAGCACAGTGTACATGTCATATTTATGAAGGGATTTCATTGTAACTTCGTAGGATCACTCTAGATGATGCCCAGATGAGAATGTCCCCTTTTGGTTGTGATCATTCAACCATTATGGCTGTCCGGGCCCGAAGCCCGAATAATTTAGCACAGTCTACAGGTCATATTTATGAAGGGATTTCATTGTAACTTGGTAGGTTTGACTTCATATAATGTCTAGATGAGAACGTCCCCTTTTGGACACGATTGGGCAACTGTGACAGCTACAGGGGCCTGAAGCCTGAAAACCTTTAGAACAGTCTACAGGTCATAATTATGAAGGGATTTCATTGTAGCTTGGTAGGATGACTCCAAATAATGTCTAGATGAGAATGTTCTCTTTTGGTCGCGATCATTCAGCCTTGATGGCTGCCCGAGCCCAAAAACCTTGAGCACAGTCTGTAGGTCGCATTTATGGAAGGATTTCATTGTAACTTGTTAGGTTGACTCCATATAATGCCTAGATGATGACATCCCCTTTTGGTCATGAATGGTCAACTGTGATGGCTACAGGTGCCTGAAGCCTGAAAATCTTGAGCACAGTCTCCAGGTCATATTTATGAAGGGATTTCATTGTAACTTCGTAGGATCACTCCAGATGATGCCCAGATGAGAATGTCCCCTTTTGGTTGCGATCATTCAACCATGATGGCTGCCCGAGCCCAAAGCCCGAAAACCTTTAGCACAGCTACAGTTCATATTTATGAAGGGATTTCATTGTAACTTGGTAGGTTGACTTCATATAATGTCTAGAAGAGAACAGCCCCTTTTGAACACCATTAGGCAACTGTGACGGCTACAGGGGCCTGAAGCCCCAAAACCTTTAGCACAGTCTACAGGTGATATTTATGAAGGGATTTCATTGTACCTTAGTAGGATGACTCCAAATAATGTCCAGATGAGAACCCCCTTTTGGTCGCGTTCATTCAGCCTTGATGGCTGCCCAAGCCCAAAACCCCAAAACCTTTAGCATAGTCTATAGGTCTTATTTATGGAAGGATTTCATTGTAACCTGTTAGTTTGACTCCATATAATGCCTAGATGATGACATCCCCTTTTGGTCGTGATTGGTCAACTGTGACGGCTTCAGGGGCCCAAAGCCCAAAAACCTTGAGCACAGTCTACGGGTCATATTTATGAAGGGATTTCATTGTAACTTCGTAGGATCACTCCAGATGATGCCCAGATGAGAATGTCCCCTTTTGGTTGCGATCATTCAACCATGATGGCTGCCCAAGCC
Organism: Pictodentalium vernedei; assembly: GCA_031216915.1. NCBI lineage: Eukaryota > Metazoa > Mollusca > Scaphopoda > Dentaliida > Dentaliidae > Pictodentalium > Pictodentalium vernedei. Next base: position 175,855,606 of record CM062294.1, read on the forward strand.
CAAAACCCCAAAACCTTTAGCATAGTCTATAGGTCTTATTTATGGAAGGATTTCATTGTAACCTGTTAGTTTGACTCCATATAATGCCTAGATGATGACATCCCCTTTTGATCGTGATTGGTCAACTGTGACGGCTTCAGTGGCCCGAAGCCCGAAAACCTTGAGCACAGTCGACAGGTCAAATTTATGAAGGGATTTCATTGTAACTTGGTAGGTTGACTTCATATAATGTCTAGATGAGAACGTCCCCTTTGGACGCAATTGGGAAACCGACGGCTATAGGGGCCTGAAGCCCGGAAACCTTTAGCACAGTCTACAGGCTATATGTATGAAGGGATTTCAATGTAACTTGATAGGATGACTCGTTTTGGAATAATTTCACTGTAACTTGGTAACTTTCATTGATATACGTTAACTGTGAGGGCCACATACATTAACTGTGAGGGCATATTAACCCACCCCTCAGCTCTTTAGTACAGTGTACACCTCATATTATTTTTATCTCAAACATTGCATGCAGGGAACAGAAATTCTTGTCTTATTTCATAATCCTTTCATAAACATTGAACATTATCCTTTTCATCAAACACAACACACAAGTTAAGCTACAGTGTCATTGACACTTTCATTGCCATTTTCAAGACTCATATGCACAAGCTGTTAACAGAAGAAATATTTTTGAAGAACTCGCATTTTTTCCTCAAATCACCACTGGGATATCACATAAAAAAGGAATTTTTTTAAAAACATGTCGCCAATTTTTTATTTATTTATTTTTTTTGCTTTAACTACTATTTTGAAGAGAAATTCCTCATTATTTTAATATTTTGAAGATCTTAAGAATAAGTTGGAAGAAGAATAAAAAATCAGGTTGGGTGTGGGGGAGGGGGAATATTGTGACCAGTTTATCTTACCCCCACCTGAACATGAAGCTTCTACCACAATCCACAATTTTGAAGAGAATTTCATCAATATTTTCCATTTTCAAGATTCTTTTGCAGCAATTGTTAAAAGATAATTCTTCAGGTGGGGTGGGGGGAGATATCCTGACCAGTTTATCTTACCCCCCACCTGAACTTGAAGTTACATAAAAATTCATGTTTTTACCTCAAACCACAATTTTGAAGAGAATGTCATCAATATTTTCCTTGTTGAAGACTCTTTTGCAGATATTGTTAACAGATAATTCTTCAGGTGGGGTGGGGGGAAGATATCGTGACCAGTTTATCTTACCCCCCACCTGAACATGAAGCTTCTACCTCAATCCACAATTTTGAAGAGAATTTCATCAGTATTTTCTATTTTTAAGATTCATTTGCAGAAGTTGTTAAAAGATAAATCTTCAGATGGGCTGGGGGGTGGCGGGGGAGATGTCCTGACCAGTTTATCTTATCCCAACCTGAAACTTGAAGTTACTTAAAAATATATTTTTTACCTCAAACCACAATTTTGAAGAGAATTTCATCAATATTTCTTATTTTGAAGATTTATTTCACAAGCAAATTCCTTAAAAAGTTCTGTGATTAAATTGAAAGATAAAAAAAATTCAGGTTGGGGGGGGGGGGGGGGGGAAGATAAACCAGTGGGGGGTGGGGAGATATACAGGGAGGGAAGATAAACTGTTACACCGGCATGGATTCAAAACCACACTGTTCCTCCATAGTTCCATGTTCAGGGATGATGCTATGCTCGTCCTATCGGGTGAGGACGTAAATGGCTGTCCCATGTGCAGTAATTACTGTGCATGTTAAAGAACCCTACTGTGGCAAAAGAGCTGCAGCTCTGCAAAATTCCCTTGATTCCCCCCTTGTATATAGTGTATATAGTGTAGTTCATTATGTGTATAAAGAACCCCCGCAATGCAATCAATCAGGGTCCTCCAAAAAATCAACTGAGGAGTGACTGTTTTGGGATTTTTAGCTCACCAAAGGGAGCTTAACTTATCACTTGCTGTCCGTCATCGTCCGTCGTGAACTTTACATTATCGACTACTCCTCACAAACTACTGGATCAAATTGAACCAAATTTCGTGTGCATGTTCCCTATCATATATCAATTCAAACTTGTACAAATAAACTTGCCGCACCCACAGGGGGCACCACAAGGGGCATAACTCTGATAGCCCCCTATGAATTTCTTTCCAAAATTCAAAAAATCTTCTTCTTCAGATCCACCAGGCAGAATTCTTTTCTATTTGGTATACATCATCTCTAGGGGGGGGGGGGGGGGGAGGGGAGGGGGGAGGGTCAGGTTGAAGTTTGTTCAAATCGGCCCCCTGGATTCATATTTGGGCTAACTATAGAAGCCCAAATTTGAACTTAGTGCATTTCACGCAAATTTCTTAAAAAAAAAAAATCTTCTTCTCCAGATCCAGCAGGCAGAATCTTTTGATATTTGGTATGCAACATTGTGGGGTGGATCTGATTCAAGTTTGTACAAATCGGCCCCCTGGGTTCATATTTGGGCTCAGTATAGGAGCCCGAATTTCAACTTAGTGCATTTCAGGCAAATTTCTTTAAAAATCTTTTTCTCAAGATCCAGCAGGCAGAATCTTTTGATATTGGGTATGTAGCATGCTTAGGGGGGTGAGATTCAAGTTTGTTCAATAGCGGGGGAGGAATTCGCTAGAATTGTGCACTTGGTGATACCTTCCTGAAATTTGGCATGATGTAAGGGTAGGCATCAGAGATTTCAAAATCGATCGGCTACAAGTTGGCACCATCCTCTAGCCACCACTAGCAGCGAAATCCAAAATGGCCGCCAAGCGGATCGAAAAAAAGCTATTTTCGCCGATCGCACAACTGAAGCTCCAAACCTAACACCATACATGTGCTGTAATTGATGTGAATGATGGAGTGAAGCCCTTGGAACAAGTTGGGGGGAAGATTAATGGATAATGGGATCAGAATTTCCGTCGATGTGTGCGTCTGTGTGTCTGACTGTCAGTATGATCGTCCGTCCGTAGATAAATTAGTGTTGAATGTTTCTCGGGAATGCAATGGTCAAATGAACATGGTATGAGAGATTCCTGTCAACACATGAACAAGGGTACTCGATAGTATGCAGCAGTGGGGATACTTGGACATTTGATAATCCAATTAAAGTGACAGTCTATTCTCAACTTCCGGCATTTTCGATAGATTTATTTTCTAAGAAAATAAAACTATCAAATTTCTAGAGGAGTTCTGGTTCAATCTCAACACCATAGCGACACGTCTGCCAGCAAGGGCAGTGCTGGAATGAACTCGGGATGCATTAGTTCCCGTTGTTAATTATACAATGTTATCTTGCCAGTATAGAACATTGGCAAAATGGGACTAGAAGGGGTGAGTGTATGTTTGCAGTCATTCGAGGTACAGGAATATTTTTTGACTACAAGTAGTATTCTTCATTTTCGGCCAGTTAAGATGTGGTGTGTTCCAAGTCAGGATTAATGTTGCCGACACTTAATGCCCATCCCTCATGGTATGCTACTTTACCAGGGATATAGAGATATAGCCACCACTGGGAGCCAAAACATGACCTTTGATGTCGATGAGTGGTCGAAATGTTTTAGCGAATAACTTATCGAAATATGATCCGGTATGGCAATTTGATACCTTACGTTAGATTTATTAGATCAACTCAGGTATGGATTCATTGAGACATGAGTGCGCTACAAGATGAAGGATTTCCAAGTTGATTTGCTATGGAGTAGGAACTGACTAGTCACATGTGGCCTATGGCCAGAGAAAGACAAGGATACCATAGATGAACACACGGGTGAACGAAGGTATCAACTGTTGTACAGAGGCAAAATAGTTGGGGATATTGTATCATGCTATGCATGAATTAACACCGTCTTGTGCAGTAAATAACAGACTATTTTCCGAAATCTAAAACTGTATTCCTATACCCCGGACAATGTAGCAAGCCACATGGGATGAACATTTGTTAGCAAAATCAACTCAACTAGAAACATGACATGTGTTAACTGGCCGAAAATGGAAAAAAAAATACCAGAATAGGAGATGACTGGTCCTAACATGACAGTATACTACTCAATATTGTTACAACAGCCACCTTCACACTTACACAAAGGTGTGCACCTTAATCCAGCTTTCAAGCATTTGCAATTGCCCTTGCAGGCCTTGGCACAACTACAGTGGAGCATCAGTGCACATGCAGCACTTGCGTCTCCTAGGTGAGTCCAAAATGGGACCAGAATATTGAGACGTGGATTCCACTCCCATCCGTACTGTGATGGGTCTGGCACACATAAGTGTTTCTGCAGAGCACGATGCCAAATGAAAGATGACACAAGAATTACCCTTTTTACATGTTGATACAGAGCTGCTTTGGTGGGCGGGATGTTTTCCATAGACTTAAGGCCATGTGTGAACATATGCCGTCTCGCATCATTGACACGTGTACTGACACAACTGTTACTGTACATCTGTATGGTGAGTTTTTCGATATGCTGCATATGAGGGGAATCCTCTGAAAAGACTTGCGGATTCTCAGTCAATTCTATCATCATTTCAGTTGATGCGGGAAAATTCATCCATGCATTCCATCCTGTCTTCTTCCCAATGCCGAGCATGCTGGATGTTACATCACAACCTGTGAAGGCGTGGAAGAAAGTCAGGGCCTTACAGTAATCAGGTCCAAGTTGTGAAGCTATCTCATGAATTGGCATATCTTTATATGCCTTTCCAATTCCAAACCCAATCCACAGCTCACTGAGTCCAAGGTCACGGAATGTTGCGAAATGGTGCAAAGACAGAATGACGACATCAGAATCAACCGTGCGAAGAAAAGCTATTTTGTGACCTTGTGAGACTGCATGGTTGAGATGAAGCATCATGCGCGTGTCTGCTTCCTCGTGGTTCGATGGAGATATGTCACATAAGCTAACATCCTTATTGCATAGTACATATTCTCCTGATGTCGTTAACAACTGGTACTCGGATGTTGATGTTAATTTCAGCAGTTCAGCAGACAGGAACTTGAAAAATTCGTCTTTATTCTCACTAACTTTCAAGAATGCCTGCCAATTCTTCCCTTTAGGTAAAGGGACGTTCTCGGACACCCGTATCAACCTAACTGCTGTCTCACCGAGGCGTTTTGCTCGCGTCTGATTCTTCAAACTGCCTTCGGGGTAACAGTCATAGATCGCATCAACCCTTGTGGTGTTCGTGTTAATCAGAGATTCGATGTATGGCAATAATTGCAATCGAGCATATTCTCCAAACAGATCCGCTTTCTGTGGTTTGATTACATGGACTACAGCAGGCATATCCAAGATGACAACTGAAGCTTGTCTAGCTGCTGAATTCTTCCCTTGTGCAGGAATAGCTGGTAAACAATTGAGAATTTGAGATTTTGTCCCACTCCGTAGCTTACCTCTATCGGATAATGCTGGCGGATCACGTGCATTCTCGTGCATGAAAAACTCATCCATGTTTGAATCAGGCCGGGCTTGCAGTGAAACGAACATCTGGGTAACTATTGCGGCAGTTGCTTTACTTGACATGAGTTTGTCTCGGCCTTTGTCCAGGTTGGCTGGGGGTGGGTTAAGGAAGGTATATATATTTGCCTTGGGAATAACATCATTCAGGGGTACGGTGCATTCCACAAGCCTTTCCTTCAAGAAAGTGGAATATAAATGCTTGCCCCTTTCGGGTAATGACCGTAAACTCTTACTAACTTCGGGGTCCATATATTCACCAGTATCTAATGTCACCAGCTGACCACTAGTTTCATCATAAGGGTTGATAATGAGTCCCTGATTCACCAGATCGAGGAGAGATTTCAATTGATTCAGAAATTTTTTCTGCTCTGATACCGAACTTTCTGGGTGTTCCGTGTTATCTGATGATGTTGTGTGGAAACTTGCATATTCATACTCATCTATAACACGCAGAACTTCTGACCTTGAAAGCTCAATAACGACTTTCTCTTCAGCCTGGCCATAGAGACCTTTTGGACCACTGTCTTCTTTGAGTAGTTGGATACTATGTTCTTGGCTCTGATCTAAACCCATCATACTGAACTTCCTCTCACTACGCTGGACCACAAAATGGCCTTCCATGAATTTGTTGTGGATTGAAGGATGCCGCCTGGGTAGCTGAGACATGTCTCTCAGAAATACGGGGACCCACCGACAATAATTTGTATGTCCTAGGGCAAAAAAGTAACTGCACAACTCATCGATAGAACACAGTGTACCAGGCCAGTTACCGATTCGTTGGTTCCGAACGAATTGACAGCTTGTCAAGAGAAAGTTCCGAACGATTTCACCCCAATAGCGCGCAGTTGGAGATTGTGAAAGAATCCTCTGTTCCCACATTTCAAATGACTCATGGGGCCCAGTCTGCTGACAGTAAATCTCATAAGCATTCTTTCTGAGGATCTCAAGCCAAGCTAGAGTGAGAAGATATGCCTGTCGCGTCCTCTTGACATGTTTCCCACCAAGTAGGGATGATGCTACACCGGGTGTGAATATCTTTGCGAGGTGAAACATTCGCTCCCAACCAGAACCACCCATAAGCTTACCACCAGCTTCTTGGGTGCACATTTCAAGATGCAGGAATCCAATCATACACACCATTCGATCCTCACCTATCTCCTCTGGGAACAGCCATTGACATTTTTTCTGCCTGGCATACAACGGACAGTCACCTTCAATGACAGGTATCTGGCCGGGGTTTACGAAAGCAGTAGCTTCCCTGACCACATACATAGCATGCTTCTGCATACTGAGTGAGTCCGCTTTCTGCTCACTGAAAACAGGGAATACCCCAATAACTGCACGAGGTTTGACATTGTCTTGATCTTCATGTTTTGAAAAGAAGCCTGAAAAGGTCACAGGGACTTCATCAAGCTGCCAGCTGCCATCAACCTTCCCTTTATTGCTGATCTGTGACACATGAGACAACCAGTCATTCTCTCCCACGTTCAAATCTGCATATTCATTGGGCCGTACATTACATTCATCTGGAGATTCAAGCCTGATGTCCCCACCAAAGTCTTCAACGAAAGGAACAAATGCATAGTCGTCTGGGAGTTCAATTTGTGTGTCTTCTGGAACATCTAAACTCAGTGGTGGGGGATCAGTACCCACATTGTCCCTGCTCAGTTGACCAATGAGTGTGATGGACGTACCATGCATATCAGATCTACCAGATACATCAATGTTATCAGTGGTTCCTATCGAGAAAACATTACGTTTGCAGTTAGCTGGGACTACAACACCTTCGTTCTTGAACCGCAGTGAAACAGCTCTCGCGAAACTCCTGCGAACATCCATTACGCGATCATAAGAGACAGAGAGTCCCATTTGATGAAAATCTCTGATAAGATTTTTCATACGATCATGGGCATGCAACTTCAAACCCACATAAAGAGGCATTGGAGTTTCTCTGTCACGTCTCTGGTGAACATTTTGTGCATGTTCGGAGCGTTTCGCTGAATTGCTGATCAACATCTGTGAAATAGTACAAGCCACTCGAGTCTTGGCATTAACAGTCTCATCATCGCCTAAGTTCTGTATACTACATGTGCCCTCAAGTAGAACTCTAAGAAGAGTCAGGAGTGAGTTGGGTACAGGCTCGCTCAAGCAATAAGATGAAAATGATCCCGTGAAAGGAGCTTGAGATATGAGTATGTGTTTACGCAGAAGAAGACCCACATCAACTATCTTTTTTGCCTCTTCCTCAGACACTATACGAGTTAAAGATTCGGACAACAAGGAGCCAACTCGAAACCTACTTGAAATAAACACATCTCTACCCTGTGTGAAGGCGTCCCAGCCATCGCCCAATTTCTGCAACAAATGTTCTTTGAATCGAGTGGAATGTATTTCTTCACTAAGCCAATCAGAACCGACTTGCTTCAACCTCCGACTGTACAGATTCTTGAGATCGACAAGCTTCATCGCGGAATCGTTGTGTTCAACAAATGTTATGAGCTCTGCCATAACGAGAGGGTCATAGGGCAGGCCTGACGCGGAATGTTCGGCGTTCTTCGACTTTTTAGATTTAGCCGCTCGTGCTTCATTGGCAAGCTTACAATAACAGGTTTTGTGATAGTAAAGATCACTAGCAGCGGAATCAAATGCTGCATTGACCCGAGAAAAAACAACCCAGTTCTCGGCTTCCTTTGCCATAATTTTGAGTTTATTGTTATCAGACATTGATCTGCAAATAGGCTCACTGCTGTCACCTTCGCGTTTGTGACAATAAACACACTGGGGCAGTTTCCTGTCACAGCCAGATTCAAAACTTGTCCGTGTTCTTTTAGGACTCAGCGTGGAGCAGGATGCCACTGCCTCATTTCGCTCTCGCTTGTGTAGCACGCGCTGTACGATGTGAGTCCGAATACTGTCACGGCATGTCTTATGATATATTGCCTTATTCGTCAACAGTGACATCGACATACACTCATCACTCTCTCTCATCAAACAATCAATGGTCAAATTATATGGAAGCTCAACGCCATTATCTAGGAAGCGCGTTATGTCTTCCTCAATAGCTTTATAGGCGTCATGAAAACGAGATTCTCTATACGGACGCATCAATTTCTTGGAACTGTCTTGCTGGCAAAAGCAACAACGTTCCCAGTCAGTACTAGTCCGTACACGAAGAGGATTCTCACTCATTCTGTGAATGATTTTTGTGAACAATCGCGTTCTCGAATTAATTTCGACAGACAAATCAGAATTGCTTGCGGAATTACGCCAAACAAGAGATTGTATGGCAAAGAGACTGCTTCATAAAGAGCGTTGTTTCTCCGGGATCAGCGTCATTCAGGTTTGCCTGAATGACGCTGATCCCGGAGAAACAACGCTCTTTTCAAGTTCCAAGAAATTGATGCGTCCGTATAGAGAATCTCGTTTTATTCTACATCATCTCCCACGTCTGTTTCCAACACGTGCGTGGATCAGAGTTCACTTTCGCGCCCTTACAATCGGATGTATAGTCGGTAGACCGTCGAAAAGGAGGTTCCCTTCAGCCGCTGGCGGCCATTTTGGATTGTGCCGCTACTGGTCGCCACCGGTCGGTGTCAACTTGTAGCCGATCGTTTTTGAGAACCTCATAGCCTACACTAACAGTGTGCCAAATTTCAAGAAGGTATCACCAAGTGCACAATTCACCTGTATGTGACGAATTCCTCCCCCGCTACAAGCCAAATCCCTGGATTCATATTTGGGCTCACTGTGGGAGCCCGAATTATAACTCAATTCAAACTGACAAATTTTCTTTAAAAATCTTCTTCTTCAGATCCAGCAGTCGGAATGTTTTGATATTTGGTATGCAGCATCCTTAGGGGGGTGAGATTCAACTTTGTCTAAGCCATGTCCCTAGGTTCATATTTGGACTCACAGTGGGAGCTTGAATTGTAACTTAGTTCAAAATGAGAAATTTTCTTAAAAAATCTTCTTCAGATCCAGCAGTCAGAATGTTTTGATATTTAGTGTGCAGCATCCTTAGGGGGGTGAGATTCAAGTTTGTTCAAGCCAAGTCCCTTCGGTTCATATTTGGGCTCACTGTGGGAGCCCGAATTATAACTTAGTTCAAACTGAGGAATTTTCTTTAAAAATCTTCTTCTTCAGATCCAGCAGTCGGAATGTTTTGATATTGGGTATGCAGCATGCTTAGGGGGGTGAGATTCAAGTTTGTTAAAGCCAAGTCCCTGGGTTCATATTTGAGCTCCCTGTGGAAGCCCGAATTATAACTTATTTCAGTATGAGGAATTTTTCTTTAAAAATCTTCTTCCGATTCAGCAGTTGGAATGTTTTGATATTTAGAATGCAATATCCTTTGGGGTTGAGATTCAAGTTTTTTCAAGCCAAGTCCCTGGGTTCATATTTGGGCTCACTGTGGAAGCCTGAATGATAACTTAGTTCAAAATGAGGAATTTTCTTTAAAAATCTTCTTCTTCAGATCCAGCAGTCAGAATGCTTTTGATATTTGGTATGCAGCATCCTTAGGGGGGTAAGATTCAAGATTGTTCAAGCCATGTCCCTAGGTCAATATTTGGGCTCACTGCGGAAGCTTGAATTGTAACTTAGTTCAAAATGAGGAATTTTCTTAAAAAATCTTCTTCAGATCCAGCAGTCGGATTGTTTTGATATTTGGTGTGCAGCATCCTTGGCGAGGGCGGGGGGGGGGGGGGGGGGGGGGGGGGGGGGGGGGGGGGGGGGGGGGGGGGGGGGGATTCAAGTTTGTTAAAATGGAGTCCCTCGGTTAATATTTGGGCTTCCTATTGGAGCCAAAATTTTAACTTTGTGCAATACATGGAATATTCTTTAAAAATCTTCTTCTTCAGATTCACTAGTTAGAATCCTCTCATATTTGGTATACATCATCTCTGGGTGGGTGGGGGCCTCTGGGAGAGGGGGGGGGGGGCAAGTTTTAGTTTGGTAGTGAGCATTTGTTCATTAAGAATTGTGTTGTGACAATTTCTTGGAGAGTACCTCTAGAAAATGGAAATTATGTGTTCTCGAATTTGAAAAACATGCCACAAATATGAGATCTTTACTTTTTACCAAAATGCAGTTAGGCCAAATAAAATTAAATAATTGATTCTCAGACAATTTTTTTTAAAACGAATGAGGGAGGGCGGTTTTTATTTATATTTTTTATTCCTGATGAAATGATTGCTGATGCCTAAAATCCTGTTGTAAGAGCCTAAAATTAAATTCTGGAGCTTCCATGTTGATTGCAAGGACAGTTTTTCTTGTAACAGTGACCATACAACACAAAATCAGTATAGAACAACTAAAATGAAGATCAAAAATAATGAGGAAGTTTTTTTTAAATGGTTGAGTGCTAGAAGCCAGAATCAGACCTTGAAAAAAAAATGATGGTACCAGTGCAAAAGCCAATATTTTCCTTTCCCATGTTTCGTATTCAGTCAAATGTAAATAATAGTTTGTTTATACAACTTTGTTCTACTACAAATTATTGGAGAGTGTCTGTTGGCACTCTTCAATAATTTGCAACAAAACAATTTTTGATGAACCGATTTAGACCACTAAAACTAATCTAGCCCTCAACCAGTTAAATAAATATTTATTTTGTACATACATATGAGAATCGTATTGCATTTCGCGAAGAGAATAACAATACTGTATCAATGTATACAACATATTGCATCGCAAATCACAATGTGATACCGCTAAAATCGCACCCTATGATAGTTTTAAACATTTTGAATTTTGTCTCCAAAATGAATATGACGAACCCAGATCGAAAAAACGTATGTGCTGGTGTCTGAGAATCAAAAGATTAATTTTCTTTAGCCTTATGGTCTTTTATCATCCAGCTAGTTAAGGACAATAATATTTGTTTATTAATAATTATGTTCTACAATAACACAAGCTGATAGTAATTTGAGTAATATTCATATTGGACGAGAGCGAAGCACGTGTCCAATATGGAATTAACTGACGCCATATATACCATATTAGGCCACCAACAAACTGTGTAACAAATATATCTTACAGACTGCTGCATCGATGCACAGAACTAATAACAACAGCGATCAAAATTAAATGAGAGAATTCTTACAATGTGTTCACGTGTCTTTGCCTTGTTACAATTTATGGGAGAGTGCCGGCACTCTCCATAAATTGTAACAAGGCAAATTCATACATACCAAACAGTTTCATTTCAAAGGTAACATGACACACATCCACAGAATATGAAGCCTTTTAAGTTGCCTAACCTGCACTTCAGACCAAATATGGGCTTCCGACACTCAATCTTTCAACTTGAAGCATTTATCGGCTGCCACCATTTTGAATAATCAATAAACAAAGGGGAACTTACCCATAGCTGTCAACATATATTGATGTTGACAGGCAGTATATGGTTTTATATGCAGTCTGCATGTGACGTCTTTGAACCAATGAAATTCCCAGATACTTGTAGGAGGTGAGATATAATACAATATGAGTGAGAAGATAAAATTATGGGAAAGAAATCATTTAGAGAATCGAAATATAGTTTGAATGAATTTTGATCATCAGGTGGTTACAGGCATATGTTGAGGTGACCGACCTCCACTGTATCTGTCACTATAGCTAATTAACAGTGTTGTCTGTCATCAAGGTGTTCGGCATTGTATAAGTGAAGTGAAAGGGCACCGTAATAAAAGTTATATGTTGCTTTTTATTAGACGCTTATTCCTTCAGTTCATTATTTACAAATACGTACAGAACACATGTTCCATCTGGATTTCCGTTTATAGACTATTTTTCCATTTGACATCATGAATCCATCAAAAGAACTAAATTCCACCTATTTTCATAATCTGCCAATCGAAATGTCTCATTCTACCCCAAATCAGTTCCGAAGCTGGGAAGCCATAAATCAAATGTCAGTTGGAAAGTGTTTGTTTTTGTTTAAATCCACCAAAATTAATGAAAAATAAATAGGTACTGATTTGATAACACTCAAGCTTTGACTTTGAGCAAACACTCAAGCTTTGACTTTGAAGCAAATATCTCTCAGATAACGGCAGCTAATTTCTTAATAATACAAACAAATTACCTATTTGTACCCAATTTTCACTGATATTTTTCTGTTTACATATCGATCTGTCACACTGTTTGCCAATCGCACCCGGGTTTTGTTTTTGTTTTTAAATCAAGCTGATGTCAAAACTGTCAAAACTACAAATTTTTCCATGATGAATTTAGAAAATGATAATTATCATAGAGGCATGAAGTAAACACAGAATGCTTTGATGTGTGAATACTCAAGGCTGTCCTCCTCATTCTATCCTTCCATATTGTCACCTGTGATGCATTGACGAATGCATTCACACATCCTGACGTTCTGTGTATGTACAATAAATATACATGTATAGTACTGTGATTTCAATACAAAAGTGGACAGAATTTGAACCGGATTGTGACTTGGTCATTATCTGGTTGAATTTCACTGTCTCCTTTCCTTCTCACAATTCAGTAGAATCTCACCTTGTGAGAACATTCAACTGGTAGAGCACTAAAATATTTTCAAAGTGATTTGTAACAAAAGTTGTTGTTTTTTTCAAAGATACCATGCTACCAGAAAGAGGAGCCGTTGTGTAGCTACAAATTATTCAGAAATAACTGTTTTGCTACAATTTATTGGAGAGTGCCCACTGGCACACCAGAAAATTGTAACAGAACAATTTTGTATATAATTTTTTTTTCTATAACTGAGCAAACAAGTTAATAGGTACAATTGTAAGTGGCTTTCAACACTTTTCAGTAGAGCCATGAAATTGGCTTCTAGCACTCAACCAGTTAGTCTGGGATGTAATTATATTTCCACTCTTGAAGAGAATAGGTAGTATACTGTATTATATGTGTTTATTCGCCCCTCCCAGCAAACATTTAACATTTTTATTCCTAAACCATTGGTCGTATATGAATTCCCTATCGTATGATGATATATCAGCATGGGTGAGAGGATATGCACCTGCAGTGGGTTTTGTCCTCTCATTTTTTCAAGAGTTAAATTCATCAGTCATATTTGAATTTCCTTTTTATGGTTACATCTTCAGAAAATTATACATGGTTGTTTGGTATGATATGCCTATGACATGCCCTTTTGGGCATGTGATCAGTTATGTCCACACCCGACTGACCATATTGGGTGGATGGATGAATGTGGGTGTCCACTGGATGATTTTTTTTACTTTTCATGGGGCAAATAATTTTCCATGGGTCAAATGTATATTTGTGAGGAATTATTTTGTTACAATTCATTGCCTGTGGACACTCTCCAATAAATGGTGTCAAAACAAATTTGTGCTGAAGGGAATATTTTTGCTTTTAACAAAGCACATCTGTTGAAATCGTTCTTTAGTGATACCTGCATTTTTAGTTGAGCCCAAATCAAATGAGGCAGCGCTCAGCCAGTGGAGTAGATATATCCAACCCTTAAAATGTTCTGTACAAATCTGTTCCATTGAAAAACACAGTAGAGATATGTTATAGTTGACTGAATGGCAACACAGTGGGCTCTGATTCCTTGTAGAGCTGGGAGGTTGGGCAGTTTTGATTTTTCAGATTCATTTTCGGTTTGGTTTCAGGAAAAAACCTCGGTTTTGATTTGGTTTATCTGTCTGTTAAGATCATATAGTAAATAACGCATTAGTACTGAAGTGTTTAACCGGATAACCGGTTTGAAAGCGGTTACCTACCTAACCAATTTGAAAAAACGTCAACCGGTTATCCAAAATATCGATAGTGATCGTCATTCCACGGTTAAAACGTAGTAAATCTGCCGCTTCTCCTTTTGGGTAGATTACACCTCAAAGCAACACTGTATATATTGAGAAATAATCGACTTTGACGTTCAAGACTTCGTTAATGACCGGCAATTTCCATGAGTACTGAGCAACCGCAGAAACTATTCCATAGTATGTATACAAACGAACGTTGTCGAGTACTCGACAACGTTCGTTTGTATACATACTACGGAGTAGTTTCTGAGAGTACTGCTTTCCAATTCCTATAGTTTTGATCCGAGATTCAATGAAATAATGGCTACTGATGAACAGATCTTATCTGGTTATAGCTCTCAGTTAGTCGGTTGTGAAAATGAGCCAACCGTTTCAGCCCTATAATGCATCACTCTCCTTAACTTGAAAAAAAATCTGCAACAGTTTGTACGACACCACTCACCACAAAAAGCCTTGTCTGTAAGTATCTCCATTCTGTTCAGCTAAACTTCTATTTGACCACTCTAAGGGATTTAGGGGATCAGTTACTGAGCCTATTGAGTCCGAAAATAACATAAATAGACAGAATGTGATGTGTATTTGAATCGGTGGGTGTTTTACATAGCGAGTTGGAATGGCGTAGTCATATAAAATGACTACACCATTCCAACGAGTTATGTAAAACACCCACCGATTCAAACACACATCACATTCTGTGTTTATTACACATCCCATGCATTAAATTCATTTAAATAAACAAATTTTAATCCCTATGTTTAAACCCAAAGGTGAAGAGTCTGTTTGTTTTGTTCAAAGCTGTACTGATTAAATGGGTTGATAAAAAATCAAAACAATCTTTTGGAAACAAGGCGTCTATGTTGAAATTTGTATCGCTGTTTCTGTTCGGCTGGTGTCCATTCACGTCTAACCATTTGGTGGCTATTACTGTTCATAAAAATATAAGAACAAATTTGTACAGATTTGCAAAGTAGCTGGAAGAAACTTTTTAAAAGAAGTTCAAAGCATGTCAAGATGTCCAAAGATTTACTGAAATAAAGTTGACCAATTTAGATATAACGGGATTCGCATATGAGACGGCCACGGGACTGGGTTAACGCTGTGGTTGGAAATGATAGGGTTTTTTTTAATATTATCTCTTTTTTGGTTAACTAATTTTTTGTGAACCGACTTTATTTTGCTTTGGATGTTTTCATTTTCACACTATGCGACAGACAATTGATAATTGTATAACAAAATTTGGAAACTTTTCAAAGCATAACTAATGACTCGATGGGAAAGGAACTAGTATAAACGGTGCTGGGGAAAAAAGTTCCAGCTTGAACATCACCAGTTGAATACAGAAACATTTGTCATAGCAGCGATTCCATTGAATGTAAGGGTTTAAAGTTTAATTGATGTGTAATAAATAGAGAGTAATCGCTTGACTGGGCTGGTTACGTGAAATAATTCATGAGAGGTGAGTGACGTTGTACAAACACGAGTGCGCGAAAGCAGTATAGTCCCTCGCCTCGAATGATTTATTTCATGTAACCAGTCCAGTCAAGCAATTACTCTGTTTATTACTTTTCATTATTAACGATAATTATATTATTCAACTCTTTACCTAACGTAACGGCCAAAAATGGCCAGTGCTATTCTCAAAACTCGTCAATTAATTTTCTTTATTTTTTCATCTCCAAAACATAGGTTATGACCCCTCATTGGAACAAGCTCATCAAGCTTTCAAAAAATGAAAATAATAGTTATTCAAGAATTTTTGTTACAAGTGTCGTCTGCTTTTCATTTAGGTAAAGGGTTAAAAAAAGCAAAAAAAAACAATGAAGTTCCCATTACACCCATGACAAAGTGACTTGGTTTACGCACATGGATACATGACCCAATTGTTGATTGCATAATTCACTTGTGAAGTTATCGTTTATAATCATCAAACCCGGAAATCCCAGTAAATCACACTTTGGAAAGTAATAAATTAGAGTATCTGATGAATAGAGTTCATCTAATCAATGCTGTGTTCTCATTGTCACATTTCTCCCTTACTAACTTGTCTGGTGGATGAGTCAATACGGGAGGAAATGTGTCAATGACAACATGATGTAATCACCCCTTTGCCAGATTGACTAAGTGACTAGAATCTGAGAGGTCTACTAGTTCAGTTCTCTCCCAGTAAGCTAGTTTGATCAGTTTATGCACAAACACTCTAAAACAGTTTGGCCAGCTTTTGCTGTGCTTTGCGGTTTGGTTTTCTGATCTGCTGCCAAAACTGGAGCCGAACTACAAAACCGAAAAACCACCCAGCTTTAATTCCTTGATTCACAAGAGGTATGGCCCTTGTTCAAATTAACTCATCCATTCATCTATTCAAACAAACATTTTACATTCTTATTCCAAAACCATCATTCACATTTGAACCTCCTTTTAGTAGTTTTATCTTCAGGAAAATATATATGAATGTTCATCTTGTCATGCCCTCTCAAAAGTATTGAGTTATGCTGTCGGCACCTAGTTCACCGCATGGGATAGGGGTGCATTGGATGATTTCTGAGTTTTGAGGGAGTTTGAGTGATTTTATGCAAGTGACCTGGTTGCTTGAACTGTTGGATACAGTGGAGCCCACCTAATTGTATATCTCTTAACCCTTTACCCAACGCAGACGATTTCAGAATTCATTATTTTAAATATCATTTTTTCAAATTTTTAAAAAAAATTTCAACAAAACCATATCATGTGACCCCTCTTTGGAACGAGCTCAATGCGCGCGTTCCGAAGAGGGGTCACATGATATGGTTTTGTTGAAATTTTTCGAAAAATAATATTTTTTCAGCAGCTGTATTTGCATATTACGTGGGCGGATGTGGGCGATTTGTTGGGTAAAGGGTTAACAGAATAACCCTGTTAATTGAATATAATTTCCCAACACAAAACTATTTATCATACCTCCAGTACAAATTTGACCTATTAATTGAATATTGGTTATAGAGTAAACTTAGGTTATAGAGTAAACTCCTGTTAATTGAATAAATGTGGCCCCTCTTTGGAATGAGCTCGTTCCAAAGAGGGGTCACATGATATGGTTTGTTGAAATTTTTCGAAAAATAATATTTTTTCAGCAGCTGTATTTGCATATTACGTGGGCGGATGTGGGCGATTCGTTGGGTAAAGGGTTAACAGAATAACCCTGTTGATTGAATATAATTTCCCAACACAAAACCATTTATCATACCTCCAGTACAAATTTGACCTATTAATTGAATATAGGTTATAGAGTAAACTCCTGTTAATTGAATAAAAATCTTGTAACCTGTTGAGAAATTACCCTGCCTCTCCCCAGTTTTTCTTTGTTTATAGACCTATTCGGCCTCAGTACATCCGATAGAGGCATTTAATCTATTATATCTTATCTCGTGGAGTTCTGTCAAACAAGATATAATAGAATAAATGCTAAGTTTATCTTTAGAATGGGGGCGCAGGGCTGTTGCGGTAACCGGTTCTCGTCAGATCACCGAAGTTAAGCAATTTCGAGCCCGGTTAGTCCTCGGATGGGTGACTGTCTGAGCAATCGATTCAGACTCTCACACTGTGTCCTTGGGCCAGGCACTTAACCCCCATTGTCCACATGGGGGCACGATTATGCTGTGTACTAAGGTGTACTGCACATCGATGGTGCACATGTCTTCAACCAGTCTAACCCTGCCTGTGCTGCAGTGCAGAGTTACGATGTTGGGGAGCTGGCAGCTGCTTGTCGTTACTCGGTGGTTCTCTCCAGGTACTCAGGCTTCCTCCACCCATAAAACTGTCATGATTAGCCATTGTGCATAAGTATGTGACCTTGAACACCAATAAATAAATCTTTAGAATACAGGAAAGTGACATGATCTCGGTTAATTGAATACTCCTGTTAATTGAATAATTTTCATTTGCAAAGTGGCTATTCAATTGACAGGGCACCACTGTATTCTGATGCTCATTTATTGAGTTACACTGGGTGTATGTGTTGCTTCTTCAAATACAGGAACAATTTATGTTTGCTCAAACCGCATTTATGGAGAAAAAAATCTGCAAGTGGAAATTCAGAATAATCTTTCCCATTCAATAAGCTGAATCCCTTCCTTTAGGCTTACTGTGAGTAAAAGAAATGAACATTTACATGGGAAAATTTGAAACAGAAATACTGGTACACTCAGCTTTTATTGATTTGTATTATAATGGTTGTTTTGTATCATAACATCATTGTGAATGTGTTATGATATTAAAGACATTTTGTGTTGAAATGATTAATTGATTAGCTTGTAAAGAACAGTTACATCTTTTTCTAGTTAAAATTTTGGATACTAGTTAACTGCTAATTCATGGCAGTCCTTGTGGGAACCCAGGAAGTGAAGTAGTGCTTGTTTACTGTGGAAAAACAAGCTCTATTTTACTTGTAAAGTAGAACCCCGTCACAAGTGCCTTTGGTGGAAGTTCTCTAAAAAGGGCAACATGGGCATAAACGATTGTCTGGACTTGACTTTTGTATTCATATTGGTGTCACGATTAGCCATTGTCAATAAATAAATAAATAATTGGTAAGGGAATGGAATGGTTTTAACTAAACAGTTAATCGATTACAGGATTCTGTATACATTTTTACACTCAAAACATTAGAGTTGCCATAAGTATAAACTTTTTCCGTGTTAAACCTCTGAGGAGGAGCATGGTGGCTAAGTGGTTAAGGCATTGGACTTCAAACTGAAAGGAACATGATTTGATCTCCACCAGAAGCAACTGCATTATGTCTTTTGAGCAAGGCCCTTAATCCTGATTCCCCACGTGGGAATACAGTGGCGCTGTATACCATGGCATCCTGCACATTGATGGTGCACTTGTCTTCAACTTATGTTAACCCTGCTTGTGTGGAGTTAGTATGTTGGGGAGTCTGACAGCTGTTTTCCATTGCTCAGTGGTTCTCTCCAGATTCTCTGGCTTCATCCACCATTAAAACTCAGACGGGTGACCTTGGCTGTCAGAAGTGTTGTTAAACCCCAGTAAATAAATAAACATCTGATGAAAATCTAGACACAAGTAAAATTATCTTGTGTCTGAGGCACCTTTCCCACATTTTATGAGGGAAGGATGGGTTTTTGTTAATTCTCAAAATAGTCCTGAAAATATTTGGAATTAGAAATTTAATTCTGTGTACTATTATGTCAAAAAACCAATGTTTTCAGCATTGAAAATTTCACATCGCTCAGTGAGATCTGTCAAACAAGAAAAAGTTGGATAAATATTTAGTCCTAGAAGTGCAAAATAGTATCATCGAAGAGATTTCCCAGTAAAAACAAAGTAATGAGGTGGATTTTCAATGATGGGAGGTGCCTGAGAAATAAGAATCTTTTAAGAGTCTATTCTTGGAAGGGGATATGAACAATTGCCCTGTGAACATTTGCACCAATAGCAGAGCAGACATTTGCCTTAAAAGGACAATTGCAACGTGAACATTTTCCCCGGTTGCTAAATTCAAGACCAGATATTTGCCCCGGTAAGATAATAAACAGGTCTAGCATTTTCAGGAGAGCAATTTATTCGCTCGCCTTAAAAAATTAAGGAAGGCGAAAAGTAGCTCTCCTGGCCTTAGAAAATCATGGCTTTCTCTGCTTTGTTAGTGGTCTCTATAAGATGGCCAACCTGCCTTTACCACATCTCTGGGCCTTCCTGAGGCCCAGACGTGTGGGAGGGGCAGTGTAGCCGGCTCACAAAGACTACCTTGTTAAAATTCATTAACAGTAAAACTTCATTTTGCAACGTTTAGCTTTTGTAAGTTTGAGGAGGAGAGCTACTCACTCCTCCAGACCATGCAAGTGATAATTAGCCCCCCCTCCTACATTTTTAAGAATGCCAGGCCTGAATAAAATCCAGTAGATACAAATAATGTCCTCTTGTGAGGCTTGAAAAGCATAATTACTAAGATGGCTTCTTAGTTGGTTTCTCTATATACAGACAGCTTTTATAAGTCCCGGTGAGATAGTGAAACCTAAAGAGAACACACATAACTGGCATCTTTCATGTTAAAGTAAACAGTGAATTGTTTCTTTCACATTAATGAGAATTTTCATGTTAACATCAACAGTTTCACTATTTAATTACACCCGTTTATTATCACCCATTTTCACCCCATCAATCTATTCAGGGCAAATGTCCTCCTCTGATTTATATACTGGGGCAAATGTCTGCAGAGCAAATGTATGTCCAGGGCAAATATCCGTTTTCTAATCCCGGACATTTGCCACGGTTGCATTTTTCAAGAAAACTTTTCTTGAAAAATGCAACCGTGGAAAATGTCCGGGATTCCTTGGAAGATATAGCAGAATTTTATCTCTGAATTTTTATCCATGTACAGAAGATGGGTGTTTACAGGGTAAAAAGTGAAATTTATACACCACCAAAAAATTAGATTTAATGTCAAGTCCAGAAAGATATAATTCTAAGAATTACATTCCTTATTTTCTCTATGCAGTGACTTACCTTACTATTTGTTACAAATCATCCATACTGCTGTTAATTGTATCTTAACAACTGAGAACTTTGCATTGGTTTTGTGATTTCTCTGTTGACAAATTAACTCTTTCAATTTCAAAGATGATTTGAAATTAAACAAATGTCTACTCTTTATCCTTTAAGTTTTCTGAAAGCATTGAAAAATTTTAAATTATATTTTGTGAGATGCTCACACATTGCCCTTGTGAATAACTCTCTATGCGGCAGCAGTCTGTCAGCAGGTTTGGACTGATTTCTGGCGAAGTTCATTGATCAGATAAAATCATGCTTGCCATTAAAGTTGTTAATAATTGATTTGTTAAAGAAATTACACCCATGATTTCCTTTTAATGCCAAAGCAATTTGTTGTACAATGGAGGTATACAATGATGTTATTGATAATTGAATTCTTGAAAATGTTATAGTTAAACATTAAATCATTCATGGTTTTCATTACCTAACACTTACACTGCTAAGGACAAGTAAAGTAGCATGAAATTGCACAGCTCATCTGGCTTCCTTTTTAGCCCAAATCCTAAATTTTTCTGGAAGGGATGGTGCAGATATGCTCATGGTGCTGACTACAGGAAGTCACATCACATACTCAAGATTTATTAATAATTTGTTTAACCCTTTACCCAACATAATGGCCAAAAGCGGCCAGCGCTATTCCAAAAATCGACAATTAATTTTCATTATTTTTTTCATTTTTTTTGTCTCAAAAACATAGGTTATGCCCCCTCTTTGGAACAAACTCTTTAACCTTTTACCCAACATAATGGACAAAACTGGCCAGTGCTATTCACAAAAATCGCCAATTAATTTTAATTATTTTTTTTCATTTTTTGTCCCCAAAACATAGGTTATGACCCCTCTTTGAAACCCCTCTTTGAAATGAGCCCATCGAGCTCATTCCAGTGAGGGGTCATAACCTATGTTTTTGAGACAAAAAATGAAAAAAATTAGTTATTCAAGAATTTTGTTTGCAAGTGTCGTCTGCTTTTCATGTTAGGGAAAGGGTTAAATTTCCTTTCTAAACTTGAAACCAGGATGACATTTCCCTCAGTCTGTTTATATGTGCTGTGTCAGTTGGAACACTTTTTTGAAATAACATTTTGGAATGCCATCAGGATCAGTAAACCTCTGCCCCTCCCAGATCATTTTACCCCCAGGTAGCTGTGTTGACATAGTTTTACAGAGATTATCTAACTTTTAAGCTTCTGATATCATTCAGAGATGATAATATACAGTGAGGGCGAAATACTTTCTTTTTAAACTCCAAATAATACCACTAACTCTATTTAATTTCATTCCCTGTGGGAACTCCGGGAAGTGAAGCAATGCTTGTTTACTGTGGTAAACAAGCTCTGTTTTACTGGTGAAATAGGACCTGGTAACCAAAGCCTGGGGTGGAAGTCCTCTAAAATGGGCAACAATTTCATATAAAATCTCTCAGTGCAGACTGTCAGCTGAAATATCATGCAGAATAACAGGCTTTTTAAAATGAAAATTTGTGCAATTCTAAAAATGATCACACACACACACAAACCAAAATGTTATCTTTTTTCATCTATACAACTGTTCTCAAATGAGAAAAACTGGGTCATCATTCAACCAGTTGCTACCATATGATGAACAAGGCCATTTGGGCATTTGCTTCTCTTTCCTCTCTCTCTCCATGGGAATTTGATCACGCAAATCAGAATCTGATCAAGAAAGAGACTGCATATTATCAATCCATGTTACTAAGAGTAAAGTTAAAATATTGACATTGATGCCAAAAGTTGACCACTTGTGAGGAGGGATTATTTTTTATTTATTAGCTCACATGAGCGAAGCTCAGTGGGAGCATTACTGATCACATTTTGTCTGTCGTCGTCTAGCATTAATTTTACATTATCGACTTCTTCAAAACCACTAGCCCAATTTTATTCAAATGTTGGGTAAATGTTTATTACCTAATGCCAATTCAGATTTGTTCAAATGAAGTTGCCCCTCCTCTTGGGTGGTTCCATGCCCCCAAGGGGCACCAAAATTTTTGAAAATCTTCTCATGAACCAGCAGTAGCAGAGACTTGATATATGGTATGCAGCTTCCTTTTAAGGTGTAGACTCAGATTTGTTCAAGAGAAGTTTGATGGGCTATATTTGGCGTTGTTATGGGAGAAGCAAAATTTTTGGCCCCGCCCGAAATTTCTGTTTTTCCGAACCGAGAGGCTGATTTGAACCAAATTTTATGTGAGAGCTTATTGAGTCATAAGTACCTAATTTATGCCGAATTTTTTTTTTCCACAGCCCCGTTGGAACCGCAGGAGCTAAAAATAGAAAAAAATTAAAATGCCCATATCTCCAAAACTGCACGGCACTGAGAATTTTTATTTGGTGTGAAACTTCCTTTGGACCAACAGAAAGGATTGGTAAAAAAAAATTGCCTTCGGTTTTATCGTAGGGTACAGTTTCGGGACTTTGAAAAAGTGCTGAGTCGGCACTTTTTAAAACTTGTAGGCAATGGGAAAAACATTAAAAAATCTTCTTCTCCAGATCCAGCAAGCAGAATCTTTTGATATTTGGTATCCAACATTGTAGGGTGGATCTGATTCAAGTTTGTTCAAATCGGCCACCTGGGTTTATATTTGGGCTCAGTATAGGAGCCCGAATTCGAACTTAGTGCATTTCAGGCAAATTTCTTAAAAAATCTTCTCCATATCCAGCAGGCAGAATCTTTTGATATTTGGTATCCAACATTGTGGGGTGGATCTGATTTAAGTTTGTTCAAATCGGCCACCTGGATTCATATTTGGGCCCACTATAGAAGCTCGAATTCGAACTTAGTGCATTTCAGGCAAATTTCTTCAAAAATCTTCTTCTCCAGATCCAGCAGGCAGAATCTTTTGATATTTGGTATGCAACATTGTGGGGTGGATCTGATTCAAGTTTGTTCAAATCGGCCCTCTGGGTTTATATTTGGGCTCAGTATAGGAGCCCAAATTTGAACTTAGTGCATTTCAGGCAAATTTCTTTGAAAATCTTCTTCTCAAGATCCAGCAGGCAGAATCTTTTGATATTGGGTATGCACCATGCTTAGTGGGTGAGATTCAAGTTTGCTCAAGCCAAGTCCCTTGGTTCATATTTGGGCTCACTATGGGAGCCTGAATGACAACTTAGTTCAAAATGAGGAATTTTCAGATCCAGCAGATGAATGCTTTTGATATTTTTTATGCAACATCCTTGGGTGTGGGGGGGGGGGGGGGGGGGGTGTAAGATTCAAGTTTGTTCAAGCCATGTCCCTAGTAATTCAAAATGAGGAATTTTCTTTAAAAATCTTCTTAAGATCCAGCAGTCGGAATGTTTTGATATTTGGTGTGCAGCATCCTTTGGGGGGGGGGGGGGGGGGGGATTCAAGTTTGTTAAAGCCAAGTCCCTGGGTTCATATATGGGCTCCCTGTGGGAACCCGAATTATAACTTAGTTCTATATGAGGAATATTCTTTAAAAAATTTTTTTTTTTAGATCCACTGGTCAGAATCTTTGGATATTTGGTATAAGCTTTTCTTAGGAGGAGCAGATGCAACTTGTTGAAATCAATTCTCTAGGTTGATATTTAGTCTACCATGTCAGGTGAGCACCTCAGGCCCCCTGGGGCCTCTTGTTATACATACCCCTGCAACTTAAAACAAAATTGCAAGCAAATATTTTGTGATTTCCATCAACTTGATTGATATTGAGTTATCTTTCCTTTTAACTTTTGTAATGTTTATATTCTTGTGCCTTCTCTTAATGTGTAGATTTAGAGGAAATCAGAGTATGAAGGCTTTTATAAAAAGAAAATCTGCAGTTTCTGAGTAGATACCCAAATTATCTCTTTGGATCTGAGGAAATTCAGATTTTCAAAACCTGTAAAGCTGCCTATAACCTCTTTAGCATACGGACAGGCATGTCAGAGTACCGCCGGTACCAACAGCCAGTACCGGGATGGGACAGAGCCTGTCCCTCCGAAACCGTTACCGGGACTAATCAACAATTGGATGACATATCGCAATCAGATGGCAGAAATTCGCATTCAAACCACTCCAGTCCCCAAGATTGCAAGACAAACATGGCATCGTACAATTATTCAAAGTAATCATAAAGCACGAAGATTGCATAATCATAAAGCACGATCTTCGTGCTTTATGATTACTTTGATGTTTCCACAGAATAATTTCTTTGAAGTAGCTGATGACGACGCTGCCATGATGTGATGTACGAAAAGTCAAAATGGTCAGCCTTATCGATTTGTGATGCAGACAGAACATGCACCTGTAGAGTGTTTTAATACAGTCATTCAGAAATAGGTTAAAAGTATGTTGTGCAAGTGTGTCATACACGATTATCAGCCTGTCTACCCTCGTTCAGTTAGGAATTTCCCCATAAAATAATACTGTCCCAGTTCCGGCAGGACAAAAGCTTCAGTATCGGCACAGGTTGGAGCATGAGGGAACCAGCAGTACTGGTTAACATGCCTGCATACGAATCAACAGTATCTGCCAGCATAATTTTGCAAATTACAGAGTTGAAAAAAATATTTTTTTCAACCGTTGAGCTCGTTCCAATGAGGGGTCACATGATATGGTTTTGTTGAAAGTTTTTGAAAACTTTTAAAAAACTGTAATTAAAATTATAAATTTTGATGTCATGTGTGGTGGGTAAAGAGTTAAAATGATTAGAGCTGTTAATTCCCAAGAATGAGATAATTCAGGTAAAAAATTGTATAAAAACCTCCAGGCCCCTGAGGGTTAAAGCTAAAAGAAAAAAGTTAACAATTTTCTAAATAGCAGTGTCAAAATCCCATTGTAGGGTTAAATGCAATATAAGAAAACATAATGAGTGACTTTAAAAGACTAATTTCTTTCTTTAGAAAGCAGTATAGATTTTTAGGTAATAGATTGTGAGAGGTATTTGTTAGTTACTACTTATTTTGTCAAAGGTTTTTATTATCAATCTATTTCCTTGACACATGACTATTTTTGTATACAATAAACTTTTTTTCACACAGTTCAAGCAAGTCAATTGGACAAGGCTTGTATATTGTCAAGAATTTAGATTTTTAAAAGTCCCATGGCGACATGTTTTAAGGCACTTTGATTTATTGAGTAACCCCTCTACTAACCAAGCACTGTTCACAGAAAACCACCATTCATTTTTTTAGCTCACCAACTTTAGCTCAATCGGTCGGCGTCAGCGTACGAGTCCAATAATGTTAAAGCTTCTGTTTAGGTCACTTACTCGCCCTATTTCCACATCATGGCCTTTATAATGCTGCTACATGATGATTATTATCATTCTACCATGATTTAACCCCTCATATCCTGCATTTTAAACATTTTTCTTGACATTTCTAGTTGCGTTCAGTTTTCTGTTTGGCCCAGAATTTCATGTTTAACTAAGTGTTTAGGTCAACTGCTGTGCTCCTTCTCTTCCCATGGCACTTATATTCATCATACATGTTCCTCAGTATCATTGTTCCATGATTAACCCCTCATACACTGCATTTTCAACATGTTTCTTGACATTTTTAGTTGCATTTAGTTTTCTGTTTAGCTCAGAATTTCATGTTTAACTTTGTGTTTAGGTCAGCTGCTGTGCTCCTTCTCTTCCCATGGCACTTATATTCATCATACATGTTCCTCAGTATCATTGTTCCATGATTAACCCCTCATACTCTGCATTTTAAACATTTTTCTTGACATTTTTAATTGTGTTTAGTTTTCTGTTTAGCTCAGAATTTCATGTTTAACTTAGTGTTTATGTCAGTTTCTGTATTTTACTTTTAACCCTTTACCCAACGAATCGCCCGCATCCACCCGCGTAATATGCAAATTCATCTGCTGAAAAAATTTTATTTTTCAAAAAATTTTAACAAAACCATATCATGTGACCCCTCTTTGGAACGAGCTCGCCGAGCTCGTTCCAAAGAGAGGTCACATTATATGGTTTTGTTGAAATGTTTTGAAAAAACTTAAAAAATGATATTTTGAACAATAAATTTTGAAATCGTCTGCGTTGGGTAAAGGGTTAAGAGGTTGTGTTTAGGTCAGCTTTGTAGCAAGTTATGAGCCTGTTTGATACAGTTCTTGTGTTTGCCAAAGTTACTATCAAAGAAGAATGTTGGTGAGCTATAGGGCGTTGGCGTTCTTCTTGTTAAATTTTTTCCAACTTTGGCTTTAAAAATATATCTTATGTTTCCTCACTGGAATGACCTCCTCAAGTTCATTCCAGTGAAGGGTTCATAATGTATGTTTTTGATGCAACATATCAGCTTAACTTTTCACACTGATGTTGAAGTATCAAAATTTCAAGCCTGCATATGCAACTGGGAATTGCACTTCATATTTACCCAGTTCTTGATCCTCTCTTTTTACTTTATTGTATTAAGCTATTCCAGTCCACATACTTCAAAAGACTCTCACAGAATGTTGGGCATGCATGAAACATGGTGATTCAACCTAAATCGTGCCACAAAAGTTCCTGAGAAATCGATGTGAGAAAAAATTGATAATATAAATATGGACTTTATATACCTAGGAATTAAGTAGAAAGAAGGCTTAGATTAACTTGTTGAATGCCAGAAACCACAACATGGCTCTATTGAAAAGTTGTGAAAAGGCCACATAAATAGCTTTACATTCGACACATTAGCTTATTGTTTGATTCCTAAAAATGTCATGCAGGCAAGTTATATATAAAGTGACTTTACGTATTGACAGCATGGAAAACTTACCGTCCCAAATTCTTTGTGCTGATAACACGAGTCTACCGACTCAGCCAGTTGAAGGGATTATAGTTAAACAAATATAACAAGTTGAACTGAAGATGGATTTTTATTTGTCCAGTTCCCAGGTGGCAGGACAGTCCGCAGAAGGTATTGCACAAGTCTGCTGGCAACAGCCTATATGTCCACCTACATAATGGGTGACGAAATGGGTGTCTGTCCTTCCAATTGTTGGCAGAGTACTAAATTTATCTTTGCATACTATATCGTGAAAATTTGAGTTGTGGAAGTGATTTCTCTCAAAATATTGTCCCTGAAACTTGGCACTGAAGAAATTACAGTACAGTCGCCATGGACTGGTTGTAATCCTCACATGGGCAGTGATGTCCACTCCTGTGTTTATCAGATAATAAAAATCATCATCAGCTAAATTTTATTTATAGGAGAGCTGGGTTGTACCCATTGCTTTATTAATTAAATTTTTGATGATTCTTTCTATAATTTTTGTTTGGAATCTAATATTATTGAATCCATGGAAATATTGCCCACCTGTGGAAAGTGAGCAGTCTTTGTGACGGTACTGTAACAGGTTATTCCACAACTTACTTTGACTTTTTCAATTCATTTTTCAGTGCCCAAAGATTTACTAACAGAGAAATTTGAACCAGAATCTGTGGGCGACCCTGATAAAGATGATTTGTCAATACTAAATGAGATCCTGAATGCACCAGCTGGGAAAGATGATTTTGCTACAGAATGGCAGGGGATGTTTGGAAACACTCCCCTCACAGCACAGGGTATTGAGTCATCATCGCAAGAAACCGAAACAAAAGAACAGTCATCAGAATTTCTTCCGTCTAGCCTTTTAGAGATGTCTTCACAGTTGGGACGACAGAATGTGGCTCAAGGTACTGCTTATTATTTTGGATATTGGGGTTCACTTAAAATAAAAATTAAATGATTTATGTCTGATATTTTACCCAAGTTAATAAAACTGATGGATTTATACCTTGAGTGCCTAGAAATTAACAGAGGTGCTGTGTTACAGTACTAGACCACCAGACTCATCAGTAAACCCAAGAATGGTGATAAAAAATCAAAATGTGCATCATCATCTAAAAATATATATCACACCAACACAAACAAAACTTCACATATATGAATGCAAAAGTGAGTGTAATTTTTGTGCAAAACTTTGGGAATTGAAATTTTTCACAAGTGTTTCCAATGATTGTTTTGGAATGCAGAAAATCTCACTTCTACAGTTTTTACTGCATTTTCATGAAACTCAATATAATTTGATTGACATGATGAGGAGCAGTGCATGACTTAATTTTTTTCCAGATCGGATACAAGATGGCCGACTGGTAACCACATTGGATTTTGCAAAATACTTGTGGAGCAAACTACTTTTACAGTTTTTGCTGCATTTTCAAGAAACTCAATATGAATTGATGGACATGATCAGGAATAGTGTGTGACATAAATTTTTTGCAGATCGGATTCAAGATGGCCGACTGGTGGCCATATTGGATTTTGCAAAATACTTGTGGAGCGAACTACTTCCACAGTTTTAGTCGCATTTTCGTGAAACTTCACCAAAATGATCAACATGATGAGGAGCAGTGCGTGACATAATTTTTTCCAGATCAGATTCAAGATGGGCCACTGGTGGCCATTTTGGATTTTGCAAAATACTTGTGTAGCGAACTACTTTTACAGTTTTTGCTGCATTTTCATGAAACATAATGAGGAGCAGTGCATGACATAATCTTTTTCCCGATCGGATTCAAGATGGCCCAAAAAGTATTACGCCAGTACAGAACACACGGATTTGTGTATACTTGGTTAACTAGCATTCCCTTTTTGGGGTCTGTCGGTGGCCGAGTGGTGTGCATGGTTCAGTATAGTTTTGCTAGGCAGTTGGTGCTGAAGGAATCTCTCTCTTTCTGTTCGAACCCCCCGCCATGCCATTGTAAACAAAACCAGCATTCTTTCTTAATAGAAAAAAACAGCGTCCTTTCTATGGCATCCTGGAAATTTGAAAAAGACAAGTGTCGCTGATTTCTTCTGAGGTGAAGTTCGTAGAATTAAGTACTTAGATGCAACTATCTGATGAATAATTAATAATTGAGTATTCCGTGTGTTATGTACTGGCTTCGTATATACTTGGTTAACTGGCATTCCCTTTTTAGCTCAACTTTGCCGAAGTCAAATTTGAGCTATTGTCATGGCCCGTCGTCCGTCTGTCCGTCCGTCTGTCTGTCCGTACGTCAACAATTGGCTATGGCTCGGGCTAGAGGTCGTATTTATGAACCGATCTTTACGAAACTTCTTGTGTACCTTTGTTATGACCCTGGGACGGGAACGAGTGTTTTTAGGTGTGGTCCAAAATTCAAGATGGCTGCCAGCGGCCATTTTGTACCGATGATGCAAAAATCAGTTTTTTGTACAGAACTTCTGTATGAAAGTTCTGATTTGAATAAAGTTTTGTATAAATGTTTAGTACCATGGGATACATCACATATAATACGGGTTTTTTTCTTGTGCGTAAATTATGCAAATTAGACTGACTTTGATTTATTTAGTGTTACTTTCAGAGCTGTAAGTGCCAAGCTGCTATGGCTCAGGCTAGAGGCCGTACTTATGAACCATCTTTACGAAACTTCTTGGGTACCTTTGTTATGACCGTGGGATGAGAACGAGTGTTTTTGGGTGCAGTCCGAAATTCAAGATGGCTGCCAGCAGCCATTTTGTACCGACGATGCAGAAATTTATTTTTTGTACAGAACTTCCATATGAAAGCTCTGATTTGAATAATTTTTCGTATGAATGTTTAGTACCATGAGATACATTACATATCATATGGGTTTTTTTTCTCGTGCTTATATTATGCAAATTAGACCTACTTTGATTTATTTAGTGTTACTTTCAGCACTGTAAGTGCAAATCCCTATACGGCTCGGGGTAGAGGCCGTATTTATGAACCGATCTTTACGAAACATCATGGGTACCTTTGTTATCACTGTGAGACGAGAACGATTGTTTTGGGGTCTGGTCGGAAATTCAAGATGGCCGCTGGCAGCCATTTTGTACAAAATTAGGGGCAATCAGATTTTTGCACAGAACTTCCATATGAAAGCTCTGATTTGAATAATTTTTTGTATGAATGTTTAGTACCATGGGATACATTACATATAATATGGGTTTTTTTCTTGTGCGTATATTATGCAAATTAGGCTAACTTTGATTTATTTAGTGTTCCTTAAATTAGGGGTCCGGGTGGGACTTAGAAAATTTTGGACCAAAATCCGGAAATTAGTTTTTTGGTTTTTTATGCGTTTTGGTCAATTTTAAGACAAAAAAAAAAAAATTTTTTTACACTGAAAATTTGGGGTCCGGGTGGGACTTAGAAAATTTTGGACCAAAATCCGGAATTAGTTTTTTGTGTTTTGATGCATTTTGGTCAATTTTAAGAAGAAGAAGAAAAAATTTTAGTCAGAAAATATTTTGTTTGGGACTGAAAATTTCCACACAAAAATAATAATCTACAATGATTGGTCTTAATCTGTAATTCTTTTATTATTGTTGACTGGGCCCAAACAAATACTAATTCCTGTCATATTCATTATTCAGTTGTCTTGGTCACAGCAAGTACTAATTCCTGTCATATCCAAGTTGAGCTACAGAGTCATTGACTCTTTCATTCTGTGTAACCATACTATGTATGGTACACATAATGCCTGCATCCGGGGTGGCCATCCGTTGGTCGTCCATCCTTTATCCATCCATCTGTCCATCCGTCCATCTGTCTGTCCATCCTACATCCGTATCCATTTCTTCGGCATTCGATAACTTGAAAAATATTGCTTGGATTGTCAAGTTACTTTTTATTTGTGTTCAGGTTACTGATGTGCCGAGCTGTATAGTTTTTGGTGTAAATCTGATAATTTGATCCTGAGATATTAACTCTTTATCCTTCAAATTGAGAATTCTTCCAATCCCTTTGGCATGAGATAACTCAAAAAATATCAATCCAATTGTCATGTTACTTTATATATATCTTCAGGTTACTGATGTTCCGAGCTGTATAGTTTTTGGTGTAAATCTGTTATTTTGATCCTGAGATATTAACCCTTTATCCTTCAAATTGAAAATTCCTCCAATCCCTTTGGCATTCGATAACTTGAAAAATATTGCTTGGATTGTCAAGTTACTTTATATTTGTGTTCAGGTTACTGATGTGCCGAGCTGTATAGTTTTTGGTGTAAATCTGATAATTTGATCCTGAGATATCAACCCTTTGGCATGAGATAACTCAAAAAATATCAATCCGATTGTCATATTACTTTATATATGTATTCAGGTTACTGATGTGCTGTGCTGTGTAGTTTTTTATGTAAATCTGATAATTTGATCCGGAGATATTAACCCTTTATCCATCAAATTAGGCTCTCCTCCAATCCATTTCTATATGTACCCATACCATGTATGGTGTACATAAGTTTGGCATCCGCGGTGGCCCTCCGTCATACAGCTTTCTACTAGTTGCGCATATGGGTACACATCTGACAATTTCATCTGCCTATTTTTGGGGTCTGTCGGTGGCCGAGTGGTGTGTGTGGTTCAGTATAGTTTCGCTAGGTGGTTGGTGCCGAAGGAACCTTCATCGGCGTGGGTTTGAACCCCTGCCATGCCATTGTAAACAAAACCAGCATCCTTTCTTAATTCTATGGCATCCAGGAAATTTGAAAAAGACAAGTGTCGCTGATTTCTTCTGGGGTGCAATTCGTAAAATTAAGTACTTAGATGCAACTATCTGATGAAGTGTTATTATTGTTTCTCATTCATAGAATACAGTCTTCCTGACTAATATTCTGTATAAGCTATTGCCATTACTTGGCGTTTGTTGATTGTTGTCAATTGTATGTTAACATCTGGAAACCTGAATTCAAGTCCACACACCTGTGATGTAATACAGCAAGAGCTCTGGCATTGCTGGTCCAAATAATAGTGAATAGAGAGAGTTGTAAAACCAGTGCACTTGTTTGTATTGAAGTAACCCCCCCCCCCCTCCTCCCATCATGACCATCCTTAGTTCGAAATTCAAAGGTATAAATTTCAATAGTTTGAAACTCAAAGAAATCAATTTCTTTCCTGTTTTCAACTTTTCAGACTTTTTTTACTTTTCCGACCAGTCAATTTGAATTTCCAACCCATGATCAGTTTTTTGGACTGTGATTACGATCGGTTGCAGTTATCGGATTTAGTCATTTGTTGTGCTCCGACTCTGGATTCCGTTCAGTTTCCACATTCCAACATTTTAATTGACTGAAGTTTGAACAAGTTCAGTCAAGTTTTCAACAAAAATCCAATTTTTAATCAGATTCTCGACTTTTCCAATCAGCTGACAAATTTTCCGAAATTCCAACTTGAAGCTGTGACTGTTCATTTTTTTTAATTCCTTGCTCTGTTTCCCTTACAATGACCAGGCAACACAAGGACTATAGACTGACAGCTTTTCAGCCAATACCCACTCCTTCCACGATGGGCATGATGACGCCGTGTACTCAGGCGTACTGCACGTCGATGGTGCGCATGTCTTCAACCAGTCTAACCCTGCCTGTGCTGCAGTGCGGAGTTACGATGATGGGGAGCTGGCAGCTGCTCGTCGTTGCTGGGTGGTTCTCTCTGGGTACTCCAGCTTCCTCCACCAGTAAAACTGTCACAGTTATGATTGGCCATTCTGCATAAGTATGTGACCTAAAACACCAATAAATAAATAAATAAATACTTGACAAGAAACGGCTTCTAGGCCATAAGTCATGACTGTATGTTATGTCCAATAGGTTCATTCTTATTTCCAAGGCTTGTACAAGTTAATTTTTACATTTCATTCTTCACTAGGCTAAATCCACTCCAACTTGGAACACATTATTCAGTTTTGTTCAGATGAAGTTACTGCTGCTTCCTAGAAGATCAGGGTGACACACACAAAGCTTTTGAAAAAAAAATTTCTCTGCAACTTGTGACTACAATGTTTTGATATTCACTATGAAGCTTTCAAGATTCAAGATTGTTCAAACAAAATTTCTTGGACAGTATTTATGTGTGAGTCTGGGGTGTGCACAGGGTTCGTACAGGTCATGTGGAATCCGGGAAAAGTCATGGAATTTTGAAAAAAAATTCAAGGACCTTGAAAAGTTTTGGAAAATGGGCTGGAAGGGTTAAAGTTTTAGAAAAGTCATGGAATTTGTAACCGTGTTTAAAAGGGATTGATTTTGTGTAAAAATTATGTGTTCCTTGCACAAAAATTATGCAAAAAACAAAGCTTTTCTGTTTGGGTGCGAACTAACCCAGTCATGGAATTTTTTATACGCCTGTCATTTTTTGACGGACGTTTTATGTTATGGCGTCTGTCTGTCTGTCCGAAAACAATTTTTGTGTTGCCTACTCCTCCAAAAGTTTACATGCTACATAGTTCAAACTTTGCACACATATTGATCAGTAATTGCCATTGTGCATATTACAAGTGCAGGTAACTCCATTTTGTATTTCCAGAGTTATGCCCCCTTTTAGTACTTAAAACATAACAGTATTGTATCGCCTTCTCCTTCAACATTTTACATGCTATATTGTTCAAACTTTGCGCATATGTTGATCACCAATTGCCGTTGTGCATGTGACAAGAGCAGGTAACTCTGTTTTGCATTTCCAGAGTTATGCCCCCTTTTACTACTTAAAACATTATAGTATTGTGTCGCCTCCTCCTTCAACATTTTTCATGCTATATTGTTCAAACTTTGCACACATATTGTTCATCAATTGCCGTTGTGCATGTGACAAGAGCAGGTAACTCTGTTTTGTATTTCCAGAGTTATGCCCCCTTTTTAGTACTTAAAACATTACAGTATTGTGTCGCCTACTCCTTCAACATTTTACACGCTATATTGTTAGCTCACCTGGCCTAAAAGGCCATGTGAGCTTTTCTCATCACTTGGTGTCTGTCGTCGTCGTCGTGTGGCATCCGTAAACTTTTCACATTTTCATCTTCTTCTCTGTAACAGTTGAGCCGGTGTCAACCAAACTTGGCAGGAATGGTCTATGGGAGGTCCTGTACAAACGATCCTCGTTTTGTTCCCGTCGGATGAAAAATATGGCTTCCAGAGGCATTCTTGGATTCTGGTTGGTG
The DNA here is from genome assembly GCA_031216915.1 of Pictodentalium vernedei. NCBI lineage: Eukaryota > Metazoa > Mollusca > Scaphopoda > Dentaliida > Dentaliidae > Pictodentalium > Pictodentalium vernedei. Next base: position 175,890,283 of record CM062294.1, read on the forward strand.
GATTTTCAAAAATCTTCTCCTCTGAAACTGCCAGGCCAAATGTTTTGAAACTTCACATGAATGATGACTGGGATCCCCTCTACCAATAATCCTCATTTAATGTTGATTGGGTTACAAACATGGCCACAATTGCGGCTTATAGTTACTGCAGAAACCCTATGGGAAATCACATTTTCCTCTTCTTCTCTGGAAAAACCGAGGCGACGTGAAAACAAACCTGGCAGGGATAGTCTATGGGAGGTCCTCTACAAATGATCCTCATTTTGTTCCCGTGGGTTGAAAAACATGGCCGCCAGAGGCATTCTTTGATTCTGATTGGTAGATTTTCAAAAATCTTCTCTGAAACTGCCAGGCGAAATGTTTTGATACTTCACATAAACGATGACTGGGACCTTCTCTACCAACGATCCTCATTTAATGTTGATCGGGTTGTAAACATGGTCACAATTGCGGCTTATAGTTACTATAGAAACCCTATGGGAAATCACATTTTCATCTTCTTCTCTGGAACTACTGAGCTGACGTGAGCCAAACTTCGCAGGAATAGTCTATGAGAGGGTGGAAATATGTGGCCACCAGAGGCTATATTCTAACGCTTAACCCAATGCCTCTCCTGTCTGCACGAAGATCAGGACTGTCAGCAAAATACTTTTTTTTTTGAGAATCTGGTAAGGGTTGGTTCCAGTTTTTTTCTCCACTGAGAACTGGGTAAAAAAAACCCAAAATATTGTGTATACAGTACAAGTCAAAATAAGCTGTATCATAACTACAATAAACTAAGTAGATTGCAGCTTCTGCCCTGACAAGATTCGAATCTGTCATTTTTCTGGAAAAGCTATCAGTGAGAGCTTTTCCAGAAAATGATGTCAGCTTCTGGTCTTATGAGTATAGCAAGAGAAAAGATACATAATTTATAGGATTATCCCCTACACAACTTATTTTGACTTGTACTGTAAAACAAGTGCAACTGTAGGTTGATATCTTCAGCTGTAATCTAATTATGTTTGATATGTTGACAGATTGTTTTGGAAAATCTAGGGTTTTTGTTTATTTATTATCTTGCAAACATGTCAGCTCAGATGACAGTAATTATTGTATATCTTTTAAGATTCCTGTAACCCTTTACCTATCCAAATGCTATTTTGAAAGAGAATACTGTCTGAAAAAATTGTAATTTTCAAAATATTTTAACCCTTTTTCTACTTTTTTTTTTGTTGTGTGCATTTTCAAGAAAATCTTCTTTGAAACTACAAAGCCAAATGGTTTGAAAAAACTTAATGTGACTGATGACTGTAACCCCCCTCTACCAATGATCCTTATATAAATCTTCATTGGGTTGCAATTATGGCTGCAATTGTGGCTTATAGTTACTATAGAAACCCTATAGGAAATCAAATTTTCATCATCTTCACTGAAAGTACTGAGACTTGGCAGGCATTGTCTTTGGGAGGTTCTCTGCAACTGTTACTCATTTTGTTCCTGTTGGGTGAAAAAACGTGGCCGCCAGAAGCATTCTTTGATTCTGATTGGTCAGTTTTGAAAACTCTTCTCTTCTGAAACCACAGGGCCAAATGTTTTGAAACTTTGCATGGTTGATAACTGGGACACCCTCCACCAACATTCCTCATTTTAATGTTGATTGTTTTGCAAACATGGCCACAATTCCAGTTTATAGTTACTATAGAAAAACCTATAGGAATTCACATTTTCATCTTCTCTCTGGAACTATTGAGCTGACGTGAACCAAAACTAGGCAAGAATGGTCTATAGGAGGCCCTCTACAAACGGTCCTCTTTTTGTTCCCATTGGCTGGAAAATATGGCCACCAGAAACATTCTATGATTCTGTTTGATGGATTCAAATGTTTTGAAACTTCACGTGATTGAAGACTGGAACACCTTCTACCAATGATCCTCATGTAATTTTGATGTAATGTTGCAAACATGGCCACAATTGCAGCTCATAGTTACCATGGAAAGCCTATGGGAAATCACATTTTTAAAAATATTTCCAGGTGAGCGATTACAGGCTCTGTAGAGTCTCTAGTTCAAACTTTGCACACATGGTGATCACCAATTGCCGTTGTGCATGTGACAAGAGCAGGTTACTCCATTTTGTATTTCCAGAGTTATGCCCCTTTTAGTACTTAAAACATTACAGTATTTATTATTTATTGGTGTTGAAGATCACATACTTATGCACAATGGCTAATCATGACCGTGACAGTTTTATGGGTGGAGGAAGCTGGAGTACCCGGACAGAACCACTGAGCAACGACGAGCAGCTGCCAGCTCCCCAGCGTCGTAACTCTGCACTGCAGCACAGGCAGGGTTAGATTGGTTGAAGACATGCACACCATCGACGTGCAGTATGCCTCAGTACACGGCGTCATCATGCCCTCATGTGGACAATCAGGGTTAAGTGCCTTGCCCAAGGACACAACGCGGGAGACCGAATCGAAAAACATTACAGTATTCGGTCGACTTCTCCTTCAACATTTTACATGCTATATTGTTCAAACTTTGCACACATGTTGATCACTAATTGCTATTGTGCATGTGGCAAGAGCAGGTAACTCTGTTTTGTATTTCCAGAGTTATGCTCCCTTTTAGTACTTGAAACATTACACTATTGTGTTGCCTACCCCAACATTTTACTTGCTTTATTGTTCAAACTTTGCACCCATCTGGATCATTAGTTGTCATTGTGCATGTGACAGGAGCAGATAACACCATTTTATATTTTTATACTGTACCAATGACCCAGACTTAGTTGGCTGGTGCTAACTCTAACAAAACCAGGGCCAAACACAAATTTTGCCCCCCAATCCCCAAAATTTGCATCCAAAACCAAAAGAAATCATGTCCTATAGGACCTCCATACTACGCCCCCACTGCGCATGCGCAGTGTCAAGGCCGTCCCAAAATTGGCGCCAATTATCATTCTCTGTTTGGCCCTTCATCAGTCAACATCTCACTGATCTTTGTGCTTGTAAATCTCAGTTTAAAGGATGCCAGACACGTAATTTTTGGAGAAATGGTGATTCTAAGGAGGATATAGAAGGAGGAGAGGAAAAAGAAGTGACAAAAAATAATCAGGGCTGTACTTAAAATTTTTTATGAAATTATGTTAAGTTGCCTATTTTCGAGGCATGGGCCTCTTGTTGTCATTCTTGCTAAATGTTGCACTGCTTATTCAGTGTTTCCTCTCCCCTAGCCTTCTAAAGTCCCCCCTTGCAATTCTCCCATGCTTTTGGCATATTTTTGAGAAAGTTCATTTCTAAAATTTTCTTGGGAGAGTTGCTTGGATACAGAATGTTTTCTGTTATTTTCCCCATAGTTACGTTTTCACCCATGGGTGTATAAACGTTGTGTTCTGCATCTTCCATCTGATGTTCTGCAGATTCTCCCCTGGGAGTCTCTGTCTTGCATCAGATAGAGTGTAATTTTGATGACTGATTTCGGGCCAGTTTTTTTCAGTGCCTGGAGTCATGTTTTCTGGTGTTTTACACTGTTTGTTTACATTGGCAACAGCCTTTTTTGAGGGGGGCTGTTTGCCTTTGGTGTAGTTTATCTCACTATAAGATACATTTATATTATCCGTAAGTGTCTCATTAATTATTTAATATAAATTTAAAATTTTTGACCACACTTTGCCATCGGATCCATCGGGGCTCAACGTTACTTTTCAGAAACTTGGGCTTCGCTGAAAAAATATTTTTTCAAAATTATTTTGATTTGCAATTGTTTTTTCATTTATTAATGGATCATGTTATTATGTATCTTTGTGTCAGGGGTTTGTGCGAGTAACTAGGACTTGTTGTTGACTTTTCACAATGAAAGGATATTGTTCAAATTGTAATAGGAAGAAATCTTCCTCTGACTTTCATGATCATTGTATTAATTGTAGTCAGTGTTCTCGCACTAATCCCTGTCCTATATGTCAATTTTGGGATGACAAACATTGGAAACGTGTGTCACGGTATGTTGTTACTGGAGAAAGGGCTATGCTGGCTCTTTCTCCGCAAGGTCACTCTACTCTCTCAGTTTCTATTTCAGAGGAACAAGAACAGGGTGATGTTTCCATGTTATCTTCTGCAAGTGCGCTTCCGTCGTCACAAATGAATTCAGAGCTAGCGGCAAAAGTGCTCATGGAGATTAGACAAATGTCGTCCGCTAGCTCGCCCGGTGTAGCGTCCATTCACCGAATGGTTCGGCAGCCGGGTTCGTCCGATGCGGTCCAGGAGGAAATGTTGGGTGATGCGAGCACTATAAACATTCAATGTGCACACCCAGTGACGGCGGATAGTAAGCGAGATCGGAGGAAGCCTTTGAGTCCGGTTCCTAGCTCGTCCAGGTCCAGCCGGGCCGCGAGCGAGAGAGGCCCCTCTCTCGTACAACAACATCTGGGACCAGATGTTGTGGTACAAAATGTGTCGCAAGCGGAGCATACGTCCGTCGCTCGGGACGCTCCGTTGTATAGGCAGTCCGCGGAGACTGCTAAGGCTTCTTCTTCTCGTCAGCGCACACGTCCGCACCTTGGCTGCGTGACCGCCGATATCTTACCAGCTTCGCCGATCAAGGATTCTTCGGCGACCAGGTCACACCATCCGGCAGCCAGGGACTCGAGGCCGATGGACTCCGGACGTTCGCATAGAAAAAGTATGCGGGAACCATCTGATGCGGAGCTGCCCTCGGCGAAGCAGCGGAAGACTGCTCCTCCGCAGGTCTCGACGCCGGACATTCTTGTGCAGATAGCACAGCTTATTGCAGCATCCCAGCAGCCGACAGAAACGGTGTCGGATCGAGAATTATCCGACGGCGCTGGGTCGGTACGCTCCGCCGAAGCATCGGGGGCGGACGACCGGGAGCATCATGAGGTCCGACCGGATGGTGAAAGGGATACGGATGATTTGGAGCTATCCCTTTCGGAACAACATAAAGCTGCCGTGGACTTCATCCGGCACTTTCTCCCTCAAGTTGTTCCGTCGTGCCAGACTGCTGCGGTTCCGGACAAGAGGATTATAGCGTCATTGGACTCTGAATTTTTTGAGCGGTTCAGGGACATCGCTCCCGAGTTTCCATCGCAGTCCAATAATGTTGCAAGAACATTTGAATTATTGAACGACGCTATATTTAAACTTGCTTCCAAGACAGGGAAAGCAGGTTTCTTGTCCGCCAATACTCTCAACCTGCCTTTCATTAATGCAAGGAATAAATTCGACACGGCAGGACAGGGTATCCCGAGAGTTCCTCTGCGTATGGACGACGAGGCGGAAGACTTAGAGCTATCATTACCGTCGCCAGCTTCTATTCCAACCGCGTTGTTGGAAACAGCTATTTCGTCTAACTGAGCCAATTTAGATGCCTTATCTTACGCAGATCACCTTACTAAGGCATTATCACTGCGCCTTCAAGGGAAAGAATTTCAGGATATACAATCCTCTTTAAGACTTCTTTCAAGGGCAGTAGCTTATTCCACGTGTAACTCCGCCCTTTCTGTGGCAAACCTGGAGTTGGTTAGACGTGTCGCAGCCCTAGCTACATCCACACTCGTGGATACTAAGGTGAAGAACTCTCTTAGAGTCGCTTCGGTCTCCGGAGAACTTCTCTTTGACGGCAAGCTTTCTGCTATTTATGATAAAATTACAAAGAAAGCTTCGGATTCTCTGTTGTTCAAATCTGCTTCTAAGAAGTCGGATACAGCAGACAAGAATAAGACAAGCACTTCTGGGTCTAATGTGCCCAAGAGAGGTTCCTATAGAGGTTCCGGTGCGTCCTCTTGGTCTTATTCGAGAGACCGTCAGGGTAGCGACTCTCGTTCAGGACGTCCTTCGGGCCGGGACAACCGGTCGGACGCCCCGAGGTCGATGGGACGAGGTGCGGGTCGTGGAGGACGTGGTTTCTCCTACCGCAGGCCTCGCAGGTCCAGGAGGTGATGGCTTAAACCTCTATCGCGTACCGGTTGGCGGAAGGTTGTCGAGCTTTTCACAAGAATGGGCGTCGATTACGGACGACCCTTGGGTGAGAGGAGTGACTTCGGAAGGCCTAAAGATATCCTTCAAACGAAAGCCTCCATTAACTCGAAGTCCAAAGTGGACTCAACTTCCGTCAAATACGCAGAAAAGAGACGCTCTGTTATCAGAGGTGCAGTCTCTTTTAATGAAGAACGCGGTAGAGGTCGTAGAAAACCAGGAGACCCCGGGATTCTACAGCCATCTGTTTCTGGTTCTGAAACCAGACGGCTCGTTCCGTCCAGTCATAGATTTGAGCTGGATAAACAAGCTGATCATCGCTCCGAAATTTTATATGGAGACGATTCGGTCGGTCAGAGCGAGTATTCGGGTGAACGATTATGCAACAAGCATAGATCTCAAAGATGCGTACTTTCACGTCATGGTACATCTGACATTCAGAAAGTATCTACGCTTCGCAGTCCTAGGAATGGTGTATCAATTCCGGGCGATGTGCTTCGGACTGAATCTAGCACCCTGGGCTTTCACTCGGGTAATGAACTCGGTAATGATCTATTTCCGAGCTCATTCGTCTGCGGTAACGTCGGCCTACCTGGACGACATTCTTCAGAGGAACGGCAACGAGTTAACGCTTCAGAATGATGTTCAGAATCTACTTCTATTGCTCCGACGTCTCGGTTTTATAGTAAACGAGGAGAAGTCGGATCTGGTGCCATCCAAGTCATTCACTCATCTGGGAATGAGCTTCGAGACGCACAACAATCTCGTTCGTCTGCCGTTAACCAGAGCGAAATTAGTCAGTTGTTAGGCTCGCTATTGTCTGCACGCAGACAAAGTCACAGAGAGAGAATTTATGAGACTGATAGGTCTGTGCGGAGCCGCTGCGGATCTCATTCCGATGGGGCGGTTACGCACACGTCCTCTCCAAATTTTCTTGACTCAGAATTGGAGTGTGAAAATTCATTCGCTCGACGTAGACGTTCTCTTGTCAGATCAAGTGAAACAAGAGATTCAGACTTGGGCAAACATTCAGTGGTTAACTCAGGGAGTTCCGCTGCAGTTGCCGGATCCGAGTTTTACCATTATGACGGATGCCAGTCAAACAGGTTGGGGTGCATCATTGATTCCAACGGATTCGAGATGCCAGGGTCTTTGGGATCCGCAATTCCTGTGCAAGCACATAAACATCAAGGAAATGATGTCAATTTGGCTTGCGTTACGTCATTGGATGGACATTATTCACAATGCTCATGTCCAAATCCTATCCGACAATACGACAGTAGTGGCGTATATACGGAATCAGGGAGGCACTCATTCAGTTCCGTTGTTCAATCTAACGGAAAGAATCCTTCAGTTTGCGCTAGAACATCAGGTTCTTCTTTCGGTCCATCACATACCGGGTCGTCTGAATGTGCTAGCAGACTCCCTTTCACGAAAGGGTCGCTTGTTGCCGTCGGAGTGGACTCTCAACAAACAAGTATTCAATCAGATTTGCTACCAATGGGAACGGCCAATGATAGACTTATTTGCGACACATCTCAACAATCAGTTGCAGACGTATGTGTCTCCGTGTCCGGATCCAAGAGCATTGGCAGTAGACGCTCTGTCGATCCCTTGGGACGGAATGATAGGATATGCATATCCTCCAGCGCCGTTAATTCAACAAGTATTGCTAAAGATAAAACAATCTCAATGCAAGATTCTGTTGGTAGCATCTCTGTCGCCACAGAGACCGTGGATAAATCTACTCAGGTGTCTGTTGTGGGACCTACCGCGAAAGCTTCCTCCACGGGAGGATCTTCTTTCGCAGGGGAAATCGCGTCAACTCCATCACAACCTGCAAGGTCTCAACCTTCACGTTTTTCCGTTGTGCGGTCCTTCTTGCATGGCAAGCACTTTACAGGACGAGCAGTGGACGCAATTTCTAACTGTAGGAGGACCTCCTCTTCGCTAAACTATGCGGCTAAGTGGAAGGTTTTTCGCCGTTGGTGTAGGGATCATTCTGTAGATATTTTTGATCCCTCTATACCAGACATTGCAAACTTTCTAGTATACTTGTTTGACGAAATCAAACTGCAGCCTGTTACTATTAAGGGTTATAGGTCTATGTTATCTGATACCTATGCACATCATGATAGTTTACAAATTGGATCTAATGTCTCTTTATCTAAGTTGGTTAGAAACTTCTCGATAAATAGACCCAGAACTCTTAGATTAATTCCTAAATGGAATTTAGCTTGGGTACTTCTTAAATTGAAGGAAAAGCCATTTGAACCTCTTGGGACAGTAGATTTCAAATTCTTATCTTATAAGACAGCTTTTCTCTTAGCTTTCTCTTCTGCTAGGAGAGTCAGTGAGCTTCATGCACTGTCGGTGGATGATTCTCACGATCGTAGTGTCGGGAACACTATCACCTTCACTACTAATGTGGGTTTTTTAGCTAAGAATCAGGCTCCTAATAAATATCCGGAACCTATTGTTATTAAGGCTCTTCCATCTTTAGACGGCGTAGGCCTTTACTCTGTCCTGTTAGAGCGTTACGTATCTATAAACAGAGATCTCAGTTTATCAGAAAGGGACGGAAACGTTTCTTTCTGTCTTTGATGCCTAATAGAAGGGACATTTCGGTCCATTCTATTGCTAGATGGATTCAATTAACTATCCGTACTGCTTATGAGAGTTTATCTTCTTCTCAGCAGTCTGTGCTTAAGATTTCCGCTCATGAAGTAAGAGCTCTTGCTACTTCTTGGGCTTATGCTAATAGTGTTGCTATTACAGATTTAATGAAGGCTGCTTATTGGTCTCAGCCATCCACATTCACGAATTTTTATCTCAGAAATATTGAGTCCATTTCTGGAGACCTGCATTGTTTAGGTCCGTTATCTGTTGCTCAGAATGTCGTCCACTAAACAGTTGCAACTATAGTTATGCAGGCTTTCTGTTTCGGCAGTGACTCCGTCCGGCTGCCCTCTTCGCTCTGGGCTATTTGACCCAGGGCAAGGGGAAGGGGGGGGGGGGGGGGGGGGGGGGGGGCGGGTGTTCCCTTAGGTCACCTGCTTTATAGTGAAAAGCAAGGGAATGCCTCCTCCAAAGTCACTATTTCTGAGTCGCTTCCGGGATGGTTTTAAAGTGTAATATTAATGTTAAAATTCATTCATGTCATATTTTTAAAGTGTAGCTCGGTGTGAAGCATTTGTGTATGTCAAGTGTCAAACGGGCTTTAATATACAATACTCGGACACTTTTAAAAGATTATAAAGAGTCTCAATTCTCTGGACTTCTTTATTTATTGGCTTACTTTAAAAATAATTAGTATAAGGGTTATACTGGATGTTAATAGAGAACATGAATATTATTGTGCTCAATTATTAAGGGTATTGTATCTTTCTAATTTAAATATTAAATAAGAAAGATACATGTAAAGCCTAATACTCCTTTTCTCCTTAAGGGGTTACCTCTTTATTATATAGTTGAGCTTATTGGATTTTCCTCTATGTCCTAGGCCCTCCAGCCTGTTTACTATTCAGCTAAGTCTGGGTCATTGGTACAGTATAAAAATGTTAAAAAATTTATAGTAATTTATATATTTTTTATACTTACCAATGACCCAGACGGGGATGGCCCTCCCAGGAGTTGGGAACTCTTGCCTCCCTGCTGAGTACATAGCGCTGACCAGGCACTGCCAGTAAGAATGATAATTGGCGCCAATTTCGGGACGTCCTTGACACTGCGCATGCGCAGTGGGGGCGTAGTATGGAGGTCCTATAGGACATGATTTCTTTTGGTTTTGGATGCAAATTTTGGGGATTGGGGGGCAAAATTTGTGTTTGGCCCTGGTTTTGTTAGAGTTAGCACCAGCTAAGTCTAGGTCATTGGTAAGTATAAAAAATATATAAATTACTATAAATTTTTTAACTTTTAAATGACGAAAATCCTCGCCATTTGTAGCTATTATGATCCTAAAAATGTCCTTTTCCTTGGCGCCACCTATCGTCAATCGTTATCAATGAAGTTAACCTGTCAATGAATGGACGCTACCATTGCAAACAGCGAGGAGAATCTTCTATAGCACCCTTGTTTTTATTTTGTGAAGACCTCAGATCGATTAATATGAAAATGTGAAAACAGGTGAATTGCCCTTTACCCCAGACAGGGCAGGAGAACGGGCAATGATTGGAGGGGGGACAGACATAGTCGAGTCAACAAAAATTTCAAACTTTACCTCGGAGAAACTTGTGCATGTTCCAATTTTGACGGGCGTATGTTGCCCTGCTAGGCTGTGCTCTTGTTTGAAAAGTTTTGGAAAAGTCATGGAATTCGATTTTCTGAAAAGTGTATGAACCCTGTGTGCAGCATTTTATGGCCTCTGTCTATATTTTACAGTTTTCTGAAGATCTCTTCTGATTTGAACCAAATTCACTTGTAAGTTCCCATTGTGTGGCTTGTACTTTATTCTGTGAAAATGAAAAAAATATTTCCACTTAAACATGGAGCACCACAAGGGCAAAAAAGGATTAAATAAAAGCCTCTCAAAGCCTTGTTTGTTTGATTTTTTACTGAAGTGTCCACTTAAATAATTGCTCTTTAACCTTTACCCAACGTAACGGCCAAACTGGCCAGCGCTATTCACAAAAATTGCAAATTAATTTTCATTTTTTATCTCAAAAACATAGTTATCACCCCTCTTTGGAACGAGCTCATCAAGCTCATTCCAATGAGGGGTCATAATCTATGTTTTTGAGACAAAAAATGAAAAAAATTAGTTATTGAAAAATTTTGTTTGCAAGTGTCATCTGCTTTTCATGTCAGGTAAAGGGTTAATATGAAGCAGTCTCAGCAGGAGTTCAATCATATTGGTCAAAATAAACTGAGATCAGCAGGTCATCATACTGTGATTAATGTCTATTTAAAACCCAGAAAATATAACTTCAGTGAACTGTTTGATATGGTGTTTTTAGTTTGATATGGGAACTCGCCAGAAAGAAGAAAATCAACTTTGTTGAGAAATTCTGTTGAAATCAATGTCCTGCTTTTGTCCACATGGGGCACAATACTGGATAAAGTATAAATAAAATTTCAAATATCGTTTTTCTCTAATTTTGGTTTCACAGGTATAAATCCAGTCAGTGGCCCAATGATGGGCAGCATGGTGCCATCTGGTCAATCTATGATGATGCCTGGTGGTTTTGGTATGCCACCTTCTATGGGAATGACTGTACCAGATCTGACACAAGAATCTCAACCACAGAATAAACCAGCACCGAAACAGGTACTAGTTATAATACATGTGCTAATTTAATTTAAATGGAGTATTCCTTGTCACTCTACAAAGAATTTTAACCATCAAAGGTCTGATGATTTTTAGCTCACCTGAGCGAAGCTCAAGGGGAGCTTTACAGATCACTTTCTGTCCGTCGTCCGGCGTCCGTCGTCTGTCATCGTCCGTCCGGCGTTAACTTTACATTATCGACTTCTCCTCCTAAACCACTAGCCCAATTTTATTCAAATGTTGGCTAAATGTTTATTACCTAATGCCAATTCAGATTTGTTCAAATAAAGTTGCCCCTCCTTCTGGGTGGTGCCACGCCCCCAAGGGGCACCAAAATCTTTGTAAATCTTCTTCTCATGAACCAGCAGTAGCAGAGACTTGATATGTGGTGTGCAGCTTCCTTTTGAGGTGTAGACTCAGATTTGTTCAAGAGAAGTTTGTGGGGCTATACTTGGCGTCGTTATGGGAGGGGCAAAATTTTTTGCCCCGCCCAAAATTTCTATTTTCCAAACCGAGAGGCTGATTTGAACCAAATTTTATGTGAGGGCTTATTGGGTCATGAGTACTTGATTTATGCAAAAAAAAAATTTCCCGCAGCCCCGTGGAAACCGCAGGAGCTAAAAATAGAAAAAATTTAAAACGCCCATATCTCCAAAACTGCACGGCATTGAGAATTTTTATTTGGTGTGCAGCTTCCTTAGGACCAACAGAAAGGATTGGTAAAAAAAAATTGCCATCGGTTTTATCATAGGGTACAGTTTCAGGACTTTGAAAAAGTGCTGAGTCAGCACTTTTTAACACTGTAGGCAATGGGAAAAACATTAAAAAATCTTCTTCTCCAGATCCAGCAGGCAGAATCTTTTGATATTTGGTATGCAACATTGTAGGGCGGATCTGATTCAAGTTTGTTCAAATCGGCCCCCTGGGTTCATATTTGGGCTCAGTATAGGAGCCCGATTTCGAACTTAGTGCATTTCAGGCAAATTTCTTAAAAAATCTTCTTCTCCAGATCCAGCAGGCAGAATCTTTTGATATTTGGTATGCAACATTGTGGGGTGGATCTGATTCAAGTTTGTTCAAATCGGCCCCCTGGGTTTATATTTGGGCTCAGTATAGGAGCCCAAATTTGAACTTACTGCATTTCAGGCAAATTTCTTTGAAAATCTTCTTCTCCAGATCCAGCAGGCAGAATCTTTTGATATTTGGCATGCAACATTGTAGGGTGGATCTGATTCAAGTTTGTTCAAATCGGCTCCCTAGATTCATATTTGGGCTCACTATAGGAGCTCGAATTCGAACTTAGTGCATTTCAGGCAAATTTCTTCAAAAATCTTCTTCTCCAGATCCAGCAGGCAGAATCTTTTGATATTTGGTATGCAACGTTGCGGGGTAGATCTGATTCAAGTTTGTTCAAATCGGCCCCCTGGATTCATATTTGGGCTTACTATAGAAGCCCGAATTCGAACTTAATGCATTTCAGGCAAATTTCTTAAAAAATCTTCTTCTCCAGATCCAGCAGGCAGAATCTTTTCATATTTGGTAAGCAACATTGTGGGGTGGATCTGATTCAAGTTTTGTTCAAATCGGCTCCCTGGGTTAATATTTGGGCTCAGTATAGGAGCCAGATTTCGAACTTAGTGCATTTCAGGCAAATTTCTTAAAAAATCTTCTTCTCCAGATCCAGCAGGCAGAATCTTTTGATATTTGGTATGCAACATTGTAGGGTGGATCTGATTCAAGTTTGTTCAAATCGGCCCCCTGGGTTCATATTTGGGCTCAGTATAGGAGCCCGATTTCGAACTTAGTGCATTTAGGCAAATTTCTTAAAAAATCTTCTTCTCCAGATCCAGCAGGCAGAATCTTTTGATATTTGGTATGCACCATTGTGGGGTGGATCTGATTCAAGTTTGTTCAAATCGGCTTCCTAGATTCATATTTGGGCTCACTATAGAAGCTCGAATTTGAACTTAGTGCATTTCATGCAAATTTCTTAAAAAATCTTCTCCAGATCCAGCAGGCAGAATCTTTTCATATTTGGTAAGCAACATTGTGGGATGGATCTGATTCAAGTTTGTTCAAATCGGCCCCCTGGGTTTATATTTGGGCTCAGTATAGGAGCCCAAATTTGAACTTAGTGCATTTCAAGCAAATTTATTAAAAAATCTTCTTCTCCAAATCCAGCAGGCAGAATCTTTTGATATTTGGCATGCAACATTGTGGGATGGATCTGATTCAAGTTTGTTCAAATCGGCTTCCTAGATTCATATTTGGGCTCACTATAGAAGTTCGAATTCGAACTTAGTGCATTTCAGGCAAATTTCTTAAAAAATTTTCTTCTCCAGATCCAGCAGGCAGAATTTTTTGATATTTGGTATGCAACATTGTGGGATGGATCTGATGCAAATTTGTTCAAATCGGCTCCCTAGATTCATATTTGGGCTTACTATAGAAGCTCGAATTCGAACTTAGTGCATTTCAGGCAAATTTCTTAAAAAATCATCTTCTCCAGATCCAGCAGGAAGAATCTTTTGATATTTGGTATGCAACATTGCGGGGTGGATCTGATTCAAGTTTGTTCAAATCGGCCCCCTGGATTCATATTTGGGCTCACTATAGAAGCTCGAATTCAAACTTAGTGCATTTCAGGCAAATTTCTTCAAAAATCTTCTTCTCCAGATCCAGCAGGCAGAATCTTTTGATATTTGGTATGCAACATTGCGGGGTGGATCTGATTCAAGTTTGTTCAAATCGGCCCCCTGGATTCATATTTGGGCTTAATATCGAAGCCCGAATTCGCACTTAGTGCATTTCGGGCAAATTTAATAAAAAATCTTCTTCTCCAGATCCAGCAGGCAGAATCTTTTGATATTTGGTATGCAACATTGTGGGGTGGATCTGATTCAAGTTTGTTCAAATCGGCTTCCTATTTTCATATTTGGGCTCACTATAGAAGCTCGAATTCGAACTTAGTGCATTTCAGGCAAATTTCTTAAAAAATCTTCTTCTCCAGATCCAGCTTCAGAATCTTTTTATATTTGGTAAGCAACATTGTGGGGTGGATCTGATTCAAGTTTGTTCAAATCGGCCCCCTGGGTTTATATTTGGGCTCCGTATAGGAACCCAAATTTGAACTTAGTGCATTTCAGGCATATTTCTTAAAAAATCTTCTTCTCCAGATCCAGCAGGCAGAATCTTTTGATATTTGGTATGCAACATTGTGGGGTGGATCTGATTCAAGTTTGTTCAAATCAGCCCCCTGGGTTTATATTTGGGCTCAGTATAGGAGCCCAAATTTGAACTTAGTGCATTTCAGGCAAATTTCTTTGAAAATCTTCTTCTCAAGATCCAGCAGGCAGAATCTTCTGATATTGGGTATGCACCATGCTTAGGGGGGTGAGATTCAAGTTTGTTCAAGCCAAGTCCCTGGGTTCATATTTGGGCTCACTGTGGTAGCCCGAATTATAACTTAGTTCAAAATGAGGAATTTTCTTTAAAAATCTTCTTCAGATCCAGCATTCGGAATGTTTTGATATTTGGTATGCAGCATCCTTAGGGGTGAGATTCAAGTTTGTTCAAGCCATGTCCCTAGGTCCATATTTGGACTCACTGTGGGAGCTCGAATTGTAACTTAGTTCAAAATGAGGACTTTTCTTTAAAAATCTTCTTCTTCAGCCATGTCCCTAGGTCCATATTTGGACTCACTGTGGGAGCTCGAATTGTAACTTAGTTCAAAATGAGGACTTTTCTTTAAAAATCTTCTTCTTCAGATCCAGCAGTCGGAATGTTTTGATATTTGGTGTGCAGCATCCTTAGGGGGGTGAGATTCAAGTTTGTTAAAGCCAAGTCCCTGGGTTCATATACGGGCTCCCTGTGGAAGCCTGAATTATAACTTAGTTCAATATGAGGAATATTCTTTAAAAATCTTTTTTTTTTAGATCCACTGGTCAGAATCTTTGGATATTTGGTATAAGCTTTTCTTAGGAGGAGCAGATGCAACTTGTTGAAATCAATTCTCTGGGTTGATATAAATTTAGGCTACCATGTCAGGTGAGCGCCCTCAGGCCCCTTGGGGCCTCTTGTTATATATTTTTGCAACACTTTGCAAATGTTTATAGGCAAGTCTTTGCTGCCTGACATAATTAACAACAAATAGTTCAGAAAGATCATTAGTAATTCAACTCCTTGTCTGCTGCTGGCTAATTTTCCACAAGACAGCTGATCAGTTTCTTCTAAAATAAATATGATTTCGGACTCTTATAACCAAATTTTCGACCTGTTATTTTTAGCTTAACTTGACAAACTCAAGATAAGCTATTGTCATCACGCATGTGGAAGACTGTTAGTCTGTTAGTCGGTTAGTCTGTGAGTCTATTCACATTTTCCTTTAGCACAGGCTACACCCCCTAGCTCTTTCATTTGCAGGTTTGAGGCCATGTCTAGATGAGAACGTCCCCTTTTGGTACGATCGGTCAACCGTGATGGCTGCCCGAGCCCAAACCTGAAAAGCTTTAGCACAGTCTACAGGTCGTATTTATGAAGGGATTTCATGGTAACTTGGTAGGATGACTGTATAACATCTAGATGAGAACGTCCCCTTTTGGTTATGATCTGTCGACCGTGATGGCTGCCAAAGCCTGAAACCCAAAAACTTTTAGCACAGTCTACAGGTCATATTTAATATGGAGTGATTTCATTGTAACTTGGTAGGATGACTCTGTATGATGTCTAGATGAGAACATCCCTATTATTTGGTTTAAACAATATTTTATTCTTTAAAAATGTCATATATAACAAAATGTTTACAAACAGTAAAGAAGTTGGATGAGATATCTTATATAACATTTGTTCAACAATGTAGAGTAACAGAATAATAGAGGGATTTGACAAAAAGCTGAAAGCTTATGTGCGTCATCTCCCTAAACCATGAAATATATCAGTTATCTGAGGTGGTAAAAACACTACTTAAATTTGTCCAAAGCTACCTAAGATCATGACCCATATTCGAAATTATAATAAAGTCTGAGCAGATGCCCAGCTAACTGGGTGGGGCCTCGCATCCACGAACACAACAGTGCATGGGTGCGATTCCCCCGCCAGTGCAAGGCTAATAGTCTGATCAAAGTTAGCTTGAAGCAAAGGAAATTAAGCGTGAGTTGTCAGAACATATGATGACTATACCTGATATTGCTTAAACCATGAATGTGAGAAAAGTAAGAAAGATGGAAAGAAGAGTAAAGGGAAGTGAGACAAGAAAGGACAGAAAAACAGAAAAACCAGCATAAAGACAATGACTATTGCCTATATAATCGTAACAGCTATTATTACATGCAGCCTATGCAACTTACTTGGAAATGGAGCGGGGTAGAGGTGTTTTACAGTGTGATCGACACAGAGACCGACTTAAAAGAGTTCAGAGAAAGATTCATCTTTGGAGAAATGCGATTTTCACAGTTAGCGAAAACGTCCACTTGATAAAATAAAGTCGTGAACCACTTCAAAAACAAGCTGGTTCTCCTGGTTATTCAAAAATTCAGATCCAAAAAGAAGCGTTGGTACGTCAATTGGGAAGGGTAGTAGCTTAATGGAATTATCACGAACATTTGTGAAGACGGGGCAGTGGAGAAGATAGTGTTCCATGGTCTCACACACCCCACACTGACATAATGAGGTAGGCGACAGGTGATTTGAATACAGATGGAAATTGAGGCTACTGCAACCCAACGTAACCTGGTGTGGTAAATTTGAGCTTTGCGGGACTTTGCACCACTATAAAACTTAGGAGGCCTTTGGTTCCCATCACTTAAAAATATCTTGAAGTTGGGCAAAGAAGAGTTTTCATGCACAGACATGGGCAGGCTATTCCATTGCTTCGTAACGCTGGGGATTAAGGAAGACTGATATAATTGTGTCCGACAGAAAGGAATTCTGTGGTTGTTACATGACTGAAGATTTTGCGATAAATTTGATGATGAGATGGTTGGAGGGACCTTATTGGCAATATACGGGGGTGACATTCGATGGTACATTTTGAAATATTGTAACAATTTGTGTTTACGACGTCTTTCTTGTAAAGAGTCCCAGCGTGTTTCAGTATTAAGTAGACGCTTACTGCAACTAACTGTTGCCCCTGTTATGATTCTCACAGCTGCAATCTGTATTTTCTCTAATTTTTCAGCTTCGGTTGCAGAACAGTTGTCCCAGGCAACATCCGCATATTCAAGTAATGGCCTGATGAAGGCAAAGTAAATTTTTTCTAGGACATCCCGATCGAGGTTAAATTTCTGCTTTCTTAATAAGTCTAAACGAACCCAAGCTTTGGAGCAGATGTGGTCAATGTGATCGTCCCACGTACAAGAACTGTTTAACATGACTCCTAAGTGGTCGTGTTTTTTTACTTCAGACATCGGCGTTTTACTAAAGAATAGTGGTGGGTGGGCGAAAGGGGTGTTTTTGCGCGATATCAGCATACTCTGTTTTATAGGGATTAAACTCTACCAGCCATGTCTTGGTCCAATGTTCAATTGTGGCCAAGTCTTGGTTGATTAAAGTTGAGACTTGCACAGGATTCTCTACTATTAAATACAGGGAAGTATCATCAGCAAATAGACGTATATTACTGAATAAGTTTTCAGTAATGTCGTTGATATAGATTAAAAACAGTATGGGACCGAGTATCGAGCCCTGCGGAACACCAGCATTAATAGGTCTCCATGTTGAGGCATCGGATCCTATTACTACCCGTTGTGACCTATCTGAAAGATATGATTTTAGGAACGACAGTAGTTCACCCACGACACCGATTCTCTCCAGCTTGTGAATAAGACCAACGTGCCATACCTTGTCGAAAGCCTTAATGACGTCGCAGAAAACTACCCTAACCTCCTTGCCCTCATCAAGGGCTCGACAGAATTCGTCATATAGGTCGGTCAACTGGAGGACAGTCGAGTCACCTGGCGTAAAACCTGATTGGAATTGACTAAGTACATTATTATCGACCAAAAACTGCCACAACCGTTTAAAAACACATTTTTCGAATATTTTACCCACGCAGCTAAGCATTGATATCGGACGATAATTAGCAATTGAGTTTGAGGGTTGTTTTTTTAAGATTGGGGATACATTTGCCTTTTTCCACAGTTGAGGAAAGTACGAGTTACTCAATAGCACATTGAACAAGATTGTGAGAGGCTTACATATGGATGATTTGCACTCTTTGAGAAGACGAGGACTGACAAGATCGGGACCAGACACCTTTGATACCCTTAATGATTTCATAGCTTCGTATATCTCACTAGATTGTAAAGTGATATTATCAATAACTTGTGGGGCGTTTGATGAAGAGCTGGGTAGGGAAGCGTTCTTGTCATCAACTGTTGAGATTGAGCTGAAGTGCTCATTTAAGACCTCAGCTTTCTCAGTATTCGAGGAGTAAATTTTATTTAGGTGAACAAGAGTTGGGACAGTTACTGCTTTATTTGTGCAAATGAGCGTTTTGAGTGTCTTCCACCACAGTGAAGACGTGTTGCTGCTTCTTTATGTAGTTTGGACTTTGGAAATATACGATGATTTTGCCTTCCTGACAGCTGATACGACTTCATTTTGTTTACGTTTGTATTTGTCCCATGCAGTTTGAAGGCCATTGCATTTCGCTATTCGATATAATCGTTTTCTCTGTCTTATCAGAAGTCTGATTTCGTTGTGGTACCATTTCGGCTGGTCCGGTCGCGAAGTAATTATTTTGTTGGGAATATGTTTAGATGCAACGTCGAGTAATTTATTGGTGAAGTCAGAGGTGATAGTATCAAGGCATCTATTATCAAAAAGAGAATTCCAGTTGACGTCAGCGAGTGCAACATTAAGTGCTTCATAGTCACCCCGAGAGTACAGCCATATCCTTCTCCTAAATGACAAAGAGATAGATTTAGAAAAATCAATCTCAATCGACACCGGACAGTGGTAGCGTATCATTTCTGGGATGATTGGTTCTAAGACCTCGCAATCTTTTACCCTGACCGAGTCACTTACAGCAAAGAGATCTATCAGAGAGGCTGACAACTCCGTAAAGCAGGTTGGCTCACTCACAAGCTGTCTCAAGTTAAAAACATTTCTTATGTCAGCAAAACCTCCTTTTGAGGACACTAGTTGGTTATCATTAAAATCGCCGGTAACAATCAAATCGGCAATTGACGTGTCACAGGCTTTTTCGATCGATGCTGATATGGCATCCCATATTTTGGGGGGACTATTTGGTGGGCGGTAGAAGACCCTTAACAATAAGGACTTCTTGTGTTTATTGAATATTTCAGCCCATAGACACTCGGCGTTCTGTCTGATAGTATTCTTTAAGTAGATGGCAACCCCGCCTCCCCTTGACGATCGGTCTTGTCTCAATGGTTCATGAAACCCGTGGAATAATATATTGGATGTGGGATCGTAGTTCTGCAGCCATCTTTCAGTAAACGCCAAAATATCGAAGGATGATGCCTCGCTTTCGATAATATCTAACTTAGGCTTTAAGCTTTGAATATTAAGGTGAAACACTTTCAAATTATTTTCATCAGTGAGTAACCTTGTGGAGCAAGGACCGGGATTTGGTTCAATATCACCAGATTGTAATAAAATTATACTCAGGTAAAGGGCTGCCAAAACAGTGACAACTAGATTTAATATTCTCACAACTGTTGAGATATTTATGGCGTGAATAACTTTTTGGGGACACTTGCATTGTGCATCAGTTTTTTTAACATGCATGATGATTGATTTTGTATAGTACCCAAAAAACAGTGCTGTCATGGCAACAAAACTGTCATGACCTTTTGCACCACCGAGACGTAGGAACAGGTAATGTAATATACAATTAGACTGATCCTTTGATAGCTTGTGCCTTAGACTGCGAACATGAACTACAATGTTGAAGGTACCTATCCGGGCATGGTGTAGATCAATCCCTATTATTTGGTCGTGATCGGTCAACTGTGATGGCTACAGGGGGGCCAAAGCCTGAAAACCTTTAGCACAGTCTACAGGTCGTGTTTATGAAGGGATTTCATTGAAACTTGGTAGGATGACTCCAGATAATGTCTAGATGAGAACGTCCCCTTTTGGTCACATTCATTCATCCATGACGGCTGCCCGAGCAGGTTGAAGACAAGTGCTCCATCAATGTGCAGTATGGCTTTGTACAGATCGTCACCGTGTGGTCAATTGGGACTAAGTGCCTTAATGCAGTTACCTCTCGTGGGGATTGAAATGTTGACCTTTCATTTTGAAGTCTAATGCCTTAACTACTGAGCCAGCTTTCTCCCTCCTGGTTTTGTAGCAATAGTCAGGAAACTGGATATTGCTTCTTTTTTTTTTTGTTTCACACTTTCCATTTCCTAATAAATAGCATCACATCGCATGTGTTGAACGTGAATTCCATTGTTTGCATGAGAATCTGTATCCACTATCCAGTCCCTGCATTGCCACTAGAGCTGAAATGGTTAACCAGTTAATCGATTAACTAATGATCAATTTCTTGATCGATCAAAAAAGTAATTGATCAATTAACCATTACTTTTGAACTGTATTATATGGGTTAAGGAAGGAACAAACTTGCTCCAAAACAGGCAAACATTGTCACACTAACAAGTGAAGCATGCAAGTTACGTGCTGACATACTTGTTCACTTGCATGATCATTATGTTGTATCAGTAGCTGGAAATGGTCATTCTTAACCCTTTACACAATGCAGATACAGACAATACTAGCAAAATAAATTCTTGAACTACTAAAAATGTTCAATTTTTCTCTCAAAAACATAGCTTATGACCCCTCATTGAAACAAGCTAATACTTCCAAAATAAATTCTTGAATTACTAAAAAAATTTCAGTTTTTGTCTCAAAAACATAGCTTATAACCCCCTCATTGGCATGATTTCAATGAGCTCATTCCAATGACATGTCATAAGCTATGTTTTTTAGACAAAAATTGGAAGCATAAAATTTGAATGGAGATTTTTGTATATTGTGCTGGGCGGTACTTCCCATTACATTAGGTAAAGGGTTAATGCCGTAAATCATCAGCGGTATGGCAGTTATTCAGCTACGTATTGGAGCAAGTGATTAATCAAGTAACCAGGGTTAATCCATGTGATTAGTCGATCAAGAAAACTCATCAACCATTTCAGCTCTAGTTGTTGCCATAGAATCTCAGATGTTTTGATTCATACCACTTGCACACTTATGACAATTCGGGTTGGGAAAGTGGGAACTGGCTAAAATGTGATTGATGAAAATAATGATTGTCTTGAATAGAGGGGATTTATTTTGACATTAGCCTGTACCCTATAAAATATATATTTGTCTGGAAAATATTGTGATAGTACCTAATATGATACATTTTTTCCCCCTAGAGGAGGCATCTTAAAGCCAGGTTGTCTGTACTACTCTCTGTCCTGTCTTTTTGTCCAAATATTGTGTCTCAGTCTTAACTCAATAATGACTTGGTGAATTTTCACAAAATTTCACACAAGGGTATATGATAAAGGGAAAGTGTGATGTGCCGCACCACCATGTCCAAATGACAAAATTCAAGGTCACACAATTATGAAACCCCAAATCTTAGAAATATTGTGTCTCTGCCATAACTTTTTAACAATTCGGCAGATATCTATGGGATTTGACAAAAAGCTAAAAGACAAAGGGAAGGTGTGCCATGTGACATCACTCAGTTCATCCAACTCACTGTCAGTCTCTCCGTCCATCCATCCTTTTGTTTATCCATTTGTCTTCCTGTACATCAGGAAAATTGTGTCTTTGTCTTTACTCACTAATAGCTGGGTGAATTTTAATGAAATGTCACACCACAGTAACAAAGAGAAGGTGACTTGTGCAGCAATACCATGTCCAAATGACAAAGGTCAAGGTTACATGGTTATGAAAACTCAAATCTTAGAATTTATTGAATTCTAAAATTTACATAACTTTCCCATGTCATTGCATATCTGCCCAAGTCAACATCATTTCCTGAGAATTGTTTAGTTTTAGATCAACCAATTCAACAACTGTAAACATTTTGATAGCTCACTTGGCTGAAAGTCATCGTGAGCTATACTGATTACTCTTTGGTCATCTGTGCATCTTAAGGGTTGTGTTTGACTTTTCTCATCCCAAACCGCTGGGCAAATTCCAGTAATATTTCATGTGAGTGATGTTTGGGATGGGCTATTTCAATTTTGTTGAAATCACTGGACTGCCTCCCTTAGTGAGGGTGGGGAGGAAATAGTCTCAAATTTTAAATAAAACTTCTCATATTTGTATTCTGTTGCCAGAGGTAAGCTTTTTTATGTTGCTCTTGTTTAAATTAGTTCCTGCTGCTGTAAGAAATGCCTTCAAAAATAAAAGAAAAAGTCACACAATTCTTTCTTATGCCTATCAAGTCGTTTTACCTTTGTTATCTTCTTCAAACTTTCAGGGCCAGAAGAAAGATATGTCTGCATGGTTCAATTTATTTGCTGACCTTGATCCACTTTCAAATCCTGATGCGATTGGTAAGCAGATGGAAGACATGACAGATGCTTAAAGAATCCCAACTAAGAGCAAATTATTTATATGATGAATATTTATATATATATATGTATTTTTCATTTGTATAAATTCATTTCAGTGTTGTATGAAAAGTATATTTTACGAGATAATTGATAAGTTCTCAAATCCAGCTGGCAGGAGTACTTTTTCAACTCCATATTATTTTTAAATCCGGGACGTGGCAATAGGAGTGGGAGGAGGTGCCACCCCCACCCCCACCCCACCCCCTCCAACCCCAATCCTGGTAAAAATTTCATATAGTTGGAAATTCGGAGTGCAAGTCATGAGTAGTTGAAAATTCCATCTATCTGGATTTTAGAGCTTCTTTGGTGATGCTGATGTCTCCTTTACTTCCCAGAATTCCAACTCGCTTTCAAATCGGCAAAAATTCCAACTGTTACTATTTACAACTATAGTGTATGCAATATCAAGCTTCATAAGTATGCATGATGTCAATCGGCATTAGATTTTTATAGTACATTTACTTATCGTAATAAAAAAAATCCTAGAAATGCACTTCAAGAAAATCACATCATGTAAAATCGTTATCCTGAGTTAATTCCATCATTCACAGTTACAAAATGTTTGAAACATCGAAAATTGATCATTCCTGCAAAAGACCTGATTTAATATTAGGACAGTGTGAATTGCTCAAAGTTCTCAGCTTGTCTCAGCTTGAGCATTTGTTTAGCACATATTCATCTCCCAGAATAATACCAAATAATAATAACATGATAATTCTATCATAAATGTGTTGGCATTTCAATTACTAGAATCAATTTTATACCCCATTTCATGGCTTCATTTTCAAAAGTTTTCTCGGTAGTGAATTTCCAATGGGGGGAGGGTGGTTCCCCCTCATGGTCCCTCCCTCTAGTTGGAAATTTACTACCTTACACCCCCTCCCCAATCCTCTAGCCATGTCCCTGTTTTAAATACAGTCAGTCCTGTGTAACTCCCTGCACTCTGGAAGTGAAGCAGTGCTTGTTTACTGTGGTAAACAAGCTCTGTTTCACTGGTAAATAGGACCCAGTCACTACTGCTTGGGGTGCGAGTCCTCTAAAATAGGCAGCATGGGGTATAAACGATTGACCTTGACTTTATCTCCATGTTGTGGTCATGATTAGCCATTGTGCAGAAGTATGTGTCCTTAAACACCAATAAATAAATCCCTGCATTCTGATGTCCAAATTTCAAACCGCAAATTTTTTCCCATGATGTATCTAGGAGTTTAACCCTTAAAGTCCTATTTCTAACTTTTACAACCTCAGAACAGGTGCCCTTAACATGCCATCAGGTGGAGGTTCTTCTGACAATAGGCAAATTATCTAGGCAGTGGTTTTCTAGTTACAGTCTTTGCAGCCTGATAAAGCAGCCTAGACGAAACTAGAAATCACTGCTAAACCTCTGCACTGTGGGCAGGTGGGAATTCAGGACACTTGTCCAGGCCCTTATGGGTTAAACAATTCAATCTTGTTAGATTGTTGCATTGTGGGAAAAATTTTCAGGTTGAAATTTTTATTTTTTGACATTGGTGCACAGGTGTGTAGAGTGTTAACCCTTATGGGTCTGGACAAATGTCCTGAATTCCCAGCAGTCCACAGCTTATATACGTTCAGTGGCTTAGCAGTGATTCTAGTCAAGTCTTGACTGCCTAAACGGGCAGCTAAGACTTTACTAGAAACTACTATCTAGGTAATTTGTCGATTGTCAGCAGTACCTCCTCATGATGGCATGTTAGGGCACCTGTTCTGAGGTCGTAGAAGTTGGGAATAGGCCTTTAACCCTTTACCCAACGAATCGCCCGCATCCGCCCGCGTAATATGCAAATTCAGCAGTTGAAAAAATATCATTTTTCAAAAAATTTTAACAAAACCATATCATGTGACCCCTTGTTGGAACGAGCTCATCAAGCTCGTTCCAACGAGCAGTCACATGATATGGTTTTGTTGAAATTTTTTGAAAATTTTTAAAAAATGATATTTAAAATAATAAATTTTGATATCGTCTGCATTGGGTAAAGGATTAATTACACAGTACACACAGTGCAATTTGGTTCTTGGGCACCTTATGGGTAAAGGGTTAAAGGTTAATCATATTCTTGTTTACTTGTTGATTGCTAAATTATTTTTCAAAGATGATTTATAACATGAGTAATTTTTTTTTTAAAGATACCAGACTATCATCAAAGGAAGCCTTAGTTGGGGGAGCGTGGTGGCTCAGTTGGTAGAGGTGCAGGCTGCAAGTCGAGAGGTCCTCGGTTCGAATCCCACCTGCGGCAACCGCATTGTGTCCTTGGGCAAGACACTTCATCTCCATTGCCCGCATGGGGGCACGATGACGCCGTGTACTAAGGCGTACTGCACGTTGATGGTGCACATGTCTTCAACCAATCTAACCCTGCCTGTGCTGCAGTGCGGAGTTACGATGTTGCTCGGTGGTTCTCTCCGGGTACTCCGGCTTCCTCCACCAGTAAAACTGTCACGGTCTTGATTAGCCATTGTGCATAAATATGTGACCTTAAACACCAATAAATAAATAATAAGCCTTAGTTGAGTGAGATTTTGTTCATAAATATTTTGCGACAATTCATTGGAGAGTACCTTATGGCATTCTCCAATAAATTGTAACAAATCAAAATTTTATAAACATTTCTTTTACTGCTCAGAAAATAAAAAACAAATGCAAACGGTTTAAAGCAACTAAAGTGGCTTTTTGCATTTTTCAGCAGTGCCATGATAGTAGCTTTTAGCACTCAACCAGTTAATAGAGTACATCTGCTGCCCAACATAATGGCCATTTACAGCCAATCACCAAAAATAGCCCTTCGCATTTTATTATTTTTTCAATGTTTGCCTTCAAAACCCAGCATTGAAAGAACTCAATGAGCTCATTCCAATAAGGAGTCATAAGTCATGTTTTGGAGGCTAAAAATGAAAATGTTCAGCTGAAGACCTTTTTGGCAGGTGAGATCTACAAGTTGTGTTAGATTATTATGCCCCGGACTTCTGAAGGATTATTCGGTGTTATCTAGTGGAGACCTCAGTCTGTCCATCCGTCCATCCATCCATCCGTCCGTCCATCTGTCCGTTCATACAGATGTTTTGAATTGTAATTTCAAAGCCTTTGGTATGCTGATAGACCTGCATGGGGAAACAGATATGCACAAGGAACGGGTTCGGTCCAATAATTTTTCCCTGAGTTATGGCCCTTTTTCACTCTTTTGACTCAGAAAAGGTTTTCTGTCCCACAATACCTTTAAGATTAATTTGAACATGCCTACAGGTTGCTGGCAGCGGCCCATCCTTTGTGTAGCCCTTGTTTTTTTTTTTATTGGGGTTTAACGACACTTTTAACAGCCAGGGTCACCTCATGTTGGATAGTTTTACGGGTGGAGGAAGCCAGAGTACCTGGTGAGAACCACTGAGCAGTGGCAAGTAACTGTCATACTCCCCAAAGTACTAACTTCATACAAGCAGGGTGAGAATTGGTTGGAGGCAAGTGCACCATCGACGTGCAGTATGCTATAGTACACAGTGCCACTATGCCCCCACATGTGCAATTAGGATCAAGTGCCTTGCCCAATGACACAATACAGTTACCCCGGTGGGGATCAAACCGTGGATATTTCAGTTTGAAGTTCAATGCTATAACCCCTGAGCCACCGTTAGAGATGATTGGTACACCGGTATACCATGCAGTATCTGTACTGAGCCGATCCAATTTACTGTACCAAGGGAATCTCAAATACCAAAATTTTGGTATTGAAAAATCTTCTTACATTAGTTAAAAGACGAAAGGACAAAAAGAATATTGAGCAAAATTCATGACAAGAAGAGCTTATGGACTACGTATTTCTAAAGACGGTTACCACCAGTCATTTTTATGTAACAAAGAAGCTGAGAGAAAATACCCAAGGTGTATTTTTTCTCCGTTTTTTTTTGTTACATCGAATGACCGATAGTAAGTGCCTGAATTGCTTCCAACATTTTGACACTTTGGCTGCTTTGTAAAACGGTGAACTATTGCTGGGAAGTATACCACAAATACCATTTGATATTGGCATCAGTGTGAGTACATGTATGTTGTTGATACTGAATACCGTACTACTGATACCGAGGTAAATCATTCTAAACATACCAATTCCCAAACCAAACTTGAAATTTCAATATTGCCCAACTCAAGCCTCCGTGCACCAGTTGTGTTGGATAGAGGTTTAATTGAATATACCATTTACAGTACTTTTAGCATAAATTTGTCAATTTCATTTGTTTTTTAGAGTAAATACAATGGAATTCTGTTAATTGCATAGCCACTTTTCCCGAGAAGAATATTCAGTTAAAAAGTATATTCAGTTAGCAGAAATTGGGACATATTCCTATTAATAAACTGAGTACTTATTCTGTTATATCTTGTATGACAGAGCTTATTGAACTCTGTCAAACAAGATCTAATAGTTTAAGTTCCTATATTGGATTATTGAGGTAAAAAATATCTATAAATGTGGGAAATTGAATGGATTGCAAAGTAATTGTTGACAGATAACAATAATTTTTATTCAGGGGTTATCTCTTGAGGACTATTAATAATGGTAGTTTGGTATGAAAATTTGACATGCCTAACATGAATATGCATTGTTATAGCAACAGATTTTCCCACTAGGCATGACAAATTTTTAACTGATAAGGATTTGCGACCGTCATCTGCTTACCGATTAGTTGAGCACACAATCTGCTGATTGTGAGTGCCAATGTCAGATAGTAACAACCAAAAGGAGTAGTATGTTTAAGAATGTATGCAACAGAGTTACTTTTACAGTGCAATCGAGTTGATTGGTTTGTTGACTGAAGAGTATGTCAGTGTGTGTACTAAAATAAAAATATGACATCAGTGGAAACAAGTTAACAGCGCAGCATCTTTGATCAACGATCAAAGACGCTGCACTGTTAACTTGTTTCTGCTGATGTCGCATTTCTTTGAGTCATCACACAACATGTGGCATGTGTGTCATGAGTAGCAATCAAGGGGAAGATCAGACCAATCAGGGAGATTAGGCCAATCTTTATTCCTACCAATCATTGTGGCAACTTATTAAGTTTGTTACTACTTGTATGAGATTGTTAATCAAACGTAAATGCAAACAATTTTGATCCAGTGGTGTTCCATGTAACCATCGGCATGGACCGATGTTCAAACACCTCTACCGATGGTTTAAAATCAGCTGATGTCAGATGCGATTGCCAAACATCAGTTAATCACAACAAATTTTCATTACTGAAATACATTGTGAATATGAGGTTTTATTATCTCTTGAGGACTGTAATTAATGGTACTTTGGTATGAAAATTTGGCATGCCTACCAGGGAATGTGTTATAACAACAGATATTCCCTCTGGGCATGACAAATTTTCATTGCTAGAATACATTGTAAATGCTGTGGTCGAACTTCTGTATTAGATGTAGTACATGCATGCATTGCTGCTAACAAGTGATGGGTATAATCTGATTTTTTTCATGGTTTTATACATTCAGTCAATCATCTTCATCCTCTCAAAACAATGCTCTTGCATTGTTGTTGTCAATGCAGCCTTTCGGAACATTTTTCAAAGTAAGTGCCTACCTGAATGTACTTGCATTGTTGTTGTCCTCAAAACAGCCATTCACATTGATTACAATGAAAACAACTTTTCAGAACATTCTTCGAAGTGAATGCAACATTATTACTCTAAAAACAGCGTTACCGGTGGTAAAAATTTGCGACCATCCAAAAAAACAGATATTAATCCCACTGCTTTATTTATTACTGTGAAAACAGTTGTTCAGAAATTAGAAATCAAGCCTGAATTATTTGTAGGGCTATGTTTTCACAATAAAGTTCTTTATTTATGTTTTATTTAACCCTTTACATAACCTGAAAAGCAGACGACACTTGCAAAAAAAATTTTTTCAATAACTAATTTTTTTTTTCATTTTTATCTCAAAAACATAGGTTATAACCCCTCATTGGAACAAGCTTGTTCCAATGAGGAGTCATAACCTATGTTTTTAAGACAAAAAATGAAAAAATAATGAAAATTCATTGGCGATTTTTTAGAATAGCGGTAGCCAGTTTTGGCTGTTACGTTGGGGAAAGGGCTATCTAAAATATACTTAAAATATACTTTAATTGATTATTTGTCTTTGTCTGAAAGTCTGTCATTTCGGCCGAAAAAGTGAGTCGATCCGGCCAGCAAATCAGGTCGAATTGACTGGAGGCCGAACTGACTCAAGGCCCGAATTGACCCTGAACCGTTTTATGTGCCATAGTTCCTGAAGGTGCAGTCCTAACTGGGACCATCCAGTTGTTAATCCCTCTTCCCCCTTCCCTTGAAAGGAAGGGGGAGGAGGGGGTAACAACCAGAGGGTCCTAGTTAAGATTAGTGGAAGGCAGAGGGGCCTTGAATATCCTTAAATTCGGCTATTGTAGGGGCTTGAAAAATGTTATGAAATGGCCTCAAAAAGCCTTGGAATTGTATCAGTACCTTGCCTGCAGAAACCCTGAATTCAAAGAACTGTTATCACATTTCTTTTCTGACAGGTTAGATTTTTAATCTGGAAACTTTATTGGCATTTTCTTGCATTCAAATGTAGGGCACCTGAGATTCTAATCTACATGTACTTTTTTTCATTCCACTCCTTAACATTCCATCAATGAAAATATTGTTCTTTGTCATTCCTCTCAAGTAGTTTATTTACTATGTTTTATTGCTCCTGAGGTTTATCTACTGCTTTGTTGATCCACAACTGTAAGAGTTTGGGTGAGATATTTTTGCATAATTGTTTAACCCTTTAATCAATTGGCTGCATCTGCCCTCATAGTTTATAAAATAAGCTGCTGGAAATCAATTATTTTTCGAAACTTTTCAGCAAAACCATATCATTTGACCCCTCACTGGAATGAGCTCAACAAGCTTGTTCCACTGAGGGGTCACGTGATACGGTTTTGTTGAAATATTTTGAAAAATTGGAAAAAATAATATTTAATATAATAAATTTTGATATCATCTTGTTGGGTAGGGTTAAGGACACATTTTGTCTATGTATCATGTAATTTTGCATTGAGCTGTTAAACTACAGTTCCAACAGAAATAAATAATACAAAAACTTTGATCCCATGGAATTCTGTTTTACTGGTATAATTCGGTAACCAACACCACGCATTATAGTCCACTAAAATTGACAGCATAGATATAAATGCTGTGCTGATGATGTAGTCAAAGATGCTGAGAGTGACCTAAAAAAATATTTCCACATAATTTTCTTTTCTAGCAAAATGATCAGGCTGATCTGTAAATAATAGGGAATTTTTCTTTTACTAAAAGTGACGAGAGAGTCTATCTGAATTTGAGAAGAATATTAAATTACCTGTAGTTTGAAAAAATCCCAGGTTTGATCAGAGGTGGCAGGTGTGGGGGAGTTCGGTTGTCTTGGAGGTAAGAGAGGATATGCATAGGGGGATAAGCAGGAGGAAATATTGTGGGACACTGGATTCCTGGATGAAGAAGAAGTTTGTTTCAATGAATACATGGCCTAATAATGAGCTATTTTATTTCCTTGTCCTATTCAGGATGAGAGACAACAGTCATTGTGTAATTTTTCTTTTGCCGATGCAATACAGCAGACATAATGATGTTATCTTAAAGATCTCTGTGAGCCTTCTCAAAAGAGTATGTCACTACAACATAGGATTTATATTAACCAGTTCTGTTTAATAATTCTATATTTGTGATTTATTAGAAAGTGTTGTTGCCAAGATAAACTTTACATATTGTCCGTCCGAAGTAGTGGATGGTCTCCCCATGGGAATATGCAAAGTAGTGCAATACTTGTATACTTCCTAGATAACTTATAATTTAACTTCTTGCTTGCTAATAGTAAATATTCCTGCACAGGACAGTATTTCTCTTGCCACTGAAATAAGTAGAATTTGGGCACATTTAATAACATTTTGCCTCTGCAAATTAAATGGATTTTTTCATTAATGATTTCTCCGTAAAATTTAGAAAAAAAGTTTTTCAAATCTAGTCATGGCTGCTTTATAGCAGACATGACTAGATTTGATGAAAAATATCTTGAAAACACTTAGCAAGTTAAGAAGTAATGGTATAAAAGGACCAGGTAACCATTGCTAATGCTGTGTTTTTCAAAATGACAACACAATTATAAACAAATGGCTAGAAATGACTTTATACTTACTTTTCATGACATATAGTACGTGGAGAGTGTATTACCACTAAATCATCCGCAGAGTGGAGATTCCACCTGAGGAATAATTGTAAATTTGTTACAAAGCATAACAATCACAAGCTAAGTTCCAGCCAATGGACCTCCGGGTTAAACCTGGAGGTTCCTTGACTGAAACATTGCTATTGTGTGTTGCCCACATGTACAGAATTTGAAAGTGATACTTTGGGTGATATGTCCATTCCACGAGTGATTTTATTCCAATCCACTCTCCACGTACTGTAGACCTAAATGCTAAACGTAACATTAAACCCCAATAAAAACAAACTGTTACATTATCGACACAGACCTGTTTGCCGTAATTTATGGAAGAGTGCCAAGAGACATTCTTCCATTAATTACAACAGAATAGTTATTGATACATAAATTCTGACTACCTCAAGTATTTTAGCGCTTTTACCACTTAATATAAATGTGAAAAAAGAGCTGACATGGCATAGTCATAGATACCGAAAGTAACTTGAAAACCGAGGGGGAAAAAAGTACGGATACTTTATTTATAGAGTTCTGTTTTACTGTAATTTATTGGAGAGCAAAAACATATATTTCCTTGCTGTCACTCGGAAGATAATTCTGTTACCTTCTGTTGCCCACTCTAAAGGGTGTGTGGTGGCTCAGTGGTTACAGCTTGACTTCAAAGCAAGGTGCTTCATCCTATTGGGGGAGGGCACAGTGGCACTGTGTACTTGTCTTTAACCAATGCTAACCCTGCCTGTGTGGAGTTAGTACATTAGGGTGTCTGAGAGCTGCTTGGTGGTTCTCTCTGGGTATTCCAGCTCCCTCCACCTGTAAACTATCCAACACGAGGTGACCCTGGCTGTCGAATGTGCCATTAAACTCCAATAAATAAATAATTAATTGGAACAGAACAGTTACTGATATATAAATTTTGGCTATCTCAAGTATTTTAGTACTTTTACCACTTAAAATAAATGTTCAGAAAGAGTCAACATGACAGGTCATAGATACTGAAAATAACTTGAAAACCCAGTAAAAAAAAAAGGAAATGGATGCTTTATGTATATAGATCTGCTTTACTGCAATTTATTGGAAAGTGAAAACATAGATTTCCTTGCAGTCACTCAGGAGATAATTCTGGTTCCTACTATAAAACAGTAGGTGTCCTCCATATATTTTTTAGTCGCGGGAAACTTTGTTAATATTTTTGGGCGCTCTGATATTGAAAACCTGAGTTTCTAATCTGTATTGACCTCTTTTCATTCCATACACTTGGCATTACATCAATGAAAATATTTTTTCTCTTTCATTCCACATAAATAGTTTATCTAACTGGTAGAGTGCTAGAAGCCACTATCAGGGCTTTAATATGAAGAGCTGGTACCCCAGCCAGAAGGTGTCATATTCTGTGGATGTGCTTCACATTATCTTAGAAGCGAAATTACTTAGTCTATATGGGTTTGCCTTGTTACAATTTATGGGAGAGTGCCTCTTGGCACTCTCCCATAAATTGTAACAAGGCAAAGACTCCTGAACAAATTTTGATAACCAAAAATAACTTAGCACTCTACCAGTTAATAACTATTATTTTGTTGTATCAATGCTCCTGAATTTTGTCAACCATGTTATGCCACTGCTTTGCTGATCTGCAAATTTTCGTGAGAGTTTGTCTGAAATATTTTACAATGTCTGTGTAATTGTTTACAGAAGATGTTTTGTAGATGTATCATGTCATTTTGCATTGAGTTGTTAAACTACCCCCTGTGGAAACCCCAGGAAGTGAAGCAGTGCTTGTTTCCGATGGTAAGCATGCTCTGCTTTACTGGTAAAATAGGACCCAGTCACCAATGCTTGGTGTGGAAATCCTCTAAATTGGGCAAAGTGAGTTTAAACGATTGATTAAACATTTTACAAGATGTGGTGTGGTAGAATGTCGGGAAACTACTCAGACCCTTGAGGGTTGAAAGAGACTGTATGTTTCTGTTAGATTTCTTGCATGAACTCAGATTGTAGGATCCTTCACTTTATAAATATTTTCTAGGTGGACATTGGCTGCACTCCTTATTTTCTAATCAGGCAGGCTAAACATGTAAGGCAAGTTCTCAGGCCACCAGTCAAATTCTGTAAGGAATCATACGCCATTATGGGCTATTTGTTTACCCACTTTTCATGATGTCCTATTACTCACAAAGATATACAGATATTCTTTCATACCCTAGTCATAGATATTCCAATCCATAAGTATTAAATTTTCCTTGAAAACATCAAGATGTTAACACAATAGATGGAACAACATGGCATGATCATAAAACTACAACTGTGGTGAGTCTTCATTCCTAATAGTAATTTCATCAAACATTTGGTCAAATCATGTCTCTATTAAGCAACATTTCTTGCGAAGATTAGAAGAAAATTAATGTTTAGGTTACTTTTTTAGACAGAAATTGTTGGGAATATCAGCCGGGTGGAAAAGCAAACCAAAGGTCCATATTTTCCAACCAACTGAAATATTCCAGAAATTGAATCTATTTAACTGGTAGAGTTTTACATTATATTTTTATACTGTACCAATGACCCAGACATTGCTGGTGCTAACTCTTAAAATATAGGGCCAAACACAAATTTTGCCCCCCAATCCCCAAAATTTGCATCTAAAACTAAAGAAAACATGTCCTGAAAGGCCCTCCACACTTCGCCCCTACTGCGCATGCGCAGTGTCAAGGACGTTCCGAAATTGGCGCCATTTATCATTCTAAGTTTGGCCCTTCATCAGTTAACATCTGACTGATCTTTGTGCTTTTAAATCTCAGTTTAAATGATGCCAGACACATAAATATTAGTGAAATGGTGATTCTAAGGAGGATAGAGAAGGAGGAGAGGAAAAGAATGTGTGACAGAATATTATCAGGGCTGTAACTTAAAATTTTTTAATGAAATTATGTTAAGTTACCTATTTTCAAGGCAGCAGCCATTTTGTTGTCATTCTGATTATTTAGTTACACTGTTTTTACAAGTGTTTTCCTCTCTCCCTGTCCTTTAAGTTCCCCCTTGCTATTCTCCCATGCTTTTGGCATAGTTTCTGTAATTATTATTACTAAAATTTCTTGGGAGTTTTAGCTGAATAACAGAATGAATTCTGTTCTTTCCCCATGTTTACGTCTTCACCTACGGGTGGTTAGGCGTTGTGTTCTGCATCTACCATCTGATGTTCTGCAGTTTCTTCCCTGGAAGTCTCTGTTTTGCATCAGATAGTGTATTTTTGGTAACTGATTTCGGGCCTGGGTGCCTGGAGTCTTATTTTAGTGTTTTTACACTCATTGTTTACATTTACAACAGCCCTCTGTGTGAGGGGGGGATTTCTAAAAAATAATATCTTTATGTTATTTTAATCATAACTAGATACATTATTATTGTTCGTAAGTGTTGAATAAATTGTTTAAAATATTTTTAAAATTTTTGTCCACACTTAGGCTTGGGATCCATTGGGGCTCAACGTTACTTTTCAGAAACTTGGGCTGTTCTGAAAAAATATTTTTTCAAAATATTTTGATTTCAATTATTTTTTCTTTATTAATGGATCATATTATTATTATGTATTTTGATTGCCAGGGGTTAGTGCGAGTACCAGGACTTGTTTTCTTTTCACATTGAAAGGATATTGATCAATTGTTTTAAGAGGAAGTCTTCCTCTGACTTTATTATCATTCTATATGTGGTCAGTGTACTCGCATTAACTCCTGTTCTGTATCGTATGATTTCGATGACAATATGGGAAGCGTATGTCACGGTATGTTGTTGGGGATTTGGACACTCCGGTCCTTTCCCCGCAGGGTCACTCTACTTTATCAATTTCTATTTCAGACGATCAAGATTAGGGTGATGTATCTGTGATGTCTTCCAACAGTGTGCCTCCGTCGTCACTATTAATGAAGGGCTAGCGGAAAAGTGCTCATGTTATACGCCAATTGCCTAAGAGGACCCTAGTAGGTTCGACGGCCTTTGACGTCCGCTAGCTCGCCCGGTGTAGCATCCATTCACCGAATGGTTCGGCAGCCGGGTTCGTCCGTTGCGGTCTAGAAGGAATTTTGGGGTGATGCGAGCACTATAAAATTAACTTAATGCACACCCAGTGACGGCGGATCGGAGGGAGAACGGAGGAAGCCTTTTAGTCCGGTTCATAGCTCGTTCCGGTCCATCCGGACGGCAAGCGAGAGAGGCCCCTCTCTCGTTCAACAACATCTGGCCCCAGATGTTGTGGTACAAAATGTGTCGCTAGCGGAGCATACGTCCGTCGCTCGGGGCGCTCCGTTGTATAGGCAGTCTGCTGAGACTGCTAAGGCTTCCTCTTCTCGTCAGCGCACACGACCGCACCTTGGCTGCGTGACCGCCGATATATTACCAGCTTCGCCGATCAAGGATTCTTCGGCGACCAGGTCACACCATCCGGCAGCCAGGGATTCGAGACCGATGGATTCCGGACGTTCGCATAGGAAAAGTATGCGGGAGCCATCTGATGCGGAGCTGCCCTCGGTGAAGCAGCGATAGACTGCGCCTCCGCAGGTCTCGACGCCGGACATTCTTGTGCACATAGCACAGCTTATCGCAGCATCCCAGCAGCCGACAGAAACGGTGTCGGATCGAGAATTATCCGACAGCGCTGGGTCGGTAGCCGGGGACTCGAGGCCTGCAGACTCCGGACGTTCGCATAGGAAGTGTGCGGGAGTCAACGTACACGGAGCTTCCGGCGGCAATGCATCGTAAGTCCGCTACTGCACAGGCCTCGGGAACGGACGTGCTTTCCTTAATAGCACAGTTTATCGCAGCATCCCAGCATCAACTGAATCTGTCGCATATATTTTATCCGACGATGCTGGGTCGGGACGCTCCGCGGAAGCGGGTACGGACGTCCGAAAGTTTCATCCAGTCCGACGGGATACCGAAAGGGATTCGGAGGATTTCAAGCTTTCCCTTTCGGAACAACATATGCTGCGATGCCGGATAAGAAACTGATAGCGTCGGTGGACTTAGAAATTTTTGGTTCGGTTCAGGGACATCGTCCCTCAGTTCCGACATAGTCCAATAATGTCACACAAACTTTCGAATTATTGAACGACGCTATATATATTATTATTTTATGCTTGCTATCCAAGCATTTCTGGTTTCTTGTTCGAAGAGTTATGGAGATGTCTTTCAAAAGTGTGCCTCTGTCGTCATAGTTAATGAAGAGTTAGCGGCAATAAGTGCTCATGGAATATGTCTATCGCTTACGGAGTGACATTCGCTAGCTCACCCGGTGTAGCGTACATTCATCGAATGGTTCGGCTGCCGGGTTCGTCCGTTGCGGTCTAGGAAGGAGATTTGGGTGATGCGAGCACTTTAATTACTTTAGTACTCACCCAGTGACGGCAGATTGAGGACAGATCGGAGGAAGCCAACAACATAGGGGACCGCATGTTGTGGTTCAGATATTTTACATTCGGAGCATATGTCCGTTGCTCGGGACGCTCCGTTATATTGACAGTCCGAGAGACTGTCTTTAATGCTTCCTCATCCTCACAGCAGGGCACACGACCGCACATTGGCTACGTGACCTCGAGTATCTGATCAGTTTCGGCATTCAGTGATTCCACAGCGAATAGGTCGCGCCATCCGGTAGCCAAGGGACACGAGGCCTATACACTCCGGTCGCTCGCATATTGGAAGTATGCACGGGGTAACGATCACGGAGCTTCCAGCGGCAATGCATCGTAAGACCGCTTCTCCTCAGGCCTCAGTGACGGACGTGCTATCCGAGTTAGCACAGTTGTTTCGCAGCATCCCAGCAATTGACAGTTTCTCGGTCGAATCAGGAATTATCCGACGGCGCTGGGTCGGTGCGGTCCGTGGTTGCATCAGCTACGGACGACCGAACGCTTTATAGGGTCCGACAGGATGGCGAAAGGGATTCGAAAGATTTCGAGTTTTCCCTTTAGTAGTATCGGAAGATGCCTTTCATATCTTCTGGCATTTCTTCCAGTGATTATTTTTCGGACTTCATTGCTGCGATCTTGGATAAGAGACTTATAGCGTCATTGGACTCGGATTTTTCGATCGGTACAGGGACATTGTCCCTGACTTACCGACGCAGTCCAATATTGTCATTACAACATGTGTTTTATTTTTCGACGCTATATATTTATATATATATACAAGCCTGCTACTAAGCATGATAGTTTAGTTTCTTGTCCGCGTTGCTCATTTCTGCCATTTTATCATTTTTACAAATAGTTTATTTTGGCAGAGCAGGGCATACCGAGAGTTCATATGCGTCTAGACGGTGTGATTAAAGACTGCATATATTCTTTTTCGCCGTTTATGTCTTTTCCAATTTCAATGTTGGGAACGACATTATGTATAGTAGACTTAACTTAGACGCTTTATTATACGTAATCCGCCTTACTGAGGCGTTATCATTACGTCTTCAAGAAAAGATTTACGGGATATTATTCTCAATGTAATTTCTTTTGAGGGCAGTAGTTTGTTCACGTATAACTCCGCCCTTCAGTGGCTGATTGGAGTTGGTTAGACGTGACGCAGCCCTAGCTACATCCACACGCGTGGATAGTAAGGTTAAGAACTCTCTCAGAGTCGCTTCGTTCTCGGAGGAGCTTCTCTTCGACGGCAACTTTCCGGCAATCCATGAATTGCTCGATTTATACATTCTCTTGTCTATCTAGTGTTACAAGAGATTCAGACTGGGGCAAACATTCGGTGGTTGACTCAGAGAGTGCCGCCGCAGTTGCCGGACCCGAGTGTGGCTGTTATGACGGTTGCCAGTCAAACAGATTGGGATATATACTGATCCCTACGGATTCGAAGTGCCAGGGTCTTTGGGTTCCGCAGTCTTTTAGCTATCAGTTTAACTTCCGCGGAATAATGTTTTTTAGGCTTGCTTTATGTCATTGCATGAACATTATTCAGAAACGCATGCCCAAATTCCTGTCCTTTAATTCGACAGTAGTGGCGTATCTCCGGAACCAGGGAGGCACTCTTTCGTTTCCGTTATTCAATTTAATGGAAAGAATCCGTCTGTTGGTTATAGTACACCAAGTTCAGTTTTGGTCCGTCATATTCCGGGTCGTCTGATTGTTTTATCGGACTCCTGTTCTCTTACGGGTCGCTTGTTGCTGTCAGAATGGACTCTCAACAAACAAGTATTCAATCAGATTTGCTATCTATGGGAGCGCCCAATGATGATTTATTTATGACACAGCTTGCTAATCAATTGCAGACGTATGTGTTGGCTTGTCCAGATCTCTGAGCTAATAGTGTTAACGCTCTATTGATCTATAGGACGGAATGATAGGATACGCGTATCCTCCGGCGCTGTTGTTTCAGCAGGTATTGCTAAGATAAACAACCACAATACATTTCTGTTGATAGCATCTCTATCTTCACAGAGATCATGAGTAATTTACTCTCTTGTCTACTGTGGGTCTTAACGTGAAATCTTCCTCTATGTGAGGATCTTTTTTCACTGGGTAAATCGTGTCATCTTTATCACAACCAGCAAGGTCGCAACCTTCATGTATTCCGTTGTGTGGTCCGTATTGCATTGTAAGCACTGTACTGGACGAGCTTTGGACGTGATTTCTTACTATAGGAGATCCTCTTCTTCGCTATTCTATGCGACTAAAGTGGAGGCTCTTCCGTTGTGGTGTAGGGATCATTATGTTCATATTGTTGATCCCTCCGTACTACTCATTGCTATTTTTTAGTATACTTGTTTCACAAGATCTACTGCAGCCTGTTATTATTTAGGTTATAGGTTTATGTTACCTCATACCTATGCACTCTACGATAGTTTACAATTGAGTCTTTTGTCTCTTTATCTAAGTCAGTTAGTAACTTTTTGATAAATAGACTTAGAATCTTTAGATTAAATTCCTATACGGATTTTAACTTCGGTTCTTA
This sequence comes from Pictodentalium vernedei, assembly GCA_031216915.1. Taxonomy (NCBI): domain Eukaryota; kingdom Metazoa; phylum Mollusca; class Scaphopoda; order Dentaliida; family Dentaliidae; genus Pictodentalium; species Pictodentalium vernedei. The sequence continues at coordinate 175,929,288 of CM062294.1, forward strand.
TTTAGCTAAGTAATCATTTGAGCCTCTGGAAACAGTAGTTTTCAAATTCTGACCTTTTAGACAGTAATTCTGTTGGTTTCTCTTTTACTGTAGAGTCAGTGAGTTTCATGCACTATCGATGGATGATTTTCACTTTCATAGTTTCGGAATCAATACTTCCGTTACTATTTAGGTTGGATTGTTGCATAAGAGTTAGGCTCCTATTATCCGGAACCTATTATTTTAAGGTTCTTCCGTCTTCGTATGGGCATAGGCCTTTACTCTTTCCGGGTACAGTTTATGTATTTATAAACAGATATCTGTTTATTACAAGGGCGTAAGCTTCTTCTGTCTTTGATGTCTAGTAGAAGGACGTTACGCTCCATTTTATTGTTAATGGATTCTATTAACTATCGGTACTGCTTATGGTATATCATTGACTTAGCAGTTGTGCTTAAGATTTCGGCTCATGAAGTAAGAGTTCTTCTACTTCTTGGGCTTACTTTAATAGTGTCGCTATTATAGATTTTTGAAGGCCGCTCATTGCGCTCAGCCATCCACATTCATGAATTTTATCTTAGAAATATCGAGTCAATTTCTTGAGGCCTCTTTTGTTAGGTCTATTATCTACTGCTCAGAATGTCATTCTCTTAACAGTTGCTACTATAGCTAGGTAGGCTGTCTGTTTCGGCAGTGTCTCCGTTCGGCTGCCCTCTTCGCTCTGGGCTATTTGACCCAGGGCAAGAAAAAGGGGGGGGGGGGGAGGGTGTTCCCTTGGGTCACCTGTTTTACTATGAAAACAAGGGGATACCTCCTCCGGAGTTAGTAATTCTGAGCTGTTATTGGGATGGTTGTTTAGTGAGAAGTTTAAGTTTATAAAATTCATTCAAGTCTTAGTTTTTAAAGTATAGCTTTTGAATATTGCATATGTCAACGGACATGATTATGCAATTCTCAGACACTTTTAGGAGTATAAGAGTCTCTATTCTCTAGACTTACTTTATTATTGGCTTACTTTAAAAATTATTAGTATAAGGATTATATTGGATATTAATAGAGTACATGGATGTATGAAGCTCAATTTTGGAAGGTGTTGTATCTTTCTAATTTATCATAAATAAGAAAGATACATGTAAGGCCTATTACTTCTTTTCCCTACAGGGGATGACTCTATTTTATTTTATTGAGCGTATTCCATTTTGCTCTATGTCCTTGGCCCTCCAGCCTTTTTACTATTCAGCTATGTCTGGGTCATTGGTACAGTATAAAAATGTTAAAAAATTTATAGTAATTTATATATTTTTTATACTTACCAATGACCCAGACGGGGATGGCCCTCCCAGGAGTTGGGAACTCTTGCCTCCCCGCTGAGTACATAGCGCTTACCAGGCACTGGTTATTAGAATGATAAATGGCGCCAATTTCGGAACGTCCTTGACACTGCGCATGCGCAGTAGGGGCGAAGTGTGGAGGGCCTTTCAGGACATGTTTTCTTTAGTTTTAGATGCAAATTTTGGGGATTGGGGGGCAAAATTTGTGTTTGGCCCTATATTTTAAGAGTTAGCACCAGCTATGTCTGGGTCATTGGTAAGTATAAAAAATATATAAATTACTATAAATTTTTTAACTTTTCAAAGGTGATTTGTAACATGAGTAATTTTTAGCTCAACTTTGACGTAAGTCAAATTTGAGGTTATGCCATGGTCCGTTGTCCATCTGTCCGTCAACAGTTCAATACGGCTCGGGCTAGAGGCCGTATTTATGAACCGATCTTTACAAAACTTCTTGAGTACCTTTGTTATCACCATGGGACGAGAACGAGTGTTTTGGGGTGCGGTGCAAAATTCAAGATGGCCGCCAGCAGCCATTTTGTACCTTAGTTAGTGCAATCAGTTTTTTGTACAGAACTTATGTATGAAAGTTCTGATTCGAATAAATTTTTTTCTGCATGTTTGGTAACATGGAATACATCATATATAATACGGGTTTTTTTCTCGTGCAGAAATTCTGCAAATTAGATGAACTTTGATTTTTTCAGTGCTACTTACACACAGTAAGTACACATGTCAATACGGCTCGGGCTAGAGGCTGTATTTATGAACCGATCTTCACGAAACGTCTTGGGTACCTTTGTTATCACCTTGGGATGAGAACAAGTGTTTCTGGGTGCGGTCCAAAATTCAAGATGGCTGCCAGCAGCCATTTTGTACTGAAATTAGGTCAAGTCAGTTTTTTGTACACGACTACTATACGGCTCAGACTGGAGGCTGTATTTATGAACTGATCTTTACGAAACTTCTTGAGTACCTTTGTTATCTTTTTAAACTTCTTGAGTACCTTTGTTAGCACCATGGGACGAGAACGAGTGTTTTGGGGTGCGGTCTAGCATTCAAGATGGCCACTGGCAGCCATTTTGTACCAAAATTTGTGCTGTCAGTTTTGGGTATAGAACTTCTATATGAAGGTTATGATTTGAATAAATTTTTGAATGAACGTTTAGTAACATGGAATACATCACATATAATATGGGTTTTTTTCGTGAGCAGAAATTCTGCAAATTAGATGAACTTTGATTTATTCAGTGCTACTTAAACACAGTTAGTGCATATGTCAATACGACTCGGGCTATAGGCTGTATTTATGAACCGATCTTCACGAAACTTCTTGGGTACCTTTGTTATCACCTTGGGACAGGAACAAGTGTTTTTGGGTGCCTTTGTTATCACTGTGCTATGAGAACAAATATTTTTGGGTTCATTCAGACCCACTCTGGGACTCCCAAGATTTCTTTTCTAGTTGCCCACCTTTAATATACTTTTCCTATACATTTGTTACAGGCTACGGTCACTATTTATGTACAGACCATTACAATACTTTATATGTACCTTTGTTATCAGGTCATTACCTAGACATGTGTCATTGCGGTGTCACATACTATACATGTACATGTCTTACACAAGCTGAGCTACAGTGTCATTGACACTTTCGTTTTCAAAGATACCATGGTACTAGCAAGGGAAGCAAGGGAAGACGAGCTCGTTCCAGCGAGGGGTTGCATGATATGGTTTTGTTGAAATTTTTTGAAAAATTAAAAAAAATATATTTAAAATAATAAATTTTGATATCGTCTGGGTCGGGTAAAGGGTTAATGTGTGCAGTGTAAAGCCACTTTAGTGACTTTCAGTACTTTGTGATAGAGTCATTACAGTGGCTGCAAGCACTCAACCAGTTAAAAGGCTAAACCGGTTCCCGGCCATAACCACCTTAAATTCCTTATAGAAATTGACTTGTGCCATGACAGGACAATCATTTGCCTCAAAAGGACAGGCTTGATTATGATTGATTGGTATAATCAGGACCAGGTAACCAAGGCTGAGGCATGAGTTTTCTTATCTGCAACATTATTATAAGCGATTGGCTAACCATATAGCTACTTAAAGTAACATGAAACCCAAATAAATCTCTGTGGGAAGAAGTGGCGCTATGCCTTTTTCGGTCGAAAACAAGTTCTATTTTATTGTAAAATAGGTATTAATGATCAGTTAAACTTTACTTCATACTTGTGTTATGTGTCATGGTACAGCCATAGTTGCTGAAAGTAACCTTAAACACCAGTAAATGAAAAAAATAAATCAATTTCTATTCTGTATAGATGTTATGCTGTAATTTATTGAGTGCCACTAGCTGCTTTCCAATTAATTGCAATAGCACAAGTTATTGATATACAAATTCTGACTTCCTCAAGTATTCAACCAGTATATCACTCAAAATAATTGTTAGAAGAAGAGTTGGGAACTTTATACTCTTTCAACCAGCTTCAGCTATAAAAAAGTTGATAACAGTTTAATGCCCCGATGATGCACTGCTATATGACACTTTGTTGGAAAGCGCTTTGAGAACCCTCTCATGCAGCATGCCTGATGGTCGCATATGATCACCATCTCAATACATACAAGAAACTATTGAAAAGAGTTACAAAATTTTGGGCTGATTTCATCAGCTTAACCTTTTACCTAACATGAAAAGCAGATGACACTTGCAAACAAAATTCTTGAATAACTAAGTTTTTGTCTTGAAAACATAGGTTCATTGGAATGACTCAATGAGTTCATTCCAAAAAGGGGTCATAACCTGTGTTTTTGAGACAAAAAATGAAAAAATAATGAAAATTAATTGGCGACTTTTGTGAATAGCGCTGGCCAGTTTTGGTCATTATGTTGGGTAAAGGGATAACACAAAAGCTGTTAACTGGTAGAGTGCTAAATTATTTTTGGTTCTTAAAATTTCTTTGTGCATCTTTGCGTTGTTACAATTTATGGGAGAGTGCCAGAAGGCACTCTCCCATAAATTGTAACAAGGCAAATCCTAACAGATAAAATAATATCATTTTAAAGATAATATGAAGCACATCCACAAAATATGAAGCCTCTAAGCTGTGGTACTTGCACCTCAGAATAAAGCCCAAATATGGGCTTCCAGCACTCTACCAGTTAATAAAAACTGAATTTTCTCGCCATTCCTCCATCTTCATTTAGTTGTGAACTCAAATTGATTGATTAATTAATTATTTACCACTGAATATATTGCCATCATGTCCATCTGATTATATTGCTGTAAATAGATTTATTGTATACAAGTTTTAGGATTATTTTATATAATTTTATTCAGTTGCAAATTAACTTTATCTTTTTGTTTTTCGTTATTCAATGATATTTATTGTTTTTGTCTTGTTAGATCTGAGAACTGATGTGTGTTCTTATCTCAAGTTCTTGTTGTGTTTCATTTTTGTTATATTGATGTCATAGATCATCTTTATCCCCTCTTGTGAGAGCATGGTAGCACTGAGAACTAAGGAGTAGGGCACAACAACAGTATACTTGCCTTCAACCAATGGTAACCCTGCTCATGCCAGGTGAGTAAGTTGGGAGCGTGATAGTTACTTGCTATTGCTAGGACTAAAAGGATTAAATTATTACTGAACTTCCCTTGAAATGTGAAATGGATTCATCCATTTGCTTTAAAAAGGTCCGGTCCCCATGGGAACCCCAGGACGTGAAGCAGTGCCTGTTCACTGTGGTAAACAGGCTTTGTTTTACTGGTAAAATAGGACCCAGTCACCAATGCTTGGGGGGGTGCAAACCCTCTCTAAAATGGGCAACATGGCTTATTAACACTCGCTCCCTGGTCTTGCATTGATACTCATGTTGTGGTCATGATTAGCCATTGTGCAAAAATATGTGACCTTAAACACCAATAAATATGAATATAAATATATTTAAACAGCATGTAAAGTAGAGCTTGTTTTTATTAGATATCTCTTAATTGAGTAACTCTATTGATTGCATGAAATCTCCAAACACCATGCCTTCAGTACACATTTTTCCTTTTAACCTTTTACCCAGTGGACATGACATCAAAATTTTTAGCTCAACTTTGGCGAAGCCAAATTTGAGCTTATGCCATGGCCCGTCGTCCGTCTGTCCGTCAACAATTGGATACGGCTCGGGCTAGAGGCCGTATTTATGAACCGATCTTTACGAAACTTCTTGGGTACCTTTGTTATGTCCGTGGGACGAGAACGAGTGTTTTTGGGTGCGGTCCGAAATTCAAGATGGCTGCCAGCCACCATTTTGTACCGACGATGCAGAAATCTGTTTTTTGTACAGAACTTCCATATGAAAGCTCTGATTTGAATAATTTTTTGTATGAATGTTTAGTACCATGGGATACATCACATATAATACGGGTTTTTTTCTCGTGTGTAAATTATGCAAATTAGACTAACTTTGATGTTTTTTGGTGTTACTTTCAGCACTGTAAGTGCAAATGCCAATACGGCTCGGGCTAGAGGCCGTATTTATGAACCGATCTTTACGAAACTCCTTGGGTACCTTTGTTATCACCGTGGGACGAGAACGAGTGTTTTTGGGTCCGGTCCGAAATTCAAGATGGCCGATGGCAGCCATTTTGTACAAAATTTGGTGCAATCAGATTTTTGCACAGAACTACCACATGAAAGCGCTGATTTGAATAATTTTTTGTGTGAATGTTTAGTACCATGGGATACATCACATTTAATACGGGTTTTTTTCTCGTGCAGAAATTATGCAAATTAGATGAACTTTGATTTTTTCAGACCTACTTACACACAGTAAGTACACATGTCAATACGGTTTGGGCTAGAGTCTGTATTTATGAATCGATCTTCATGAAACGTCTTGGGTACCTTTGTTATCACCTTGGGACGAGAACGAGTGTTTCTGGGTGCGGTCCAAAATTCAAGATGGCTGCCAATGGCCATTTTGTACCGAAATTAGGTCTAATCAGTTTTTTGTACACAACTTCTATACGGCTCAGGCTAGAGGCCGTATTTATGAACCGATCTTTACGAAACTTCTTGGGTACCTTTGTTATCACCGTGGGATGAGAACGAGTGTTTTTGGGTGTGGTCCGAAATTCAAGATGGCCACCAGCAGCCATTTTGTACCAAAATTAGTGCAATCAGTCTTTTGTACAGAACTTCTGCATGAAAGTTCTGATTTGAATAAATTTTTGTATGAATGTTTAGTAACATGGAATACATCACATATAGTACAGGTTTTTTTCTCGTGCAGAAATTATGCAAATTAGATGAACTTTGATTTATTCAGTGCTACTTATACACTGTAAGTGCACATGTCAATACGGCTCAGGCTAGAGGCTGTATTTATGAACCGATCTTCACAAAACTTCTTGGGTACCTTTGTTATCACCTTGGGACGAGAACGAGTGTTTCTGGGTGCGGTCCAAAATTCAAGATGGCTGCCAGTGGCCATTTTGTACCAAAATTAGTTTTTTGTCAGAACTTCTACACAGCTCATATTTGTGAACTGATCTTCACGAAACTTCTTGAGTACCTTTGTTTTCACCTTGGGACAGGAATGAGTGTGTTTTGGAGTGCCTTTGTTATCACTGTGCTATGAGAACAAATATTTTGGGTTCAGTCAGACCCACTCTGGGACTCAAAGATTTTTTTCTAGTTTAGCATCTGACTGTCACCCACCTTTATACAATACTTTACCTATACATTTGTTACAGGCAACGGTCAGTATTTATGTACAGACCGTTACAATACTTTATATGTACCTTTGTTATCAGGTCATTACCTAGATGTTTGTCATTGCTGTGACACATACTATACATGTACATGTCTTTGTCTTGACAAGTTCAGCTACAGTGTCATTGACACTTTCATTTATTTTAAATTGCGTTTTTTTTTTCAAGTTAAAAAAAAAATTCCTACAAAACCATGTCATGTGATCCCCTCATTGGAACAAGCTCAGTGAGCTCGTTCCATTGAAGGGTCACATTATATGGTTTTCTTGAAACTTTTGAAAAAAGTTTTTTTAGCTGCTCAATTTGCATATTACATGGCCAGATGAAACAAGCTAGAGTTGCCCTCCCCCCCCCCCCCCCCCCCTCCATTATTCATTACTAGGTGCAGTCAGTTTGTTGAAATGGAAATTAGCACATTTATTCATCGAATGCAATCAGGAAAATTTATTTGTATTACCAGGCATGAGAAAACTAACAAATCTGAAAATAGTTTGCAATTATTTGTTTTGGTTTAACCCTTTACCCAATGTAACAGCCAAAACCGGCCAGTGCTATTCTCAAAAATCGCCAATTAATGTTCATTATTTTTTCATTTTTTGTCTCAAAAAATAGGTTATGACCTCTCATTGGAACGTGCTCGTTCCAATGAGGGGTCATAACCTATGTTTTTGAGACAAAAAATGAAAAAAAGTAGTTATTCAAGAATTTTATTTGCAAGTGTCATCTGCTTTTCATTTTAGGTAAAGGGTTAATAAATAAAGAGGTTCTTCTTTGGTTTGTATCCTTTCAGCTGAGATATCAGTGCTCGGTCCCTCCACATTTGTCATCAACCTTCAGTCTCCAGATGATATAAAGTTGCCTCAGGATGATATCCCTGCCAGTAGGAAACTAACCAAGTAATAACCCCTAAATCTCAAAAAAGTACTCTGGAAGTCACAGCTGTTCCTTATATTTGTAGACCTATTTTGCCTCAGTACATCCAATTGCAATATGGAGATTAAGTCTTGTATATCTTGCTCTGTGATCTCTGCCCAACAAGATAGTTTAGTTTTATCACAAGAATACAGAAAAATAATCAGATATCTGTTAATTAAATACTGGGTGCTTGGTGGCTCAGTGGTTACAGCATTGAACTTCAAACCAAGAGGTCCATGGGTCGATTCCCTCCAGGGTTCCCTCCAGGGTTAACTGCATTGTTTCCTTGGGCAAGGCACTTAATCTTGATTACCTACGAGTGGGCATGGTGGCACTGTGTACTATGGCGTACTGCGCGTCGATGGTGCACCTGTCTTCAACCAGTGCTAACCCTGCTTGTGTGGAGTTAGTACATTGGGGAGTCTGAGAGTTGCTCACCATTGCTCGGTGGTTCTCTCCGGGTATTCTGCCTTCCACCACCCATAAAACTGTCTGATACGAGGTGACCCTTGCTGTCGAAACTGTTGCTTAAACTCCAACTCCAATAAATAAACAAATGTTAATTGAATACTCTTGTTAATTGACTATTAATCTCTGGCAGAGATGTTAATTAATCAATATGGTACCACTGTTTGTAAAAATTTCATTCAGTAACAGCAGCGCTCCACATAAGTTTATGGCACAATAGTTATTCTTCCCTTATCTATTTTTGCAGTGCAGATTTTAACTTTTGGAAAAGTTTGCAAAATATTTTTCAAGGGGGAATATTTTCTTTGAAATTGAGCTCTGTGATGTCATATCAAGTTTTTTTCTACAGCATATTTTTGGAAGTCACAAAATGATATTTCTTCATATTTTTGGGATAAGTTCTGTGTAGAATCGTTCCAAAATATTATCAGATATCATTTTTATCACGAATGTTTTATGATTCAAACTGGGACTAGATATAAATATCCACAGTACAATATTAATTGTTCATTCAGTACCAAAGCTTTCAGATTTAACTATTAACCTGCCCAGTATTCTCTTGAATTTTTTCATGAAATTCTGTCATGGCTGCTGTGAAGCATCCATGACTGGATTTCATGAAAAATTCAAATAAAACATGCCCAGCTATCATTTGTGATATAATTGGTCCAATTTACAGTTATGCATTCTGTTGAACAGACAGAGTTGAGCCTTTGTTGGTGGTATTGACCTGTATTGTAGAGAATCACATTTTGTTTCGAGAAAACTAACACATAAACAATATCTGACGACAATCACTATGTAGTTTCCAGTCATGTTACTAGCTTAAAGCCAAAAGATCTTAATTAATATCATTTTTATGCTTCTCAGCTTGTGCTGGGCACCTGCAAATACTGAAATGGGTGGTTTTTTTGTTTGTTTTTTTAAACCATCATGTTTTTGCTGATGTGACAGACCACTAATACACTTTTTCAAACTTTATGTATTTGTACTCTCTAAAATTATTTTCCAGTGTGTTTCTGTTGAAAATCAATAAGTTTTAGCATCATCAGTAATATCATTTATTTCTAAAGTTTAACCCTTTACCCAGCGAGCTCATTCCAATGAGGGGTCAAAACCTATGTTTTTGAGACAAAAGTGAAAAAAATTAGTTATTCAAGAATTTTATTTGCAAGTGATGTCTGCTTTTCATGTTAGGTAAAGAGTTAACACATACAAGGATAGATGCTGTTACAGTAATACGATTACGAAAGTGGACTGAGAATTTTGACATGATCGCATCTTGTTTGCCATCTAGTTGAACATTTCTGTAGACTTTCTGACTAACAACACTAGAATCTCACCCATCGAAAATTACATGACAGAACATTGAACATCAGGCGCTGTTTTCGGTTGTTTTTCTTGAATGCCATTTTGCATTGTTTTATTTGGGAAATTTTGACCAACTGATCTAAGTGCATCATGATCGGATCATGATCTGATCAAGAAAGAGACCACTTTTGCAATCACAGTACTATTTGGGACACACATTTGGAAAGAGCTTAAAGAGTCCTTTCCAGTAGCATGTCACATTAATACCCATTTTAAAGTATACAAGCTTTCTGATTGGTCAGTAACCAGTACATCCAGTATTGCGCATTCATCTCCAATGGGGTGTACGAAGTTCAACGGGGTGTATGAGAATATTACATGACAGCTAAAAGGGGTGAACAAAACTTCTGTAATACACTTCGCCGATTTCCCTTTCACCCATCACTTCAAACATTTTCGTCAATAATAATAAACATTCAGACTCACAAACAAAATGAAAACAATATTGTTTCATGAGAATATTCTAAAAACTTGAAATAAAACATGAGTACATACAGGCCAGAAAATAAGCAGACTGGCATCTGCAAAATGAGGTCCTCAGAGGGTGAATTTAGTGATGCTACCCTACTGTGCAGTGTAGTGGGTCAGAAAGTCTACAGAAAAGTTCAAATACGTGTAGATGGCAAACAAGATGCGATCATGTCAAAATTCTTACTCCACTTTTGTAATTATATTACTGTAACAGCATCTATCCTTGTATGTGTTTAACTTTAGTAATAAATTAAGGTATTACTGATGATTCTAAAACCTATTGATTTTCACCAGAAACACACTGGAAAATAATTTTAGAGATCACTAAATTTACCCTCTGTGAACCTCAATCTGAACCAGGGTCTCAAAACTAAACAGAAAGAGGTACCCAGAGGATAAATTGGACCATTGTATGGGATAGCATCATCAAATTCACTCTCTGGAGACCTCATTCCACACCTCAGTCATATTCTACCCAGCTGACGGATAGCAGAAGACTGACCTCTAAAAGATGACAAAACTAAGTGACTGATCGACTGGTCAAAACAAAAAAAAAGGCAATGATTTCTTAATTTTTTTCTCTTGATTACGCTCATACTGATTACTTAGCTTTTTTTTTACTTTGTATCAAAATAGACAAAAATTAACTTGTTTGCACCAACTTGTAATAATTGTCTCTCAGACTCTGACCTTTGAACAGGTCTTTGGCAAGGTCAAGATCAAGAGCTGTTCAAAAAAATTATTGTTAAAGGTCATTCATTTCAAAAGTTATAATTCAGACACACCACCCAACAGACACAAAAGTGACGTTTTTTGCACCCAGTGCCCTTCAGCTTTCAGGTAAGTTCAGTCAAAAAATGATTTGATAATGATCCATGGTTTGTCGATAAAATCTTTCTTACATTTTCAAGTGATTGTTATAAAATCAAATGACAATGAAGTTTTCCTTCCATTAATTTCTCATATTGTCCACATTAGCTTGTATCATTGAATCACTGACCCCGGGAAGTGGTGCAATGGGGTTTTTTCACTCCAGTAAACAAGTTCTGTTCTATTGGTAAAATAGTATGGTGACCAGTGCTTGAGGTGGAAATGCTCTAAAGTGGTCATCATTGGTATGAAAGATGTGCTAAACTTGACTTTATACTTGTATTGTGGTCTTTATATAGCCATAGATGCTGAAAGTGATCTTGGCTCTCTACACACTGATGTTGAAATAGGAAAATTTGAAGCTGCAATGTTTCTCGAAAATTCTACCAGAAATTGAACCCTTTCTACCTGGTGTTCATAAATTTTTGTGTGAAGAAAATATTGACAGTGGACAAGCAGACGATATAAAGAGCAAAACAATCTGAAGCATGCTCAGTAATAATTTATTCCAACAGCTCAACTGAGCTGTTAGATTAAATTATTACTGAACCTCCCAACAAACCAGGGTAGTTTCGCCAATTCCGCCATTGACAGTATTGACTGAAATGATACCTTCCATGGCATCAGTGTTGAGAGTGTTAACCAGTTTAATCTCTATTGGCAGAGCTCATTGAGCTCTATCAAACAAGAATAATTTGGTTAACTGGTTGAGTGCTAGAAGCTGCTATCATGGCTCTATTGAAAAGTGCTGGAAGCCACCTTAGTGGCTTTACACTGTATGCATTAGCTTGAAATTTGTTCAGCAGAAGAAGAAAAACTTTTATATAAAATTCGCGTATTGGCACTCTCCAATAAATTGTAACAAAACAAGAACAAAATCTTGCTAAGCTAAGGCGACTTAAGCTGGTAGCAGGGTGTGTTTAAAAAAAAAATACCCATGTTTGAAATCGCCTTTGAAAAATAATTTAGCACTCAACCAGTTAAATTCCTGGCATCACCTGTATGGGATATAATTGCTACTTGAAATTTTGATGTTTTATCATAATAATAAATCACTGAAATGCTGCACAAACAACAGTTTGTATTTGAATGTTGACTTCTGGATGGTGAATGTGTATACATCTCAGATAAACTGCCAAATATTTAAAAAATGTGACCTGTGTTCTCATTTCTTGTTTTGAATAATTTTTTTGTTATAAAATATAATCGTTTGTATTCTTATGAGGTTGTGATGGTATGTGAAGATATTCATTGAAAGGGTGTACAGTAGAATTTTCTGTTATTGTTTTCTGTAGATTCATACTTCTTACTGCCTCAAATACTTGGGAGTATTTCATTTTTTTTATTTGGAAAAAGCCAGTTTATTTAGTAAAATTTCATCATGCTTTGAGCATAATCACTGCATGTTTTCATTAGCTAGTTTAGTGCTGAAAGCTACCACTGTGGCCCTCTTGAAAAGTGCAGAAAATATTTTAGTGGTTTCATACGGTATGCAAAAGCCTGTTGTTTGCTCAGACAAATGCTTATTTAAAATCTATTTGTTTCATTTTATTGGTGTGTTCCAATGGCACTCTCCAATTAATTGTAACAAAATGTTTTATGAACAAAACCCTCTACTCTGCTGGTAGCATGGGAGCTTTGAAATAAAATACTTGTCTTACCAATCACCTTTGAAAAATAATGTGGCACCCCACCAGTTAAATGGTTAAAAAGACTGAATTAAATTTGTATTGTAGAAGTGTGGTAGACACTGAATATATTGTCCGAAAAGTTTTTGAGACTTAATTTTTGACGTTTTTTGGATGCCAAAACTGAAGGAATTTTGTTGCCAGATTAAAAATCTGCCACCAAAGTTTTTTAGTCCGTCGGAAAATTTTGGTCTTGGCCTCTCACCGGTGAAAAGCTATCTATGCCACCGACTTACTTTTTAGCTCAGCGAAGGGAGCTTAACTTATCACTTGTCGTCCGTTGTCGTCGGCGTCACCGTCTGTCGTGAACTTTACATTATCAACTTCTTCTACCAAACTACTGGACCAAATTGGACCAAATTTGGTGTGCATATTCCTTATCATATGTCAATTCAAGTTTCTTCAAATAAACTTGTCGCGTCACCAGAGGGAACCACCACAAGGGGCATTACTCTGATAGCGCCCATATTTTTTTTTTAAATTAAAAAAATCTTCTTCTCCAGAACCATCATTTAGAATCTTTTGATATTTGGTATATAACATCTCTATTGGGGTCAGATTCAAGTTTGTTCAAATTGAGTCCCTGGGTTAATAATTTGGCCCGAATTTTAACTTGGTGCAATTTGAGGAAATTTCTTTAAAAATCTTCTTCTTCAGATCCACCAGTCAGAATCCTTTCATATTTGGTATACAACATCTAGAGGGGTCAGATTCAAGTTTGTACAAATTGGGTCCATGAGTTAGTATTTGGGCTCTCTATTGGAGCCCAAAGTTTAACTTCGTGCAATTTAACTTCGTGCAATTTGAAGACATTTCTTTAAAAATCTTCTTCTTTAGATCCACCAGTCAAAATCCTTTCATATTTGGTATACATGTTTGGTATACAACATCTATAGGGGGGTAGATTCAAGTTCGTTCAAATCGAGTCCCTGGGTTTATATTTGTGTTCCCTTTGGGAGCCTGAATTTGAGGAAATTTCTTTAAAAATCTTCTTCTTCAGATCCACCAGTCAGAATCCTTTCATATTTGGTATACAACATCTATAGGGGGGTCAGATTCAAGTTTGTACAAATCGGGTCCGTGAGTTAGTATTTGGGCTCTCTATTGGAGCCCAAAGTTTAACTTCGTGCAATATGAGGGAATTTCTTTAAAAATCTTCAGATTCATCAGTCAGAATCCTTTCATATTTGGTATACAACGTCTTGAGGTGGGTCAGTTTCAGGTTTGTTCATATTGGGTTACCTGGGTAAATATTTGGGCTGCCTTTGGGAGCCCGAATATCAACTTAGTGCAATATAAGGAATTTTTAAAAACAAATCTTCTTCTTTAGACCCTGTAGTCAGAGGGGAAGCATGTTAGGTTCAGGTTTGTTCAAATCCATTCCTTAGCATTTTTCCATAAAATTTGCCTTTCATAACTTCATTCCTTTGTAGTGTTAATGAACTATGTCTAACTGAATGTGACCCCAAATACTTCTTTGAACCGCTTTGACCAGTGAGCGATTAAGGCCACTTGGGGCCTCTTGTTTGTTTTGTATGTTGTCATAGAAGTTGGACAAGGTATGACTTTGTTGGGAAGTAGCAGCAGTGGTGTCATCATAAAAAAGGGTTCAGTCCAAGATTTAGCTGAGACAAACGTGTTTGGAACACTATACCTTTTTTAATAATTGCCAGATTTCAGTACAACAGCACTCTCCACTGGAACCCCTGGAAGTGAAGCAGTGCTTGTTTACTGTGGTAAACAAGCTTTGTTTTACTGGTAAAATAGGACCCGGTCACCAATGCCTGGGGTGGAAGTCCTCTAAAATGGGCAACATGGGTATAAAGAAGTGGCTGGACCTGACTTTACATCCATGTAGCAACCACGATTAGCCATTGTGCAGAAGTATATGACCTTAAACACCAATAAAAAAGTACAACATCACAACACTGCTGGGGTACATGTTATGTTAACCTGCACAGAAGTTATCTGTGGTGAGGAATCCTGTTGTTTTTTTTTCCCAAGATTCAATTGAAGGTTTAATTATAGGGCAGATATTTTTTTAATACTTATAACTATAGTAGTAGATGCATAAGAAAATAACTCAGCTCACATGTCAAAATTTCAAGCTACAAATATTTCCCATAATACCACTAGAAATTGAACAAATTCAATCTTGTTTGACAGAGCTCATAGAGCTCTTTCAAGCAAGGCTGAATTGGTTAAATTCCTAGTTGCATTATGTGAAAAACCTGCTTCCCTCTGCCCACTGATGTCAGATTAAGAAAATTTTAGGTAGCAAGTTTTTCACATTATGCCACTCATTAATACTCATTGAGCTCTGTCAAACAAGATTGCATCAGTTAAATTACTAGTTGCATTATGGGAAAAATTTACAACCTAAAATATTTTGTATTTTGACATCTGTGGACAGAGTGTTAATGACAAGGTATATGCAGGGTGATTTAGCTTCGGCCCCCACCCAATGGGCAGACTTCGACCAATACACTTTGGATGGCCATTAAAAACTTGTGAACACCACAGTCATAAATATCCTGTGCAGGGACCAGTGGCTGTTCAACACAATGGGTCAGAAATTGAAGTTTGGAATGTTGGCTTCAAATGTTTATACTGGTCAAGCAAAGTGTATTGGTCGACGTCCACCCATAAGGTGCCCAAGAACCAAATTGCACTGTGTGTACTGTGTAATTAATCCTTTACCCAATGCAGACGATATCAAAATTTATTATTTTAAATATCATTTTTTTTAATTTTTCAAAAAATTTCAACAAAACCTTATCATGTGACCCCTCATTGGAATGAGCTCACCTGCTCAGCGAGCTCGTTCCAAAGAGGGGTCACATGATATGGTGTTGTTGAAATTTTTGAAAAATTGTATTTTTTTCTGCTGCTGAATTTGCATATTGCGTGGGCGGATGTGGCCAATTTGTTGGGTAAAGGGTTAACGTAGATTTTTTCAAATCTCGTTTCGGACACTTCGTGATGTAAGTATTTTGTTAATTACATCTTTTTTGTATCATTTGCATATCCTTTACATTCCATGCAGTCTGCACTGATTTTGCATCTTCATTTGCCATTTTATATTGTTTCACTCTAGCATTCCCACAGATGTTTTCATTTTTTTGCCGCAAAGTTGTTAACCTATTGAAAAAAGCTCATATTTGTGATTATATAAGAAAAACAATTCTTTTTTGTTGTCTCCTTGTAATCTATTGTATAGATATATTTGTCTGTGTACAGAAATAATTTATGATAAATATGACACATTTCTAGAGTTGTCTTCTCGCAAGAAAGCCAATGAGAAATTTTAACTCGTAATAAATTTGTCATCCCCACATTAGTATTGTTTCATGTTTTGTACATTAGAATTATAGTTAGAAATAGCGGCATATCCTGGGAGGAGTTCTTGTCTCCCCCTCCTCCACCTTTGCTGTAGTTATTCCTTCAATTTCAGACTTCTCTAGCCCCTTCAAAAAGCACTAACAGTGCTCCACTTAGCATGAAAAGTTAATTGTTTTCCCCAGAGAAAACCCTGGACCTTTCCCTATAGGGGATACACTCTTTTAACTGGCCGAGTGCTGAAAGTCCAAATTTGGGCTTCACTATGAAGTGTGATTACCCCAAATTAAAGACTTCATATTATGCGGATGTGCTCCATATTATGTTTGAAGTGAAATGATTTATTCTGTATGGGTTTGCCTTGTTATAGTTTATTACTCTCCCATAAATTATAAAAAGGCAAAGACATATGAAGAAATTTGGTTGACCAAAAATAATTTTGCACTCTACCATTTAACCCAGCACATAGTGATATGAAGTGGGGAAAAATCAAGAAATTTTCCTGATTTGGTGATAAAATTTTCTCAGCCTGGGAAAATTCACTCTTCCTTTTGAACCTTAATGCTAGTAACTTGATGGTGTGGTGATTAACTCAGAATCATGGCCATCCCTGTTGCCAGCAATATAATTAAATCATAGGTGATCATTAAACCTAATCTTTTTGAAGTAATGTATATGCCATGAATGAAGGTGCTTCTTAGCCATGAATGAGAGTGCTTCTTATAGTTTTGGAATCTGAATTTGTAAGCAAAAAATAACAAATTTAGTCAATCTGTAATAAATTGTCACTCTTGTTACCTTGCTACTACTTTTCTCTCATGTTACCACTTTTCACAAAAACATTTTTCACTCATATTACCATAAGATTGGGATACAAAGAAATAGTCTAGGAGCCACTTAACTGGTTGATTGTTAGAGGCCACTGTCAGGGCTTTCAAAAAATGTGGGTACCAGAGCAAAAGCCAACCTTTTTCTTGCTCATGTTTCATATGCAGTCAAATACAAATAAATTTGTTTTATTACAAATTATTGGAGTGTGCCTGTGGGCACTCTCAAATAATTTATAATAAAACAGATTTTTAATAACAAATTCAGACCACCAAAAATAATCTAGCCCACAACCAGTTAACAAGCAAATAATTGGATCAAGATGGCATCGTAACACTGATACTGATGATGATTTCTGGGAGGGGGGGGGGGGGGGGGGGAAGAGGGGGGAGGGAGGTTAGCTTAACTTGACAAAGTCAAGATAAACTATTGCCATCACACATGCGGAAGTCTGTTAGTCTGTTCACATTTTCTTTATCACAGGTTATACCCTGTAGTTCTTGACTGGTCATCACTAAATTTCATGTGCAGGTTCAAGGTCATGCCTAGATGAGAAAGTCCTATTCTGGTTGTGATCGGACAACCGTGATGACGGCGCAGGTCTGAAAACTTTTAGCACAGTCTGCAGGTCTTATTTATGAAGAGACTTCATTGTAACTTGGTAGGATGACCCTGTATAATGTCTAGATGAGAACGTACTATTTGGGTTGGGTTCAGTCAACCATGATGGCTGCAGGGGCACATTACCTGGACTTGTTTTAGCACAGTCTACAGGTTTCCTTTTTGAAGGGATTTTGTTGTAAATTGGTAGGATGACTGAGTATAATGTCTAGATGAGAACGTCATATTTTGGTTGTGATTGGTCAACCCCACCCTCTCCAGTGGTATACTGGCATCATCTTGTCCTTACATTTGTCTGTCCATCCATCCATCCATCTGTTAATCCATCCATCTGTCTGTCCATCCATCCATAGACATAAGTTTGTCTAGAGATTTTCTCCGATGTTTGAAGGCCAACCCTTTGAAACTTGGTATGCATGTTCACCACCATGGGAACCTGTGCACCAACAATTATAGTTCCGGTCAGGCTATTTTTGTCATAGTTATGCCCCGTTTCTACTTAGAATAATTTGCTGATAGGTCTAAATTTTGTCCGGAGATTTTCTCTGATGTTTATAGGCCAATGGGAACCTGTGCACCTGCGATTATAGTTCCAGTCGGACTATTTTTATATGCCCGTCATTGTTTGATGGACGTATTATGTTATGGCATTGTCCATCTGTCTGTCCGTAAACAATTTTTGTGTCACCTACTCCAAAGGTTTACATGCTACATTGTTCAAACTTTGCACACATGTTGATCAGTAATTACCGTTGTGCATGTGACAAGTGCAGGTAACACCATTTTGTATTTCCAGAGTTATGCCCCCTTTTAGTTCTTAAAACATTACAGTATTG
The DNA here is from genome assembly GCA_031216915.1 of Pictodentalium vernedei. Lineage (NCBI taxonomy): Eukaryota > Metazoa > Mollusca > Scaphopoda > Dentaliida > Dentaliidae > Pictodentalium > Pictodentalium vernedei. Next base: position 175,947,769 of record CM062294.1, read on the forward strand.
TGTCGCCTACTCCTTCAACATTTTACATGCTATATTGTTTAAACTTTGCACACATGGTGATCACCAATTGCCGTTGTGCATGTGACAAGAGCAGGTAACTCCATTTTGTATTTCCAGAGTTATTACAGTATTGTGTCGCCCACTCCTTCAACATTTTACATTGTTCAAACTTTGCACACATAGTGATCACCAATAGCCGTTGTGCATGTGGCAAGAGCAGGTAACTCCATTTTGTATTTCCAGAGTTATGCCCCTTTTAATACTTAAGACAGTACAGTATTGTGTCACCTTCTCCTTCAACATTTTACATGCTTTTTTGTTCAAACTTTGCACACATGTTGATCACCAATTGCTGTTGTGCATGTGACAAGAGCAGGTAACTCTGTTTTGTATTTCCAGAGTTATGCCCCCTTTTAGTACTTGAAACATTACACTATTGTGTTGCCTACTCCAACATTTTACTTGCTTTATTGTTCAAACTTGGACCCATGTTGATCATCAATTGCCGTTGTGCATGTGACAGAAGCAGATAACACCATTTTTTTTTTAAACGACAAGAATCCTCGCCGTTTATAGCTGTTATGATTCTCAAAATATCCTTTTACTTGGCGCCACCTATCGTCAATCGTTATCAATGAAGTTAACCTGTCAGTGAATGGATGCTACCATTGTAAATGGCGAGGAGAATCTTCTACAGCAGCCTTGCAGCCGTTTAGAAGTTATCTTATGAATAAAATGGATGCTACCATTTTTTTAGCTCAACTTGACAAAGTCAAGCTGAGCTATTGCCATCACTTCTCGTCCGTCGGCGTACGTACGTAGGTACGTTAGTACGTACGTCCACAATTTCCTTTGGCACATCTCACAGGTCGCATTTATGATCAGATTACTTTGAAACTTTGTATGCTTGTTTGGGGTGACCTCTAGATGGGAGCTATCGATTTTCTTCAATTTCCATCAAAAAATGTTGCCGCGGCCAACGTTCTTAGAACTTAGTTTAGTCAAACCACAATATTTCCCTTTGGCACACCCTACAGGGCACATTTATGATCAGATTGCTTTGAAACCTGATATGCTTATTTAGGGTGACCTCTAGATGGGAGCTATCGATTTTCTTCAATTTCCGGCAAAAGATGTTGCCACGGCTAACGTTCGTAGAACTTAGTTTAGTCAGACCTCAATATTTCCCTTTGGCACACCCTACAGGGTACACTTACGATCAGATTGCTTTGAAACCTGGTATGCTTGTTTGGGGAGACCTCTAGATGGGAGCTATCGATTTTCTTCAATTTCTGTCAAAAAATGTTGCCGCGGCCAACATTCTTAGAACTTAGTTTAGTCAGAAGACTCAATATTTCCCTTTGGCACACCCTACAGGGTACATTTATGATCGGATTGCTTTGAAACCTGGCATGCTTGTTTGGGGTGACCTCTAGATGGGAGCTATCGATTTTCTTCAATTTCTGTCAAAAAATGTTGCCGCGGCCAACGTTCTTAGAACTTAGTTTAGTCAAACCACAATATTTCCCTTTGGCACACCCTACAGGGCACATTTATGATTTGATTGCTTTGAAACCTGGTATGCTTATTTAGGGTGACCTCTAGATGGGAGCTATCGATTTTCTTCAATTTCCGGCAAAAAATGTTGCCACGGCCAACGTTCGTAGAACTTAGTTCAGTCAGACCTCAATATTTCCCTTTGGCACACCCTACAGGGCCCATTTATGATCAGATTGCTTTGAAACCTGGTATGCTTGTTTGGGGAGACCTCTAGATGGGAGCTATCGATTTTCTTCAATTTCTGTCAAAAAATGTTGCCGCAGCCAACATTCTTAGAACTTAGTTTAGCCAGAAGTCTCAATATTTCCCTTTGGCACACCCTACAGGGTACATTTATGATCGGATTGCTTTGAAACCTGGCATGCTTGTTTCGGGTGACATCTAGATGGGAGCTATCGATTTTCTTCACTTTCCGTCAAAAAATGTTGCCGTGGCCAACGTTTTTAGAACTCAGTTTAGTCAGACCACAATATTTCCCTTTGGCACACACTACAGGGCACATTTCTGATTTGATTGCTTTGAAACCTGGTATGCTTGTTTGGGGAGACCTCTAGATGGGAGCTATTGATTTTCTTCAATTTCCATCAAAAAATGTTGCCGCGGCCAACGTTCTTAGAACTTGGTTTAGTCAGAAGACTCGATATTTCCATTTGGCACACCCTACAGGGCACATTTATGATCGGATTGCTTTGGAACCTTTCATGCTTGTTTGGGGTGACCTCTGGATGGGAGCTATCGATTTTCTTCCATTTCCGTCAAAAAATGTTGCCACGGCCAACGTTCTTAGAGTTTAGTCTAGTCAGACCACAATATTTCCCTTTTGTACACCCTACAGGGCACATTTATGATCGGATTGCTTTGAAACCTGGCATGCTTGTTTGGGGAGGCCTCTAGATGGGAGCTATCGATTTTCTTCAGTTTCTGTCAAAAAATGTTGCCACTGGCAAAAAAACTGACATTGGTCCCAATGATCTTCAATTTTGCCATTTCATTTATAACTTACCAAGTTCAAGTTTGTCAAGTTGAGCTACAGTGTCATTGACACTTTCATTTTATTTTGTGAAGACCTCAGATCGCTTAATATGAAAAAGTGAAAACAGGAGAATTACCCTATACCCTATACCCCAGACAGGGTAGGGGAATGGGCAATGTTTGGAGGGGGGGACAGACATAGTCGAGTCAACAAAAATTGCAAACTTTACCCCAGAGTGCATGTTCCAATTTTGACAGGCGTATGTTGCTCCGCTAGGCAGTGCTCTTGTTACCATAGTTATGCCCTTTTTGACTAAGAATAATTTGCTGCTAGGTCTCAATTTTGTCTGGAGATTTTCTCTGATGTTTATAGGCCAATCCCGTTGAAGCTTGGTATGCATGGTGCCCATTTTATAACTATTGCTTTAGCTGTATGCCGGTTATTGTGATGGGAGTATTGATAGGCCCGTCCAGGGACAGACACACCTCTAGTCCCTTCTATTATCCAAACGTTCACTGTGATTATTATTTCCAAAATAACAGAAAGGACAATAACTGAAGGGAAATTTGGAGGATTGTGATGGTGATTTCACTAAATGTGCTTTTAGATGAATCAAAATGTATATCTAATCCTACTAGCAGTAACCTTGAACAAAACTGACGAGGGGGCATTTGGTTAGATAATACCCCCCCCCCCCCCCCAACCTGTAGCTATGGTAACTTTAGGGATTAGCTGAAAATATCCTCACCTGCTGAGTGGGTAATGTTGTGAAATACAGGAATATCAACTATGCTGAGCAGAAAGTATGGCTTTCAGCCGTACTTTTCATTGAGTGGAATCAACTGCTAACTGCAGTGGAGTTTTCATCCCAGATCAGACTTAGCATATTCTACTGTTTATTCTTTTGGTGACAGTAAGGAGACTACCTTGTAGGACAGAAAATTTGACCCCACCATAGCCACTGACCTGGTAAATTTTCCAAGGATTCCATGTTTGGGGCTCAGAGATGCAACACAATGTAAAACAGAAACAAAGCCTCAAAGCCACCAGAAAAGCATGAAGGTGTAGATCTACAACCTTATCCTGATGTTTGGTTGAAAGCTTATAAATTTCATTGTTGAGAGATTTTTTGTGAGAAAAGAGTGATGGACAAAAAATATCCACTTTTTACAAAAAATAGAAGCCCATATATCTTGTTTGACGAAGCTCCCTGAGCTAGGCCAAATAGGATATAAAAGAATAAATGCTCAGTTTATCATTAGGATACCAGAAAATAACCCAATTCCTGTTAATAGAATATTCTTGTCAACTGAATATTTTTAATAGGCAAAGTGGCTATTCAATTAACAGGGCTCTGAAGTACTTACTTATTACAGAAATAAAGAGGAAACCTGTTCAAGATAAATCCCAAGCTCCCAGTCTCATTCTGTATGGAATTTAATGCTGTTATGGCCTGCAACCAGTCTATTTCTCAGTGGTAAAAGGGGCATAACTCGTGAGCAGAATGTGCAGATTGCATAACTTGAGATGAACCTGAAAGGGCATGTCCTGCTGGACATCCAGGAAAGATTCCAATAAGACAGTTAGACTATTATCAGCCAAGTTGTAGACTCGCACAGACAAAATATGTATTTTTCAATAGAAAAAGTACCGTAAGTCATGAGCAGAATGTACAGATTGCATAAATTGATATGTCGCTGAAAGGCTGTGTCATTCTGAACATCCATGGTAAGATTTCATTGAGATTGAATTACTGGTACTCCAGGCTGAGTTGTAGACTTGTATGGACAGAAAAATAGTTATTTTTCAATAGAAAAAAAGGGCATAACTCATGAACAGAATATGCATACTACATAAATTTATATATATCTGAAAAGGCACATCACGCTGGACATCCAGGTAAGATTTAGCATAGGACTACTATAAGCAGAGTTGTAGATTCATATAGATAAAAAATGGGGCATAACTCACAAATGGAATGTGCTGACTACATGTAAGATTTCAATAAGACTGGACTACTATCAACTGAGTTATAGACTCATACAGATGAAACATGTCTATTTCTCAATGGAAAAAGGGCCATAACTTGCATGCAGAATGAGTGAACCGCATAACACTATAAGCTGTGTTATAGACTTGCTCATACGGACAAAAAATATGTTTTGCAATGGAAAAAGTGGCATAACTCATGTGCATTTATTAGCTCACCTGAGCAAAGCTCAAGGGGAGCTTTACTAATCACTTTCCGTCTGTCCGTCGTTAACTTTACATTGTCGTCTTCTTCTCACAAACTACTCAACCAAATTGAACCAAATCTGGTGTGCATGTTCCCTATCATATGTCAATTCAAGTTTGTTCAAATCAAGTTGACCTGCCCCTTGATATGGCCACGCACAAAAAGTGAGACTAAATCTTAAAAAATCTTCTTCTCTTGAACCAGCAGTAGCAGAGACTTGATATTCGGTGTGCATCTTCCTTTTGAGGTGTAGACTCAGATTTGTTCAAGAGAAGTTCTAGGGGCTATATTTGCCATCGTTATGGGAGGGGCAAGAATTTTTGCTCTGCCCAAAATTTCTATTTTCCAAAACGGAGAGGCTGATTTGAACCAAATTTGATTTGAGGTTTTATTGGGACATTAGTAGTTAATCTTTTCCCAAAACAATTTTCCCATCGCCCTATGGGAACTGCAGGAGCTAAAAATAGAATTTTTTTTATTTAAAACGCCCATATCTCCATACTACACTGCACTGAGAATTTTTATTTGGTGTGAAGCTTCCTTAGGACCAACAGAATGGAATGGTAAAAAAAAATTCCTCTCGGTTTTATCATAGGGTACTTTTTGGGGACTTCTCCCAAACCACTGATCCAAAGGCTTTCATATTTCACATATAACATCATTGGAAGATTGATTCACATATTTGTTGAAATCAATTCCCGGGGTCCATATTTGGGCTCTCTATGGAAGCCCAAATGTTCAAATTAGTGCAATATGAGAAATATTCTTTAAAAATCTTCTTCTTCAGATCCACCAATCAGTATCTTTTGATATTTGGTATGCAGCATCCTTAGGGGGGTGAGATTCAAGTTTGTTCAAGCCAAGTCCCTGGGTTCATATTTGGGCTCACTGTGGGAGCCCGAATTATAACTTAGTTCAATATGAGGAATTTTTAGCTTAACTTGACATAGTCAAGATAAGCTATTACCATCACGCGTGCGGAAGTCTGTTAGTCTGTGAGTCTGTGACGTCTGTTCACATTTTCCTTTAGCACGGGCTACACCCCGCAGTTCTTGTCTGATCGTCACAAAATTTCATATGCAGGTTTGGGGTCATGTCTAGATGAGAACGTCCCCTTTTGGTCGCGATCGGGCAACTGGTATGGCTGCCCGAGCCCAAAACCCGAAAACCATTAGCACAGTCTACAGGTCGTATTTATGAAGGGATTTCATTGTAACTTGGTAGGATGCCTCTGTATAATGCCTAGATGAGAACGTCCCCTTTTGGGCATGATCTATAAACTCTGATGGCTGCCCAAGCCCGAAACCCAAAAACTTTTAGCACAGTCTGCAGGTCATGTTTAATGTGGAGGGATTTCATTGTAACTTGGTAGGATGACTCCTTATGATGTCTAGATAAGAATATCCCCATTTGGGCGTGATCTGCCAACTGTGACGACTGCCCAAGCCCAAAACCCAAAAACCTTTAGCACAGTCTACAGGTCATATTTATTGAGGAATTTCATTGTAATTTGGTGGGTTGACTTCATACAATGTCTAGATGAGAAAGTCCCCTTTCGGACGTGATTGGGCAACTGTGACGGCTACAGGAGCCCGAAGCCCGAAAACCTTTAGCACAGTCTAGAGGTCATATTTATGAAGGGATTTCATTGTAACTTGGTAGGATGACTCCAAATAATGTCTAGATGAGAACGTCCCCTTTTGATCGCGATCATTCAGCCTTGATGGGTGCCCAAGCCCAAAAACCTTTAGCATAGGTAAAAGGTCATATTTCTGGAAGGATTTCATTGTAACCTATTAGGTTGACTCCATATAATGCTTAGATGATCACATCCCCTTTTGGTCGTGATTGGTCAGCTGTGATGGCTACAAGCGCCCGAAGCCCAAAAACCTTGAGCACAGTCTACAGGTCATATTTATGAAGAGATTTCATTGTAACTTCATAGGATCACTCCAGATGATGCCCAGATGAGATTGTCCCCTTTGGTTGCGATCATTCAACCATGATGGCTGCCCGAGCCCGAAGCCTGAAAACCTTAAGCACAGTCTACAGGTCATATTTATGAAGGGATTTCATTTTAACTTGGTAGGTTGACTTCATATAATGTCTAGATGAGAACGTCCCCTTTTGGACATGATTGGGCAACTTTGACGGCTAAAGGTGCCCAAAGCCCGAAAACCTTTAGCACTGTCTGCAGGTCATATTTATGAAGGGATTTCATTGTAACTTGGTAGGTTGACTCCAAATAATGTCTAGACGAGAACGTCCCATTTTGGCCGTGATCATTTAGCCTTGATGGGTGCCCGAGCCCAAAAACCTTTAGCATAGGCAAAAGGTTATATTTATAGAAGGATTTCATTGTAATATTGTTAGGTTGACTCCATATAATTAATGCCTAGATGATGACATCCCCTTTTGGTCGTGATTGGTCAACTGTGATGCCTTCAGGGGCCCAAAGCCCGAAAACCTTGAGCACAGTCTACAGGTCATATTTATGAAGGGATTTCATTGTAACCTGGTAGGTGATCATTCAGCCTTGATGGCTGCCGGAGCCCAAAATTCTTTTGCACAGTCTATAGGTCGTATTTACGTAAGGATTTCATTGTAACTTGTTAGGTTGACACCATTTAATGCCTAGATGATGACATTCCCTTTTGGTCATGATTGGTCAACTGTGACGGCTGCAGGTGCGCGAAGCCTGATAACCTTGAGCACAGTCTACAGGTCATTTTGATGAAGGGATTTCATTGCAACTTCGTAGGATCACTCCAGATGATGCCCAGAATACAATGTCCCCTTTTGGTCACGATCATTCAACCATGATGGCTTCCCGAGCCCAAAACCCGAAAAAATTTTCTACAGACTACAAGTCGTATTTGTGAAGGGATTTCATTGTAACTTAGTAGAATGACTCAGTATAATGTCGAGATGAGGACGTCCCCTTTTCGTAGCAATCGGTCAACCGTCATGGCTACACAGGCCTGAAGCCTGAAAACCTTTAGCACAGTCTACAGACCATATTTATGAAGGGATTTCAATGTAACTTGATAGGATGACTCGTTTTGGAATAATTTCACTGTAACTTGGTAACTTTTGTTGACATACGTTAACTGTGAGGGCCACATACATTAACTGTGAAGTCATATTAACCCATCCCTCTGCCCTTTAGTACAGTGTACACCTCATATTATTTTTATGAAAAACATAGCATACAGGGGACAGAAATTAACATATTCCCAATTATCACAATTCTTGTCTTATTAGTCCCCTACGGGAACCGTAAGGGGACTATAGGATTGCACTCCGTCCATCCGTCCATCCGTCTGTCTGTCCATCTGTCCGACTGTCTGTCTGTCTGTCTGTCTGTTTTTTTATGTTACCACATCTCCCTCCAACATGCTTTAAGCTACACCTTTCATATTTGGTACATGGATAAATGGTTCTGAGGGGATGATGCACGCTCAAAATTTTTTTTTCAAAATCCAAGATAGCGGAATGGCGGCCATTTTTGTTGTGTTTTTTAAGCTTTTTTTCTCTATTTTCATGATATCACCCCTCCCACCAACATGGTTCAAGCTACACCTTTCATATTTGGTACATGGATAAATGGTTCTGAGGGGATGATGCACGCTCAAAATTTTTTTTTTAAAATCCAAGATGGCAGAATGTCGGCCATTTTTGTTGTGTTTTTTAAGCTTTTTTTTCTCTATTTTCATGTTACCACCCCTCCCACCAACATGGTTCAAGCTACACCTTTCATATTTGGTACATGGATAAATGGTTCTGAGGGGATGATGCGCGCTCAAAATGTTTTTTTCAAAATCCAAGATGGTGGAATGGCGGCCATTTTTGTTGTGTTTTTTAAGCTTTTTTTCTCTATTTTGATGTTACCACCCCTCCCACCAACATGGTTCAAGCTACACCTTTCATATTTGGTACATGGATAAATGGTGCTGAGCTGATGATGCACACTCAAAATTTTTTTTTCAAAGTCCAAGATGGCGGAATGACGGCCATTTTTGTTGTGTTTTTTAAGCTTTTTTTTCTCTATTTTGATGTTACCACCCCTCCCACCAACATGGTTCAAGCTACACCTTTCATATTTGGTACATGGATAAATGGTTCTGAGGGGATGATGCACGCTCAAAATTTTTTTTTCAAAATCCAAGATGGCGGAATGGTGGCCATTTTTGTTGTTTTTAAGCTTTTTTTCTCTATTTTCATGTTACCACCCCTCCCACCAACATGGTTCAAGCTACACTTTGCATATTTGGCACATGGATAGAGGGTTGAGAGGGGATGATGCATGTTCAATATTTTTTCTTCAAAATCCAAGATGGCGGCATGGCTGCCATTTTTGTTGTGTTTTTTAAGCTTTTTTTCTCTATTTTATGTTACCACCCCTCACTCCAACATGGTTCAAGCTACACTTTTTATATCTGGCTCATGGATAGAGAGTTGTAATGGGATGTTGCACGTTCAATATTTTTTTTCCAAAATTTAAGATGGCGCCATGGCAAACATTTCTGTTGTTTTTTTTTAAGCTTTTTTCTCTATTTTATGTTACCACTACTCCCTCCAACATGGTTCAAGCTGCACTTTTCATATATGGTACATGGAATAAGGATGTTGTGAGGGGATTATGCACGCTCAATATTTTTTTTTCAAAATCTAATATCTGTCTGTCTGTTTGTCCGTCCGTCCGTCCGTCCATCCGTCTGTCCGTCTGTCTGTTTGTCTGTCTGTCTGTCTCTGTTTTTACCACCTCTCCCTCTAATATGCTTCAAGCTACACCTTTCATATTTGGTACATGGATAAATGGTTCTGAGGGGATGATGCACAGTCAATATTTATTTTTCAAAATCCAAGATGGCAGAATGGCGGCCATTTTTGTTGTGTTTTTTTTAGCTTTTTTCTCTATTTTATGTTACCACCCCTCCCTCAAACATGGTTCAAGCTACGCCTTTCATATATGGTACATGGATAAAGGGTTGTGAGGGGATTATGCACTCTCAATATTTTTTTTAAAAATCCAAGATGCTTGTATTCTCTAGTGTCTTCTGTGACAAAAACACCTTATGTCACAAAAGCACCGTAGGGGACTAATACCACCTCGGTGGTCAAACACTTCTTTCATAATCCTTTCATAAACATTGAACATTATCCTTTTCATCAAACAAAACACACAGACAAGTTAAGCTACAGTGTCATTGATACTTTCATTTAACACTGTGATTAATGGGAAAAACATCAAAGAATTAATGGGAAAGATATTAAAGAATCTTCTTCTCCCATACCACTGCTCGAAAGGCTTTTATATTTCACATATAACATCTTTGGAAGATTCATTCACATGTTTGTTGAAATCAAATCCCTGGGTCCATATTTGGGCTCTCTATGGGAGCCCAAATGTTCAGATTATTGCAATATGAAGAATATTCTTTAAAAATCTTCTTCTCCCAATCCACCAATCAGAAGCTTTTAATATTTGGTATGCAGCATCCATAAGGGGGTGAGATTCCGGCTTTGAGTTCCCGGCTTAATATTGGGTCTTTCTATGGGTGGGGTGAGGGGGTGGCAGGGGGTGCATGTTAGGTTCAGGTTTGTTCAAAATCCATTCCTTAGTGTTTTTCCATAAAATTTGCCTTTCATGACTTCATTCCTTTGTAGTGTTGATGAACCATGTCTAACTGAATGTGACCCCAAATACTTCTTTGAACCACTTGGGCAGGTGAGCGATTAAGGCCACTTGGGGCCTCTTGTTTATTTATTTATTTATTGGGGTTTAATGACACTTTTGACAGCTATGGTCACCTCATGTCAGAAACTCATGTGAAGAATGTGCTGATCAAATCACTTTATATGAACCTGAAAGGGCATGTCTTGCTGGACATCCATGTAAGATTTTTTAATAAAAAAAAGTCTGGCCACTATCAGCTGAGTTGTAGACTGGTATGGACAAAAAATGTCTATTTCTCAGTGACAAAAGTGGCATAACACATGTGCAGAATATGCAGACTGAATTACTTGGTATGAACCTGAAAGGGCATACGCTGGACATCCATGTAAGATTTTAATAGAATCAGGCCACTATCAGCTGAGTTATTGACTCATGTGGATAAAAAATGTCTTTTTCTCACAGGAAAAAGGGGCATAACTCATAAGTGGAATGAGTTATTTAACTGCTCATTCATTGGTGTTTAACCCCCAGCACTCTGGTGGAACAACAGAAATTTATCCAGTCACCCAGTTTTTCTCTTATTTATGGCTTAACCAATTATATCCTATTTGACAGAGCTCACTGAGGTCTGTGAAGCAGGGTATATTTGGTTAAATATCTAATTGCATTATGGGAAATATTTACTTCTGAAAACTTTGCCATCAGAGTGCAGATGGTTAAGGCCACATATTTCTGCACCAAATGGCTAATTGTGACTGCAAAATGGACATAAAGTCAAGTTTAGCCAATCATTTAAACCCATGTTGCCCATTTTAGAGGCCTTCCACCCCGAGCAATGGTTACATGCTGGACATCCATGTAAGATTTCATTAAGATTGGACTACTATCAGCTGAGTTTAGGCCCCAGCAGTATTTGAAATGATATTAGATTCAATTGCAATATTCGATCTGAATTCGATTTGACAACTGACGCCAAATATCTGTTGAATATCTTCAGTCTTTTCTTCAATGCTTCTGTGGTCGAAATGCAATGGATTACCAATGCAAATGAGATAATTCTATGTCTAAAACCGCTTAAGTCTCTGAAAAAAAACACTGGAAATCTGAAGGTAGTCAGTTGTTAAGCATTAACTACTGACAACAAGCTATTAATTGAAAACAGAATATATTTTCATTTTTCGATATTCACTAAAAAAATACTTTGCAGAATCCATTCCAATGAGGGGTCATAAGCTGAGTATGAATGCTTTTTATACGCTGCTCATATGAGCGGGCCGTATTATGGTATGGCAATGTCCATCTGTCTGTCTGTCCATCCGTCAGCTTTTGTTTGACCACGCGATAACTTGAAAACAATACATCCAGCAGATACTGTTTTTTTATGTTGATTAATCATGACTAGAGGATGGTTCCTTTCGATAACCAGCATTCTGGCATATCCAATATGGCCACCACGGCAGCCATCTTGGATTTTCTCGGACTTTTGATTGTCCATGCGATAACTTGAAAACTATCAATCCAACAGATGCTACTTTTTTATGGTTGATTAATCATGACCACAGGATGGTTCCTTTCGATATCCAGCATTCTGGCATGTCCAATATGACCGCCATGGCAGCCATCTTGGATTTTCAGGGACTTTTGATTGTCCATTTGATAATCCAACAGATACTGTTTTTTATGGTTGATTAGTCATGACTAGAGGATGGTTCCTTTCGATAACCAGCATCAATGTCCATCTGTCTGTCTGTCTGTCTCTCTCTCCATTCGTTTGTTAACTTTTGTTTGCCCACGCGACAACTTGAAAACAATACATCCAACAGATACTGTTTTTTTATGGTTGCTTAGTCATGACTAGGGGATGGTTCCTTTCAATAACCAGCATCAATGTCCGTCTGTGTCCATCCATCCGTGTCCGTCCATCCATCTGTTAACTTTTATTTGTCCATGCTATAACTTGAAAACAATACATCCAACAGATACTGTTTTTTATGGTTGATAACTCATGACTAGAGGATGGTTCCTTTCGATAATCAGCATTCTGGCATGTCCAATATGGCCGCCATGGCAACTATCTGGGAGTTTTGGTGACTTTTGATTCTCCAGCCAATAACTTGAAAACAATATATTCAAGTTTAATGGGTCGTAAGCCAGGAATGTACAATTATTTTTTCTTCACAAGTGCAATTTCTTCATAGGCGGCTGTATATTGATCCACCACTGGCAGTGCATTTGTTGAGAATAGTACTGGCTGGTTTTTGCCATTACATTGCATGAAGAGTTGGTGTAGATGAGATTTAGACAGGTTTTGATGCTCTGTTAACCCTTTACCCAACGCAGACGATATCAAAATTTATTATTTCAAATATAATTTTTTTTAATTTTTCAAAACATTTCAACAAAACCATATTCTGTGACCCCTTATTGGAACGAGCTCAATGGGCTCGTTCCAATAAGGGGTCACATGATATGGTTTTGTTGAAATATTTTGAAAAATTTAATTTTTTCAACTGCTCAATTTGCATATTACGCGGGCGGATGCGGGCGATTCGTTAGGTAAAGGGTTAATGGAATTTTTTTTATAACCAGAAAGTGTGACTAACCCTGTCTAATGCACAGGGTTAGTTGTACTATCTGGTTATAGAAAATTGGTAACTGCCACTTCACACACTACATGAAAGTGTACACTCACTAAGGGTGTGTAATGCACATGGTTAGTTGCATGATAGAGATGATCTTTATTATCAGAAAGAAAAAAAGTGACTAACCCTGTGCATTGCATAGAGTTAGTTGGTAAGCTAACATACACTAGCCAAACCTAGGCATTGCACAGGGTTAGCTGATAGGCTTAATCCAGTACGTGGAGAGTGGATTGTAACTAAATCACCCACAGAGTGGAGTTATCACCCATGCTATAACTTTCAAATTTTGTACATATCGACAAAAAACACAAGCAATGTTTCAGCCAATGGACATCCGGGTTTAACCTGGAGGTCCATTGGCTGAAACTTTGCTTGTGCTGGTTATGCTTTGCAACAAATTTGCAATTATTGCTTGGGCAGATTCTCCACTCTGTGGGTGATTTAGTGATAAATACACTCTCCACGTACTGTACTTACATGTAGCAAGGTTTAGTTATATCGCACACTACATGAAAATATACACTGACTAAGGCTGTAAAAATGCCCAGGGTTAGTTGGTTATATACTGCATAGGGTGCAGGATTCAGGGAACTAATGGAAATACATATATTGGATTGTAGAATTTTGTTGAGGTGAATTCCAAATATGAAAACATTCTATTTTCAATTAATAGCTTGTTTGACTTCTTTCTGATTTCCAATGCCTGTTGACTGTTAATGCTTGTTATACAGCCAACAACATTACCATGCTATTTCTTGTCTAGTGTCAACAACTACTCAAAGAGATTTGGTTCATGCCAACATGCATTGGGAGGAGGGGATCATTGTTCAGTTCACATTATTGATTACTGATGAATGTTATGTGTATTATGTTGGCAGTTCACCAGTGTCGATGCATACATGTGTTCTTTCTCAGCAACAGCAAAGATAATAAATTATCGCGTCTCATTTTGGAATCCTTAGGGATCGGAATGTTCTGTATTTTAAATGAACCCAGACTTACTGAGACACACAGAGAATTTAATTAATTGTGCAGTAAATATGACACTAACTGCAGAATGTTTGCTTGAATCTGCCCACTGGAGAATCTGCATTATCTTTTGCAGATGACACGACTGGCTATGCATCAAATAACAACATTGATAGGTTACACAACCGCGTAAATAGTGAAATCGTGAAGCTATGTGAATGGTGTAAGGCAAATAAAATTGCCATAAATGCAAATAACACAAAATATATTCTCTTCTGCCCCTCACATATTAAAACTGATAATTCCAATTAATGTTTTGTCATGAACAACAATATACTTAAATGGGTATCAAATACAGCTGACGATAAAGCTGTCAAATTCTTAGGTATTCAGTTTAACGGATTTCTGAACTTTAAGCATCATATTACGGCCATAGCATCTAAAATATCAAGGGCGATATATGCTATAAAGAGCGTAAAAAAATTCCTTCCCCATAGTGCGCTTAGATCCTTGAACTTTGCTCTCTGCACAGCCATTTGTTATTCTGCATCCACACATGGAAACTTGCCAGCAATAGCAATAAGTTCTTTCTCCTACAGAAATGAGCTTAACACTTACTGACAATAAAAATTTCAATTCGCACACAGATCCCTTTTTCAAGAAAGAAAGAATTCTGAAATTTCCTGACCTACACAAATGTAATGCCTTAGCTTTTATGTATCATTGAAACAATGCAAATCTTCCAGTGACAGTGAACTTTACAAATCACCGTACCAAATATATGACAGTGAGTCTGGAAGAATATAACCAGACAGGTAATAAGAGGTATCCCAAGATCACACTTCTCAAAAAAACTTCCAGTACATTCATTTCCAAAGCTATGGAACAGCCTGAGTAACAATCTAAAAAAATATTACGTCAAGATCGTTATTTATAAGAACAATTACCCAGATTTCACTTCAATCCTATCATAACTCAGTATGCTGTCATAATCCGGTATGTCTCGACTGTTGCTCGGACTCCCTAAACAACTTAATCTGTCCATTCTGACTGCCGCTCCAACTTTACATCCAAATCAGTTGTATTCGTGCCGCAACAAAAAATGCATCATCCACAGTATTTTTGTTAAGTTCTGCCAACTAAGCCGCCAACTAATCCGAATCTTCTCCACTCGACACAGACTATGCAACCCATCACAACTGCCTCTGAACATATGAGTTGTGTGATGACCCATTGTGTATTTGTGTGAGTCACAGATGGGCTGAGTTCCAGCAGTTCGTTTTGTGATGCGTGTCATGCTAATGTTGTTTTTGATTTTGAAATTGAAGGGATAGTGCTCCCCCTTTTGTTTTTCTGTTGTATCGTTTGTGTCGAGAAGAATAAATGCAAATGTGTGTTCTGAAATTTGAAATCTATTGTTGTTTTAATGGTTTTACAACCTATCCCCAGTTGTAACATGGTGGAGAATCAAAGCTGTTTTCTGATAACATCTTCAACCTTATTTCGTCAGATTTTGTGCCTTCATATGACATTTGTATATCTTACAAAATGACACTGAGTTACGTTATTTCACCTTCCATACGCACATGCTCTCATACATCAACAATGACATGGCGAACAAATTGATCTTCCGGCAGATTTTAATTTTATCTGTTATACTTATCACATTATTCGATATTACAATGAACAATTTAATTAACCCGTTTTATCGGACGCTTGTGTGCCAAATGGCATTGATGGTATTTTGAACACGGGTGCATCAACAAGTACGCCCCGACCAACTCGTCCCCAGGGACATTTCGCCGAATCGTTGCCTGCGCCTAGTCAGACATTTATCGTACAAGGACTGCAACCTTTGCCTGAACGAACGTTCAAACCATTTTCGGGTTTCATGCATGAAGATGGGACACAATTTTTGTCAGAATTCTGTTCGTATCTGTTACTTGCATCCATTGATGATGATTTGCCTCGTGCAGTTGCTGCTTTTCACTTGAACTTGAATGGTCCAGCTTTAATATGGTTTAATTCTTTACCAGATAGTCTGAAAACCAAATGGCCAGCTCTTCAATCAGCTTTTCAATCTGAGCGTGGTACATCACGTAATAATCCATCTTTAATCGCCGAAGAAGCTGCGTTTCAGCATATGAAAATGACTTTCCATCAAAGTATCGAAGAATTTCACACTACAATTTTGGCAAAAGGGCAGGGTCATATCACAAGTTTTATATGACTCTCTTCCTTTCAATTCTAAATCAACATATACTGATAGGGTTGAAATGATATTGTTGGCTAATAATCAGACTGCACACAACTCGGGGGCTGCGTCAATAGGGCTGTCAGTTTTTTCAGCTCGAACAATTCACAGTGTGCCTGTTTATATTTTACAGGAATCATCTCATCCTTTGATTCTTGGTTCAAAGTATATGCAGGATCACAAGATCATTTTAGATTTTAGCGAGAACAAGTGTTTTTCTCACCTCAAAGATAATTCAAAAGTTCGGTGTTGTCATTCCACCCTTATTGGGCCAAATTCAGAACATGTACTTTATGGGAAAGTTTCTAAAGATTTTTACCTTGGAATACAGGGTGTTTATACTGGTCATAATGAGATTGTTAATAAGGGTCTCATAGTAGCAAAAACTTTGGTTACATGCCAGAATAATTTGGTGCCAATTTAGCATACCATACCAGACACAACCATTTTACAACCATAGATCTCAGGCAGGGTTTTTTTCAAATGCCTCTGTCATCTGAATCTACTAAATATACAGCATTTAATACTGCTTTTGGGACATACAAATTTTTAAGACTCCCAATGGGATTACGACAGAGTCCTCATTCCTTTCAATTGCTCATGGACAAACTTTTAAAAGGATTAACTTTTGATACACTTTTATGTTATATGGATGACATTTGTATTTTCTCCAATTCATTTGAACAGCATTTAAATAGCATTAATGAAGTTCTTGGGCGTCTTCAAACATTTGGATTAAAGTTAAGTCCTAATAAGAGTGAATGTGCACAACCTGACTGTGTGTTTTTGGGTCATCAGCTTTCACCAGAAGGGGTTAGACCGCCTCCCCAAAAGCTTGAAATTATTAAGAATTACCCTGCTCCTTCTACCTCCAAAGAATTAAAGAGAGTTTTAGGTCTTTCTAATTGGTTTTGAAAATTTTTTCCCAACTATTCCATCCTTGCTCAGCCCCTATACCTTTTATTAGCCCGACTGTTTACAGTGAGGGCTATAGTAATGACTTTTGTCCGATCGTCCGTCCGTCCGTCCGTCCGTCTGTCAGTCTGTCCATCTGTCTGTCTGTTAACACTTAGAGTTTTGGTTAAAGTTTGTGGTTAAAGTTTTTTACTGAAGGTTCAAGTGGGTTTTTTTTTTTTTTTTCTTTTCCTGTTCAGTTGACATTTGGAGTTTTGGTTAAAGTTTTTTATTCATCCTTCAAGTACATGCTATACCCGGTTGTTCTAGTCTGATCATCATGAAATTTCATATGCAGGTTTTAGGTCATGTCAACATGAGAACGTCTCCTTTTGGTCGTGATCGGTCAACCGGTATGGCTGCCCAAGCCCAAAACCTGAAAACCATTAGCACAGTCTACAGGTCGTATTTATGAAGGGATTTCATTGCAACTTCATAGAATGCCTCTGCATAATGCCTAGATGAGAACGTCCAAATTTGGGCATGATCTGTCAATCGTGATGGCTGCCCAAGCCCAAAACCCGAAAACTTTTAGTACAGTCTGCAGGTCATGTTTAATATGGGCGGATTTTATTGTAACTTGATACGATGACTCCGTATGATGTCTACATGAGAATTTCCCCATTTGGGCGTGATGTATCAACCGTCACGACTTCCCGAGCCCAAAACCCGAAAACCTTTAGCACAGTCTACAGGTCATATTTATGGAGGGATTTCATTGTAACTTGATAGGTTGACTTCATATAATGTCTACATGAGAAAGTCCCCTTTTGGACGTGATTGGGCAACTGTGACGGCTACAGGTGCCCGAAGCCCGAAAACCTTCAGCACAGTCTACAGGTCATATTTTTGAAGGGATTTCATTGTAACTTCGTAGGATCAATCCATATGATGCCCAGATGAGAAAGTCCCCTTTTGGTTGCAATCATTGAACCATGATGGCTGCCCGAACCCAAAGCCCGAAAACCTCTAGCACTGTCAACACGTCATATTTATGGAGGGATTTCATTGTAACTTGATAGGTTCACTTCATATGATGTCTAGATGAGAACGGCCTCTTTTTGGCAACTGTGACGGCAACAGGGGCCCAAAGCCCGAAAACCTTTAGCACAGTCTACAGGTCATATTTATGGAGGGATTTCATTGTAACTTGATAGGTTGACTTCATATGATGTCCAGATGAGAACGTCCCCTTTTGAGCAACTGTGACGGCAACAGAGGCCCGAAGCCCAAAAACCTTTAGAATATTCCACAGGCCATAATTATGAAGGGATTTCATTGTAGCTTGGTAGGATGACTCCAAGTTTGTGGTTAAAAACCCAGACAAACATCACCACCTCTACCCCCACCCCACCCCCACCCCCCACCCCCAATTAGGCTTTTTTTCTCTTCTTTTCTCCAATATGCATTTTGAACTATTTACAGTCACTACATGCAGATCCTTTTTTTCTTTTTTTAAACTTACGTACCCCGGCCAATTAGGCACTTTTTTTTTCTTTCGTCAAAAATGTTTTTTTTACAGTTTTGGTTAAAAACCCAGACAAACATCCCCCCCCCCCTCCCCCCCCCCCCCCCCCCCCCCCCCACAATTAGGCATTTTTTTTTTTTACTCCAATATGCATTTTGAACTATTTACAGTCATTACATGCAGAACCTTTTTTTTCCTTTTCTCAAATTGCTTTTTTACAGTTTTGGTTAAAGTTTGTGGTTAAAAACTCAGACAAACACCACCACCCACCCCCACCCCTACCCCCATGGTGCCAGTTAGGTATTTTTTTTTTTCTATGCTCAAAATGCATTCTGAATGATTTAGACTGACCACATGTGGAAAAAAAATGGACTCCCCTTACAACCCCCACCCCTCACCCCTCCTCCTCACCCAGGACCATTCATGCAATATTTTTTCTTTGGTACAAAATGCATTTTTAGCCTGACTGTTTATAGTCAGGGCTATAGTCATGACTTTCGTCCGTCCATCTGTCAGTCCATCCATCTGTCTGTAAACAATTGGTTTCCGACTGATAACTCCAGTTTGGATTATTTGATTTCAGCCAAAGTTGATATGTGTATTTTCCAGCTAGTAATACAGGCCAGGTTTCAATATAGGTTCCACAACTCCTTCCCCCCTCCCCTCCCCCTCCCCTCCCCCCCTCCCCCCCCCCCCCCCCCCCCCCACACACACACACAAACATGTCACTTAGGCAATTATTCCCAAAATGCATTTTGAAGGATTGGGAGTTATTACATGCAAAAAAGAAAATTGACTCATATAGCCCAACATTGCTTTATGTACTGCATCTTTAATCCTTTACCTAACACAAGTTGAAGCCAACATTACAAATTATTTTTCTGAAACATCAGATTTTTTCATTTTTTATTTACTTTTAACCATGGCTTATTACTCCTTATTGGAACATGCTCATCAAGTTTGTTCCATTAATAGGTCATGAGGTATGTTTTGAAGTAGAGAAATGAAAAAATAAAATTTGAATAGCAAATTTTGTATATTACGAGTGCAGATATGGCAGATTCGTTAGGTAAACTGTTAACAAAAAATGGCTCTGACTATTTTGCGTCTAAGCATTGCCATTCCTGGGACAGTCGGGCTGCATGCGTGACATCACTCTAGTTAAAGAGGGGGGTGCCTTTTAAGTGGACATCTCAATGTGCCTTTAACTTTCAAAAGTTGAAAGATATTCTCATACATTTCAAGCATTAGCTATGCCTAGATTTGATTTAGAATTTACACTTGCAGTTGATAGTAGTAGTAAGGGAATTGGATACATGTTGTATCAAGTACATCCAGATGGTGAGAAACGTGTCATGCGGTTTGGTTCAAAAGGTTTGTCAAAATGGCAGCAGTCATATGGACCTACAAAATTAGAACTCCTGGGGTTAGTCACCAGTGTTTTGGATTGTGCTTGGTATTTACGATCATCTCATTTTACTCTTGAGTGTGACCACAAGGCTTTACAGCCACTTTTTCAAAAACAGTTGCAAGGCAAAATTTTTGACAGGTGGTTACCTATTTTACAGCAGTTTGACCTTGATATCAAGTACAAATCTGCTAAAGAAATGGTTGTTCCTGATGCTTTGTCAAGAGCTCAGTCATTTTCTGAAGTCTCAACCTCAAACCCAGCTGAGGATGATCCTCATTTTCCATACCAGCAAGACAAACCTACTAAAGTCAGATTTATTTCCCCTGATGATGAGGTTATTAGTACTCATCATCCAGTTATATTTGATTGTATTCGATGCCAGACATCAGAGTTGCATATTACCAATTATGATGCTGACACCGAAGACAATATTAATGATTCAGACCCAGGATCTTTATTCGATGCCAGACATCAGAGTTGCATATTACCAATTATGATGCTGACACCGAAGACAATATTAATGATTCAGACCCAGGATCTTTGTTTTCTTGTAGTACATATTTACCTAAATCTGCAGAGCTAGTACCGGTACTCTCAGTAGTGTTTTGTCTGATGATTCAGAGTCGCGAAGTTCAGGTAATCCGGCTGTTAAAATTTCAACAGAGACTGGTGATTTAATCAATTTTGATAGTGACTACCTGTATGACAGGAGTAGCAAACCAGAGTGTTCAACCAGTGGCACTGAGAACTCAAAGGGACCAGTCCCTGCCCATTTAGGTTTTAGTGATTCTATGAACTTGAACTTTGTGGGAGTCCCTGATGATTCATCAGTTTGTAATGAATTGCCACAGGCTTCTGGTTATAACCAGGAGCAGTGTATTATCGCTCAGACCTCACAGCAAAATGTAAATTCCAATGATGTTTCTTTTTTCAGCAAAGACTTAAACACATCTATAGACAATTTGAGCCAGATACAACAGAGTGACCCAGATTTAGCACCATTTGTTAATTTTCTTACTAAGGGAGATTTACCCCAATCTCAAAAGCTGGCAAGAACAATTCTCTTACAGCAATCAGATTATGCTGTCATTGACAATTTATTGTTTCACTTGAGAACAACAAAATCAAAGCGGTCTACATTACTGCCTAAGTATCAGTTGGTCTTGCCTCAGACCTTACTCCAACCTGTCCTGCAATTACATCATGACTTACCATTAGCGGGTCATGGTGGAATTCATGACATGATTGAACGGGTACAGGAGCACTATTATTTCAGTGGCTTAACCAAAATTGTCAGTGACTATGTACGGTCATGCCACAACACAAACTAAAAAGATCACTCCAACGCATGCCAAAAATGCAATTACTGCATATCCCTGTCCCGCTTGCCCATTTTCAATTTGGCAAATTGATTTATATGGACCATTACCATGTACTGGCAAAGCCAATTCATATGTATTCACCGCTGTTGACATGTTTTCTAAATATTTGTATGCCATCCCTATACCTAATAAGGATGCCATGACAGTGTCTGAAGCTTTATTTAGCATGTTTACTTTATATGGAATATGTGACGTTCTCATAAGTGATCAAGGTTCAGAATTTACAGCCAGAGTGACCAGGGACTTTTGCAAATTATTACAGGTTCCTCAGCAGTTTACACCTAGCTATGTACATCATTGTTTAGGAGCATGTGAAAGGCTTCATTTAACTTTAGCAAACAAATTTGCGCCTTTTATGAACAAGTGTTTGACCACCGAGGTGGTATTAGTCCCCTATGCCGCTTTTGTGACATAAGGTGTTTTTGTCACAGAAGACACTAGAGTTTTGAAGCATCTTGGATTTTGAAAAAAAAATATTGAGCGTGCATAATCCCGTCACAACCCTTTATCCATGTACCCTATATGAAAGGGATAGCTTGAACCATGTTGGAGGGAGGGGTGGTAACATAAAATAGAGAAAAAAGCTTGAAAAACACAACAAAAATGGCCACCATTCTGCCATCTTGGATTTTGAAAAATAAATATTGACTGTGCATCATCCCCTCAGACCCATTTATCCATGTACCAAATATGAAAGGTGTAGCTTGAAGCATGTTGGAGGGAGAGGTGGTAACATAAAAACAGACAGGCAGACAGATGGACAGACAGACAGATGTTAGATTTTGAAAAAAAAATATTGAGAGTGCATAATCCACTCACAACCCCTTTATCCATGTACCATATATGAAAAGTGTAGCTTGAACCATGTTGGAGGGAGCAGTGGTAACATAAAATAGAGAAAAAAGCTTAAAAAAACACAACAGAAATGGTTGCCATGGCACCATCTTGAATTTTGAACAAAAACTATTGATCGTGCAACATCCCATTACAACCCTCTATTCATGTGCCAGATATAAATAGTTTAGCTTGAACCATGTTGGAGTGAGGGGTGGTAACATAAAATAGAGAAAAAAGCTTAAAAAACACAACAAAAATGGCCGCCATGCCGCCATCTTGGATTTTGAAAAAAAAATATTGAAAGTGCATCATCCCCTCCCAACCCTCTATCCATGTGCCAAATATGCAAAGTGTAGCTTGAACCATGTTGGTGGGAGGGGTGATAACATGAAAATAGAGAAAAAAAGCCTAAAAAACACAACAAAAATGGCCGCCATTCCGCAATCTTGGATTTTGAAAAAAAAATTTTGAGCGTGCATCATCCCCTCAGAACCATTTATCCATGTACCAAATATGAAAGGTGTAGCTTAAAGCATGTTGGAGGTAGGGGAGGTAACATAAAAAACAAACCGACAGACAGACAGACAGACAGACAGACAGACAGCCAGAGACAGACAGACAGATGGTCGGATGGACGGACGGACGGATGGACTGACAGACGGACGGAGTGCAATCCAATAGTCCCCTTACGGTTCCCGTAGGGGAACTAATAATGGTGCTAACAATTGGGATATGTACCTATCCTCTGTGGAGTTTGCAATCAATAACTCCGTAAGCTCAGTCTGGGATACTCCCTTTTTGAAATCATTTTTGGTACTCGCCCCAAATTTCCATTACTAGGAACTACAGATATTTGAGAAAATGTTTCCAGAGACATAGACTCTTATTTAGCTCACAAACACTCACTCATAACAACTATTCAAACCAATGTTCAGGAAAATTTGAAGAATGCCCAAGACCATATGCTTGATAGAAAAAATACAAATGCAGGAATGTTAATCCTGTCACCGGGAGATTATGTGTACATGTACAATGAACCTACTGGCCAAAAGTTACACCATTGTTATAGTGGACCATACACAGTTAAAAGTGTCCACAGTTCTCACATGGTTGTTCTTTCAGATCCTGCAGGCAAGAAAAATTTTAATCGACCAGTGCATTTTGATAGGCTAAAGGTAGTTTATATTCGGTCACCCACTCCTGCACAATTTTTCACTGTTAACAGTTCTGCACCAGCAGTACTGTCAAAATCTGTTGCAGCGCAGACATCAGATACCCCTGCTGCTGATGTTGGTGTCGAAACAGATTTTTCTGTAGCTGATGTTCAGTCTGGTAAGTCATTCCAGCCTTTAGATAAGAGACCTAAAACGCTTATTCAGATAAGAGACCTAAAAGGCTTATTCGGAAGCCTGTTAGATTCAATGATTCTGACCACTTGGATCCATCCGATCTAAACATTTCTTTGGATGGAGGTCACAGAAAAATTAAACGAGTATTAGCTCAACGTGCCACCATGGGTGGTCAACAGTATTTAGTTCATACTGTAGGGAAACCTGCACAAAATGCTTTTTGGGCCCCATTCAGCAGTTTAAACTCAAAAGCCCAGAAATATATTCAGCAGCGACCCCCACCAACTATCTAGAATTACTCAGTGCTTGGCTGTACAAACATTTTTCATTATCCACTGCGTAATTTGATTGATTACCCAATTGTTCATCTTGTATTCTTATCATTGTATTTTCCAAAAATGTTAAATTCATTTTTTTTTCTTTTCACAAGATAATTTTAATGTTGTTGCCTAATGGGCACTCATTTGATTTTTTTGGACGTTGTCCAATTGACTTTTGCCACCTTTCTCCGTGTCAGGGAATAATGTAATAGATGGTACGCTTTGGTACCAGTGTGTATTTTAGTGTTGGTTTTACCTCGGAAACACAGCAAGCATTGTGTAAGATAGCACTGCTTACATGATTGTTCAGAAGTAAATTAGAACTGTTTAAGATGTGGATTTATACTATACCCAACTTCCCAATAGCGGAGAACACATTGCTCTTTATATGAATGCAGACTCATAAATGATTGTTTTGTTGAGGTATTTTGATATTCAGGAAGTCATTGATACAGTAGCATTTTGCTTTATTGTATGGGATAATGCCTATTGTCAGGCCATGTTTTGTCAAAATTACAACAACTTTACTATTTCCTTGCACGGAGTGGGTTCTTGCTGCTGCTCCTCTGCCCTTCTGTGACTCATGGAAAATTTTCTCCTTTGATCCAAAATTTTAAATTTCTGGTGGGGATGTTGTGTTCTTGTGTGAGTCACAGATGGGCCGAAGTCCAGCAGTTCATTTTGTGATGCGTGTCATGCTAATGTTGTTTTTGATTTTGTAATTGAAGGGAGAGTGCTCCCCCTTTTGTTTTTCTGTTGTATCGTTTGCGCCGAGAAGAATAAATGCAAATGTGTGTTCTGAAATTTGAAATCTATTGTTGTTTTAATGGTTTCACGACCTATCCCCAATCGTAACAGACCGCAAGATCTCACTTGATAAATGCAAGCATCCTACAGTCTAAAATTTACTTTTTAGGATACGTATATGTAAATATTCATGCATCGCTGCATTTTTTTTGTTTTTTTTTCTTTTTTAATTTTCTTCATTTTTGTTTACCTCCAACACTGTCTCTCTCATAAATGACCCCTCATTTTCCCCTTTTCATCATTCTTTTTCCAGCTTTACTCTTCAGGAGGCATCAGGAAGACAGCCAATCTGGCTATGATGTTGCCTCCTTACAATTTGCAGGTTATTTATTATATTGTAAAAAATCAAGATACCATTGTTAATATTTGTGCACCATTATATCTAAGCTTTTTAACACGTATATTGTTAAATAAAGAATTCATTCATTCATTCAAATTCTGGTCCGAAAAGCAACTTAATTATATGTTGTTTGTGACGGGTTAACGTTACTTTGCACACTGGATTTAAATGTGATTTTCATGCCCCCGGAAGAGGCATTATGTTATCACCATGTTTGTCATCTGGTGTCCATCATCTGTCCGTTAACTTTTCGCATTCCGTCAATTAACTTAAGTTCTACCATCTGGACATTTACCAAACTTCAGATGTGGGTTAGGTATGATGAGTGGAAGAAGGCTGTTTATTTTGACCATGATGTGCCAAAGGTCAAGGTCACAGTGACATCCAATGTTAAATACACTTGAAATTGGTTTCCGCTCTATAACTAAAGTTCTACCAACTGAATCTTTACCAAACTTCATATGTGGGTTAGGTATGATGTGTGGAAGAAGCTTATTTATGTTGACCGTGATGTGCCAAAGGTCAAGGTCACAGTAACCTCCAATGTTAAATACACTTGAAATTGGTTTCCGCTCTATAACTAAAGTTCCACCAACCGGATCTTCTCCAAACTTCATATGTGGGTTAGGTATGATGAGTGGAAGATGCCTATTTATTTTGACCATGGTGTGCTAAAGGTCAAGGTCACATTGACCTCCAGTGTTAAATACACTTGAAATTGGTTTCCACTCCATAACTAAAGTTCTGCAAGACTGATCTTGTTTTTTTTTTGTAATTCTATCTATGATATTGCAGGAGGAGGCATATGCCACGCTTTGCATTGCTCTTGTTTTTCATTGAGGTGCTACCGATAATGATTGATATTGAGATTTTTTCAGACTCGGGAACATTCGGCCTCGGGAACATTCGGCCATGGGAATATTCGGACTAGGAACATTTGGCCTGGGATCATCGACCTATGTTTTAAACAAGGGAGACTAAGAGAGACACGGTTTAACCCTTTACCCAATGCAGACGATATTAAAATTTATTATTTTAAATACCATTTTTTAAAATTTAAAAAAAAATTGCCAAACAACATCCAAGAAGAAGTATATCATTTCGGGTTTGCATGTCGACATTGGGGCACATATATTGTTCTTCTGGTATTCAATACAGTGGATTTTATACAATGGATTTTATATTTCATTATAATTGATAATGGATTTGTCTTGTGCTTAATATATTTCGACTTTAGGAATAAAGGTAGGTGCACCATATATATTATTCTTAAAAACATATTCTAGAAAATCTAATATACAAAAAAAAAACGCAACAAAATGAACTGAAAAATTATTTTTTAAAGTTATTTTTCAATTCCCAAACTCAGAAAATTTTTACTTAAAGTGTGGACATTCGGCCTCAAAAGTGGGAACATTTGGCCTGCACTGAGGCCAAATGTTCCCGGGAAAATACCTGGGGCTGAATGTTCCAGAGGCCAAAAAGACCCGGACCCATTGATATGTATTCGATTCAATATTTGATTCAATTCACAAATAGTGTGCAGTATTCAATTTGTTTTTTGATTCGGTCATATTCGAATATTTGCAGGGTTCTAGCTGTCACGAGCAGAATGTGTAGACCACATTAATTAAATGTATCTGACAAGGCATGTCTTGCTGAATATCGATTTAAGATTTCATTAAGATCTGACTACTAATAGCTCACTTACAGTCTTCTCAATACAAAAGCGTGGGTAACTCCTGAGCAGATAATGCAGATTGCATCACTTGATATGTATCTGAAAGACATCGATATTAGATTTCATTAAGATCTGACTGCTATCTGCCAAGTTATGTATACTCATACTGACAAATTGATGTATGGCCTTACAGATGTACATATGGATGGACTGACAGATGCGGGGGGCGCGGTGGCTCAGTTGGTAGAGGTGCAGGCTGCAAGCCGAGAGGTCCTCGGTTCGAATCCCACCTGCGGCAACCGCGTTGTGTCCTTGGGCAAGACACTTCACCCCGATTGCCTACATGGGGGCACGATGACGCTGTGTACTGAGGCGTACTGTACGTCGATGGTGCGCATGTCTTCAACCAATCTATCCCTGCCTGTGCTGCGGTGCAGAGTTCAGAGTTACGATGTTGGAGAGCTGACAGCTGCTCGTCGTTGCTCGGTGGTTCTCTCCGGGTACTCCGGCTTCCTCCACCCGTAAAACTGTCACGGTCACGATTAGCCATTGTGCATAAGTATGTGACCTTAAACACCAATAAATAAATAAATACTGACAGATGCAATCCAGTTTATCCCACTTTCATAAAATGGGTCTATCTATCTATTTAAAGTTTAGCACCTATTAATTTTGATGTGGTAATCACAAACCAGGAACTTTAGATGAAGTCTCTGCCTGCTCAAATATTTGACTTCCAATTACAGTAACATTGGATCACCCAGATCCAAGAATTCATATCCAAAATAACAGTGAGGATAATGAGGAGCCATAGGTGATAATGCCTGAACTTGACAGGCACCATGAACCCCTGTTCTAGCAAAAGTCAATCTTCATCTTCATACCGGTGGGGTTCAAAGCTGTTAGACACCTAATATTTCCGCTTCTGGTAGATAGTGACCTCTTGACCATTCCACCATTTGACGAATGATCTTATCAAATTTGAAGTCATAGGAGAGTATAAAAATGAGCGAGCAGCAGTGAACTTTCGGCTTATGCCACAGAATAAACAAGTTAAAAACTAGTTTGGTCTGTTAAGTTACTGGTACTTGTGTAAATGTATAACCTCAAGGTAGCAATTTGTCATAGAACTGACAGATCAAGAAACCCTTATTATGCATCCCCACCCCCAACCACACCAATCCAGTTAACTGGTAGAGTGCGGGAAGCCCATATTTGGGCTTCGCTCTGAAGTATAGGTACCACAACTTCATATTCAGTGGATGTGCTTCACTTTATCTTAGAAGTGAAATTATTTAGTCTGCTAGGATTTGCCTTGCTACAATTTATGGGAGAGTGCCTGTTGGCACTCTCCCATAAATTGTAACAAGGCAAAGACACATGAACAAATTCTGATGACCAAAAATAATTTAGCACTCAACCAGTTAAACACAAACAAACAGAAAAGGTGGGAAATAAATGGAGGGTAACAATCCCTCCCCATCTTCAAAATATAACAGCCTAGTAGCTTTGGTAAACAAGTACAATGCAAAGCACATGTATATGCACCTAATGCAATATCAGTAAGTCCTACAGGGGCCACAACCCTGGAAAGAAAGTGCGGACAGAACCTGTCCTATCTGGAGAACCTTTTCTTCATACTGTCAGCACACCAAAGGACAACCAGATTTGATTATCCACACTTGTAGAGTGCTGGACGCCCATATTTGGGCTTTACAATAAAGTGCTAGTGCCCCAGTTTGAAAGCTTTATATTCACTGGATGTGTTTCATATTGTCTTTGAATTGAAGTTATTTACTCTGTATGGATTTGCCTTGTTACAGTTTATGGGAGAGTACCTATAATTGTAACGAGGCAAAGATATGTCAACAAAAATTATTTCAGCACTCTACCAGTTAGCTACAAGGCAAAATGATTGTATTGTTGGATGAACATGGGCCACAACTGTGGTAAGAAGATGCGGACACACCCTGTCCTATATGGAGATTCTTTCCACCATATTTGTCAAACCACACCAAAGGACAACCCAATTCAATTAGCTACATCTGAGCTACAAGGTGAAATGTTCATATGGACAGAAACATGGATGGATGGAGGTCTCCACTAAAGACCCCTGAATCCTCCTTTGTAGGTCAGTGGCATAATACGGCTATTTGGATGGTTGTTTCGAACCATTTAATATTTTTCAGCATTGAGTAGAGGAAAAGTCAGTCAACTACATTCACTTTAAAGATTACCTGTGAATTTTAACATTACCAGTAGAGCATCATCATTTCTGTTCATTCAGTACTGAACAGAAGCAATGCTGGGCATTGCATAATACACCTTTGGGCTGTTCAAATTATGCCACACTCTATATTTTTGCAGTGTTGTTACAAAACCTAATAAGTATACTTGGACCAGAGGACACCTATGTCTTGCAATGTGCTGAGTTGTATTCATTGCTGTTGGAACAGATTAATGTTATTAATACTGGCCTGTTTTCCAATTGTAACACAAAATCACAAAGGAAACTAAAGTTGTTGAACAGAAATCCAAAATCTATTTATGGTAACAGTGATCTTGCCCTTCAATCCATTGGCCCCCAGACGCAATCCAAATTATCAACATTGTATATGGAATCTATGTATGAAGTTTTTGTGATGCACAAGAAAACTATAGCTATTGCACAGAAACCCAAAACCTATGTATAGTTAAAGTGACCTTTGACCTCCAAATGTAATGTGTGCATGAAGTTATAGTTTTATGTGCAAAAAGAAATTAAAGTTATTGTAGGGAAACCAAAAATTTATTTATAGTAACAGTGACCTCAATCTTTGATCTCAAAAGCAATCCTGATCATCTGCACCTTATATGTAAACTGTGTATAAAATTTTATATGCAAAAGGAAGCTAAAGTTCAAGCCATGAAATAAGCAATCTGTCATTTGCAGAATGGGGCTCCAAGAGGGTGAATTTTCTGATGCTATTCCATGCAGTGAGCCAATTTATTCTTTGGGTACCTCTTTCTGTTTAGGCCTGATACCTTGATTCAGATTGAGGGGTTCACAGAGGGTATATATAGTGATGCTACCCTACTATGCAGGATAGCATCACAAAATTCCACCCTCTGGAGACTTCATTCTGCAAATGACAGTCTGCTTATTTCCAGGCTTGCTGAAATTAATGCACAGGAACCCAAAATCTACTTGTAGTAAGTGACCTTGAGCTATTATCCCAAACGCAATCCCAATCAAAACCTTGTATGCAATCTGTGTATACAGTTCTAGTTTTGTACACAAAAGGAAACTCAAGCTATTGACCCGTGGGAACCCTGGCAAGTGAAGAAGTGCTTGTTTACGGCCGTCCTAATGTATTTTACTAGTAAAATAGAGCTTGTTTACTGGGGTAAACAAGCTCTGTTTTACTGGTAACAGGGTTCGTATACCCTTGAGAAAAAAAAATTCCAGGACTTTCAAGGACTTTTTCCAAGCATCTTGCAGGACCTTTCCAGGACCTTCCGATAACATAATACTGACACTATTTCATCTTGCGTACCTATTTATAACATAATATTTACCTGATGCACGATTAAGGAAGCACGCTCTGTTTTTTTTAATGAAAAAACACATACTTTATGCACTGTCAATCTATGCAATTATGCAAGTTATTAAAGCAATTTTTTTCATAAACATGCTAGATTATTGACACTACATATTTTTCAAGCACCTTTCAGGACTTTACTACTGGTGATACGATTTTCAAGCACTTTCCAGGCCCTGGAATATCGATTTTTTAATTCAAGCACCTTCAAGGACCTGTACGAACCCTGGGTAAAATAAGACCCAGTAACCAGTGTCGGATTTTTGTCCTCTAAAATGGACAACATGATTATAAACGATTGGCTCCATGTTGCGATTAGCCATTGTGCAGAGATATGTGACTTTAAGCACCAATAAATAAATAAATGCTAAAGCAATTGTACAGAAACCAAAAACCTAGTTACTGTAACAATGACCTTGAACTTTGTCCTATTGACCCCCCAATTACAATTAGTGATGAACCGATTATCAAACCTTGCTATGAACTGATTATCGATTATTTCTCTGCTGATTATGCCGATTTTGATGTCGATTCCAATTGTTGAAATAGGACCCAGAAGAAAATCTGTTAGTGCCTGTTATACTGCAGAATTTCATTGATAAATCACCAATTACGAAAGCTTAATACCACATAAGTTCTCAGAGTATGCATGTATAGTGCTGGGCAATATTAGCCAAAATAATATTTGCATTTTTGGGAGTTGGGGTGAGTGTTAGAGCATTATAAACGATACAATCACATGATATTGTTCTCTTGTGATGATTGTGTATTATTCTGGTAAATAGTGTTAATACGGTTTTGTGTAATAATACACTTGGCTGTATCAACCAGGAAGATACTGAGCACACATACTTTGTGTCTTAATTGAATAATAACGTTGATGTTAATCTGTGTTGTGAAGCTGTATGGCGCATTGTTTACAGACACCCACGCGATGTCAGAATATATCATTTCATGTTCAGTTGATGAGAAACATCAAGGGATGTAACTGACTTAAAAAATGAGCTTGACAAACTGAAAACGTGTTTGTGATAATCATGCGACTTACATGTTGCGTAACAATAATCTACCATCGAAAAAAGAGTATTTTTTAGTTTTTCTCCAATTTTAATTTCTTATTGTATTGTGATGCTTGCATCATGGAGTACTACAGACTAGCGGCGGAGTACATTTTATTTATACATGTATCCTCCAATGCAATGTTGTACAGCACCATCAGTAAAGACTGGTGACTTTGTTCAGCTGGGAATAGAGGCGACCTTGTACCGATTGCAGATGGTAAATTCCGTAATATCTTGGTTCTGCAAATCCCTTAATATTCTGTACACACGTTTTTAATGGGGAAACTTTATTGAAATGGCCAGATATCTAAGAGATTTTAATAGTCAGTGTTACATGTAAATATAGAATAAGCGGAAAGTGCCGGTTTTTAACTGCCGGTTGTCATAATCGGCTGATGTCCCACCGATTGCAGATTCCGATTATCGGTTCATCACTAATTACAATCCCAATATCTGCGTATAATGTTATGGAATGTTACAAAAAAAAGGAAACTAAAGCTATTGCACAGACACCAATAATAACTGACCTTGAGCTTTGACCCCAATTGCAATCCCATCACAACCTATGTATGAAGTATGAGCATTGTGTAATCAAGGATGCACAAGGTATTGCCTGGAAATGAGTGGGAAAGATGGATGGATGTAGGGATAAACATAATAAACTGATGAACAGATGAATGACTGAATGTATGAAAGCAAAGTTAATACTATTAGTTATCCTTGTGTTTTCCAGGGTGTATGGGAATTTACACCGGTTTGGGAACTCATACACCCTGAGGCTCACAAGGATAATGCTTTGCCTCAGGATGCATGAGTTCCCAAACCGGTGTGAATTCCCATACACCCTGGAAAACACAAGGATAATGGATTTATTTCCAAGAATTTTGGTATACTTAATACTTTAACCTACATTGTGGGCAAAAACTGACAGAAAATTTGTACTTTGTAAGTTTCTTAATAAATAAAATCAGACAAATATGGATGTCATTGGAACTGGCTCAATGTGCCAGTTCCAATGACATCCATATCTGTAATATTTTATTGCACATAAATATTAGATTTCCTTTATTTTTATTTTTGTTCTAACATAACCGAGCAGAAGGTATGAATTAACAATTAAAAATGGGTACTTTTTTTAGCCATACAGCCTGATATTGTATATTCTTGTTTTTACACCGCCACTGTGGATTGCAAGTTACACTGTACCTCTCAGCCAATCAAAATGCAGTATTTTGTTTCATTTGGGAATACTAAATAATACTGTCTTGGCCATGTTCAAGTATAGCTTGAGATATCACCTGGAAACCCCCAAAACATGGAAATTTAAACTGATAAAGGGCAATAACTACATTCATTAATACATGTGTCCCACTCATTTCTTGGTAATACCTTGTGTATCCTTGATCACACAATACTCCTACTTCACTCATTTCTACGTAATACCTTGGGTATCCTTGATTGCACAATGCTAATACTTCATACAAAGGTTGCCTATTATGTGATTGGGATTACAATTGGGGGTAAAAGCTCAATGTCAGTTATTATGGATTTTTGGTTTCCATGCAATAGATTTAGTTTCCTTTTTATGTAACATATAAAATTATATGCAGATTACATAAAGGTTTCAATTATTGAGATTATGATTGGGGTCAATAGGACAAAGGTCGAGGTCATTGTTACAGTAACTAGGTTTTTGGTTTCTGTACAATTGCTTTAGCATTTTTTTATTGATTCTTAAAGTCACATATTTCTGCACATTGTCTAATCTTGACTGTAACATGGAGGTAAAGTCAAGTCTAGCCAATCGTTCATAACCATGTTGTCCATTTTAGAGGACTCCACCAACACTGGTTACTGGGTCCTGTTTTACCAGTAAAACAAAGCTTGTTTAACACAGTAAACAAGCTCTGTTTTACTGGTGCAATAGGACTGTAGTAAACAAACATTGCTTCACTTGCCAGGGTTTCCACCGGGAAATAGCTTGATTTCCTTTTAAAATGCTGGACAAAGTTGAACTTTCTACCAAAGATGGCTTGGCTGTGTGAAGTGTGACTGAAGTTATGACTAAAAAATCTAAAATCATGGAAAGTCCAAAAAAAATGAAGGAGGTCAATAACTCCATAAAAGACTGTTGCACAAACATCAAAATTGGTCTGCGTTTTCTGAAAGTGTGTATGCCAAAAATGGATTGGCTATGTTGAGTTTAGTTAGAGTTCAATTCAAGCCAAAAAGGGCAATAACTCTCTCACAAAATTCCCCATAGGAACCCTGGGAAGTGGAGCAGTGCTTGTTTACTGTGGTAAAAGAGGAACCGGAACCAATGTCTGGGGTGAAAGTCCTCGAAATTGGTCAGCATAGGTATAAACGATTGGCTAAACTTGACTTCATACCGTTGTTGTGGTCATGAAAAAGCCAAAGATGCTGAAAGTGACTTAACAACCATAAAAAATAACTCTTACTAAATGTCGGACAAATGTCAAATTTGAACTTGATCTTCATTTTCTGTGGCGGTCATGTATCGAATATGAATTGGATGTGACAATTGTATGACAAGTTAAACCAAAATGTTTATGAATGGACATCCTTTTGGATAAACCAGTGTTTTTTCATTTTTGTTGCAAACCCAATCCCTGACCACTACATAATGGCCAAAACCGGCCAGCGCTATCCACAAAAATCACCATTTAATTTTCATTATTATTTTCATTTTTTCGTCTCAAAAACATAGCTTATGACCCTCATTCAAATGAGCTGGTTAAGCTCATTTCAGTGAGGGGTCATAAGCCATGTTTTTGATGAAATGAAAGTGTCAATGACACTGTAGCTCAACTTGTCAAGACATGTACATGTATAGTATGTGACACAGCAATGACAAACATCTAGGTAATGACCTGATAACAAAGGTACATATAAAGTATTGTAACGGTCTGTACATAAATACTGACCGTAGTCTGTAACAAATGTATAGGTAAAGTATTGTAAAGGTGGGGGGCAGTCAGATGCTAAACTAGAAAAGAAATCTTTGAGTCCCAGAGTGGGTCTGACTGAACCCCAAAATATTTGTTCTCATAGCACAGTGATAACAAAGGCACCCCAAAACACACTCATTCCTGTCCCTAGATGAAAACAAAGGTACCCAAAAAGTTTCGTGAAGATCAGTTCATAAATACGAGCTGTATAGAAGTTGTGACAAAAAACTGATTGGACCTAATTTCGGTACAAAATGGCCACTGGCAGCCATCTTGAATTTTGGACCGCACTCAGAAACACTCGTTCTCGTCCCAAGGTGATAATAAAGGTACCCAAGAAGTTTCTTGAATATCGGTTGATAAATACAGACTCCAGCCCGAGCCGTATTGACATGTGCACTTACAGTCTATAAGTAGCACTAAATAAATCAAAATTCATCTAATTTGCATAATTTCTGCACAAGAAAAAAACCTGTACTGTATGTGATGTATTCATACAAAAATTTATTCAAATCAGAACTTCGATACAGAAGTTCTGTACAAAAGACTGATTGCACTAATTTTGGTACAAATTGGCTGCTGGTGGCCATCTTGAATTTTGGACCACACCCCAAAACACCCGTTCTCATCCCACGGTGATAACAAAGGTACCCAAGAAGTTTCGTAAAGATCAGTTCATAAATAAGGCCTCTAGCCTGAGCCGTATAGAAGTTGTGTACAAAAAACTGATCAGACCTAATTTCGGTACAAAATGGCCACTTGCAGCCATCTTAAATTTTGGACCGCACTCAGAAGCACTCGTTCTGATCCCAAGGTGATAACAGAGGTACCCAAAAAGTTTCGTGAAGATCGGTTGATAAATACAGCCTCTAGCCTGCGCCGTATTGACATGTGTAATTACTGTGTGTAAGTAGCACTGAAAAAATCAAAGTTCATCTAATTTGAATAATTTCTGCACAAGAAAAAAACCTGTATTATATGTGATGTATCCCATGGTACTAAACATTCTCACAAAAAAATTTTCAAATCAGCGCTTTCATATGGAAGTTCTGTGCAAAAATCTGATTGCACCTAATTTTGTACAAAATGGCTGCCATCGGCCATCTTGAATTTCAGACCGCACCCAAATCACACACTCGTTCTCGGCCCACGGTGATACCAAAGGTACCCAAGAAGTTTCGTAAAGACCGGTTTATAAATACGGCCTCTAGCCCAAGCCCTATTGGCATTTGCACTTACAGTGGTGAAAGTAACACTAAATACATCAAAGTTAGTCTAATTTGCATAATTTACGTACGAGAAAAAAAAACATATATGTGATGTATCCCATGGTACTAAACATTCATACAAAAAATTATTCAAATCAGCACTTTCATATGGAAGTTCTGCGCAAAAATCTGATTTCACCTACGTCTGTACAAAATGGCCGCCAGCGGACAACTTGAATTTCGGATCGGACCCAAAAACACTCGTTCTCGTCCCACGGTCATAACAAAGATACCCAAGAAGTTTCGTAAAGATCGGTTCATAAATACGGCCTCTAGCCCGAGCTGTATCTCTAGCCTGAGCCGTATTGAATTGTTGACAGACGGACGACTGGCCATGGCATAAGCTCAAATTTGGCTTTGCCAAAGTTGAGCTAAAAAATGAGTTATTCAAGAATTTTATTTGCAGGTGTTGTCTACCTTTTGTGTTAGGAAAAGGGTTAAACAAGGTCAATCTTCTATGTTAGGCTCTGCCTCCAACACTTAAGGTAGGGAATGGGTGTGTGCCCGGACTGATCGCCAGAGGTTGATAAATTATCACTGAATCAATAAATTGTGATTGTCCATCCAAATTCAGTCCAACAAAATGTCACAAATCCACTCCTTGTAAGGTGTGAGTACGGGAAAATTGTTGAAATTAGTTCACAGCGAACAATGTGATGGATGCTCTGCGGAAGTGTAAATGGTCTCCGAAAAAACATAATAAATTTTATGTATTACTTGCATTGGATGCATCAGACAAATCACAACTGCATGAAAGGACCAGACTGTAAGTGTCCAATGAAAAATGCAGGTTGCAGTCTGTCTTTATATATACCAAATTTGATCAGTATAGGTTGATGTGGTTGCAATTACAAGGCTTTTGTTTACCTCCTTATCTGACGTGACTAGAAGATGACACAAACAATTTCTTGAACTGAAAATTTTTATTTCTGGCCTAAAGCTTTTGGGACACGCTTGTTCCAATGAGGGGCAATAAGCTAAGTCTTAGATGCAAGAAATGAAAAAATAAACTTTGAATGGCATTTTTTTTTGTGTAGCACCGACTGAATATGGTTGTTAATTTAGGTAAAACATAACTGCCCTAAATCTATAATTCAGGAAAACTAGCAGATTGCAATTTGCATATTTCTTGTAAATCCACCCATAATGCTTTCTACTGTGCATTAAGATCAGTTAACTCTAAAGGGATTGGAGATGTTTGTGAATTTTTGTTATACTTTGATGCTGCAATGCTGTGGCTTTGCAGTTGTTTCTAGACAAATCTTGGCTGCCTAAATCATCAGTTACCGGTCCTATTTTATCAGAACAGAAGTTGTTTACCACAGTAAACAAGCACTGCTCCACTCCCTGGGGTTTCCATGGGGACATATTCTT
The DNA here is from genome assembly GCA_031216915.1 of Pictodentalium vernedei. Classification (NCBI taxonomy): domain Eukaryota; kingdom Metazoa; phylum Mollusca; class Scaphopoda; order Dentaliida; family Dentaliidae; genus Pictodentalium; species Pictodentalium vernedei. Next base: position 175,984,885 of record CM062294.1, read on the forward strand.
ATTATAAACTGTTAGCATGGGTATAATAAATAAAACAAACTATATTTCTCCCATTTAAACATTTATTTTATTCTATAAAACTGTGCTGCAGCTCTTATTAGGAGCCCTGCCATCCGTGAACAGTATTCATAGAATTATGTAGACATTAATTACATGATGCACTATTATCTATTTAAAAAATATCATCAATCTGAAAATATGAAATTTGGCAAACATTCAGTCGGAATAAAAATAAATACAACTCTATATATAGTATCAACAAGATCCCTAACTCTCTGTTTCGTGACATTTATGTACAATACCATTCTAACTTGCTTTTATACTGTGAAGGCCTATACATATTAAATGCAAAGCAAGCACTGTGACAAACTCGTTTTGCCATTTTCATGGATTTATTTATCTATTTATTTAACCCTCTGCAGCCCAATGTCAAAATACGAAAATCTCGCCCCCGTAGAAATTCTGGGAAGTGAAGTAGTGCTTGTTTAGTGTGGTAAACAAGCTATGTTTTACTGGTAAAATAGGACCCAGTCACCAATGCTTGGGGCGGAGGTCCTCTAAAATGAGCTGCATTGGTATACATGATTGACTAAATTTGACTTTATCTCCATATTGCGTGCACGATTAGCCATAGTGCAGAAATATGTGACCTTAAACTCCAATAAATAAATAAATAAATAAATAAAACTTTATTTATTTATTTATTGGTGTTTAAGGTCACTGTCAGCATGTTTGGCTCTATTATGACTGCAACATAGGTATGAAGTTGAAGTTGCAAAGTTTTGACAAAAAGGTAACTAAGAATTTAACCAACTCAATCTTTTTTGACAGAGCTCATTGAGCTCTGTCAAATAAGATTGAACTGGTTAAAGTGAAAGTTACATTATGGGAAAAAATTGCAGTTTGAAATTTTGGTATTCCGACATAAGAGTTCAGTAGGTTAATGTCAATACTGACTTCTATGAATATATCATGACTTCCACACAAGAACAAACACTGCTCCACTTCCCAGAGTTCCCCGGGGCTGAAATGTTAACTGCACGAAGACCAATGTGCAAACTTAAATATAAAATCACGGAATATAAATTGAATGCAAAAACTCCTTGTGTTAAAATTATATATTATATCCAGTGATTGTATGTTTCGATTTGGCCATAGAACTCAGTTCAGTTACTGTCTTTGTTCTACAGCAATACTAGAATCATCTCTCTTTGGTCAACATTGCAAATTGAAAAACTACATTGATATTTATTACTTTCTCACAATGCTTACATCACATTTAGTGTGTAAAGGATCAAAGGATGATTTAGTACTCCCATCACCGGGAGGTGTATCTATTTCTATATATTTACTTGCTAGTGCAGAAGAAACCATAGTAGTTGACAAGCAAAGTTCCAAGTCTTAGAGCACTGGAGAGTCTACCCAGCAATTTCCAAACTGGTAAGAGTGCTATATATATATTATTTTTTATAGTTAAAATGTATTGCCAATTATTGTTAACAAGCTGTTAAATGAAAATAGAATTTTTTTCATTTTGGGAAATCACTAAAAATAACCTTTCCACAATCCATTCCAAAGAGGGGCTGTAAGCTGAGTTTAAATTTTTCTTGAGAATATTAGTAGCTGGTTTTGGCCAATACATTGGATAAAGAGTTGCTATAGTTTTGATTTACATGTTTACTAAGGCTATACAGCTTACAGGGTTAATAACTCAGATAATAATGATTTTTTTTAAAACCAGCACACAGTGTTAGTCACACTTTCTGGTTTTGAAAAATTGGTATCACACAATATGTGAAAATGTACACTCTCCAAGACTTTGCATTCACAGGGTTAATGGCATAATAGAGAGGATCTTATTCATAATAAATAACAAAAAAAGTGAGTAACCCTTTGCATTGTACAGAGTCAGCTGAAAACCTAACATACACTGGCAGGGAGCACAGTGACTCAGTGGTTATGGCATTGGACTTCAAACAGAAAGGTCCACAGTTTGATCCCTGTCAGAAGTAACTGCTTCGTGTCCTTGGATAAGGCACTTAACCCTTTACCCAACGCAGATGATATCAAAATTTGTTATTTTAGATTATAATTTTTTTAAAATTTTTCAAAACATTTCAACAAAACCATATCATGTGACCCCTCATTGGAATGAGCTCGTTCCAATGAGGTGTCACATGATATGGTCTTGTTGAAATTTTTTGAAAAATAATATTTTTTCAACTGCTGAATTTGCATATAACATGGGAAGATAGGGCCAATTCATTGGGTAAAAGGGTTATTCCTGATTGCCTATGTGAGGACACCCTGGCCCTGTGTACGAAAGGCGTTCTGCACTTCGATGATGCACTTGTCTTCAACCAAGGCTAACCCTGCCTGCACAGTGTTGGTACACTGGGGAGTATGACAGTTGCTTGCCTCTGCTCGGTGGATCTCTCCGGGTACTCTGGCTTTCTCCGCCTGTAAAACTGTCCAAAACGAGGTGACCCTGGTTGTTAAACATGCCATTAACCCTTTACCTAACATGAAAAGCAGACGACACTTGCAAAAAAAATTCTTGAATAACTAATTTTTTTCATTTTTTGTCTCAAAAACATAGGTTATGACCCCTCGTTGGAACGAGCTCGACGAGCTCGTTCCAACGAGGGGTCATAACCTATGTTTTTGAGACAAAAAATGAAAATATTTTGAAAATTAATTGGCGATTTTTGAGAATAGCACTGGCCGGTTTTGGCCGTTACGTTGGGTAAAGGGTTAAACCCCAATAAAAAAAAACAACCAAATCAACAAAACATGCACTGGTTGACCATTTGCATTGCATGGGATGAGTAAACAGACTGCCATATCACACACTACATGAAAATATACATGAACTAAGGGTCACTAACGCAGTAAAAATGTACAGGGTTAGTTGTTTACATGTTATATAGGGTGCAGGATTCAAGGAGCTAATGGAAATACTTATACTGGATTGTGGAAATTTTTATATTTGAATTCCAAAAAATGATATTCTATTTTTCATTAATAACTTGTTTTCTTATAATTCATTGGTCAGTGTTTGTCAATGCTGTCTAAATACTATTTGTGTCTAGCTGCAGAAGAAGCACAAGCTGAGAAGGTAAAAGCTCTATTGACGCACCTACTATTTCTGATAAAGCCAAAGTATGGGCTTCTAGCACCGATCACGTTAACTGGAAACTTGCTTGTTGGGTCCTCTAGACTTTACTAGACTAACATGTCATGCTGTGCATGGATATCCATCCATCAGGCAGCAGAGTATCAAATCACCCTGTGTTACACTATCTGAAATTTGTACATTTAAAACATTTATAAACATGATTTATAACATTAATTTAAACAAAAAACTTAAACAATTTGCACTAACATATACCTCCCAACACATTTCACAAACAACTGAGCCTTACGCAAATGATCTACCATGTAATCCCAAAACAAGTTAACTATACGTGAACATCAACTTTAGTTATTCCAAAAATGTTCACCCTTTACCTCTTGAATCAGCCATATTCATCTCATAATATACAAGTTGAGCAGTTGGAAAATATATTTTTCAAAACATTTCAACAAAACCATGTGATGGGACCCCTCACTGGAACAAGATCACTGCAATTGTCACATGATGTGCTTTTGCTGAAATTATGTGAAGCATTTGAAAAAATAAATTATTAAAATAACAAATTCTGATATCTTGTGCATGTGGTAAAAGGTTAATTTTTCAGGAACTGCCATATTCAAACACACAAGTTATTATTTACTTATTTATTGTCACATACTTCTGCACAATGACTAATAATGACCGCAACATGGAGAAAAATACGAGGCCAACCAATCATTTATACCCATATTGTCCATTTTAGAGGACTTCCACCCCAAGTATTGGTGACCAGGTCCTATTTTACCAGTAAAACAGAGCTTGTTTACTACAGTAAACAAGCACTGCTTCACTTCCCAGGGATCCCACAGGGGAAAACACTCAAGTGGATTTTTAAGCTTAAGTTCAGAGAAAACTAAGCTTATAACAATTACGCCTATAAAAAATTTTTTTTCGTTTCTCTGACAATTTTCCCTCAATTTTATGATGACGGAGAGAGGTTTTTTTTGTTTTGTTTTTTTATTGTTTATTCACAAAACAGCTCTGAAAATAGTTGGAATTAGAAATTGAACTACTTAAACTACATGTACTATGTGGAAAACCAACGTTTTCAGCAGTGAAAACTTCCCATAATAAAGCTGAATATTTAACCAACTTTATCTTATTTGACAGAGCTCACAGAGAAATAGAGAGTAATCGCTTGACTTGACTTGTTATGTGAAATAATTCATGAGAGATGAGGACATTGTATAAACACGAGTGCGCGAATGCGCACAAGTGTTTTACAATATAGTCCCTCGCCTCAAATGAATTATTTCACGTAACCAGTCCAGTCAAGCAATTACTCTGTGTATAACTTTTCATTATTAACAATAATTATATTATTTAACCCTTTACCTAACATTAGTTATTTATTTATTGGTGTTTAAGGTCACATATTAATGCACAATGGCTAATCATGGCCGTGACAGTTTTATGGGTGGAGGAAGCCGGAGTACCCATAGAGAACCACTGAGCAAAGGCAAGCAACTGTCAGCTCCCCAACATACTAACTCCACACAATCAGGGTTAGCATTGGTTGAAGACAAGTGCACCATCGACGTGCAGTACGCCTTGGTGCACAGCGTCACCGTGCCCCCACGTGGGCAATGGAGATGAAGTGTCTTGCCCAAGGACACAACGCAGTTGCCGCAGGTGGGATTCGAACCGAGGACCTCTCGGCTTGCAGCCTGCACCTCTATCTACTGAGCTACCGTGCTCCCTTACCTAACATAACAGCCAGTGCTATTCTCAAAAATCGCCAATTAATTTTCATTATTTTTTCATTTTTTGTCTCTAAAACATAGGTTATTACCCCTTTTTGGAACGATCTCATCAAACTCATTCCAATGAGGGGTCATAACCTATGTTTTTGAGACAAAAAAATGAAAATAATTGCTATTCAAGAATTTTTTTTGCAAGTGTTGTCTGCTTTTCATAAAAACAAAAAAACAATGAAGTCCCCATTACATCCACGGCAAAGCGTCTTCGTTTGCACGCACGGATACATGACACAATTGCTGATTGCATAATTCACTTGTGAAATTATCGTTTATAATCAAACCTGGAAATCCCAGTAAATCACACTTTGGAAAGTAATAAAGTTGGACAAATACTTGTCCTTCAAATCCAAAATAGTGTCATAGAAGAGATTTCCAGGTGAAGAAAAAGATGTTGCGGCAGATTTTCTTTGACAAAAGGGAGATGCCCGAGAAACAATTTTTTTTTTAATAGCCTTAATTTTTAATGTTAGTGCTGAAATCTAGTTTTATCACATAATCACCATCAAATAGCTCATTACAGAAAATACAGATCATAACACATCTAATACGGGAAATGACGTCAGAAGTCAACGTCGATGCGGTAATGTTGTGAGTTGGTTTCAGAAATAGAATTGAATTAATCTCTTATTCTTCATTAACTGTTTACCTAATACAGATAGCATATGACATATTTGCTGAAAACATTTCCTGAATAATTAAATATTTTCATTTTTTGTCTCAATAACAAAGTTTATTATCTCTCATTGGTACAAGCTTGACATGTTTTTGAGGCAAAAAGTAAAAAAAAAAAAAATTGGCTCACATTTTTGTGAATACCGCTGGCCAGCTTTAGTTGTTTCGTCAGCTAAAAAGTTGTTAAATCACACATCATGTGATAAAAAGAATCTCAAATTCATCATGATTTGACATGAAATTTCTGAACCTCATTCACTACAATCAATCTGTGCCTCGGTAAAATTCCTGACTCATAAAAGATCCGGTATATCCCATATGCTTAGGCTCAAACACTTTTGGAAGCACTTCATCAGAGGTGTTAGCTGGTAAAGTACCGAATTATTTTTGGTCTTAAAGTTTGTTCACACGTCTCTGCCTTGTTACAATTCATGGAAGCGCACCTACAGGAACTTCAGAATTTATTTATTTTTTGTGTTTGAGGTTACATATTTCTGCATAATGGCTAATTGTGTCCGCAAGATGGATATCAAGTAGAGCTGGGAGGTTTTCGATTTTTCAGATTTGCTTTTGGTTCGGTTTCAGGAAAAAACCTCTATTTCAGTTTGGTTTTTCTATGTGTTAAGAACAAATAATGAGTAAAACTTTGGGGTACTTAACATGGACAAAATCCACAATAGTTTGTACACCACCCACCACCACAAAGGCCTGTCTGAATTGGGTTTGGCCTAACTTCCTTTTGATCATTCTTAGAGGTTCTAGGGGACCAGTTGCCAAGCCTATTTAGTCAGAAAAAAACCCCATAAATCAGGGTTACAAATGAATAATGTTCATCCGATCTATGTTGTGATCTCATTGTATCATTTCTTCCTTATTGACTCGTTCCAGTGGACGAGTCAATAAGGGAGAAATAGTGACAATCAGAAAATGACAAATTCGCCCCATTCACGGATAAACTAAGTGACGAGAGTCCATGGTGGTCGCTAGGCCAGTTTCCTCCACATAAAATAGTTTGCTTCAGTTTGAGCGCAAACACAGTAAAACCGTTCATCATTTTTGCCACAAAAAACGGAAACAAACCAGAAAACCGACCAGTCCTAATATCAAGTCAAGCCCAGCCAATCATTTATATCCATGTTGCCCATTTTAGAGGACTTCCACCACAGGCATTGGTGACCTACTTTACCTGTAAAACAGAGCTTGTTTATCACAGAAAACAACCTCTGCTTCACTTCCCAGGGTTCCCATGGGGATTAAGGAGACTTTGATCATCTATGGTGGCTTTACAGTTGAAACTAGAAGTTCTGTCACACTTAGTGCAGAACATGCTTGTCAGTTAATGAGCTCCTTACTAGTACTGCAGAAGAATGAAATAGCCTAACTAAAATACAGAAGGGCGTTTGCACTGTACAATGCAAAATGTGCTAGCAGCGAGGTCAGAAGTGAAATCACAAACTGAACTGATCAAACAAGAAATAAAATACTGAGACTATAGAATGTGGATGGTGGATTATTAGTAAATTGCTGTGGGATAGATTTTTCACAAAGCGATCATTTACAATTTCTGAGGACAAAACACAAGAAGCACTTGCAAACTTTCATCACATGGACCACCGGGTTGCGCCAGTTGTGTTTCTTGTACTATTATGAAAAATAAAAAATACTTTTCGAGCAGAGACTATATGGCGCTGCGATTAAGTAGTAATCCACTCTCTTCATTCTGGAAATGAGTTATGCTAAATGGTGCAGTTTGATCGGATCGCAAAACACACTTTCACACCATAAAAGGAGATTTCATAAGGCCTAAAAAGTTAAAAAACTGTTTCTCAGGTCCTCTCTCATAACCCTTTTGACTGCCGCATACTCTCTTTTTTATAACAAATGCAAACTTAAAAATTAAATGGTCTATGTCTGATATTAAGTTAATATGAAAGTGTCAATGACACTGTAGCTCAACTTGTCAAGACATGTACATGTATAGTATGTGACACAGCAATGACAAACATCTAGGTAATGACCTGATAACAAAGGTACATATAAAGTATTGTAACGGTCTGTACATAAATACTGACCGCAGCCTGTAACAAATGTATAGGTAAAGAATTGTAAAGGTGGGTGACAGTCAGATGCTAAATAGAAAAGAAATCTTTGATTCCCAGAGTGGGTCTGACTGAACCCTGAAATATTTGTTCTCACAGCACAGTAATAACAAAGGCACCTCATAGCACAGTGATAACAAAGGCACCTCAAAATACTCTCATTCCTGTCCCAAGGTGAAAACAAAGGTACAGATCAGTTCATAAATACAAGCTGTATAGAAGTTGTGACAAAAAACTGAAACACTCGTTCTCGTCCCAAGGTGATAACAAAGGTACCCAAGAAGTTTCGTGAAGATCGGTTGATAAATACAGCCTCTAGCCCGAGCTGTATTGACATGTGCACTTACAGTCTATAAGTAGCACAAAATAAATCAAAATTCATCTAATTTGCATAATTTCTGCACGAGAGAAAAACCCGTACTGTATGTGATGTATTCCATTTTACTAAACATTCATACAAAAAATTATTCAAATCAGCGCTTTCATATGGAAGTTCTGCTCAAAAATCTGATTTTACCTAAGTCTGTACAAAATGGCCGCCAGAGGCCAACTTGAATTTCGGATCGGCCCCAAAAACACTCGTTCTCGTCCCACGGTTATAACAAAGGTACCCAAGAAGTTTCGTAAAGATCGGTTCATAAATACGGCCTCTAGCCCGAGCCGTATTGAATTGTTGACGGACAGATGGACAGACAAGACGACGGACAACTGGCCATGGCATAAGCTCAAATTTGGCTTCGCCAAAGTTGAGCTAAAAATTGATAAAGTTGCCCCTTGAGTGCAACATAGCTTTTAGTATTGCAAAGCCTTCTTACACTCAAGAGACGAAATACACCACCCCCATGCCATTCTGTAGATTATGAGGCCTAAAATAATAAAACAAACCAAAAACTTGAACTTTTGGTGGCAAAGAAATAATTACAAAATTAAACACGAGCATCGCCTAGCGAGGCAACCTACACCCATCAAAATTGGAACATGCACAAGTTTCTCTGGGGAAAATTTGAAATTTTTGTTGACTCAACTCTACCTCCCCCCCCCCCCCCCCCCCCCCCTTCCAATCATTGCCCATTCCCCTGCCCTGTCTGGGGTAAAGGGTTTCAAATTGTATGCTTGTGTGCACACATTTCATATTGTTTTTGTGAAATTTTAGTATGCAGAATGGAAATGCAAACAATTTTTAGGTGGAGAAGATTCTCCTCGCCATTTACAATGGTAGCATCCATTCAATGACAGGTTAACTTCATTGATAACGACTGCCAATAGGTGGCGCCACGGAAAAGGACATTTTGAGGATCATAACAGCCATAAACGGCGAGGATTCTCATCATTTAAAACTAAAGAGTCATCTGCTCCTGTCACATGCATGATGATCAACATGGGTGCAAAGTTTGAACAATAAAGCAAGTAAAATGTTGAAGGAGTAGGCGACACAATAGTGTAATGTTTGAAGTACTAAAAGGGGGCATAACTCTGAAAATACAAAACAGAGTTATCTGCTCTTGTCACATGCACAATGGAAATGGGTGATCAACATGTGTGCAAAGTATGAACAACACAGCATGTAAAGTGTTGAAGGAGTAGGCGACACAATACTGTATTTCGAGTAGTAAAAGGGGGCATAACTCTGGAAATAAAAAACAGAGTTACCTGCTCTTGACACATGCACAACGACAATTGGTGATCAACATGTGTGCAAAGTTTGAACAAAATAGCATTTAAAATGTTGAAGGAGTATGCGACACAATACTGTAATGTTTTAAGTACTAAAAGTGGGGACATAACTTTGGAAATACAAAACAGTTACCTGCTCTTATCACATGCACAACAGCAATTGGTGATAACATGTGTGCAAAGTTTGAACAATATAGCATGTAAAGTGTTGAAGGAGTAGACGACACAATACTGTAATGTTTTAAGTACTAAAAGGGGCATAACTCTGGAATACAAAATGGAGTTACCTGCTCTTGTCACATGCACAACAGCAATTGGTGATCACCATGTGTGCAAAGGTTGAACAATATAGCATGTAAAATGTTGAAGGAGTAGGCGACACAATACTGTGATGTTTTAAGGACTAAAAGGGGGCATAACTCTGGAAATACAAAATGGAGTTACCTGCTCTTGACACATGCACAACGACAATTGCTGATCAACATGTGTGTAAAGTTTGAACAAAATAGCATTTAAAATGTTGAAGGAGTAGGCAATACAATACTGTGATGTTTCAAGTACTAAATGGGGGTATAACTCTGGAAATACACAACAGGGTTACCTGCTCTTGTCACATGCACAACAGCAATTACTGAGCAACAAGTTTGTAAAGTTTGAACGATATAGCATGTAAACCTTTGGAGGAGTAGGCGACACAAAAATTGTTTACGAACAGACAGACAGACACCATAAGATAATACGTCTGTCAAAAATCACGGGCATATAAAAATAAAGTAAAAAAAATGCCCGCCCACATGCAATTTTACCAAAAAATGGGTTGAGAAACAAGATCTATTTTGTCAGGCCTAAATAAAATTTTTCGAAATCAAGAGTAAAAAACAAAAATAACATTTCAAAAGTAATATTCTTGCATTTATTTTCTGACAGGTGGGATTCTAAAGAGCCATGAGAAGAAAAACAGTAAGATAATTTTTTACCAAATCTCAACCTAGTCATTATCTGGCCGAGATTCTCTGTCTGCTTTTGTGATCACAGTACTATATGCTGCCCACTTTAGACAACTTCCACCACATGCACTGGTTGCCATGTCTTAATTTACCATTAACTGGTTGAGGACTGGAAGCTCACATTTGGACTCAAATCTAAAGTGGTGGTACTGCAATTAAAAGGCTTTATTTTCTGTCAATCTGCTTCATATTCTCCAAGAAGTAAAATTATCATGTATCAATTTTTATTATATGCTAGCCTGTGAATAATCGCAAATTATCTAAAAGATATTTCTCGATATCTATCAATAAATATTCCTCAGTAGCTTCCTAAATGATGTCATGCCTTGAAGGAACGATCAGCTGACCTTTGTTATTATTTTGAAACCTACGCATTTCTCGTCGAATTGGACCGAGTATCGGGCAATAAAATGTCTCTAGCATATAATAAAAAAGAAAATCTACTCTATTTTAGTCAGTGTTGGGAATTATCTCATGAGTGTGGATCTGAAAGATTTATTTTTCGCGAGTGCTTGCACGAGTGAAAAATAATACTTTCAGGTCCACACGATGAATTTTTTCAGTAGCTTCCTAAATGTTACACTTCAGTGCATGACGTCACCTCGAACGTCGCCTTGAAGGAACTATCAGTTGCTTTTTGTTATTGTCTTGAAATTGTTTGCTGTCGAATTGGGCTGAATATTGCGTAGTAAAATGTCATGTAGCATATAATAAAAAAAAAATCCACGCTATTTTAGTGAATATCGGGAATTATCTCATTTGTGTGGACCTGAAAGTACTATTTTCACTCGTGCAAGCGCTCGTGAAAAATAAAACTTTCAGGTCCACACTTGTGAGGTAATTCCCAAAATTCACCAAAACAGCATAGATATCCTCTAAGTCTTGTTACAATTTATTAGAGAGTGACAATAGCCACTCTCTAATAAATTGAAAGAAGGCAAAGACGTGTGAACAAATTCTGCTGATGAAAATTAATTTAGTACTCTACCAGTTAAAACAGAACTTGTTCATTACAGTAAACAAGCACTGCATCACTTCCTGCGGTTCCCCCCCCCCCCCCCAAAAAAAAAAACAAAAACAAGAGGCCCCAAGGGGGCTTGAGGGTGCTCACCTGACATGGTAGCTGAAATATCAACCCAGAGAACTGATTTCAACAAGTTGCATCTGCTCCTCCTAAGAAAAGCTTATACCAAATATCCAAAGATTCTGACCAGTGGATCTAAAATAAAAGAAGATTTTTAAAGAATATTTCTCATATTGAACTAAGTTATAATTCGGGCTCCCACAGGGAGCCCATATATGAACCCAGGGACTTGGCTTTAACAAACTTAAATCTCACCCCCTTAAGGATGCTGCACACCAAATATCAAAACATTCCGACTGCTGGATCAGAAGAAGAAGATTTTTAAAGAAAATTCCTCATTTTGAACTAAGTTAGAATTCAAGCCCCCACAGTGAGTCCAAATATGGACCTAGGGACATGGCTTGAACAAACTTGAATCTCACCCCCCTAGGGATGCTGCATATCAGATATCAAAACATTCCAACTGTTGGATCTGAAGAAGATTTTTAAAGAAAATTTCTCATTTTGAACTAAGTTATAATTCGGGCTACCACAGTGAGCCCAAATATGAACCCAGGGACTTGGCTTCAACAAACTTGAATCTCCCTCCCCCCCCCCCCCCCCCCCCCCCCCCCCCCCCCCTAAGCATGGTGCATATCCAATATCAAAAGATTCTGCCTGCTGGATCTTGAGAAGAAGATTTTCAAAGAAATTTGCCTGAAATGCACTAAGTTCTAATTCAAGCTTCTAAAGTGAGCCCAAATATGAATTTAGGGAGCCGATTTGAACAAACTTGAATCAGATCCACCCCACAATGTTACGTACCAAATATCAAAAGATTCTGCCTGCTGAATCTGGAGAAGAAGATTTTTTAAGAAATTTGCCTGAAATGCACTAAGTTCGAATTCGAGCTTCTATATTGAGCCCAAATATGAATCCAGGGGGCCGACTTGAAGAAACTTGAATCAGATCCACCCCTCAATGTTGCATACCAAATATCAAAAGATTCTACCTGCTGGATCTGGAGAAGAAGATTTTTTAAGAAATTTGCCTGAAATGCATTAAGTTCGAATTCCAGCTTCTATACTGAGCCCAAATATAAACCCAGGGGGCCAATTTTAACAAACTTGAATCAGATCCACCCCACAATGTTGCAAACCAAATATCAAAAGATTCTGCCTGCTGGATCTGGAGAAGAAGATTTTTTAAGAAATTTGCCTGAAATGCATTAAGTTCGAATTCGGGCTTCTATAGAGAGCCCAAATATGAATCCAGGAGGCCGATTTGAACATACTTGAATCAGATCCACCCCACAATGTTGCATACCAAATATCAAAAGATTCTGCCTGCTGGATCTGGAGAAGAAGATTTTTTAAGAAATTTGCCTGAAATGTACTAAGTTGGAATTCAAGCTTCTATACTGAGCCCAAATATAAACCCAGGGGGCTGATTTGAGCAAACTTGAATCAGATCCACCCCACAATGTTGCATACCAAATATCAAAAGATTCTGCCTGCTGGATCTGGAAAAGAAGATTTTTTAAGAAATTTGCCTGAAATGCACTAAGTTCGAATTCGAGCTTCTATATTGAGCCCAAATATAAACCCAGGGGGCCGATTTGAACAAACTTGAATCAGATCCACCCCACAATGTTGCATACCAAATATCAAAAGATCCTGCCTGCTGGATCTGGAGAAGAAGATTTTTGAAGAAATTTGCCTGAAATGCACTAAGTTCGAATTCAACCTTCTATACTAAGCCCAAATATAAACCCAGGGAAACGATTTGGACAAACTTGAATCAGATCCACCCAACAATGTTGCATGCCAAATATCAAAAGATTCTGCCTGCTCGATCTGGAGAAGAAGATTTTTTTAAAAATTTGCCTGAAATGCACTAAGTTCGAATTCAACCTTCTATACTGAGCCCAAATATAAACCCAGGGAAACGATTTGGACAAACTTGAATCAGATCCACCCCACAATGTTACATACCAAATATCAAAAGATTATGCCTGCTGGATCTGGAGAAGAAGATTTTTTAAGAAATTTGCCTGAAATGCACTAAGTTCGAAATCGGGCTCCTATACTGAGCCCAAATATGAACCCAGGGGGCCGATTTGAACAAACTTGAATCAGATCCACCCTACAATGTTGCATACCAAATATCAAAAGATTCTGCCTGCTGGATCTGGAGAAGAAGATTTTTGAATCTTTTTCCCATTGCCTGCAGTGTTAAAAAGTGCTGACTCAGCACTTTTTCAAAGTCTTGAAAAAAGTACCTTGTGATCAAACCGATAGCGATTTTTTTAAACCATTCTATTCTACTGGATAAAAGTAAGCTTTATACAAAATAAGAATTCTCTGTGCCGTGTAGTTTTGGAGATATGGCAGTTTTAAGGTTTTTCCTATTTTTAGCTCCCGAGGTTCCCACGGGGCAATGAGAAAATTTTTTTTGCATCAATCAACTACTTATGACCCATTATCATCTCATATCAAATTTGGTTCAAATCGACTTCACGGTTCTGAAAATAGAAATTTTAGGCATGGCCAAAATGTTTACATAATGAAGGCAAATAACACCCGACAAACTTCTCTTGGACAAACTTGATTCTAAACCTCAAAAGGACTCTGTATACCACATATCAAGTCTCTGCTACTGGTGGTTCATTAGAAGAAGATTTTCAAAAAATTTGGCCATTTTTTCCCCACACCTCTGCTCAATATGAGCCGAAACCTATTTTGGATAAAAATCAAAATGCCCCTATATAACCACTACTTACATGAAATTTAGTTAAAATGTGGCCAGTGGTTTAGGAGAAAGAGGCTCAAACACCACCTTCACGCAGGACGACGGACGAAGAGTGAGAAGAAAAGCTCACCCTGACTTTCAGTCAGGTGAGCTAAAAACAAAACAAAAAAACACAGTTAATATACAAATCAACCCCATCCAATAAAAAGATTTTCAAATTTGTTCAGTCAGATCAATAAAAATAGAAACCAGTTTCTGTACAGTTAGTAAAGTTTGCATAGGTTCATTTGGAACTTGGCCACCCACTGTCTTCACACATACTTGCTGGTTGAGTAGAAATTCCAACTCTGCAAGGAAACATGGGTGTTGGACCACTAGTTAGAAAAAGCAGAAAGGAACAATGCATTTTATTGGGCTTTTAGAAAGTTTTTTACCCCATTCACAATGTCCCCAGCATCACTACAGTTAAAACTAGAAGTCCTGTCATGAAATGCGCACAAATAGCACGTTGATCTGCGAGTTAATCTACGCGTTATGACCATAGTAAGGCTACATATGGCCTGTGCACAAGCAATGTTTCAGCCAATGGACCTCCGGGTAACCCGGAGGTCCATTGGCAGAAACACTGCCATTGTTTGCTATGAGTAACCAGGAGAACCTGCAGTGCTCTGGATGGCGCAATTAAGCCTAGATAAGTGCACAGTTCGTGACAGGACTTCTAGTTTTAACTGTATGCTACACATAATTCCAATGTCTTTCTTGAAGATCTTACTCTTTCATATCATCAGTGTAAACTTCTTTCAATACGTAGGAAAAGCCCTTTGATTTGATATCGATAAACAGAGATTATTACCATTATGTGGATGTACAAAATATGTACCTGAGTCGAGCTCCGGGTTCTAAGGGCAGATCACGACGAGTCGAAGACGAGTCGTGATCTACCCTTAGAACCCGGAGCGAGACTCGGATACATATTTTGTACATCCACATAATGGTAATAATCATTTTATCTTACAATATATTGGGGATAAGTCAAGAATGTAGACAAATATATAACAAACTATTTATTCGTACGGATGAACAAAAAAAAAGAAAATGGAACTCACGTGAAAGGAACGTGCTTGTATCCGACCCCCTGATACAAACATCTGTATCAGGGGGTTGGATACACGACAGTTGCGGAGTTAATACAGACAAAATACATGTTGATTGTAAGATAATAATTTGTAACAAAACAATTATTAACCCTTTGCCGAATGCACACCATATCAAAATTTGTTTATTTTATTTTTTTTTTTCTTCACATTTTTCAAAATATTTCAACAAAAAACATTTTATATGACCCCACCACATTGGAACGAGCCCAGTGAGTTTGTTCCAATGAGGGGAGGGGTCACACGCTAAGATTTCACCTAAGATGATTAGAAGACGCCACTGGACAAACAAAATTTTTACGGACAAACATTTTTTTTTTACTAATTGAAATTTTATTTTTCTCCTCCAAAACAGCTTATGATAACTCACTGGAACAAGTTCAATATTTCCAAAAAAATAATGAAATATGAATGCTGAATTTTGTGAATAGCACTGGCCAGATTTTTCCTTTACATTAGGTGAAGGGTTAACAAATTCAGACAAACAAAATTAATCAATAACTTTTAGCCAATTGAAAATTTATCTACAAGTTTCAAATTGTTCTATCGCTCCTGGTATATCATAACATATTGAAAAATCAATTAATCATTTATGGCTTGATGGTGACAACAAAAGATGAATGAAGTAAAGTTTATTGCACTGTTGCCCACTGAAGACAAATTCCAATTCATATTATCATCCCCTGTCTCCATCTCAGAACAGTTTAGAACTAGTATAATGTAAAAGCTAAGGCCTAAAAAATTAAGAATCTGTTTCTCAGGCCCTCATGCATGGTCCTTTTGGCTGCCGCATGCTTTCTTTATACAACCAATGTAAACTTAAAAAAATAAAAATTAAATGTCTGATATTTTACCCCAAGTTAAAAAAATTGATAAATTTGTCCCTTGAGTGCAAGAAGGCTTTGCAATGCTTTAGCATTGCAAAGCCTTCTTGCACTCAAGGGACGAAATACACCACCCCCATGCTATTCCGTAGATTATGAGGCCTATAATTTGAAACAAGAACATAAACTTTTGATGGCAAAGAAATAATTACAGAAATAAAAAATAAAATAAAAACTGCTCCCCCCATGCAATTTTACAAATAATGGCCTGAGAAACAGAAGGTTTGCTTTGTGCAGCCTTCAAAAGAATCAAAGAATGCACAGGAATGATCAATGAGCAGAGAAGGGTGGTATTGAAATTTCAAGTTCGGTTTCGGTATTTTTAGAATGATTTATCTCGTTATCGGTAGTTTATTCAGTGTCAACAACATACATGCACTCACATCGAAAGGTATTTTTGGCATACTGCCTGGCTGTAGGTCATCATTTACAGTAGACAGAGCCGCAGAATTGCCAAAATCACAAATCCACAAGTCGAATTTTGACATTAAATTTCGTGAAAAGTCAGAAAAGCAAGTTATTTGTCGCAACAGCAACTTTTGCCAACAGTGATAACTACAGTTTTCATGCCCCCACTCTTAAAAAACTTTTACTTCAGGCAGTTCCTACCATTGCCCTATTCTCACTCTATACCAGAACACACGAAACCAATTTGTCGAAAAAAAATCTGTTTATAGTAACAGTGACCTTGGTCGTCGGGCAACAGACCCCAAAATCAATAGATGTCTCCTTTCCTCTGGAGTAACCTTTGGTGTAAATTCAGTGAAGGTGTGACAAATAGAGCTAAAGTTATTGCCCGGAAACCAATTTGTCGAAAAAATTCTATTTATAGAAACAGTGACCTTACCTTTGGGGCATCAGACCCCAAAATCAATAGGTGTCTTCCTGTCCTATGGAGAACCTCTGGTGTAAAGTTGGTGAAGGTGCGACAAATAGAATTGAAGTTATTGCCCACAGAAACCAATTTGTTGAAAAAAATTCTATTTATAGCAACAGTGACCTTGGGGCATCAGACCCCAAAGTCAATAGACATCTTCCTTTTCTATGGAGTAACCTCTGGTGTAAATCTGGTGAAGGTGCAACAAATAGAACTAAAAGTATTGCCCGGAAACCAATTTGTTGAAAACAATTCTATTTATAGTAACAGTGACCTTGACCTTGGGGCATCAGACCCCAAAGTCAATAGGTGTCTTCCTTTCCTATGGAGTAACCTCTGATGTAAATTTGGTGAAGGTACGACAAATAGAACTAAAGTTATTAAAAAATTCTATTTATAGTAACAGTGACTTTGACATCGGGGCAACAAACACCAAAATCAATAGGTGTTTTCCTTTCCTATGGAGTAACCTCTGGTGTAAATTTGTTGAAGGTGCGATGAATAAAACTAAAGTTATTGCCCGGAAACCAATTTGTTGAAAAAAATTCTATTTACAGTAACAGTGACCTTGACCTTGGGGCATCAGACCCCAAAATCAATAGGTGTCTTCCTTTCCTATGAAGTAACCTCTGGTGTAAATTTGGTGAAGGTACGACAATTAGAACTAAGTTATTGCCCGGAAACCAATTTGTTGGAAAAAAATTCTATTTATAGTAACAGTGCCCTTGACCTTGAGGCTTCAGACCCCAAAATCAATAGGTGTCTTCCTTTCCTATCGAGTAACCGGTGGTGTAAATTTGGTGAAAGTGTGACAAATAGAACTAAAGTTATTGCCCGGAAACCACTTGTTTACACCCGCCCGCCACTTCATCAAACTATTAGTCGAGTTTGACTTTGTCAAAACTCGACTAATAATTCACCCAGCTGAACGCTGTAAATTAAAGTAGATCATTTTTGCCATGATGATATTTTTATATAGGCCTATTGTGATAAACATGAAAAATAAAACAAGGAAACACACAGCAGAAACTCTTCTATAAACTTCGGCAGTTATAACACAAGTAGAACATTGAATGGGGTTTTCGTCATGCACAGTGCAAGAACAAAATACTATGATATCATCATCTTCATTCATAAAAATCAGTTCATAGATGCTGAATGATTGTCAAGATATATATATGCAAACAAGTTGAAAAATGGAGGAATATTGTAAGATAAATTGGTTATTACCACCAAGTGAGTTTCTGGTGTGGTGTATTGAAGTCACAACCTTGCCTATGGGTCATATATATCAACTCGTCCTAACGGTATCATCGATACATGCCCAGAGATGAGGTATCAGCTTCAATACACAATCTCGGAAAAACTGCATGGTGGTAATGAGCAATATTTACATCTTTACCAAGTGTAATGGGAATATAGGGGCAGTACTATTCATAAAAACTGCTATTCAAATTTTATTATTTTTCCAATATTTACCTCTAAAACATAGCTCATGACCCTTCAGGGGAACAAGCTCATTCCAACAGGAAGTTAAAAAATTTATAGTAATTTATATATTTTTTATACTTACCAATGACCCAGACTTAGCTGGTGCTAACTCCAACAAAACCAGGGCCAAACACAAATTTTGCCCCCCAATCCCCAAAATTTGCATCCAAAACAAAAAGAAATCATGTCCTAAAGGACCTCCATAGTACGTCTCTACTGCGCATGCGCAGTGACGCAGTCGTCCCGAAATTGGTGCCAATTATCATTCTTACTGGCAGTGCCTGGTCAGCGCTATGTACTCAGCGGGGAGGCAAGAGTTCCCAACTCCAGGGAGGGCCATCCCCGTCTGGGTCATTGGTAAGTATAAAAAATATATAAATTACTATAAATTTTTTAACATTTTTATACTGTACCAATGACCCAGACTTAGCTGAATAGTAAACAGGCTGGAGGGCCTAGGACATAGAGGAAAATCCAATAAGCTCAACTATATAGTAAAGAGGTAACCCCTTAAGGAGAAAAGGAGTATTAGGCTTTACATGTATCTTTCTTATTTAATATTAAATTAGAAAGATACACTACCCTTAATAATTGAGCACAATAACATTCATGTTCTCTATTAACATCCAGTATAACCCTTATACTAATTATTTTTAAAGCAAGCCAATAAATAAAGTAGTCCAGAGAATTGAGACTCTTTATAATCATTTAAAAGTGTCCGAGTATTATATATTAAAGCCCGTTTGACACTTGACATATACAAATGCTTCACACCGAGCTACACTTTAAAAATAAGACATGAATGAATTTAAACATTAATATTACACTTTAAAACCATCCCGGAAGCGACTCAGAAATACTGACTTGGAGGAGGCATTCCCTTGCTTTTCACTATAAAGCAGGTGACCTAAGGGAACACCCGCCCCCCCCCCCCCCTTCCCCTTGCCCTGGGTCAAATAGCCCAGAGCGAAGAGGGCAGCCGGACGGAGTCACTGCCGGAACAGAAAGCCTGCATAACTATAGTTGCAACTGTTTAGTGGACGACATTCTGAGCAACAGATAACGGACCTAAACAATGCAGGTCTCCAGAAATGGACTCAATATTTCTGAGATAAAAATTCGTAAATGTGGATGGCTGAGACCAATAAGCAGCCTTCATTAAATCTGTAATAGCAACACTATTAGCATAAGCCCAGGAAGTAGAAAGAGCTCTTACTTCATGAGCAGAAATCTTAAGCACAGACTGCTGAGAAGAAGATAAATCTTCATAAGCAGTACGGATAGTTAACTGAATCCATCTAGCAATAGAATGGACTGAAATGTCCTTTCTATTAGGCATCAAAGACAGAAAGAAACGTTTTCGTCCCTTTCTGATAAACTGAGATCTCTGTTTATAGATACGTAGTGCTCTAACAGGACAGAGTAAAGGCCTACGCCCGTCTGAAGACGGAAGAGCCTTAATAACAATAGGTTCCGGATATTTATTAGGAGCCTGATTCTTAGCTAAAAAACCCACATTAGTAGTGAAGGTGATAGTGTTCCCAACACTACGATAATGAGAATCATCCACCGATAGTGCATGAAGCTCACTGACTCTTCTGGCAGAAGAGAAAGCTAAGAGAAAAGCTGTCTTATAAGATAAGAATTTGAAATCTACTGTCCCAAGAGGTTCAAATGGCTTTTCCTTCAATTTAAGGAGAACCCAAGCTAAATTCCACTTAGGAATTAATCTAAGAGTTCTGGGTCTATTTATCGAAAAGTTTCTAACCAACTTCGATAAAGAGACATTAGATCCAATTTGTAAACTATCATGATGTGCATAGGTATCAGATAACATAGATCTATAACCCTTTATAGTAACAGGCTGCAGTTTGATTTCGTCAAACAAGTATACTAGAAAGTTTGCAATGTCTGGTATAGAGGGATCAAATATATCTACAGAATGATCCCTACACCAACGACGAAAAACCTTCCACTTAGCCGCATAGTTTAGCGAAGAGGAGGTCTTCCTACAGTTAGAAATCGCGTCCACTGCTCGTCCTGTAAAGTGCTTGCCATGCAAGAAGGACCGCACAACGGAAAAAACGTGAAGGTTGAGACCTTGCGGGGTGTGATGGAGTTGGCGCGATTTCCCCTGCGAAAGAAGATCCTCTCGTGGAGGAAGCTTCCGCGGTAGGTCCCACAACAGACACCTGAGTAGATTTATCCACGGTCTCTGTGGCGACAGAGATGCTACCAACAGAATCTTGCATTGAGATTGTTTTATCTTTAGCAATACTTGTTGAATTAATGGTGCTGGAGGATACGCATATCCTATCATTCCGTCCCAAGGGATCGACAGAGCGTCTACTGCAAATGCTCTTGGATCCGGACACGGAGACACATACGTCTGCAACTGATTGTTGAGATGTGTCGCAAATAAGTCTATCATTGGCCATTCCCATTGGTAGCAAATCTGATTGAATACTTGTTTGTTGAGAGTCCACTCCGACGGCCACAAGCGACCCTTTCGTGAAAGGGAGTCTGCTAGCACATTCAGACGACCCGGTATGTGACGGACCGAAAGAAGAACGTGATGTTCTAACGCAAACAGAAGGATTCTTTCCGTTAGATTGAACAACGGAACTGAATGAGTGCCTCCCTGATTCCGTATATACGCCACTACTGTCGTATTGTCGGATAGGGTTTGGACATGAGCATCGTGAATAATGTCCATCCAGTGATGTAACGCAAGCCAAATTGACATCATTTCCTTGATGTTTATGTGCTTGCACAGGAATTGCGGATCCCAAAGACCCTGGCATCTCGAATCCGTTGGGATTAATGATGCACCCCAACCTGTTTGACTGGCATCCGTCATAACGGTAAAACTCGGATCCGGCAACTGCAGCGGAACTCCTTGAGTTAACCACTGAATGTTTGCCCAAGTCTGAATCTCTTGTTTCACTTGATCTGACAAGAGAACGTCTACATCGAGCGAATGAATTTTCACACTCCAATTCTGAGTCAGGAAAATTTGAAGAGGACGTGTGCGTAGCCGCCCCATCGGAATGAGATCCGCGGCGGCTCCGCACAGACCTATCAGTCTCATAAATTCTCTCGCCGTGACTTTGTCTGCGTGCAGACAATAGCGAGCGTAACAACTGACTAATTTCGCTCTGGTTAACGGCAGACGAACGAGATTGTTGTGCGTCTCGAAGCTCATTCCCAGATGAGTGAATGACTTGGACGGCACCAGATCCGACTTCTCCTCGTTTACTATAAAACCGAGACGTCGGAGCAATAGAAGAAGATTCTGAACATCGTTCTGAAGCGTTAACTCGTTGCCGTACCTCTGAAGAATGTCGTCCAGGTAGGCCTATGTTACCGCAGACGAATGAGCTCGGAAGTAGATCATTACCGAGTTCATTACCCGAGTGAAAGCCCAGGGTGCTAGATTCAATCCGAAGCACATGGCCCGGAACTGATACACCGCGCCTAGGACTGCGAAGCGTAGATACTTTCGGAATGTCGGATGTACCATGACGTGAAAGTACGCATCTTTGAGATCTATGCTCGTTGCATAATCGTTCACCCGAATACTCGCTCTGACCGATCGAATCGTCTCCATATAAAACTTCGGAGCGACGATCAGCTTGTTTATCCAGCTCAAATCTATGACTGGACGGAACGAGCCGTCTGGTTTCGGAACCAGAAACAGATGGCTGTAGAATCCCAGAGATTCCTGGTTTTCTACGACCTCTACCGCGTTCTTCATTAAAAGAGACTGCACCTCTGATAACAGAGCGTCTCTTTTCTGTGGATTTGACGGAAGATGAGTCCACTTTGGACTTCGAGTTAATGGAGGCTTTCGTTTGAAGGATATCTTTAGGCCTTCCGAAGTCACTCCTCTCACCCAAGGGTCGTCCGTAATCGACGCCCACTCTTGTGAAAAACTTGACAACCTTCCGCCAACCGGAACGCGATAGAGGTTTAAGCCATCACCTCCTGGACCTGCGAGGCCTGCGGTAGGAGAAACCACGTCTTCCACGACCCGCACCTCGCCTCGTCGACCTCGGGGCGTCCGACCGATTGTCCCGGCCTGAAGGACGTCCCGAACGAGAGTCGCTATCCTGACGGTCTCTCGAATAAGACCAAGAGGACGCACCGGAACCTCTATAGGAACCTCTCTTGGGCGCATTAGACCCAGAAGTGCCTGTCTTATTCGTGTCTGCTGTATCCGACTTTTTAGGAGCCGATCTGAACAACAGAGAATCATTAGCTTTCTTTGTAATTTTATCATAAATAGCGGAAAGCTTGCCGTCAAAGAGAAATTTTCCTGAGACCGAAGCGACTCTAAGAGAGTTCTTCACCTTAGAATCCACTAGTGTGGATGTAGCTAGGGCTGCGTCACGTCTAACCAACTCCAGATTTGCCACTGAAAGGGCGGAGTTACACGTGGAATAAGCTACTGCCCTTGAAAGAAGTCTTAAAGAGGATTGTATATCCTGAAACTCTTCCCCTTGAAGGCGCAGTGATAACGCCTTAGTAAGGTGATCTGCGTAAGATAAGGCATCTAAATTGGCTCTGTTAGACGCAATAGCTGTTTCCAACACCACGGTTGGAATAGAAGCTGACGACGGTAATGATAGCTCTAAGTCTTCCGCCTCGTCGTCCATACGCAGAGGAACTCTCGGTATACCCTGTCCTGCCGTAACGAATTTATTCCTTGCATTAATGAAAGGCAGGTTAAGAGTATTAGCGGACAAGAAACCTGCTTTCCCCGTCCTGGAAGCAAGTTTAAATATAGCGTCGTTCAATAATTCAAATGTTCTTGCAACATTATTGGACTGCGACGGAAACTCGGGAGCGATGTCCCTGAACCGCTCAAAAAATTCAGAGTCCAATGACGCTATAATTCTCTTGTCCGGAAGCGCAGCAGTCTGGCCCGACGGAACAACTTGAGGGAGAAAGTGCCGGATGAAGTCCACGGCAGCTTTATGTTGTTCCGAAAGGGATAGCTCCAATTCATCCGTATCCCTTTCACCATCCGGTCGGACCTCCCGATGTTCCCGGTCGTCCGCCCCCGATGCTTCGGCGGAGCGTACCGACCCAGCGCCGTCGGATAATTCTCGATCCGACACCGTTTCTATCGGCTGCTGGGATGCTGCGATAAGCTGTGCTATCTGCACAAGAATGTCCGACGTCGAGACCTGCGGAGGCGCAGTCTTTCGCTGCTTCGCCGAGGGCAGCTCCGCATCAGATGGCTCCCGCATACTTTTCCTATGCGAACGTCCGGAGTCCATCGGTCTCGAATCCCTGGCTGCCGGATGGTGTGACCTGGTCGCCGAAGAATCCTTCATCGGCGAAGCTGGTAAACTATCGGCGGTCACGCAGCCAAGGTGCGGTCGTTGTGTGCTGACGAGAAGAGGAAGCCTTAACAGTCTCTGCGGACTGCTTATACAACGGAGCGTCCCAAGCGACGGACGTATGCTCCGCTAAAGACACATTTTGTACCACAACATCTGGTCCCAGATGTTGTTGTACGAGAGAGGGACCTCTCTCGCTCGCGGCCCGGCTGGACCTGGACGAGCTAGGAACCGGACTAAAAGGCTTCCTCCGTTCTCGCTTACTATCCGCCGTCACTGGGTGTGCATCTATTATGTTTATAGTGCTCGCATCACCCAAAATTTCCTCTTGGACCGCATCGGACGAACCCGGCTTCCGAACCCTTCGGTGAATGGACGCTATACCGGGCGAGCTAGCGGACGACATTTGTCTAATCTCCATGAGCACTTTTGCCGCTAGCTTTGAATTCATTTGTGACGACGGACGCACACTTGAAGAAGATAACATGGAAACATCACCCTGTTCTGGTTCCTCTGAAATAGAAACTGAGAGAGTAGAGTGACCTTGCGGAGAAAGAGCCGGCATCGCCTTTCTCCAGAAACAACATATCGTGACACACGTTTCCAATGTTTCTCATCCCAATGTTCACATATAGGACAGGGATTAATGCGAGAACACTGACTACAATTAATACAATGATCATGAAAGTCAGAGGAAGACTTCTTCCTATTACAATTTGAACAATGTCCCTTCATTGTGAAAGAACAACAATAAGTCCTAGTTACTCGCAAAAACCCCTGACACAAAGATACATAATAACATGATCCATTAATAAATGAAAAAACAATTGCAAAACAAAATAATTTTGAAAAAATATTTTTTCAGAGAAGCCCAAGTTGCTGAAAAGTAACGTTGAGCCCCGATGGATCCGATGGCAAAGTGTGGTCAAAAATTTTTAATTTATATAAAATAATTAATGAGACACTTTCGGATAATATAAATGTATCTTATAATGAGATAAACTACCACAAAGGCAAACAGCCCCCTCAAAAAAGGCTGTTGCCAATGAAAACAAACAGTGTAAACACACTAGAAAACATGACTCCAGGCACTGAAAAAACTGGCCCGGAATCAGTCATCAATTACACTCTATCTGATGCAAAACAGAGACTCCCAGGGGAGAATCTGTAGAACATCAGATGGAAGATGCAGAACACAAACGTTATACACCCATGGGTGAAAACGTAACTATGGGAAAAAATAACAGAAAACATTCTGTAACCAAGCAACTCTCCCAGGAAATTTTAGAAATGAAACTTCTCAAAAATATGCCAAAAGCATGGGAGAATTGCCAGGGGGGACTTTAGAAGGCTAGGGGAGAGGAAACACTGAATAAGCAGTGCAACAATTAGCAAGAATGACAACAAGAGGCCCATGCCTCGAAAATAGGCAACTTAACATAATTTCATCAAAAAATTTTAAGTACAGCCCTGATTATTTTTTGCCACTTCTTTTTCCTCTCCTCCTTCTATCCTCCTTAGAATCACATTTTCTCCAAAAATTACGTGTCTGGCATCCTTTAAACTGAGATTTACAAGCACAAAGATCAGTGAGATGTTGACTGATGAAGGGCCAAACAGAGAATGATAATTGGCGCCAATTTCGGGACGACTGCGTCACTGCGCATGCGCAGTAGAGGCGTACTATGGAGGTCCTTTAGGACATGATTTCTTTTTGTTTTGGATGCAAATTTTGGGGATTGGGGGGCAAAATTTGTGTTTGGCCCTGGTTTTGTTGGAGTTAGCACCAGCTAAGTCTGGGTCATTGGTACAGTATAAAAATATTATGTGATATGTTTTGAGGGAAAATTTATTTTTTTTTAGTTATTCAAGAGATTTAAAAAAAATATTCTATTGATAGTAACAGTGACCTTGACCTTGGGGAACCAGACTCCGAAATAGATAGGTGTCTTCCATTCCTATAGGGTAACCTGTGGTATAAGTTTGGTGAAGATACACGGAATAGAACTAAAGTTATTGCCCGGAAACCAATTTGTCACAAAATATTCTATTTATAGTAACGGTGACCTTGACCTTGGAGTCCCAGACTCCAAAATCAGTCGGTGTCTTCCCTTCCTATAGGGTAACCTCTGGTATAAGTTTAGTAAAGGTGCGTCAAATAGAACTAAAGTTATTGCCCGGAAACCAATTTCTCACAAAATATTCTATTTATAGTAACAGTGACCTTGACCTTGGGACGTGAGACTCTGAAATCGGTAGGTGTCTTCCTTTCCTATAGGGTAACCTCTGGTATAATTTTGGTTAAGGTGCATCAAATAGAACTAAAGTTATTGAGCGGAAACCAATTGTTTACACCCACTGCCCACCGCCAGCCTGCCACTTCATCAAACTATAAGTTGAGTTTGACTTCGTCAAAACTCAACTAAAAATGTGGAGAGAAAATACCCCTCTGGGTATTTTCTCTCAGTATTTTTTTTCATCAAATGGCTGGTAATCACTGCCTGTGGAAATAAATAGTCCAGAGACTCTTCTTATCATGATATTTTGTGCAATGATCTGTTGTTTGTCCTTTTATTTTTTAATTTATGTTGGGAATATTTTTCAATACTGAAATTTCAGTATACTGAGATTCCCTCAACATGGTAAATGGGTATTGCTTGATACCGATACTATTAGTTATCCTTGTGTTTTTCCAGGGTGTATGGGAATTTACACCGGTTTGGGAACTCATACACCCTGAGGCTTTGCCTCAGGGTGTATGAGTTCCCAGACTGCTATAAACTCTGATACACCCTGGAAAATATTGAATTTTGGTGTACTTAATACTTTAATCTAAATTGTGGTGAAAACCTGACAGGAAATTTGTACTTTCTAAGTTTCTTAATAAAACAACACAAATATGGATGTCATTGGAACTGGCTCAATGAGCCAGTTCCAATGACATCCATATCTGTAATATTTTATTGCACATAAATATTAAATTCCCTGTATTTTTATTTTTGTTTTAACATAACCGAGCAGAAGGTATGAATTAATAATTAAAAATGGGTACTTTTTTTTAACCATGTAGCCTGCTATTGTGTATTCTTGTTTTTACACTGTGGTTAACCACAGTGTAAAAAAAAAAAGCTACTGTGGATTGCAAGTTACACCATACCTCTCAGCCAATCAAAATGCAGTATTTTGTTTCATTTGGAAATAAAGTACGGCATTCATGGTATACTGCCCATCTCTATCAATGAGCATAATTCACTAAGGGCAGTGAGCAATGTTTCAGAGAAAAAAGATAATTGAATGCTCTATACAACATTTTTTCTCTCACTTTTTGCCTCCAAAACAGATCTTATGATCCTTCACTGGAATGATCTCATCAAGCTCTTTCCAGTGATGGGTCATAAGCATGTTTTTTAAGCAAATAATGAAAAAAGAATTTTTATTATTCAAGAATATTCCTGCTGTGTCATCATTCAGCCATCTTAGGTAAAGGGTTAAAGTTATTTAAGAAACACAGCTTGTTCATTATAGTTTAAGGTCAGTTTCAGAATCTATGGCTATATCATGACAACAGGACAAATATAATCATTGATACTCTATGCTGTCGACTTTAGGTGACTCGCACCTAAGACTATTACCATCTATTGTGGAATGGGAAAATCTCACCTGTGGGGCATGATATCTGAGCCAGACACTGGCACAAATCTCTTGCCACAAGATCATGACATTGATGATTACAGGAAGTGATATACTACATGGTTGGGCTAAATATGTCTTTCTCCCCTCACTATATGTGAAACATATGCGTGGCCCGGGTGAGACAGCAGGGTGGGATATTTTATCCCACCCACCCCACGTGACGTTATACATTTATAATGTTATGCATATCGTATCAGTTTCTTGCTACAAACTAATTCATACGTCATCGGAATGCAGCATGATCAAAGTTTGATGCTCTAAAACTCTTCAACCCTCAAACTGCCACCGTTCCCAATCGATCTTGTGGTATATACCTTTGGTATATACATAACTTGTGCATGCTCTTTCCAATGGTGTCATCAGTTTTTTCAAAACAACGAATACAAAATGAGTTGATTGAATCAGCATGTGACTCCCGATTACCTCTGGCTAATGTAATCGTTGCATGGTGGGGGGAGAAAAATCATCCTCGATGAGTCTGAAGGTGGGAATGGGGAAAACTCACCCTCAGGGCAAGATATTTGAACCAGACCCTCGGCACCCCTCTGGTTCAAATATCTTGCCCCTCGGGTGAGATTTCCCCATCCCACCTCCAGACTCATCGGGGATCATAATAGTCCCACCCCAGGAATCTCAACCAGGGCATACCTATCTCTACCTATCTCAGATCATAAGAGGTGGCTGAAAATTGTTTACCAGTTCTATTATACCCTTTCTACATAATGTCGGTGGGCTTCCAAAAGGTTGCATCCTCCATTCTGGTGTAAAACACTTTTTCACAAATTCAGGATCTATGGGTTCGATTACATGAGACGTACAAGAACAGAAGCAATTGATCCTGGCAAATTGTGTTCTGAGATCTGAAATGTTCACACAGTTTCTAAATTTTGCATCTTCAAAGCTTTCTTCAAAAAACAGGGAGTGCTGATTACAAAATGTTGTATCTCAAAATTCCTGTCTTGTGAACGGAGGTATTCAGCTTGTTTCTGATAGGTGGAAATGAAATGGACAGGAAGCCTTGAAACACCAATCCTAGAACCAGTCATAAAATGACAGAGTCAATAATCATTTACAAAATGTCGTATTATTTCCAGTTATGTCTCGATTCACAAATCGTCCAACTTTAAAAAATTCTCGATCTGACCACAAGCTAATTATATTTATTTATTGGTGTTTAAAGGTCACATATTTCTGCACAATTGCTAATCATGACCACAACAGTTTTGTGGGTGGAGGAAGATGGAGTACCCGGAGAGAACCACCGAGCAACTGTCAGCTCCCCAACATACTAACTGCACACAAGCAGGGTTAGCACTGGTTGAAGACAGGTGCACAATCAATGTGAAGTATGCCTTAGCACACAACACCACTGTGCCCCCACATGGGTAATGGAGGTGAAGTGTCTTGCCTGAAGCCACAATGCGGTTGCTCAGGTGGGATTTGAACTGAGGACTTCTCGGCTTGCAGCCTGCACCTCTACCTACTGCACCACCATGCCCCCTCCACAAGCTAATTAAATATTTTCTTGGTTTGCCCATAGCTCACAGAAAGTGTAACAACAGTTTGTTTTAAATAAGTGAACAATGTACTGCTACCAATAATTACTATTTATTAATGATACTACTTCATTAACCCATGAAGATAGTTTGCATGATATTCTGGAGTGCAGGTAACACAACTTAACCCTTTACCTAACATGAAAAGCAGACGACACTTGCAAACAAAATTCTTGAATAACTAATTTTTTTCATTTTTTGTCTCAAAAATATAGGTTATGACCCCTCGTTGGAACGAGCTCGACGAGCTCGTTCCAACGAGGGGTCATAACCTATGTTTTTGAGACAAAAAATGAAAATATTTTGAAAATTAATTGGCGATTTTTGAGAATAGCGCTGGCCGGTTTTAGCCGTTACGTTGGGTAAAGGGTTAAAGGCTGCACAGTCTACCCATGTGCTTCATATTATCTGTGTATTTTGTATGTATAGATTTGACATGTTACAATTTGTGGGAGAGTATCTACTGGCACTCTCCGATATATTGAAACATTGCAAAAATAAATGAACAAATTTTGACGACTGAAAATAATTTAGCACTCTTCTAGTTAATGCATGCACACACACACACACAGTGAGCTTGGTTTCACAAAAAATAAATAATAAACAAGAGGCCCCACGGGGCCTGAAGTGCTCATCTTGTACAGAACACAATTTAAACAGAGTCCAAGAATGAGTCTACATTAAGCAAGCCATCTCCATAGGCTACACTGTCAATCCTTGAGTCCCTCAGGAGTGACAAAAATAATCTGGGCATCACGCCTTTTCTTCAGTTGATCAAAAGTAAAATGTAGAGCTCCCCTATGAAGCCCCTTGATACAATCTATGTGGATTAATCTTAGTACCTCTACAGGGTACTGAATACAAAATTTTTAATTCTTCAGCAAAATGGCCAATTCCGGCTCCCATAAAGAGCCCACATATTAACCCAGGCTCTTGATTTGAACACAGTTAAATCTGACTTCCCTAGAGATGTTGTGTACCGAATATGAAAGCATTCTGACTGTTGGATCTGAAGAAGAGAAATTGTAAAGAAATTTCTTCGAATTGCACTAAATTCAAATTTGGGCTACCATAGCGAGCCCAAATATTGACCTATGGATCCGATTTGAACAAACTTGAATCTGACCCCCCTAGAGATGTTGTATACCAAATGTGAAAGCATTCTGACAAGTGAATCTGAAGAAGAAGATTTTTGAAGAAATTCCCTCATATTGTACTAAGTTAAATTTCATGTTCCCATATGGAGCCCAAATATTAACCTAGGCACTCGAATTGAACAACCTGGAATCTGACCCCCCTAGAGATGTTGTATACCAAATATAAAAGCATTCCGACTGGTGGATCTGAAGAAGAAGATTTTTAAAGAAATTTTCTCATATTGCACTAAGTAAAAATTTGGGCTACCATAGTGAGCCCAAATATATACCTAGGAATTTGATTTGAACAAACTTGAATCTGACCCCCATAGAGATGTTGCATACCAAATATCAAAGCATTCTGACTGATGGATCTGAAGAAGAAGATTTTTTAAATTACCCTCCATATTGAACAAAGATAAAATTTGGGCTTCCGTAGGAAGCCCAAATATTAACCAAGGGACTTGGTTTGACCAATCTAAAATCTGACCCTCATAACAATGATGTATACCAAATATTAAAAGATTCTGACTGGTGGTTTTGAAGAAGAAGATTTTTAAAGAATATTCCCCATATTACCCTATGTTAAAACTTCGGGCTCCTGTAGAGAGCCCAAATATGAACCAATGAGCTTTATTTCTACAAACTTTTATCTGACCCCCATATGAATGCTGTATACCAAATATCAAAAGATTCTGATGATTGGTTCTGGAGAAAAGATTTTTTAAAATTTTTGCAAATATGCTGACTCAGCATTTTTTCGATGCCCATTACAGAACACTCTAACATAACCGATGGCAATTTTTTTTTACCATTCAATTCTACTGGTCGTAAGGATACTTCATACCAAATAAAAGCTCTCTGTTCCATTGGGTTTGGAAAATATGGGCGTTTGAAAATATTTCTATTTTTAGCTCCCAGGGTTCCCATGGGGATGCAGTAATTTTTTTTTTTTGCATGGGTCAAGTACTTATGACCCAATACTACCATAAACCAAATTTGGTTCATACCGGACCATTGGTTCAGAAAATAGAAATTTGGGGCTGGGCCAAAAATCTTACCCCTCTTATTACAAAGCCACATATTACTTTACAAACTTCGTTTGAACAAACTTGGGTCTACACCTCATATGGAAGCTACATAGCAAATATCAAGTCATTGTACACACTGGTTCTTGAGAAGAAGATTTTAAAAATATTTTGGAGCATTTTCCCCCACTCCCTCCCTATGGGGCTGGGCATGCTGAGTTGAACAAAAATGAAATGCCCCTTTGGGACCATCACTCACACAAACTTTCACTTGAATTGGCCCAGTGGCTTTGGAGAAGACCAAAACATGGTGTTGACGGACGACGGACGGGAAGCGATTAGATTAGCTCAGCTTGACTTTGTCAAGATGAGCTAAAAATAAAATCCTCCCTTCCGTCCCAATTTAAAATAAATTCTGATGATAATCTCGGTATTGATTTTTTATGGCCTTATGTCTGTATATATTAATGAAACCTTTATCAATGAAGTTTCATCGTATAATTTATTGTACTTATTAGAACTAGATTGTAACAGTAATCTGTCTTAAACTTCCACAACAAATGTTGTTTTAACAATAAACATGCATCACTGACTCCTACTTAAAAAACAAGAGAAGCCGGCAAATCGAAAACCCCCCATATTGCCATTAAAGTAAGTTAACTCACAAAATATCGTACAACTACATGAAAGTAATTTTTCTCATAGAAAACACATCTAATAAACTCTAAATGTTCTCTGAAACTGAATGTGGCTTTCTATTTGAAGAGCCAAAGTTACCCTGTTCTGTGTTCCCCATATTTAGAGTGTTAGGCCACACAAAGTAGATCTTCTGTTTCTCAGGCCATTATTTGTGAAATTGCATGAGGGAGAGTGGTTTTTTATTTTATTTTTCATTTCAGTAATTACTTCTTAGCCATCAAAAGTTCATGTTCTTGGTTCAAGTTTTAGGCCTCATAATGTACAGAATAAAATGGGTGGTGGTGTATTTCATCCCTTGAGTGCAAGAAGGCTTTGCAATACTAAAGCATTGCAAAGCCTTCTTGCACTCAAGGGACAAATTCATCAATTTTTTTTAACTTGGGTAAAATATCAGACATAAACCATTTAATTTTTATTTCTTTAAAGTTTAAATTGGTTATAAAAAGAGAGCATGCGGCAGCCAAAAGGACCATGAGGGAGGGCCTGAGAAACTGATTTATTATTTTTTTAGGCCTTATTAAGTTTTTTTTTTCTCTCCTAAAAAGTTTGAAAATTCAAGATATAACATTAAGGAAGCCCATCAACGACAAATATCAAACACTATTCCACTTCCCAGGGTCTCCACAGGAGATTTAACCCTTTACCCAACATAACGGCCAAAACCGGCCAGCGCTATTCTCAAAAATCGCCAATTAATTCTCATTATATTTTAATTTTTTGTCTCCAAAAGATAGGTAACCTATATTTTTGAGACAAAAAATGAAATAAATTAGTTATTGAAGCATTTTGTTAGCAAGTGTCATCTGCTTTTCATGTTAGGTAAAGGGTTAAGAACAGATATTGGTAGCATATTAGAAACCCCTCATCCCAGTATCAATCAAGTACAGAAAGATATACTGTTAACCATTTACCCAACACAGACAATACCAGACTCAGTACACAATGCTACCGCACACTCACGTGGGCAATCAGGATTAAGTGTACTGCCCAAGACCACAACATGGTTGCCGCAGGTGGGATTCAAATCGAGGACCTCTCGGCTTGCAGTCTGCATCTCTACCTACTGACCCACAGCACTGACAATTAAGTCATTGGACTTCAAACTAAAAGTGTGATCCTGACCAGCTGCAACTGTTTTGTGTCCATAGTCAAGACATTTAATCCTGATTGCCCACAGGCATATGTGCATCAAAGGGTACTGCACATCAATGGTGCACTTGCCTTCAACCGATGCTGACAGTTGATCGCTGCTGCTTGGGGGTTCTCTCCAGGTACTTCAGCTTCCTCCACCCATAAAGCTGTCAGAAACGAGGTGACAAAACCCCAATAAATAAAATGAAAGTGTCAATGACACTGTAGCTCAACTTGTCAAGACAAAGACATGTACATGTATAGTATATGACACAGCAATGACAAACATCTAGGTAATGACCTGATAACAAAGGTACATATAAAGTATTGTAACGGTCTGTACATAAATACTGACCATTGCCTGTAACAAATGTATAGGTAAAGTATTGTAAAGGTGGGTGACAGTCAGATGCTAAACTAGAAAAAAATCTTTTGAGTCCCAGAGTGGGTCTGACTGAACCCCAAAATATTTGTTCTCATAGCACAGTGATAACAAAGGCACGCCAAAACACACTCGTTCCTGTCCCAAGGTGAAAACAAAGGTACCCAAGAAGTTTTGTGAAGATCAGTTCATAAATACGAGCTGTATAGAACTTGTGACAAAAAACTGATTGGACCTAATTTTGGTACAAAATGGCCACTGGCAGCCATCTTGAATTTTGGACCATACCCAGAAACACTCATTCTCGTCCCAAGGTGATAACAAAGGTACCCAAGAAGTTTTGTGAAGATCGGTTCATAAAAACAGCCTCTACCCTGAGCCGTATTGACATGTGTGCTTACATTGTGTTAGTAGCACTGAATAAATCAAAGTTTATTTAATTTGCATAATTTCTGCACGAAAAAAAAAACCCTTACAATATGTGATGTATTCCATGTTACTAAACATTCATACAAAAATTTATTCAAATCAGAACTTTCATACAGAAGTTCTGTACAAAAGACTGATTGCACTAATTTTGGTACAAAATGGCTGCTGGTGGCCATCTTGAATTTCGGACCACACCCAAAAACACTCGCTCTCATCCCACGGTGATAACAAAGGTACCCAAGAAGTTTCGTAAAGATTGGTTCATAAATATGGCCTCTAGTCTGAGCTGTATAGAAGTTGTGTACAAAAAACTGATTAGACCTAATTTTGGTACAAAATGGCCACTGGCAGCCATCTTGAATTTTGGACCATACCCAGAAACACTCATTCTCGTCCCAAGGTGATAACAAAGGTACCCAAGAAGTTTCGTGAAGATCGGTTGATAAATACAGCCTCTAGCCCGAGCTGTATTGACATGTGCACTTACTGTGTGTTAGTCGCACTGAAGAAATCAAAGTTCATCTAATTTGCATAATTTCTGCATGAGAAAAAAACCCGTATTAGATGTGATGTATCCCATGGTACTAAACATTCACACAAAAAATTATTCAAATCAGCGCTTTCATATGGAAGTTCTGTGCAAAAATCTGATTGCACCTAATTTTGTACAAAATGGCTGCCATCGGCCATCTTGAATTTCGGACGGACCCAAAAACACTCGTTCTCGTCCCTCGGTGATACCAAAGGTACCCAAGAAGTTTCGTAAAGATCAGTTCATAAATACGGCCTCTAGCCCGAGCCGTATTGGCATTTGCACTTACAGTGCTGAAAGTAACACCAAAAAACATCAAACTTAGTCTAATCTGCAGAATTTACGCACGAGAAAAAAACCTGTATTATATGTGATGTATCCCATGGTACTAAACATTCATACAAAAAATTATTGAAATCAGAGCTTTCATATGGAAGTTCTGTACAAAAAACAGATTTCTGCATCGTCGGTACAAAATGGCGGCTGGCAGCCATCTTGAATTTCGAACCGCACCCAAAAACACTCGTTCTCGTCCCACGGTCATAACAAAGGTACCCAAGAAGTTTCGTAAAGATCGGTCATAAATACGGCCTCTAGCCCGAGCCATATCCAATTGTTGACGTACGGACAGATGGACGACGGGCCAGGACAAAAGCTCAAATTTGGCTTCGCCAAAGTTGAGCTAAAAACGCCGGTCACTCCCCCATCCCTCCCTCCCAGTTTCCCCTCACTGAAATGGAATTGATGAGTTTGTTCCAATGAGGAGATCACATGATATGGCTTTGTTGTTTTTTTTCAACTGCTGAATATGTAAACTATACATGCAGATGTAAAGGGTTAATACACTTAACAGGCATTAATAGTTTTTATTTTCTTCTGTTAACTCCAATAAAAACAAAGCAAAAACAGAAAATTAAAACATTCTGTCTCCGTTCATTTCTGAAGTATAGTCTCACCTATTCTATTGTTGTAAATGTTATTAAATTGATGTTTGTCATTAATATTTTAACTCGTCTATGGATAATTATTTTCAATAGGGATTCAGAATA
This sequence comes from Pictodentalium vernedei, assembly GCA_031216915.1. Taxonomy (NCBI): domain Eukaryota; kingdom Metazoa; phylum Mollusca; class Scaphopoda; order Dentaliida; family Dentaliidae; genus Pictodentalium; species Pictodentalium vernedei. The sequence continues at coordinate 176,020,475 of CM062294.1, forward strand.
ACAAAAAAAAAAACTTGTGTTCAATGTGTTATGGTATATAACTCACCATCAGACAAAAATTAATCTACCATAAAACATTAACAGGTTGAGTGCTGGAAGTCCATATTTGGGTCCCATTGCACAGTGCAGGTACAGCAATTTAAGAGCTCAATATTCTGTAGATGTGCTGCATATTATCCTTCAAGTGAAGTTAGTTTGTCTGCATGATTTGCCTTGCTACAATTTATGGGAGAGTGCCTAGAGGCACTCTCCCATAAATTGTAACAAGCAGAGACATGTGAACAAATCATGATGACTCAAAATAATTTAACACTGTTCCAATTAACCCTTTACCCAATGCACATGATATTAAAATTTATTATTTAAATTTTTGTTTTCTCCAATTTTTCTAAAAATATTTCAACAAACCCATATTATTTGACCCCTCATTGGAATGAGCTCAATGGGCATGTTCCAGTGAGGGGAAACACGATATGGTTTTGTTGAAGTTTTTTTCAAAATACATTTTTTCCACCTGATTAATTTGTAAATTATGCAGGCACATTTGGCCAATTCGTTTGGTAAAGGTTTCAACAAAGATCAGTAATTAATTTACCATAAAAAATTAAACAAATGTAAGTATAAATTATATTATTAATGCTCATTTGTCGCAAAGCTTTGCGACAAATGAGCATTAATATTATAATTTTTAATATTCTGGTCCTTAATGTGGACAGTGCATTGAAATGTAAATGTATGTTTATAACATTAGTAAAGGAAATATGGGAATTACATGTAGTGTTCTGGGCCATTTGGATTGGAATTGGCACCAGAACAGTTTATGCTCTTTCTCAACATGTCCTCCTTCCGCATAAAACTGTGTGACTTCCATGTTTTTTATTCGTTTTGCCCTTCCTCTACATGAATGAATTTGGTTGATTATCAATATTCTTGTTCTTCAACCAGCCATTCCTTCACATAAATTTGATTAATTATTAATATTAACCATCACTCCTTTACATGAAATCATGATCAGTAATATTTTTGTTCCTTGACAAGCCATTCCATTACATGAAATTGTGTGATTATTAATATTCTTGTTCCTTGACCAGCAATTCCTTTACATGAAATTGTGTGATTCTTAATATTCCTGTTCCTCAAACGATCATTCCTTTACATGGAATTGGGGGATTATTAATACTCTTGTTCCTCGACCTGCTACTTCTTTACATGAAATTGGTGGATATATTCTTAATGTTCTTGTTCTTCAAGCTGTCCTTTCTCTAAAGGTGGTGGAGCATCTGGCATTGCACTTCTTGTCCCCGATGTCAGGTAACCTGCCACATTTGCTGTGGGACCTGCAATAAATGGAACAGAGATTAAACAGAGACCATATTTCTGTGAACTTCACTTTCACTGGATACTGCTCAAAGAGTAATGTCTTAATCGCATATACAATCTTTGCGTTATAACCTGAACTGAACAGTCAAAAAGAAATTGACCTATTAATTGGTTGATTGCTAGAAGCCACTATCAGGGCTTTCAAGAAAGTTAAAAAATTTATAGTAATTTATATATTTTTTATACTTACCAATGACCCAGACATAGCTGGTGCTAATTCTCAAAATCAAGGGCCAAACACAAATTTTGCCCCCCAATCCCCAAAATTTGCATCTAAAACCGAAAGTTAAAAAATTTATAGTAATTTATATATTTTTTATACTTACCAATGACCCAGACTTAGCTGGTGCTAACTCTAACAAAACCAGGGCCAAACACAAATTTTGCCCCCCAATCCCCAAAATTTGCATCCAAAACAAAAAGAAATCATGTCCTAAAGGACCTCCATACTACGCCTCTACTGCGCATGCGCAGTGACGCAGACGTCCCGAAATTGGCGCCAATTATCATTCTTACTGGCAGTGCCTGGTCAGCGCTATGTACTCAGCGGGGAGGCAAGAGTTCCCAACTCCAGGGAGGGCCATCCCCGTCTGGGTCATTGGTAAGTATAAAAAATATATAAATTACTATAAATTTTTTAACATTTTTATACTGTACCAATGACCCAGACTTAGCTGAATAGTAAACAGGCTGGAGGGCCTAGGACATAGAGGAAAATCCAATAAGCTCAACTATATAGTAAAGAGGTAACCCCTTAAGGAGAAAAGGAGTATTAGGCTTTACATGTATCTTTCTTATTTAATATTAAATTAGAAAGATACACTACCCTTAATAATTGAGCACAATAACATTCATGTTCTCTATTAACATCCAGTATATCCCTTATACTAATTATTTTTAAAGCAAGCCAATAAATAAAGTAGTCCAGAGAATATATACAAATGCTTCACACCGAGCTACACTTTAAAAATAAGACATGAATGAATTTTAACATTAATATTACACTTTAAAACCATCCCGGAAGCGACTCAGAAATACTGACTTGGAGGAGGCATTCCATTGCTTTTCACTATAAAGCAGGTGACCTAAGGGAACACCCGCCCCCCCCCCCCCCCTTCCCCTTGCCCTGGGTCAAATAGCCCAGAGCGAAGAGGGCAGCTGGACGGAGTCACTGCCGGAACAGAAAGCCTGCATAACTATAGTTGCAACTGTTTAGTGGACGACATTCTGAGCAACAGATAACGGACCTAAACAATGCAGGTCTCCAGAAATGGACTCAATATTTCTGAGATAAAAATTCGTAAATGTGGATGGCTGAGACCAATAAGCAGCCTTCATTAAATCTGTAATAGCAACACTATTAGCATAAGCCCAGGAAGTAGAAAGAGCTCTTACTTCATGAGCAGAAATCTTAAGCACAGACTGCTGAGAAGAAGATAAATTTTCATAAGCAGTACGGATAGTTAATTGAATCCATCTAGCAATAGAATGGACCGAAATGTCCTTTCTATTAGGCATCAAAGACAGAAAGAAACGTTTCCGTCCCTTTCTGATAAACTGAGATCTCTGTTTATAGATACGTAACGCTCTAACAGGACAGAGTAAAGGCCTACGCCCGTCTGAAGACGGAAGAGCCTTAATAACAATAGGTTCCGGATATTTATTAGGAGCCTGATTCTTAGCTAAAAAACCCACATTAGTAGTGAAGGTAATAGTGTTCCCAACACTACGATAGTGAGAATCATCCACCGACAGTGCATGAAGCTCACTGACTCTTCTTGCAGAAGAGAAAGCTAAGAGAAAAGCTGTCTTATAAGATAAGAATTTGAAATCTACTGTCCCAAGAGGTTCAAATGGCTTTTCCTTCAATTTAAGAAGAACCCAAGCTAAATTCCACTTAGGAATTAATCTAAGAGTTCTGGGTCTATTTATCGAAAAGTTTCTAACCAACTTAGATAAAGAGACATTAGATCCAATTTGTAAACTATCATGATGTGCATAGGTATCAGATAACATAGATCTATAACCCTTTATAGTAACAGGCTGCAGTTTGATTTCGTCAAACAAGTATACTAGAAAGTTTGCAATGTCTGGTATAGAGGGATCGAATATATCTACAGAATGATCCCTACACCAACGACGAAAAACCTTCCACTTAGCCGCATAGTTTAGCGAAGAGGAGGTCCTCCTACAGTTAGAAATTGCGTCCACTGCTCGTCCTGTTAAAGTGTTTGCCATGCAAGAAGGACCGCACAACGGAAAAACGTGAAGGTTGAGGCCTTGCGGGTTGTGATGGAGTTGGCGCGATTTCCCCTGCGAAAGAAGATCCTCTCGTGGAGGAAGTTTTCGCGGTAGGTCCCACAACAGACACCTGAGTAGATTTATCCACGGTCTCTGTGGCGACAGAGATGCTACCAACAGAATCTTGCATTGAGATTGTTTTATCTTTAGCAATACTTGTTGAATTAACGGCGCTGGAGGATACGCATATCCTATCATTCCGTCCCAAGGGATCGACAGAGCGTCTACTGCAAATGCTCTTGGATCCGGACACGGAGACACATACGTCTGCAACTGATTGTTGAGATGTGTCGCAAATAAGTCTATCATTGGCCATTCCCATTGGTAGCAAATCTGATTGAATACTTGTTTGTTGAGAGTCCACTCCGACGGCAACAAGCGACCCTTTCGTGAAAGGGAGTCTGCTAGCACATTCAGACGACCCGGTATGTGACGGACCGAAAGAAGAACGTGATGTTCTAGCGCAAACAGAAGGATTCTTTCCGTTAGATTGAACAACGGAACTGAATGAGTGCCTCCCTGATTCCGTATATACGCCACTACTGTCGTTTTGTCGGATAGGATTTGGACATGAGCATTGTGAATAATGTCCATCCAGTGACGTAACGCAAGCCAAATTGACATCATTTCCTTGATGTTTATGTGCTTGCACAGGAATTGCGGATCCCAAAGACCCTGGCATCTCGAATCCGTTGGGATTAATGATGCACCCCAACCTGTTTGACTGGCATCCGTCATAATGGTAAAACTCGGATCCGGCAACTGGAGCGGAACTCCCTGAGTTAACCACTGAATGTTTGCCCAAGTCTGAATCTCTTGTTTCACTTGATCTGACAAGAGAACGTCTACATCGAGCGAATGAATTTTCACACTCCAATTCTGAGTCAAGAAAATTTGAAGAGGACGTGTGCGTAACCGCCCCATCGGAATGAGATCCGCGGCGGCTCCGCACAGACCTATCAGTCTCATAAATTCTCTCGCCGTGACTTTGTCTGCGTGCAGACAATAGCGAGCGTAACAACTGACTAATTTCGCTCTGGTTAACGGCAGACGAACGAGATTGTTGTGCGTCTCGAAGCTCATTCCCAGATGAGTGAATGACTTGGACAGCACCAGATCCGACTTCTCCTCGTTTACTATAAAACCGAGACGTCGGAGCAATAGAAGAAGATTCTGAACATCGTTCTGAAGCGTTAACTCATTGCCGTACCTCTGAAGAATGTCGTCACCGCAGACGAATGAGCTCGGAAATATATCATTACCGAGTTCATTACCCGAGTGAAAGCCCAGGGTGCTAGATTCAATCCGAAGCACATCGCCCGGAATTGATACACCACTCCTAGGACTGCGAAGCGTAGGTACTTTCGGAATGTCGGATGTACCATGACGTGAAAGTACGCATCTTTGAGATCTATGCTTGTTGCATAATCGTTCACCCGAATACTCGCTCTGACCGACCGAATCGTCTCCATATAAAACTTCGGAGCGACGATCAGCTTGTTTATCCAGCTCAAATCTATGACTGGACGGAACGAGCCGTCTGGTTTCGGAACCAGAAACAGATGGCTGTAGAATCCCGGAGATTCCTGGTTTTCTACGACCTCTACCGCGTTCTTCATTAAAAGAGACTGCACCTCTGATAACAGAGCGTCTCTTTTCTGCGGATTTGACGGAAGATGAGTCCACTTTGGACTTCGAGTTAATGGAGGCTTTCGTTTGAAGGATATCTTTAGACCTTCCGAAGTCACTCCTCTCACCCAAGGGTCGTCCGTAATCGACGCCCATTCTTGTGAAAAGCTCGACAACCTTCCGCCAACCGGTACGCGATAGAGGTTTAAGCCATCACCTCCTGGACCTGCGAGGCCTGCGGTAGGAGAAACCACGTCCTCCACGACCCGCACCTCGCCCCGTCAACCTCGGGGCGTCCGACCGATTGTCCCGGCCTGAAGGACGTCCCGAACGAGAGTCGCTACCCTGACGGTCTCTCGAATAAGACCAAGAGGACGCACCGGAACCTCTATAGGAACCTCTCTTGGGCGCATTAGACCCAGAAGTGCCTGTCTTATTCTTGTCTGCTGTATCCGACTTCTTAGAAGCAGATTTGAACAACAGAGAATCCGAAGCTTTCTTTGTAATTTTATCATAAATAGCAGAAAGCTTGCCGTCAAAGAGAAGTTCTCCTGAGACCGAAGCGACTCTAAGAGAGTTCTTCACCTTAGTATCCACTAGTGTGGATGTAGCTAGGGCTGCGTCACGTCTAACCAACTCCAGATTTGCCACTGAAAGGGCGGAGTTACACGTGGAATAAGCTACTGCCCTTGAAAGAAGTCTTAAAGAGGATTGTATATCCTGAAACTCTTTCCCTTGAAGGCGCAGTGATAATGCCTTAGTAAGGTGATCTGCGTAAGATAAGGCATCTAAATTGGCTCTGTTAGGCGTAATAGCTGTTTCCAACACCGCGGTTGGAATAGAAGCCGACGACGGTAATGATAGCTCTAAGTCTTCCGCCTCGTCGTCCATACGCAGAGGAACTCTCAGGATACCCTGTCCTGCCATATCGAATTTATTCCTTGCATTAATGAAAGGCAGGTTGAGAGTATTAGCGGACAAGAAACCTGCTTTCCCCGTCTTGGAAGCAAGTTTAAATATAGCGTTGTTCAATAATTCAAATGTTCTTGCAACATTATTGGACTGCGACGGAAACTCGGGAGCGATGTCCCTGAACCGCTCAAAAAATTCAGAGTCCAATGACGCTATAATCCTCTTGTCCGGAACCGCAGCAGTTTGGCCCGACGGAACAACTTGAGGGAGAAAGTGCCGGATGAAGTCCACGGCAGCTTTATGTTGTTCCGAAAGGGATAGCTCCAAGTCATCCGTATCCCTTTCACCATCCGGTCGGACCTCATGATGTTCCCGGTCGTCCGCCCCCGATGCTTCGGCGGAGCGTACCGACCCAGCGCCGTCGGATAATTCTCGATCCGACACCGTTTCTATCGGCTGCTGCGATAAGCTGTGCTATCTGCACAAGAATGTCCGGCGTCGAGACCTGCGGAGGCGCAGTCTTTCGCTGCTTCGCCGAGGGCAGCTCCGCATCAGATGGCTCCCGCATACTTTTCCTATGCGAACGTCCGGAGTCCATCGGTCTCGAATCCCTGGCTGCCGGATGGTGTGACCTGGTCGCCAAAGAATCCTTGATCGGCGAAGCTGGTAATATATCGGCGGTCACGCAGCCAAGGTGCGGTCGTGTGCGCTGATGAGAAGAGGAAGCCTTAACAGTCTCCGCGGACTGCTTATACAACGGAGCGTCCCGAGCGACGGACGTATGCTCCGCTAAAGACACATTTTGTACCACAACATCTGGTCCCAGATGTTGTTGTACGAGAGAGGGGCCTCTCTCGCTCGCGGCCCGGCTGGACCTGGACGAGCTAGGAACCGGACTCAAAGGCTTCCTCCGTTCTCGCTTACTATCCGCCGTCACTGGGTGTGCATCTATTATGTTTATAGTGCTCGCATCACCCAAAATTTCCTCCTGGACCGCATCGGACGAACCCGGCTGCCGAACCATTCGGTGAATGGACGCTACACCGGGCGAGCTAGCGGACGACATTTGTCTAATCTCCATGAGCACTTTTGCCGCTAGCTCTGAATTCATTTGTGACGACGGACGCACACTTGTAGAAGATAACATGGAAACATCACCCTGTTCTGGTTCCTCTGAAATAAAAACTGAGAGACTAGAGTGACCTTGCGGAGAAAGAGCCGGCATAGCCCTTTCTCCAGAAACAACATATCGTGACACACGTTTCCAATGTTTCTCATCCCAATATTCACATATAGGACAGGGATTAATGCGAGAACACTGACTACAATTAATACAATGATCATGAAAGTCAGAGGAAGATTTCTTCCTATTACAATTTGAACAATGTCCCTTCATTGTGAAAGGACAACAACAAGTCCTAGTTACTCGCAAAAACCCCTGACACAAAGATACATAATAACATGATCCATTAATAAATGAAAAAACAATTGCAAATCAAAATATTTTTTCAGCGAAGCCCAAGTTGCTGAAAAGTAACGTTGAGCCCCGATGGATCCGATGGCAAAGTGTGGTCAAAAATTTTAAATTTATATTAAATAATTAATGAGACACTTACGGATAATATAAATGTATCTTATAGTGAGATAAACTACAGCAAAGGCAAACAGCCCCCCTCAAAAAAGGCTGTTGCAATGTAAACAAACAGTGTAAAACACCAGAAAACATGACTCCAGACACTGAAAAAACTGGCCCGGAATCAGTCATCAAATTACACTCTATCTGATGCAAAAGAGAGACTCCCAGGGGAGAATCTGCAGAACATCAGATGGAAGATGCAGAACACAAATGTTATACACCCATGGGTGAAAACGTAACTATGGGGAAAATAACAGAAAACATCCTGTAACCAAGCAACTCTCCCAGGAAATTTTAGAAATGAACTTTCTCAAAAATATGCCAAAAGCATGGGAGAATTGCAAGGGGGGACTTTAGAAGGCTAGGGGAGAGGAAACACTGAATAAGCAGTGCAACATTTAGCAAGAATGACAACAAGAGGCCCATGCCTCGAAAATAGGCAACTTAACATAATTTCATCAAAAAATTTTAAGTACAGCCCTGATTATTTTTTGTCACTTCTTTTTCCTCTCCTCCTTCTATCCTCCTTAGAATCACATTTTCTCCAAAAATTACGTGTCTGGCATCCTTTAAACTGAGATTTACAAGCACAAAGATCAGTGAGATGTTGACTGATGAAGGGCCAAACAGAGAATGATAATTGGCGCCAATTTCGGGACGTCTGCGTCACTGCGCATGCGCAGTAGAGGCGTAGTATGGAGGTCCTTTAGGACATGATTTCTTTTTGTTTTGGATGCAAATTTTGGGGATTGGGGGGCAAAATTTGTGTTTGGCCCTGGTTTTGTTAGAGTTAGCACCAGCTAAGTCTGGGTCATTGGTACAGTATAAAAATATAATATGTCCTAAATGGTCCTCCAACCTTTCCCTCCATTGCGCATGCGCAGTGTCCAGGAGGTCTCGAAATTGGCGCCAATTACCATTCTTACAAGCAGTGCCTGGTCAGCGCTATGTACTCAGCGGGGAGGTACGAGTTCCCCACTCCTGGGAGGGCCATCCCCGTCTGGGTCATTGGTAAGTATAAAAAATATATAAATTACTATAAATTTTTTAACATTTTTATACTGTACCAATGACCCAGACATAGCTGAATAGAAAAATGGCTGGAGGGCCTAGGACATAGAGGAAAATCCAATAAGCTCAACTATATATAATAGAGTTATCCCCTTGAGGAGAAAAGGAGTATTAGGCTTTACATGTATCTTTCTTATTTATGACAAATTAGAAAGACACAACACCCTTCATAATTGAGCATAATAACATCCATGTTCTCTATTAACATCCAGTATAACCCTTTATACTAATTATTTTTAAAGTAAGCCAATAAATAAAGTAAGTCCAGAGAATTGAGACTCTTTATACTCTTTAAAAGTGTCCGAGGATTGTATATTAACGCCCGTTTGACACGTGACATATACAAATGCTTCACACCGAGCTACACTTTAAAAATATGACATGAATGAATTTAAACATTAGCTTTACACTTTAAAACCATCCCGGTACCGACTCAGAATTACTGACTCTGGAGGAGGTATCCCCTTGCTTTTCACTATAAAGCAGGTGACCTAAGGGAACACCCTCCCCCCCCCCCCCCTTCCCCTTGCCCTGGGTCAAATAGCCCAGAGCGAAGAGGGCAGCAGGACAGAGTCACTACCGGAACAGAAAGCCTGCATAACTATAGTTGCAACTGTTTAGTGGACAACATTCTGAGCAACAGATAACGGACCTAAACAATGCAGGTTTCCAGAAATGGACCCAATATTTCTGAGATAAAAATTTGTGAATGTGGATGGCTGAGACCAATATGCAGCCTTCATTAAATCTGTAATAGCAACACTACTTGCGTAAGCCCAAGATGTAGGAAGAGCTTTTACTTCATGAGCCGAAATCTTAAGCACAGACTGCTGAGTTGCCGATAGATTATCATAAGCAGTACGGATAGTTAATTGAATCCATCTAGCAATAGAATGGACCGTAATGTCCTTTCTATTAGGCATCAGAGACAGAAAGAAGCATTTTCGTCCCTTTCTGATAAACTGAGATCTTCGTTTATAAATATGTAAAGCTCTAACCGGACAGAGTAAAGGCCTATGTCCGCCTGAAGACAGAAGGGCCTTAATAACAATAGGTTCCGGATATTTATTAGGAGCCTGATTCTTAGCCAAAAATCTAACATTAGTAGTAAAGGTAATAGTGTTCCTGACACTACGATAGTGAGAATCGTCCACAGATAGTGCATGAAGCTCACTGACTCTTCTAGCAGAAGAGAAAGCTAAGAGAAATGCTGTCTTATAAGATAAGAATTTGAAGTCCACTGTCTCAAGAGGCTCAAATGGCTTTTCTTTTAGTTTAAGAAGAACCCAAGCTAAATTCCATTTAGGAATTAATCTAAGGGTTCTAGGTCTATTTATCGAGAAGTTTCTAACTAATTTAGATAAAGAGACATTAGATCCAATTTGTAAACTATCATGGTGTGTATAGGTATCAGATAACATAGACCTATAACCTTTAATAGTAACAGGCTGCAGTTTGATCTCATCAAACAAGTATACTAGAAAGTTTGCAATGTCTGGAATGGAGGGATCAAAAATGTCAAGAGAATGATCCCTACACCAATGACAAAAGACCTTCCACTTAGCCGCATAGTTTAGCGAAGAGGAGGTCCTCCTACAGTTAGAAATTGCGTCCACTGCTCATCCTGTAAAATGCTTGCCGTGCAAGAAGGACCGCACAACGGAAATACGTGAAGGTTGAGACCTTGCGGGTTGTGATGTAGTTGACGCGATTTCCCCTGCGAAAGAAGATCCTCTCGTGGAGAAAGCTTCCACGGCATGTCCCATAGCAGACACCTGAGTAGATTTATCCACGGTCTCTCTGGAGACAGAGATGATACCAACAGAATTTTGCAATGAGATTGTTTTATCTTTAGCAATATCTGCTGAATCAACGGCGCTGGAGGATACGCATATCCTATCATTCCGTCCCACGAGATCGATAGAGCGTCTACTGCATATGCTCGGGGATCCGGACATGGTGACACATACGTCTGCAACTGATTGTTGAGCTGTGTCGCAAATAAGTCTATCCATGGCCGCTCCCATTGGTAGCAAATCTGATTGAATACCTGTTTGTTGAGAGTCCATTCTGACGGCAACAAGCGACCCTTCCGTGAAAGGGAGTCTGCTAATACATTCAGACGACCCGGAATATGACGGACCGAAAGTAGAACTTGGTGTTCTAGTACAAACAGAAGGATTCTTTCCGTTAAATTGAATAACGGAATGGAATAAGTGCCTCCCTGGTTCCGAATATACGCTACTACTGTCGTATTGTCGGACAGGATTTGGACATGTGCTTTCTGAATAATGTTCATCCAATGACGTAGTGCAAGCCAAATTGACATCATTTCCTTGATGTTTATGTGCTTGCCTAGAAACTGCGGATCCCAAAGACCCTGGCACTTCAAATCCGTTGGGATCAATGTTGCACCCCAACCTGTTTGACTGGCATCCATCATAATAGTAAAACTCGGATCCGGCAACAGCAGTGGAACTCCCTGAGTCAACCACTGAATGTTTGCCCAAGTCTGAATCTCTTGTTTCACTTGATTTGACAAGAGAACGTCTATATCAAGCGAATGAATCTTTACACTCCAATTCTGAGTCAAGAAAATTTGGAGAGGACGAGTGCGTAACCGCCCCATCGGAATGAGATCCGCAGCGGCTCCGCACAGACCTATCAGTCTCATGAACTCTCTCGCTGTGACTTTGTCTGAGTGAAGACAATAGCGAGCGTAACAACTGATTAATTTCGCTCTGGTTAACGGCAGACGAACGAGATTGTTGTGCGTCTCGAAGCTTATTCCCAAGTGGGTGAATGACTTGGACGGCACCAGATCCGACTTCTCCTCGTTTATTATAAAACTGAGACATCGGAGTAATAGAAGCAGATTCTGCACATCGTTCTGAAGCGTTAACTCGTTGCCGTACCTCTGAAGAATGTCGTCCAGGTAGGCCGACGTTACCGCAGACGAATGAGCTCGGAAATGTATCATTACCGAGTTCATTATTCGAGTGAAAGCCCAGGGCACTAGGTTCAAACCGAAGCACATCGCTTGGAACTGATATACAACTCCTAGGACTGCGAAGCGTAGATACTTTCTGAATGTCGGATGTACCATGACGTGAAAGTACGCATCCTTGAGATCTATACTTGTAGCATAGTCGTTCACCCGAATACTCGCTCTGACTGATCAAATTGTCTCCATATAGAACTTCGGAGCGACGATCAGCTTGTTTATCCAGCTCAGATCTATGACTGGACGGAACGAGCCACCTGGTTTCGGAACCAGAAACAGATGGCTGTAGAAACCCGGTGATTCCTGGTCTTCTACGACCTCTACCGCGTTCTTCTTCAGAAGAGACTGTACTTCTGATAGAAGAGTGTCTCTTTCCTGCGGATTTGACGGAAGCTGAGTCCATTTCGGACTTCGAGTTAATGGAGGCTTTCGTTTGAAGGATATTCTTAGTCCTTCCGAAATTACCCCTCGAACCCAGGGGTCGTCCGTAATTGACGCCCAATTGTTTATAAAACTCGACAATCTTCCGCCTACCGGAACACGATAGAGGTTCATACCATCACCTCCTGGACCTGCGAGGCTTGCGGAAGGAGAAACTACGTCCTCCACGACCCGTCGACCTAGGGATGTCTGACCGGTTATCTCGGCCAGAATAATGTCCCCCACATGAGTCGCTGCCTTGACGGTCTCTAGAATAAGACCTAGAGGACGCATAGGAACCTCTATAGGAACTTCTCTTGGGCGTACTTATCCCAGAAGTGCCTGTCTTACTCTTTTCTGCTGTATCCGACTTTTTGGAAGCGGATTTGAATAGCAGAAAATCCGAAGCTTTCTTAGTTATCTGATCATAGATTGCTGAAAGCTTGCCATCGAAGAGAAGCTCTCCGGAGACCGAAGCGACTCTGAGAGAGTTTTTCATCTTACCATCCACGCGCGTGGATGTAGCTAGGGCTGCGTCACGTCTAACCAACTCCAGGTTTGCACTGAAAGGGCGGAGTTATACGTGGAATAAGCTATTGCCCTTGAAAGAACTCTTAATGAGGATTGTATATCCTGGAATTCTTTCCCTTGAAGACGTAATGATAACGCTTTAGTAAGGTGATCTGCGTATGATAAAGTGTCTAAGTTAACTCTATTAGACATAATTGTCGTTTCCAACATCATGGTTGGAATTGACATAGACAACGGTATAGACAATTCTAGGTCTTCAGCCTGGTCGTCTAGATGCAGAGGAACTCTCGGTATGCCCTGTCCTGCCGTTTCGAATTTATTCCTTGAATTGATGAAAGGCAGATGTAGAGCATTTGCGGACAAGAAACCATACTTGCTCGTTTTGGTAGCAAGCTTATAAAATGCGTCATTCAATAATTCAAATGTTCTTGTGACATTATTGGACTGTGTCAGAAACAGTGACGATGTCCCTAAACCGATCAAAAAATTCTGTGTCCAATGACGCTATCAGTCTCTTATCCGGCATCGCAGCATTCTGGTCCGACGGAACAACCTCTGGAAGATAATGCCGGATAAAATCTACAGCAGCTTTATGTTGTTCCGAAAGGGAAAGCTCCAGATCGTCTGAATCCCTTTCGCCATCCTGTCGGACACTATGAAGTTCTCGGTCGTCCGTACCTGATGCTTCAGCGGAGCATACCGACCCAGCGTCGTCGGATAATTCCTGATCCAACAGAGATTCTGTCGTCTGCTGGGATGCTGCGATAAGTTGTGCTATTTGGGATAGCACATCCGTCACTGAGGCCTGTGGAGCAGCGGTCTTGACTCCTGCATACTTCTTTTATGCGACTGTCAGGAGTCTACAGGCCTCGTGTCCCTGGCTACCGGATGGCGTGACCTGGTCGCCATGGAATCTCTGATCGGCGAAGCTGGCTGGATATCCGTGGGCATGTAGCCAAGGTGCAGTCGTGTGCGCTGCCGTGAGGATGAGGAAGCCATATTGACAGTCTCTCCGGACTGTCTATATAACAGAGCTTCCCGAGTGGCGGACGTATGCTCCGAAAGCGAAACGTTTTGTACCACAACCTCTGGTCCCAGATGTTGTTGTACGAGAGAGGGACCTCTCTCGCTCGCAGCCCGGATGGACCTGGACGAGCTAGGAACCGGACTAATAGGCTTCCTCCATTCTATCCTCTGATCTGTCGTCACTGGGTGTGCACTTTGTCTTATTATAGTGCTCGCATCACCCAAATCTCCTTCCTGGACCGCAACGGATGAACCTGGCTGCCGAGCCATTCGATGAATGGTCGCTACACCGGGCGAGCTAGCGGACGCCAATGCTGTCGATCCTACTAGGGACCTCTTAGGCAATTGACGTATTTCCATGAGCACTTTTGCCGCTAGCTCTTCATTTAACTGTGACGACGGAGGCACACTTTTGGAAGACATCACGGAAACATCACCCTGTTCTTGTTCCTCTGAAAAAGAGATTGATAAACTAGAGTGACCCTGCGGAGAAAGGACCGGCATGGCCTTTTCCCCACTAACAACATACCGTGACACACGTTTCCAATGTTTGTCATCCCAATTGACACACACTGAGCAGGAGTTAGTGCGAGTACATTGACTACAATTAATACAATGATTATGAAAGTCAGAGGAAGATTTCCTCTTATTACAATTTGAACAATATCCTTTCATTGTGAAAAGAATACAAACAGTCCTAGTACTCGCAGCAACCCCTGAAAACAAAGATACATAATAACATGATCCATTAACATATTTTTTCAGAAAAGCCCAAGTTTCTGAAAGTAACTTTGAGCCCCAATGGATCCCAAAAAGCCTTAGTGTGGACAAAAATTTTTTAAAATATTTAAAAAAAATTAATGCAACACTTACGTATAATAATAATGTATCTTGTTATGATTAAACTGATACAAAGACAAGAAATCACTCTCAACAGAAACCATTGTCAATGTAAACAAGAAGTGTATAAAAACCGGAAACATGACTCCAGGCACTGATAAACATGGCCCGAAATCAGTTACCAATTACAACACTATCTGATCCAAAACAGAGACTTCCCAGGAAGAAACTGCAGAACATCAGATGGAAGATGCAGAACACAACGCCTAAACACCCATGGGTGAGGACGTAAACATGGGGAAAAAAACAGAATTCATTCTGTTACCAAGCTAAAACTCACAAGAAAATTTTAGTAATAATATTACAGAAAATATGCCAAAAGCATGGGAGAATAGCAAGGGGGGACTAAAGGAAAGGGAGAGAGGAAACACTGAACAAGCAGTGTAACTTTATAGCAAGAATGACAACAACAGCCCATGCCTTGAAATTAGGTAACATAACATAATTTCATACAAAAATTTTAAGTTACAGCCCTGATTATTTCCTGCCACTAATTTTTCCTCTCCTTCTTCCATTTCCTCTTTAGATCCACCATTTCTCTAATATTTATGTGTCTGGCATCATTTAAACTGATATTTACAAGCACAAATATCAGTCAGATGTGAACTGATGAAGGGCCAAACAAAGAATAATAATTGACGCCAATTTCGAGACCTTCTTGACATTGCGCATACGCAGTGGAGGGAAAGTATGGAGGACCATTTAGGACATATTATTTTCAGTTTTAGATGCAAATTTTGGGGATTGGGGGGGAAAATTTGTGTTTGGCCCTAGATTTTGAGAATTAGCACCAGCTATGTCTGGGTCATTGGTACAGTATAAAAATATGATAAATTTTAAGTAATTTGTATATTTTTTATACTTACCAATGGCCCAGACTAGCTGGTGCTAACTCAAATTAATCCGGGTCCAAAGACAAATTTTGCCCCCCAATCCCCAAAATTTGCATGCAAAACTAAAAAAATTAAGTTCTAAATGGTCCTCCATACTTTTGAGATCTGCACATGCAGAGTATCCAGGAAGGTACAGAAATTGGTGCCAACCATCATTCTTTCTACAGATGCCTGTTAAATGTTATAAACAGCACGGAGGTATGAGTGCCCACTCATAGGAGGGCTATACCAGTCTGGGCCATTGGTAAGTGTAAAAAATATACAAATGACTTAAAATTTATAATATTTTTATGCGACAACCAATGGCCCAGACTAGCTGAATTGTAAAAAGGCTGGAGGGCCTAGGACTTAAAGGAGAATCCAATCTCTCAATTACCTTCGTCAAGAATAGCTCCTACAGGAGAATAGAAGAAGATATGAAAAATATATGTCTTTCTCTTTTACGAGAAAAGAGAAAGGCATAACACCCACAATGTAATTGAGTATTACATAATATATAATTCTCCATTTAATGCCAGCATAACCCATTATGCTAATTCGTTGAAGGAAAACCAATATACAAAGAAAGTCCAGAGAATGAGACTCTTTATACTCATTTAAAAGTGTCCGAGGATTGTATATTAATGCTTGTTTGACACGTGACATATACAAATGCTTCACAGTGAGCTACACTTTAAAAACAGTACATAAATGAGACATAGTTATTGCTTCACACCGAGCTAGACACTAAAACCACCCCAGCATCGATACAGGACTACTGTCTCTGGAGGAGGTATTCCCTTGCTTTTCACTATAAAGCCAGATAATCATAAGGGAAAAAACGCCCCCCCCCCCCCCCCCCCCCCACATTTCCCACTTCCCCTTGTTCTGTGGTAAAATTCCACAGAACGAAGAGGGCAGTGGAACAGCGTCAGAGTTGGAGCAGACTGCCCAAAGACCTTATAGATGTAACATTAATGGACAACATTCTGAGCAACAGAAAGAAGACTCAAAGATCTAAGGTCATCGGAAATGGACTCTAAATTTCTCAGGTAAAACTTGGTAAATGAAGAGATGTGTCCAGTAAGCAGCCTTCATGAGATCAGTAATGGCAAAACTGTTAGAATAAGCCCAAGAAGTGGACAGTGCTGTAACCTCATGCACTGAAATCTTATTGACAGAACATTGATCCGAAGATAGATTTTTGTAGGCAATGTGTATTGCCAACTGAATCCATCTAGCAACAGAATGAACAGAAATATGTTTTCTGTTAGGAATCAAAGAAAGAATTGTTTTCTTCACTTTCTAATAAAATCAGATCGACGTTTATAAATGCGCATTGCTCTGACCGAACACAGCAAAGGTTTATGGTTAAATGAGGATGGTAAAGCCTTAATACAGTAGGCTCCGGCTGCTTATCTGGCATCTGATTCTTAGCCTCGCTGAACTCCCTCGCTGTTATTGCGACTGAGTTTAGACAAAAGAGAGCATAACAACTGACTAATTTCGCTCTGGGTAACGGCAGACAAACCAGATTGTTATGAGTCTAGAAGCTCATTCCCAAGTGAGTGACGGAGCTAGATCCGACTTTTTCTTGTTTACTATGAAACCGGGACGTCAGAGCAATTGTAGCAGACTCTGAACATCGTTCTGAAGAATAATTCTGTTGCTGTATCTCTGAAGAATGTCGTCCAAGTAAGCCGACGTTACTGCAGACGAATGAGCTTGGAAGTATGACATTACCAAGTTCATTATTCGAGTGAAAGCCCAAGAAGCCAGGTTCAGACCAAAGAACATTGCTCTGAACTGATAAACCTTTCCTTTTACGGCGAATTGCAGGTACTCTCTGAATGCCGGATGTACCATGACATGAAAGTAAGTGTCCTTTAGATCTATGCTTGACGCATAGTTGTTCACTCGAATGCTCGCTCTTACCAACCGAATGGTCTCCATATGGAACTTTGGAGCCACGATTAACATGTTTATCCAGCTCAAATCTATTACCGGTCGGAACGAGCTGTCTGGTTTCGATACGAGGAACAGGTGTCTGTAAATGCCTTGAGAATTTTGATTCTCGATGACCTCTATTGCTTCCTTTAATAAGAAAGCTTGTACCTCCACTAGGAGACTCTCTTTTGAAAGATAGGCCAGACGATTTGTCCAACGTTGACATCTTGTTAGTGGGAGTTTCGCTCGGAATGATAGCTGCAGGCCTTCCGAGACTACACTTCTGACCCACTGATCTTCTGTGACTGCTATCCAGTTTCTCACGAAGTTTGATAACCTTCCACCAACTGGCAAGCAATAGAGGTCTTGACCATCACCTGTAGGACTTGCGAGGCTTACGGGAGGAGAAACTACATCCTCCCTGCGAAGATCCTTGCCCAACGGCTTAGGAGTAATTATATGACGGTTTCTTGAACCCTTGCGAGGAGTTCCCTTTTGATGATTTTGATTTAGAACGTCCTCGCTTAACCCAGTCTGTTGAAGCGTGTTGTTGAGATGCCGACTTCAAAAGCAGAGCACTGGAAGCTTTCTTAGTAGCCTGTTCATAATCTAACGATGGCTTGTCGTCAAACAGAGTATGCCCGGAGACCGTAGCGACCCAGAGAGAGCTTTTCACCTTGTTATCTGTAAGTGATGACGACGCAAGGGCAGTATCACGTCTGATTAACTCCAGATTTGCCACTGTCAGGATGGAGTTATATGTGGCATACATGACTGCCCTGGAAAGAACTTTAAGCGAGGTACACACGTCCTCAAATTCCTTCCCATGAAGACGTTGCGCCATTCCTCTGGTAAGGTGATCTGTGTAGGACATCGCATCCAAATTTGCACTATTCGATCCGAGCGAATATTGAATGAAGCAGGTAGGGATATATCTAAATCCACGGCCTGCTCATCTAAACACAGAGGAGCTCTCTGAACATTCTTTCCAACCGTTCTAAATGAACATGGTCCAAGGAACGATATATTTATGGAAGATGTTGATAAGAAACCACCTGTCTTCCACACACTAGAGAGGTTAAATATGGAGTAGTCAAAAATACCGAAGGCCTGCGACACCAATTTAGACTGTACCAGAAAAGAAAGAACTTCTTCCTTCCTCTGTATAAAGTCTGTGTCTAAAGATGACAGCGGTTTCTCCCTTGTTGTTGCAGCCTGCTGATTCTGTGAAACAAATTCAGGATAGTACTGATGGATAAATTCCATCGCTAGCATGTGTTGTTCCGAAAGGGAAGGGTAATCCTCTTCCTTATCCCTTTCACCATTCAACTGAATCAGCTGTGAATCTTGGTCCATCGCATCTGTGTGAACAGATGACTGGACTGACCCAGCACCATACGACAGCTCACGCCTGGAGTCTGTGGGAGGCTGCCCATGCACTTGCTGGGATGCTGCGATCAGCTGTGCAATCTGCGACAGAAAGTCTGTCACCGACGCTTGAGGAGCAGTGGTTTTCTGTTTTCTAGCCACTTGCTACTCCTGGGATGGTGTTCGAGAGATAGATCTCTTCTCCGAATGTACCAATGATCGAGGCCTCGGTTCCCTAGCTACCAGATGGTCTGACTTCATGGGCGAAGAGTGGCTCCTTCTTCGTGCAGCTGGATGGTTATCCGAAGTCGGGTAGCTAGAATGCAGTCGTGTGTGCTTATGAATCGTAGCGGAGGAAGCTGGGACTTTAGCTGAGGATGGCTGCAGTCTAGACAGAGCGTCCCGAGTGGAAGGTGTGGACGAATGTTCCGGCCCGTGCAAGTTTCTCATAAAAACCTCTGGCCCCAGATGTTGTTGGGTTAGAGAGGGACCTCTTCCACTTGTGGCCTTGTCAGACCTCGCCGAGCCTCCCGACAAGAACTTTGCTCACTTCCTCCCTATTTCCGTCATCGCTGGGGGCTCGCTCTATCCAAATCTACACTTCCTTTGACCGCAACGGACCTACCCAGTGTTACGGATCCCATGGACGGAGTAAGTGCTTCACTGGTTGAGCTAGCTGCTTGCAAGTGATTAAGAACACTAACTAGAGGCCTTATCCCTTGCTTAATATTCATGAGCACCTTTTCAGCTAGCTCTGTTTGCTCATCAGAGCGCGACAACGGTAGCACACTTTTGGGGGGTGTCACAATACCATCATCATGTTCTTGTTCCTCTGAAAAAGAAACAGAAAAACTTGATTTATCTCGCAGCGAGAGCACTGGCATAGACATCTCACTGCCAACAACATACCGTGACACCCGTTTTCAACATCTGTCATCCCAATTCACTCACGAAGGACAAGAATCTGCAGGAGTACAACTACAGGCAAGGCAACAAGCATGTAAATCTGAGGAAGACTTCCTCGCCTTGCATTTAGAGCAGTAAGCTTTCATGATTCAATCAAAATAAGTTGATAGTTTTCCTACAAACTCCACAATAAATATATGATAAAGATACATAAATAATTGCAATTAAAATCAAAATCGAAAAATTAAATTAAAAAATTTTACGAAATGTTTCTGAAAAAGCCTAAGTTCCTAAAGGGAACATGAAGAGCCCAAGGGCATCCCGATAGAGCCTAAGTGTGGACAAAAAACAACTTTTTTTAGCTATACTACCAGAATCATAATCAATGTATCGTACAACAATCCTACAATACTGTAATATCTAAATACTACATTTATTTAAAGTCGTAGCCAATGTGAACAACGTCAAAGGAAACAAGAGGCCCCAGGGGGCCTGAGGGCGCTCACCTGACATGGTAGCCTAAATATCAACCCAGAGAATTGATTTCCACAAGTTGCATCTGCTCCTCCTAAGAAAAGCTGAAACCAAATATCCAAATATTCTGACCAGTGGATCTAAAAAGAGATTTTTAAAGAATATTCCTCATATTGAACTAAGTCATAATTCGGGCTCCCACAGGGAGCCCATATATGAACCCAGGGACTTGGCTTTAACAAACCTGAAACTCACACCCCTCAGGATTCTGCACACCAAATATCAAAACATTCCGACTGCTGGATCTGAAGAAGAAGATTTTTAAAGAAAATTCCTCATTTTGAACCAAGTTACAATTCGAGCTCCCACAATCAGCCCAAATATGGACCTAGGGACATGGCTTGAACAAACTTGAATCTTACCCCCCTAAGGATGCTGCATAAAAAATATCAAAAGCATTCATCTGCTGGATCTGAAGATTTTTAAAGAAAATTCCTCATTTTAAACTAAGTTGTCATTCAGGCTCCCATAGTGAGCCCAAATATGAACCAAGGGACTTGGCTTGAACAAACTTGAATCTCAGCCCCCTAAGGTTGCTCCATGCCAAATATCAAAACATTCCAACTGCTGAATCTGAAGAAGAAGATTTTTAAAGAAAAAATCCTCATATTGACTAAGTTATATGGACCCGTGGACTTGGCTTTAACACACTTGAATCCCCCCCTCCCCCCAAGGATGCTACTCACCACATATCAAACCATTCCGACTGCTGGATCTGAAGAAGATTTTTTAAGAAAATTCCTCATTTCGAACAAAGTTACAATTCAAGCTCCCACAGTGAGCCCAAATATGGACCTAGGGACATGGCTTGAACAAACTTGAATCCCCCCCCCCCCCCACCCGCATACCAAATATCACAAGATTCTGCCTGCTGGATCTTGAGAAGAAGATTTTCAAAGAAATTTGCCTGAAATGCACTAAGTTCAAATTTGGGCTCCTATACTGAGCCCAAAATATAAACCCAGTGGGCCGATTTGAACAAACTTGAATCATATCCACCCACAATGTTGCATACCAAATATCACAAGATTCTGCCTGCTGGATCTGGAGAAGATTTTTGAAGAAATTTGCCTGAAATGCACTAAGTTTGAATCTGGGCTTCTATAGTGAGCCCAAATATGAATCCAGGTGGCTGATTTGAACAAACTGGAATCAGATCCACCCCACAATGTTGCATACTAAATATCAAAAGATTCTGCCTGCAGGATCTGGAGAAGAAGATTTTTGAAGAAATTTGCCTGAAATGCACTAAGTTCGAATTCGAGCTTCTATAGTGAGCCCAAATATGAATCTAGGGAGCCGATTTGAACAAAATAGAATCAGATCCACCCCACAATGTTGCATACCAACTATCAAAAGATTCTGCCTGCTGGATCTGGAGAAGAAGATTTTTTAAGAAATTTGCCTGAAAAGCACTAAGTTCAAATTTGGGCTCCTATACTGAGCCCAAATATAAACCCAGGGAGCCAATTTGAACAAACTTGAATCAGATCCACCCCACAATGTTGCATACCCAATATCAAAAGATTCTGCCTGCTGGATCTTGAGAAGAAGATTTTCAAAGAAATTTGCCTAAAATGCACTAAGTTCAAATTTGGGCTCCTATACTGAGCCCAAATATAAACCCAAGGGGCCAATTTGAACAAACTTGAATCAGATCCACCCCACAATGCTGCATACCAAATATCAAAAGATTCTGCCTGCTGGATCTGGAGAAGAAGATTTTTTAAGAAATTTGCCTGAAATGCACTAAGTTCGAAATCGAGCTCCTATACTGAGCCCAAATATGAACCCAGGGGGCCGATTTGAACAAACTTGAATCAGATCCGCCCTACAATGTTGCATACCAAATATCAAAAGATTCTGCCTGCTGGATCTGGAGAAGAAGATTTTTTAATGTTTTTCCCATTGCTTACAGTGTTAAAAAGTGCTGACTCAGCACTTTTTCAAAGTCCCGAAACTGTACCCCATGATAAAACCGATGGCAATTTTTTTTACCAATTCTTTCTGTTGGTCCTAAGGAAGCTTCACACCAAATAAAAATTCTCGGTGCCGTGCAGTTTTGGAGATATGGGCGTTTTAATTTTTTCTATTTTTAGCTCCTGCGGTTCCCATGGGGGCTACGGGAAAAAAAAATCAGCATAAATTAGGTACTTATGACCCAATAAGCCCTCACATAAAATTTGGTTCAAATCAGCCTCTCGGTTTGGAAAATAGAAATTTTGGGCGGGGCCAAACATTTTGCCCCTCCCATAACGACGCCAAGTATAGCCACACAAACTTCTCTTGAACAAATCTGAGTCTACACCTCAAAAGGAAGCTATCAAGTCTCTGCTACTGCTGGTTCATGAGAAGAAGATTTTTTCAGATTTCAGCACACTTTTTGGGTGTAGCCCTACCCACGGGCGAGGCAACTTGATTTGAACAAAATCACATTGCGTTGTCATAACAAACTATTATCTCAAATATCAATTAAATTGGTTCAGCGGTTTGGGCGGAGAAGACGCAAACACCATGTTCACGGACGACGGACGGTGAGTGATCACTATAGCTCTCCTGACTGAAAGTCAGGTGAGCTAAAAACTGGAAACAAGACATCAGGCACAGGAAAAAGGCCCAAAGTCAGTAACAGATTTTAAAGCTACCAGATGTAAAGCAAGATCTTCAAATGAAGAAAAAACAACTCAATAGATAGAAGATGCAAAACTAAAACGACCTAACATCCCTAGAGTGAGAACATAACCATGGGGATAAACAGAATAAACATTCTATAATACACGTTAAACTCCCAAGAAATTTAATAAAAAATTTCAATAAAAAATAGCCAAAAAGCTTAGGAGTTTAACAGGAGGGCTTCAAGGAGGGACAGGGAAGGAACACTTAACAAACAGTGGATAAATCATTAGCACAAGAGACCCCAAGGGGCCTTAATCGCTCACTGGGCAAAGTGATTCAAACAAAGTGGTTCAAAGAAGTATTTGGGGTCACATTCAGTTAGACATGGTTCATCAACACTACAAAGGAATGAAGTCATGAGAGACAAATTTTATGGAACTAGGGACATGGCTTGAACAAACTTGAATCTTACTCCCCTAAGGATGCTGCATACCAAATATCAAAAGCATTCATCTGCTGGATCTGAAGAAGATTTTCAAAGAAAATTCCTCATTTTGAACTAAGTTATCTTCAATCGGGCTCCCACAGTGAGCCCAAATATGAACCCAGGGACTTGGCTTTAACAAACTTGAATCTCATCCCCCTTAAGGATGCTACACACCACATATCAAAACATTCCGACTCTGGATCTGAAGAAGAATATTTTTAAAGAAAATTCCTCATTTTGAACTAAGTTACAATTCAAGCTCCCACACTGAGCCCAAATATGGACCTAGGGATATGGCTTGAACAAACTTGAACCCCCCCCCCTCCCCTCCCCCTAAGGATGCTGCATACCAAATATCAAAACATTCTGAATGCTGGATCTGAAGAAGATTTTTAAAGAAAATTCCTCATTTTGAACTAAGTTATCATTTGGGCTCCCACAGTGAGCCTAAATATGGACCTAGGGACATGGTTTGAACAAACTTGAATCTCACCCACGTAAAGATGCTGCATACCAAATATCAAAACATTCTGACTGCTGGATCTGAAGAAGATTTTTAAAGAAAATTCCTCATTTTGAACTAAGTTATAATTCGGGCTACCACAGTGAGCCCAAATATAAAGCCAGGGACTTGGCTTGAACATACTTGAATCTCACCCCCCTAAGCATGCTGCATACCAGGGACCAGCCGTGAGGGCGACTAGGGCGATTATGTCACCCTTCTAAGCTTAAAGTCGCCTAGAAAAATAGTCGGGGCGATTACAAGTCACCCTCTAAAAATTGGCCAAAATGAGGAAAGGCTGAACTGAGTGATGCGAGCTTTGCATGAAAACGATTATTTTCAAAAATCGAATGTGCTCGAGTGTGATAAATGGGCATTTTAATTCATCAAATAAACGTCCATTTAATGAAATCACACGACAATCAATTGTCCATTGTCTCTTTTGGCGGATTTTTTTATTTCTATTTCGTTGCGTTTCAGTCGGAGCTTCAAATGTCGAAACGAAAATAGGTGACTTACACGACTCAACAAAATAACTCAGCTTGAAAGTAGGTTACGTCGCTTAGGATGCCGAAAATGTATACACAACGGATGTATTTTATAACACAGTATTTTTATTTCGTTTTGCTGACGACTGTTAACTGTTGGGCCGTCTATTCCCACAAAAACACGAATGGAATTGAAACACATGAAAAAAGCTTTAGTGATGACAAGAAAAGCTTTGTACAGGACACAAGAGTGCATGTGGACGATCTTGAAAAAGGGTCCTCCTAAACAACGGAATGACACGAAATGACGCGGAATGACACCAGAATGCCATAAAAATGATGCGGAATGACATTTCTTTTACAAAATACTCGACCCCAGAATGTATTTTGTTTCTTTACTAACAAAGTACCTCCCAAGCAACCTTCTTACATCTGGTCCTGTTCACACTTTCAGACTTAGGAAATTATTAGCTTAGTAGACTTTGATGAAAGGCAACCACAGGAGGGTGCTGGGGGATTGGTATGAAGAAGAGGGGAGGGGGTCATGAAGGAGAGGGTAGCAGTGGGGGATTTTCAGTCAATAATTACTTTGTGATTTTTTAACCTGGCATAGATGCCTCATAGACAACTGGACCTGGATTATTTGGACATTAATGGAGGACCACAAATTGAAAATATGAAGGGGCGGCGGGGGTGGTACATGAATATTCTTAATTTTCCCCACTTGCCTATGAAGTCTCCCTACATGACTCTGCAGTCTCCCTATTTTTTCTGGAGGGAGACATGGAGTCTCCCTAAAATTTCCTCCTAGGCTGGTCCCTGCTGCATACCCAATATCAAAAGATTCTGCCTGCTGGATCTTGAGAAAAAGATTTTTAAAGAAATTTGCCTGGAATGCACTAAGTTCAAATTTGGGCTCCTATACTGAGCCCAAATATGAACCCAGGGGGCCGATTTGAACAAACTTGAATCAGATCCACCCCACAATGTTGCATATCAAATATCAAAAGATTCTGAAGCTGGATCTGGAGAAGGAGATTTTTGAAGAAATTTGCCTGAAATGCATTAAGTTCGAATTCGAGCTTTTATACTGAGCCCAAATATGAATCCAGGGGGCCGATTTGAACAAACTTGAATCAGATCCACCCCACAATGTTGCATACCAAATATGAAAAGATTCTGCCTGCTGGATCTGGAGAAGAAGATTTTTTAAGAAATTTGCCTGAAATGCACTAAGTTCGAATTTGGGCTTCTATAGTGAGACCAAATATGAATCCAGGGGGCCGATTTGAACAAACTTGAATCAGACCCATACCAAGATGCTGCATACCAAGTATCAAAAGATTCTGCCCACTGGTTCTGGAGAAGAAGATTTTTTAATAATTTTTCTATAATTCATACGGTGCTATCAGAGTTATGCCCCATACAGAGCCCCCATGGGACGTGGCCATTTCATTTGAACAAACATGAATTGCCATATAGTAATGAACATCAACATGAAGTTTCGTGAAAATTGGACCAGTGGTTTCAGAGGAGAAGTCGTTTGAAAAATGTTCACGACGACAGACAGATGGCCGGTGATAAGTTAAGCTCCCTTCGGTGAGCTAAAAAATGATGTTGTCAGGCATATGTCCCGAAATTGAGAAACATGAAATAATTTTTAGAATTATTATAAAGTTACAGCCCTGAACATTTCTAACCATTATTGTTCACTTCCATCATCCATTTCCAGCCTTGGATCTACCAATTTTACCATTGATTTGTGTCTGGCATCCTCAAAAAATAGATTTAAAAGTACAGATGTCAGTTCATTGTTGCTGACTTTAGGGCCAAACAAAGAATGATAGTTGGCGCCAATTTCAGTTCCTTCTTGGATACTGTGCATGTGCAGATCTGAAAAGTATGGAGGACCAGATAGGACATTAAGTTTTCGGTTTTGCATGCAAATTTGGGGGATTGGGGGGCAAAATTTGTGTTTGGCCCTGGATTAATTTTTGAGTTAGCACCATCTAGTCTGGGCCATTGGTTGTCGTATAAAAATATTTTAATTTCTGTTCCCTGTATGCTATGTTTTCAATACAAATAATTTGAGGAGTAGACTGTACTTGGGAATTAAGGGTGGGTTAATATGACCCTCACAGTTAATGTATGTCAACCCAAGTTACAGTGAAATTATTCCAAAACAGGTCATCCTATCAAGTTACAATGAAATCCCTTCATAAATACAGCCTGTAGACTGTGCTAAAGGTTTTCAGGCTTCGGGTCTGTGAAGCCATCACGGTTGACCGATTGCATCCAAAAGGGGACGTCCTCATCTAGATATTATACTGAGTTATCCTACCAAGTTACAATGAAATCCCTTCATAAAATACGACCTGCAGTTTGTGCTAAAGGTTGTGGGGTTTGGGCTCGGGCAGCCATCATGGTAGAATGATCGTGATCAAAAGGGGATATTCTCATCTAGACACTATCTGGAGTCATCCTACCAAGTTACAATGAAATCCCTTCATAAATATGACATTTAGACTGTGCTAAAGGCTTTTGGGCGTCGGGCCCCTGTAGCCGTCACAGGTGACCAATCGCAACCAAAAGGGGACGTTCTCATCTGGACATTATATGGAGTCATCCTACCAAGTTACAATGAAAGCCCTCCATAAATACAAACTGTAGACTGTGCTAAAGGTTTTCAGGTTTTGGGCTCGGGTCGACGTCATGGTTGACAGATTGCGACCAAATGGGGAAGTTCTCATCTAGACATCATATGGAGTCATTCTACCAAATTACAATGAAATCCCTCCATATTAAATATAACCTGTAGACTGTGGTAAAAGTTTTTGTGTTTCGGGCATGGGCATCTGTCACTGCTGACAGAATGACCACAAGGAGACATTCTCATCTAACCATTATACAGAATCATCCTACCAAGTTACAATGGTATCCCTTCATAAAAACAACCTGTAGACTGTGCTAAAGGTTTTCAGGTTTTGGGGCCAGACAGCCATCATGGTTGACCAATCGCAACCAAAAGGGGACGTTCTCATCTAGATATGACCGCAAAACTGCATATGAAATTTCGTGACGACCGGATAAGAACTATGGGGTGTAGTCTGTGCTAAAGAAAAATGTGAACAGACTCACAGACTTACAGACTAACAGACTTTGTCAAGTTAAGCTAATGAGGATAACTCAACAGAGGACCTTTTGAAAATGTAAAAAAGACACAAAATGAATTTCTCCCTAGATCCTATCCATTTTAATATCATTTTGCAAGAAATAATAATAAATAAAATAACAAAATAAAAACATTTCCAAAAGAGGTCTTTAACTTAGAACTGAACCAGAGTTGCCATCAGTTCATCTTCCCAAACACTGGCTCACTGGATTCAAAGATTAACAAGAAAGAAAGAAGAGAAGATTCCCAGACAGATATTTTTATCACTGGAAATAGATCAAAGGAACTTCCCCAGTAACTCCCATAATTCAAAGTTAAAAGTGGCGGTGCCCATCAACTGTACTGTGATTTACGTTATCTTTTCAATATTCAAACACAGTTTTGCAGTTAGTAAAGCAAAACTTGGGCACCCTTATTCAAATGCAGGAAAAATATAAATGGAACACTATTAAAAGGGAATTCTATGTTGAATAAAACTTTGTTTTACATACCAAACATCTTAAGTTGTTGGTGATTAGGTGTTTAAAACTGGATCACCACAAATTGGCACAATGTAAACAGCTGATCAAGACAAATTTTATACACTTTAAAAAAAGGTACAAACATCTTTTTTTTTTCATTTATTAATGAATTGAACAAGTTACTCTATTGTATGGTCAATCAGGATTAAAGACATTCCTCAAGGACACAATGCAGTTACCCGTGGTGGGTATCTAACCCTGAACCTTGTGGTTTGAGGTCAAATGCCATAACCACTGAGCCATCACACTCCTGAGACTAGATGTTATACATTTAATAAGAAGCCTGCATTGCAAAATGCTGCTAATGTCCCCGACAGCAAAAAAACACTAGATTTACTCGGAAGTGACTATGCCCCCAACATGGCAATGACCTTGATCTGCGACCTTGACCTCCATCAAAGAAAAACATTTGTAGAAAGTTTAATATTTGTACTCTGGTTTGTTTCTGAGTTACGGCTGAGACACCAATATTGATGATTTTCAGTGTGACCTTGAAATGCGACCTTGACCTTACAGACCTGGCTGTGGTGTGTGACACATCCACCCATTGTCCTTTATAATTGAGCGAAGTTAGATGATTGTAGACCTAATAGTTTTGGAGTAATGCTTGAGACACGATTTGTGAACATATGAAGGTCAATTGTGACTTTCACCTTGCAAATGCGGCGGAAACTATTATAAGCGACACACCTTCTGACCTTAACATTTGTAAAAAGTTTAACAATTGTACTATGATTCGTTTCTGAGTTATGGCTGAGACACGAATATTGACAGATTTTTAGTGTGACCTTGAAATGTGACCTTGACCTTGAAGGTACGAACCTGGCTATGGTGTGTGACACATCCTCCCATGGTCCTTTATAATTGTGTGAAGTTTGATGACTGTGGCCCTAACAGTTTTCGCGTTATTGACACACACACATTCATGGACACACACACACATGGACACACACACACACACACACACGCACACACACACGGAGACAGACACACACACACAGACAGACACATGCACACTTCAATCACTATAGGCCACCCGACTTAAGTCGGGGGGCAGAAAAAGCTGTAAGAGTGAAAAAGGGCCATAACTCTGAAAAAAATCTGTGGAAGAAACTCACGCTACACCACATGATGTCCTAGCACCACATCAAATATCATTCAAATCAGAGTAGCAGTGGCCGGGAAAATGTTTGTACGGAAGGGAATTTCAAAATTTCTAAGTCAAAAAAGGGCAATAACTCTGGAGAAAGTGTGTGGAAGAAACTCACACTACGAAAGTATCGTTACCCCCAAGTTACTCTATCACTGTAGCAAATATAATTCAAAATGGAGTAGCTGTAGCTGAGCTACACAGGAAAATGTTCAGACGAAAGGAATTTTGAATTTTCTAAGTTGAAAAAAGAGCATAACTCTGGAAAGAATTTGTGGAAACAAGAGGCCCCACGTGGCCTTAATCGCTCACCTGACAAAGTGACTCTAAGAAGTATTTTAGGTCACCTTCACCATGTCATGCCTCATCAACATTAACTGGTTGAGTGATAGATTTTGTTTGAAGTTCAACATTTGTTACCTAAAATTAGTTTTATTTAAAATCATTGGTGTGTGGCCAATCTCCAATGATTTTTAATAAAGCAAATTTATCTCTGCAGACAAACTGGTTTAGCATGAAGCACAAACAAGGAATGTGAAGAGATAGCCTTGGACATCTCTCCCCAACTGTGGATATCTTCCATGTGCTACATGTATATATTTGCATGCAAGAAAACAAAAATTTTCACAAATTTTATTTTTTTTTATCATCATTGGAACAAGCTCAAACAGCTTATTCCAATAGGGGTATGGGAAGATCAGGTATATTTTTGAGACAGAAATGTGAATATATAAATAATGGTGTTTTTTGTGAATGATGCTGGAGAATTTTGCGTAAAGATATGGTAAATGGTTTGTTCTAGATACAGAATGATGCAAAAGTATTTAAATTTGATTAGGCAAGTTGTTCCTATAATGCATTTAAAAATTGAAGTAACTGTTTTTTTGCTGACGAACTTTTAGGTGTGTGTGTCTGTGTTTGTGTGTGTGTGTGTGTGTTTGTGTGTGTGTGTTTGTGGGGGGGGGGGGGGGGGGGGGGGTAAGAGTGTTCTTGCAAACAAAATTCCTGAAGAAATGGAAAATTTTATTTTTTGTGTGAAAGACATAGTGCGTGAATGTTGATTGGAACAAGCTTAGAGAGCTCATTTTAATGTGAAGTCATAAAGCTGTGTTTTACGTACGAAATTCTGGAATAACTAAAAAAATTGCTTTTTTGACTCAAAAAGCATGGTGTGCGACCTCTCATTGGAATGAGCTCAAAAAGCTCATTCCAATGGGGTATTTACAAGCGATAAGTACATGTATGTTTAAGAGACAAAAATTAAAATTTGAATAGCGATTTTTGCGAAGAATGCTGACAAGTTTTGGCAGTTATGCTGGTAAAAAGGTAAGATATGCAAAGTGGTTGTTTTTTAGAGGCGACATTTAATTAAGGGGAATTAACCCTTGATTACTGAGGTAACTTCTAAAAGTACTGAAATTTCATGAAGCAATGTGAATAACAGACAACAGTTGCCTAAAAATTTCATGAATAACTAAAATTTTTATTCCTTTGTCTCGAAAACATGGCATATGACCTTTGTTGGAATGAGCTGAATGCGTGTGTTCCAATGAGGGGTCATAAAATTTGAACGAAGATTTGTGTGAATAATGCATTAGTACTGCTAGATTTGGGTAAACGGTTCACCCTGGATACCACCCCTTCTATAGTAGATCTTTTCTGCAAATTTTGTCTAAGATTATATCAACTTTACAAATAAATACGTTCATGAATCACAATCAGATCCACCCTACAATGTTGCATACCAAATATCAAAAGATTCTGCCTGCTGGATCTGGAGAAGAAGATTTTTTAAGAAATATGCCTGAAACGCACTAAGTTAAAATTTGGGCTCCTATACGGAGCCCAAATATAAACCCAGGGGGCCGATTTGAACAAACTTGAATCAGATCCACCCCACAATGTTGCTTACCAAATATGAAAAGATTCTGAAGCTGGATCTGGAGAAGAAGATTTTTTAAGAAATTTGCCTGAAATGCACTAAGTTCGAATTCGAGCTTCTATAGTGAGCCCAAATATGAAACTAGGAAGCCGATTTGGACAAACTTGAATCAGATCCACCCCACAATGTTGCATACCAAATATCAAAAGATTCTGCCTGCTGGATCTGGAGAAGAAGATTTTTTAATAAATTTGCCCGAAATGCACTAAGTGCGAATTCGGGCTTCTATATTAAGCCCAAATATGAATCCAGGGGGCCGATTTGAACAAACTTGAATCAGATCCACCCCGCAATGTTGCATACCAAATATCAAAAGATTCTGCCTGCTGGATCTGGAGAAGAAGATTTTTGAAGAAATTTGCCTGAAATGCACTAAGTGCGAATTCGGGCTTCTATATTAAGCCCAAATATGAATCCAGGGGGCCGATTTGAACAAACTTGAATCAGATCCACCCCGCAATGTTGCATACCAAATATCAAAAGATTCTGCCTGCTGGATCTGGAGAAGAAGATTTTTGAAGAAATTTGCCCGAAATGCACTAAGTTTGAATTCGAGCTTCTATAGTGAGCCCAAATATGAATCCAGGGGGCCGATTTGAACAAACTTGAATCAGATCCACCCCGCAATGTTGCATACCAAATATCAAAAGATTCTGCCTGCTGGATCTGGAGAAGATGATTTTTTAAGAAATTTGCCTGAAATGCAGTAAGTTCGAATTCGAGCTTCTATAGTGAGCCTAAATATGAATCTAGGAAGCCGATTTGAACAAACTTGAATCAGATCCACCCCACAATGTTGCATACCAAATATCAAAAGATTCTGCCTGCTGGATCTGGAGAAGAAGATTTTTTAATAAATTTGCTTGAAATGCACTAAGTTCAAATTTGGGCTCCTATACTGAGCCCAAATATAAACCCAGGGGGCCGATTTGAACAAACTTGAATCAGATCCACCCCACAATGTTGCTTACCAAATATGAAAAGATTCTGCCTGCTGGATCTGGAGAAGAAGATTTTTTAAGAAATTTGCATGAAATGCACTAAGTTCAAATTCGAGCTTCTATAGTGAGCCCAAATATGAATCTAGGAAGCCGATTTGAACAAACTTGAATCAGATCCACCCCACAATGTTGCATACCAAATATCAAAAGATTCTGCCTTCTGGATCTGGAGAAGAAGATTTTTTAAGAAATTTGCCTAAATGCACTAAGTTCGAAATCGGGCTCCTATACTGAGCCCAAATATGAACCCAGGGGGCCGATTTGAACAAACTTGAATCAGATCCACCCTACAATGTTGCATACCAAATATCAAAAGATTCTGCCTGCTGGATCTGGAGAAGAAGATTTTTTAAGAAATTTGCCTGAAATGCACTAAGTTCGAAATCGGGCTCCTATACTGAGCCCAAATATTAACCCAGGGGGCCGATTTGAACAATCTTGAATCAGATCCACCCCACAATGTTGCTTACCAAATATGAAAACATTCTGCCTGCTGGATCTGGAGAAGAAGATTTTTTAAGAAATTTGCCTGAAATGCACTAAGTTCGAATTCGGGCTTCTATAGTAAGCCCAAATATGTATCCAGGGGGCCGATTTGAACAAACTTGAATCAGATCTACCCCGCAACATTGCATACCAAATATCAAAAGATTCTGCCTGCTGGATCTGGAGAAGAAGATTTTTGAAGAAATTTGCCTGAAATGCACTAAATTCGAATTCAAGCTCCTATAGTGAGCCCAAATATGAATCTAGGGAGCCGATTTGAACAAACTTGAATCAGATCCACCCTACAATGTTGCATACCAAATATCAAAAGATTCTGCCTGCTGGATCTGGAGAAGAAGATTTTCAAAGAAATTTGCCTGAAATGCAGTAAGTTCAAATTTGGGCTCCTATACTGAACCCAAATATAAACCCAGGGGGCCGATTTGAACAAACTTGAATCAGATCCACCCCACAATGTTGCATACCAAATATCAAAAGATTCTGCCTGCTGGATCTGGAGAAGAAGATTTTTTAAGAAATTTGCCTGAAATGCACTAAGTTCGAAATCGGGCTCCTATACTGAGCCCAAATATGAACCCAGGGGGCCGATTTGAACAAACTTGAATCAGATCCACCCTACAATGTTGCATACCAAATATCAAAAGATTCTGCCTGCTGGATCTGGAGAAGAAGATTTTTTAATGTTTTTCCCATTGCCTACAGTGTTAAAAAGTGCTGACTCAGCACTTTTTCAAAGTCCCGAAACTGCACCCTATGATAAAACCGATGACAATTTTTTTTTACCAATCCTTTCTGTTGGTCCTAAGGAAGCTGCACACCAAATAAAAATTCTCAGTGCCGTGCAGTTTTGGAGATATGGGCGTTTTAAATTTTTTCTATTTTTAGCTCCTGCGGTTCCCACGGGGCTGCGGGAAAATTTTTTTTTGCATAAATCAAGTACTCATGACCCAATAAGCCCTCACATAAAATTTGGTTCAAATCAGCCTCTCGGTTTGGAAAATAGAAATTTTGGGCGGGGCAAAAAATTTTGCCCCTCTCATAACAACGTCAAGTATAGCCCCACAAACTTCTCTTGAACAAATCTGAGTCTACACCTCAAAAGGAAGCTGCACACCAAATATCAAGTCTCTGCTACTGCTGGTTCATGAGAAGAAGATTTACAAAGATTTTGGTGCCCCTTGGGGGTGTGGCACCACCCAGGAGGAGGGGCAACTTCATTTGAACAAATCTGAATTGGCATTAGGTAATAAACATTTAGCCAACATTTGAATAAAATTGGGCTAGTGGTTTAGGAGGAGAAGTCGATAATGTAAAGTTAACGCCGGACGGACGACGACGGACGACGGACGCCGGACAGAAAGTGATTAGTTAAGCTCCCCTTGAGCTTCGCTCAGGTGAGCTAAAAACTCATGCTACGTAGGTAATGTTCCCCCATGATGCTCTATCACATCACCAAATATCATTCAAATTGGAGCAGCAGTGGCTGAGACACAAGGGAAAATGTTGGTACAGATGGACGGACGAACGGACAGACAGATGGACGGAGGTCTCCACTAGATACCCCTTTGACTTTACAAATCGGGGCATAAAAACCAGGGTAAACTGTATCTGACAGAACTAGAGGTAGCCTCTTAGGGGTGGCCAATAGAGCAATAGAGCCCCCCCCCCCCCCCTCCGGTAATATATTACATTAAATTGACACAGCAACTGTTGGTATTATTTACTCAAAGAATACAGATGAGATTACCTGCATTTGATGAAATGCCAAGTTTGGTTTCGACTGGGACCGATAAGATTTTGAGTTCAAGGTCACTGTGGCCCTGACCTATGGTACAGTGACCTCAAAACGTGTAGGGCTCTTCCTCTCAACATGCTCAACCCACATGCCAAGTTGGGTTTCGATCACAAATGCATATTTTTAACAAGCAAATTCAGTGAATTCATGTCTCCCACTGGGCAGCAGTTTCAAGGGAATTAATGCATCCAGTGGAATACAGTTAAGTTGCAAATGGAAGTTATTTAGAACAGACAGTGCTTCAGACAGTGGTTATCAGATTTATTTTCACGGGGGTCACTGTCAAAGCAAGTCAAGTGATGTGGAGTATAACTGTGAGAATCACCAAAAATTAAGACTGTGTGAAAAGACATATTATGTTAAACTGATGTGAAAAGTGTTAACCAACCCGTAAAGCTTGTGATTGGAAGTTAATGAAACCCTGGAAGTGATGTCCAGATAATATGGTGGTCTGTATATGGTACTGGGAGAGTCTGACTTTGTGGAGTTGCAAAAGAAGTAATGATGAAGACATATTCTGGTCTCACAATGATAACAAAGATACACAAGAAGTTTTGTTAAGATAGGTTCATAAATACAGCTTTTAGTCCGAGGTGCATTGATGCATGGGCAGACAGACAGATTTCTGGTACAAAATTTCCCACATTCGAACTTGACCTAGGTATTGATAAAAGTAATTCTTTATGAAATTTCATTGAAATCGGTTGATTTTAAGCAAAGTTAGAGTCTGAAACCATCAGCCAATCAAATTTCAGCAACCTAATTAAATATGCACGGAAAATGCCCTTATTCGAACTTGGACTCACAATTGATGAAAGTGATCTACTACCCAAATTTCATTGAAGTTAAAAATTTTTTATACTTAATAATGACCCAGACTTAGCTGGTGCTGTTAAATATTTAGGGCCAAACACAAATTTTACCCCCAAATCCCCAAAATTTGCATCAAAAACCGAAAATTACATGTCCTATATGGACCTCCATACTTTTACTCCATTGCGCATGCGCAGTGTCAAGGAGGTCTTGAAATTGGCGCCAAAAATCATTCTTACAACCAGTGCCTGGTAGGCGTTATGTACTCAGTGGGGAGGTATGAGTTCCCAACTCATTGGAGGGCCATCCCCGTCTGGGTCATTGGTAAGTATAAAAAATATATAAATTACTATAAATTTTTTAACATTTTTATACTGTACCAATGACCCAGACTTAGCTGAATAGTAAAAAGGTTGGAGGGCCTAGGACATGAAGGAAAATTCAATAGGCTCAACTACATATAACCAAATTATCCCCTCGAGGAGAAAATGAGAAATAGGCTTTACATGTATCTTTCTTATTTGCATCAAAACTATAAAGCAGGTGACCTAAGGGAACACCCGCCCTCCCCCCTTCCCCTTGCCATGGGTCAAATACCCCAGAGCAAAGAGGGCAGCAGGACATAGCCAATCAAAATGCAGCCTTCATTAGATCAGTAATAGCAACACTATTAAGAAAATCCAAGAAGTAGATAGATCCCTTACTTCATGAGCTGAAATCTAAGCACAGACTGCTGAGTTGAAGATAATTTTAGATCAGCAGTACAGATAGTTGATTGAATCCATCTAGCAATAGAATGGACCAAAATGTGGAGTAAGCTTCCACAGCATGTCCCACAACAGACACCCGAGTAGAATAATCCACGGTCTCTGTAGGGACAGAGATGCTACCACAGAATTGCATTGAGATTGATTTATCTTGAGCAATGTCTGCTGAATCAACGGCGCTGGAGGATACACATATCCTCTCATTCCGTCTCACAAGATCGATAGAGCGTCTACTGCAAACGCTCGAGGATCCAGACATGGTGACACATATGTCTGCAACTAATTGTTGAGATGCGTCGCAACTAAGTCTATCCTTGGCTGCTCCCATTGGTAGCAAATCTGATTGAATACTCCTTGGCTGCTCCCTTTGGTAGCAAATCTGATTGAATACTCGTTTGTTGAGAGTCCATTCTGATGGCCACAAGCGACCCCTCCATGGAAGGGAGTCCGCTAATACGTTCAGACAACCCAGAATATGACAGACAGATAGAAGAACCTGATGTTCTAGTACAAACAGGATTCTTTCCGTTAGCTTGAACAACGGAATGGAATGAGTGCCTCCCTGATTCCGAATATTCGCTACCACCGTCGTATTGTCGGATAGAATTTGCACGTGTGCATTTTGAAAAACGTCCATCCAATGACGTAGTGCAAGACAAATTGA
Organism: Pictodentalium vernedei; assembly: GCA_031216915.1. NCBI lineage: Eukaryota > Metazoa > Mollusca > Scaphopoda > Dentaliida > Dentaliidae > Pictodentalium > Pictodentalium vernedei. Next base: position 176,057,337 of record CM062294.1, read on the forward strand.
CATCATTACTTTGATGTTTATGTGCTTGAATAGGAACTGCGGATCCCAAACACCCTGGCACTTCAAATTCGTTGGGCTCAATGTTGCGTCCCAACCTATTGAGTGGCATCTGTCATAACTGTAAAACTCGGATCCAGCAATTGCAGTGGAACTCCGAGTTAACCACTGAATGTCTGCCGAAGTGTGAATCTCTTGTTTCACTTGATCTGACAAGAGGATGTCCGTATCGAGCGAAAGAATCTTTACTCTCCAATTCTGAGTCAGAAAAGATTTGAAGAGGAATTGGAATGAGATCCGCGGTGGCTCCGCACAAACCTATCCATCACATGAATTCTTGAATTCTCTAACTGAAACCCTGTCTGAGAGAAGACAATAGCTAGTGTAACAACTTAATAACTTCGCTCTGATTAACGGCAGACAAACGAGATTGTGCGTCTCGAAGCTCATCCCCAGGTGGGTTAATGCCTTGGATGACATCAGATCCGACTTTCCTTCGTTTACTCTGAAACCGAGACGTCGGAGCAAAAGAAGCAGATTCTGTACATCGTTCTGAAGCGTTAACTCGTTGCCGTACCTCTGAAGAATATAGTCCAGGTAAGCCAATGTTTCCGCAGACAAATGAGCTTAGAAATGAGTCAATACCAAGTTCATTATTCGAGTGAAAGCCCAGGGTGCTAGATTCAGACCCGAAGCACATCACTCGGAACTGATATACGACTCCTAGGACAGTGAAGCAAAGATAATTTCTGAATGCCGGATGTACCCTGACGTGAAAGTACGCATCCTTGAGATCTATGCTCGAAGCATAGTCGTTCACTCAAATGCTCGCTCTGACCGATCAAATGGTCTCCATAAAGAATTTTGGAGCCCCGATCAGCTTGTTTATCCAGCTCAGATCTACGACTGGACGGAACGAGCCGTCTGGTTTTCGGAACCAGAAAAAGATGGCTGTAGAAACCTGGAGATTCCTGGTTTTCTATGACCTCTATCGCGTTCTTCACTAAAAGAGACTGGATTTCTGATAGAAGCGAGGCTCCTTTCTGCTGATTTGACGGAAGCTGAGTCCATCTTGGACTTCGAGTTAACGGAGGTTCTCCTTTGAAGGACAGTTCAGTCCTTCCGATATAACCCCTCAGACTGAAGGGTCTTCCACAATTAATTCCAAATTGATTGAGAAACTCGACAGTCTTCCGCCCACTGGAATGCGACAGAGGTTTAAACCATCACCTCTTGGATCTGGGAGGCTTGCGGAAGGAGAACCCACGTCCTCCACGGCCCGCACCTCGCCCTGTTGACCTAAGGGCATCTGACTGGTTATTTCGACCAGAATTACGGACCCTACCAGAGTCGCTACCTTGACGGTCTCTAGAGTAAAACCTAGAGGACGAATAGGAACCTCTATAGGAACTTCCCTTGGACGTATTCGCCCCAGAGGTGCATGTCCTTCTCTTCTCCGGTGACTCCGACTTATAGAAGCGGATTTAAATAGCAGAGCGTCAAAAGCTTTCTTAGTTATCTGATCATATATTGCGGAAAGCTTGCCATTGAAGAGAAGCTCTCTGGAGACGGAGCGACTCTGAGAGAGTAATTCACCTTACTATCCACGCGTGTGGATGTAGCCAGGGTCGCATCACGTGTAACCAACTCCAGATTGCCACTGAAAGGGCGGAGTTATACGTGGAGAATGCTATAGCCCTCGAAAGAACTCTCAAGGAGGATCGTTCACCCTAGAATTCTTTCCTTTGATACGTAATGATTATGCTCTGGTAAAGTGAACCGTGTATGATAATGCGTATAAGCTAGCCGTATTAGACGATAGTGTCGTTTCCAACATCATGGTTGGAATTGACATAGACGACAGTATAGACAATTCTAGGACTTCGGCCTGGTCGTCAAGACGCAGAGGAACTCTCGGAATGCCCTGTCCTGCTGTTTCAAATTATTCCATGAATTGATGAAAGGCAGATGTAGAGCTCTTGCCGATAAGAAACCGGACTTGCCCGATTGGTAGCAAGTTTATATATAGCGTCATATAATAGTTCAAATGTCTCCGAGACATTTCTGGACTGTGACAGAAACTGAGGGACGATGTCCCTGAACCGATTAAAGAAATCTGTGTCCAGTGGCGCTATCAGTCTCTTATTCGGCAACGCAGCATTTTGGACCGGAGGAACAACATCAGAAAAAAGAGCCGGATGAACTCCACGGCAATTATGTTGTTCCGAAAGGGAAAATTTCAACTACTCCGTATCCCTTTCGCCATCCAGTCGGACCACTTGTAATTCTTGGTCGTCCGTGTCTGCACCTGCAGTGGAACGTACCGACCCAACTTCAACGGATAATTCTTGATCCGACAGAGTTTCTGTCGGTTGCTGGGATGCTGCGATAATTTGTGCTCTCTGCGATAGCACGTCCGTAACGGAGGCCTGTGGAGCTGCGGTCTTACAATATTTAGCCGCTGGAAGGTCCTAAGACGCTGACTCATGCATACTTCTTAATGCGAACGTCCAGAGTATGAAGGCCTCGTATCCTTGGCTACCGGATGGCGTGACCTGGTCGCCGTGAATTCCTGGTCGGCGAGATTGGCTGGATATCAATGGTCACGTAGCTAAGGTGCGGTCGTGTGTGCTGCCGTGAGGATGAGGAAGCCAATAAAGCAGTCTCTCCAGACTGTCTATATCACGGAGCGTCCCGAGCGGTGGACGTAAGCCCCGACTGAGGAACGTTCTGTATCACAACATCTGTACCCAGATGTTATTGTACAAGAAAGGGACCTCTCTCGCTCGCAGCCCGTGTGGAGCTGGACGAGCTAGGAACCAAACTAATAGGCTTCCTCCGTACCATCCTCGTATCCGTCGTCACTGGGCGTGCACGTTGTATTTTATAGTGCTCGCATCACCCAAATCTCCTCCTGGACCGCAACAGACGAACCCGGGTGCCGAGCCATTCGCTGAATGGTTGCTACACCAGGTGAGCTAGCGGAAGCCAAAGCCGTCGATCCTACTTGGGACATCTTAGGCAATTGACGTATCTGCATGAGCACTCTTGCCACTAGCTCTTCATTTAACTGTGATGACAGAAGCACACTTTTCGAAGACATTACGGAAACATTACTCTGTTCTTGATTGTCAATGATGCCTGTGGAGCCGCTGTCTTACGTAAATAGCTGCTGGAAACTCCAGGGACGTTCATTCCTGCATTTATATAATATGTGAACGTCCCAACTGGAAAGGCCTTGTGTCCTTGCCGAGCGGATGTAGTGACCTGGTTGACGTGGAATCCCTGGTCGGCAAAGCAGGAGCACCCGGGACGTTCCTTCCTGTCTTTATATTTTATGCGAATGTCCCCCGGAGATCTGTGGTCATACAGCCAAGATGCGGTCGTGTGTGCTGACGTGAGGATGAGGAAGCCAATAGAACAGCCGCGTTGGACTGTCTATGCCACAGAGTGTCCCGAGCAGGAGGAGTGGACGCATGCTCCGACTATCAAACAAACATACAACAACATCGCGGTGCAGATGTTGATGTAAGAGAAAGGGAGCCTCTCTCGCTCACGGTCTGGATGGACCTGGACGAGCTAGGAACCGGACTAACAGGCTTCCTCCGAACTATCCTCTGTCCGTTGTCACTGGGTGTGCACATGGTATGTTTATAGTGCTTGCAACACCCAAATCTCCTTCCTGGACCACAACGGATGAACCCGGGTGCTGAGCCATTCAGTGAATGGTCGCGACACCGGGCGAGCTAGCGGACGTCACTGCCGTTGACCCTACTTGGGGCCTTTTAGGCAATTGGCGTATCTGCATGAGCACTTTTGTCACTAGCTCTTCATTTGATTGTGATGACGGAAGCACACTCTTGGACGACATCACAGAAACATCACCCTGTTCTTGTTCCTCTGAAAAAGAGAGTGAAAAACTAGAGTGACCCTGCGGAGAGAGGACCGGTATGGTCCTCTCCCCGCTAACAACATACCGTGACACCAACGTCTGTCATCCCAATTGATACACATTGAACAAGGGTTAGTGCGAGTACATTGACTACAATTAATACAGAAATCATGAGAATCAGAGGAAGATTTCCTCCCATTACAATTTGAACAATAATTTTTCATAGTGAAAAAAGTAAACAGTCATAGTACTCGCACTAAACCTTGAAAACAAAGATACATAATAAAATAATCCATTATAACATTGCGAAAAAATTATTCAAAAAGAAAAAAATTTTTGAAAAAATTTTTTCAGAAGAGCCCAAGTTCCCAATGGGAACCCTGAGCCCAAATGGATCCTAAAAAAGCCTAAGTGTGGACAAAAATTTTAAATCATTTTGAAAAATTAATGTAACACATATGGACAATATTACTGTATCTTGCTATGAACTAAACTAAGCAGAAGACAAGTAATCACTATCAGAAGTAACTGTTGTCAACCTAAACAAAAAGTGTAAACAAACCAGAAACATGACTCCAGGCACTGGTAAACATGGCCTGAAATCAGTATCCAATTTAAACACTATCTGATGCAAAACAGAGACTTCCCAAGAAGAAACTGTAGCACATCAGATGGTAGATGCAGACCAAAACGCCTAAACACCCAATGGTGAAGACGTAAACATGGGGAAAAAAACAGAAAATAATTCTGTTTCAAAGCCAAAACTCCCCAAAAATTTTAGTAATAAACATTACAAAAAATAAGCCAAAAGCATGGGAAAATAGCTGGGGGAATAAAGGAAAGGGAGAGAGGAGAAACTGATCAAACAATGTAACATTCATAGCAAGAATGACAACAACAGGGTCATGCCTCGAAAAAAGGCAACATGAAATAATTTCGTAAAATAATTATAAGTTACAGCCCTGAACATTTCTTTCCAGTGTTTTTCCTCTCCTCCTTCTATTTCCTCCTTATATCCACCATTTCTCTCATAATTATGCGTCTGGCATCATTTAAACTGAGATTTACAAGCACAAATATCAGTGAGGTGATACTGAATTGAGGGCCAAACAAAGAATGATTTTTGGCGCGAATTTCGAGACCTTCTTGACACTGCGCACGCACAGTGGAGTAAAAGTATGGAGGACCATATAGGACATGTAATTTTCGGTTTTTGGAGGATTTGGGGTAAAATTTGCGTATGGCCCTAAATATTTAAGAGTTAGCACCAGCTAAGTCTGGGTCATTGGTACAGTATAAAAATATCCGGTCACTGTAAGGAGAGTTACAAGTCTGAAAACGAAAAACACGGAAGGACGGAAGGACACCCCGAATTTAATATCTCCTGGTTTTTTTCAAAAAGCAGGAGACAATAATTAAAGGGAGCCGAAACCAGCCCTGACTGATAAAATTTTAATTTCAAGGGCACTGTGACAGGGTTCTTCCTCTCATTATGCCTGATCCACATGCCAAGTTTGGTTTCGATCAGGCAACCAACATTTTAATTAGAGAGCGGAAACCAACTCTGATCGAGAAAACTTAAAATTCAAGGTCACTGTGACCTTTTTCTTTGACATATTAACCTAAAAATAAATAAGGTTCTTCCTTTCATCATGATCAACCCATAAGCCAAGTTAGGTATCAATCGAGCAAGCAAAATTTCAATTTGAGAAGCCAACTCAGGTAAATGTTTAAGTTCAAGGTCACTGAGAACTTGACCTTTGGTACAATGACCTCCATATGAACAGGGTTCTTCCTCTCATCGTGTCTAACCCACATGCCATGTTGGGTTCCAGTTGGCCAAGCCGAACTTTAATTACAGAGCGGAAACCAACACTGATAAAAATTGAAGTTCAAGGTCACTGTGACATCAACCTTTGGCACAATGATCCCAAAATGAATTGGGTTCTTCCTCTCATCATGCCAAACCCATATGTGGCTTCAGTTGGCCAAGCAGAACTTCAATTACAAAGCAGAAACCAACATGGAAAGAAATTAAAGTTCAAGGTCACTGTGACCTTTACCTTTGGCACAATGATTTCAAGATATATAGGGTTCTTCCTCTCATCATGCCAAACACACATGCCAAGTTTGGGTTCAGTTGGCCAAGTGGAAATTTAGTTAACGAGCGGAAACAAATTCAGTCTACAGACGGACAGATGGATGGATGCACAGCATCATGGCTATATCAACCCCCTCCCCCCCCCCCCCCCATATTTTTTCTGGGGGATAAAAACACACACCTGTTAAATATCCTGACACAGTATTATCTGTAATAAATAAGTCATGTCTTTGATCTTTGTAATCCTTCCAAACTGAAGACTTTTCTAAAACACCAGTTATCTGAAGTAAAAAAATAAAAATTAATGATAACCCAAATATCTCATTCTCTTACTTGAAAATGAAAGCTTGATCAAAGAATTCCATTGCAACACTGATTTCAGAATCTACTTGAATTCATTTATTACAGCACTGCTCCCCAGAGAGCATTCTAGAGCACTGAGTAGCAATAGCTCAAATGAATTTTAAAAAAATAGTTAACCAAAAATGATAAATTTTAAGTAATTTGTATAATTTTTATACTTACCCATGGCCCAGACTAGCTGGTACAAACTCGATATTATCAAGGGCCAAACACAAATTTTGAACCGGCCAATCCCCAAAATTTGCATACAAAACCGAAAATTAAAAAATGAGTGTACCAAAAATAACTCAGTTTGGAGGTATGAGTGCCCACCCATGGGAGGGCCATCCCCATCTGGGCCACTGGTAAGTATAGAAAATATACAAATTACTTAAAATTTATCATATTTTTATACAAGAACCAATGGCCCAGACTAGCTGAATCGTAAAAAGGCGAAGGCCCTAGGACTTAAGAATTAGCAGACCAAATATAGCTCCTAAGCCTGCATTCCACGGTGAAAGGAAATTAAATTTAAAAGGAATTACATGTATGTCTCTCTATACAATAATAGAGAAGACATATCATAAATAAGGAGCCATATCCAAGTAATTCCATATTCTTAGCATGAAAGATTATGCTAATTGAGTGTAACAAGCCACCAATTTTTAAGGCTAGTCCGAACTAAGCCCCATACATTAGGATGGCGTATTTTAGAGTGAGAGACTAACCCTCACAAACATATGCCATATATAAATAACAAACAAGCTGTATCTAGGATCAGATATAATCTACAGACAAAACAGCTTCACTCATAGTTACACACTTATCAAGCCGGGGAAGATTTTACAAAAATTTTCCCCCCCCCCCCCCATTTTTTTTGAAGAAACATTCTTCAAAACAAAGATGGGAACGCTCTGGAATCAGTGAAAAGGTGTACCAATTAAACAACATATATTCGTCCAACAGGCACCCAAATATTAATTATTGGTGCTTAACGCCACATCAGAAGCCAGGGCTATCGTGGCGATCCAGGAAATTAAGAGTGCATGCTTCTAACATATATCAGAGACAGAATACGTAGATAGGTCGAAAACTGGTGAATAATGAGTACAACCATACACTTGTCCAACAGAATCCCCATGGAAAGTATCAGAAGAGAAAACACGCTTCAAAGGCAGCCAACAGGTGACCCGTTCAGGTGTACAATTAATTCCGATAATATCACTCCTATTGACAGTGTGAATATATGAGAATGTTTACTGTATCTCATAGAAAACTGGATTAGAACATGGAATGAGCTATGATTAATAGACCCGTCAAGGGCCATCCCCGAAATAATTCATTGTTTCCTACATAATCACACTAGGTAAATATGGCATCATTAATAGAGCTTATCGCCTCATATAAACAACATCAAATCATACCGATAGGAAGAGAATAACCTCCTCTAACATACGGTATCATACCCAATAGGACAACAAACTCAGCCTAGCTGAAGCAGCTAAAGGTCTTCCTACATATGAAGACAATAAAAGGCTGATAACAGCGGCCTTGGAAGCTTACTAAGGAGACTTACAATGCTAGCCATAGCTTATAAGTTTTCATCTCCGTTGAGACAGATATATCGGTGTAAATTGTGACCTTGGAGGTTCACTGAACAGAGACTTACAAATATCGTCATGCAAGGTAGGGAATGAAGAGCCGCCATTTAACAGCTCTAAATTCCCAAAGAGACAGCAGTCCCAAGAGATAAAAATTCAGTTATAACAGCTCTATTCCAAACAAGACAGCTGTCTCAGCCTATCTATGCACTATTCGTCTAACTTCAGGATGAAAAACAGGTGATTTGAAAAAACCTGGAGAATATTTCGACGAACTCTTTGCTTTTCTTCAATAGGAGAGCCTATACCTCTGCAAGGAGAGACTCTCTCAGAAGAATTCCCCGAAAGATTTGTCCAACACGTACTAGTTTTAAGTGGAGCTTTTTTCGGACTGATAGCCACGGGCTTGCCGAGACTACATTCTCATCCACTGATCTTACGCAATTTTCATCCACTGTTTTGCGAAGTTGATAACCTTCCGCTACGTGGAAAGCAACAGAAGTCTATTCTCAACGACCTCTATTGCTTCCTTCAATAAGAGAGCCTATACCTCCACTAGGAGCGACTCCCTTTTGAAAGGATCCGCCTGAAGATTTGTCCAACACGGACATCTTGTAAGTGGGGGTTTTTGTTCGGAATCATAGCCGTAGGCCTTCCAAGACAACACTTTAACCCACTGAACTTCCTTGACATAAATTCATTTTCTCGCAAAGTTAATAATCTTCCGTCAATTGGTAAGCAATAAAGGTCTTATTCAACACCTGTGCATCTAATGAGGCCCGTCGGCTTAGGGGCATCTAACCTCTAATCTGGATCAGACCTGCACCCCTTTCCCGAGTTGCTATACTGAGGACCTCCGGAGTAAGTATAAGAGGGTTTATTGTACCCTCGCAAGGAGTTCCCTTAGCTGATTAAAGTGGAACAGCCTCACTTACCCTGGTCTGCTGAAGCGTGTTGTTGAGCTGCAGACTTCAGTAGCAGTGTACTGGAAGCTTTCTTGTAGCCTGTTCATAGACTAATGAAAGCATGTGTTCAATAAAATAGAGTATATCCAGAAAGAGCTTTTCATCTTGTCATCTATAAGTGATGACGACGCAAGGGCAGCATCAACTCACAATTTGCCACTGTCAGGGCAGAGTTGTACGTGGCATACATGACTGCCCTGGAAAGAACTCTAAGCGAGGAACAAACATCCTCAAATTCCTTCCCATTAAACCGTTACGCCATAGCTCTGGTGAGGTGATCTGCGTAGGACATCACGTCCAGATTCGCTCTATTGGATGAAATAGCACATTCCGTCACTTTCGAGCGTACAATGAATGATGCAGGTAGGGACATATTTTCATCCCCGGCCTGCTCATACAAATGCAGAGGAGTTTCTCTGGACATCTTCTCCAACCGTTTTAAATGAAAGTGATCCAAGGAATGGTATATTTATTGAAAATGTCGATAAGAAACCGCCTTCCTCTTAGCACTAGACAGGTTGAATATGGCGTCGTTAACATGGCCGAAGACCTCAGACACCTGTCCAGACTGTTTAGAGAAGGAAAGAACATCCTCCTTCCTCCACATGAAATCTACTTCAGAGACGACAGCAGTTTCCCTCTAGTAGTCACAGCTTGCTGATCAAGTGGAACAAAGTCAGTATAGTATTGATGAATAAAATTCATCGCTACCATATGCTGTTCCGAAAGGGAAGGGTAATCCTCTTCCTTGTCCCTTACACCATCCGACTGATTCAGCTGTGACATTCGGTCATTCGCATCTGCATGTACAGATGACTGGACTGACCCAGCACCATCCGACAGCTCACTACCAGAGTCTGCAGGAGGCTGCTCAGGCACTTGCTGGGATGCTGCAATCAGCTTCGCAATCTGTGAAAGCAAGTCCCTTACCGAGGCTTGAGGAGTAGCGGTCATCTGTTTTTTCACCGCTTGCTACTCCTGGGACTAAGATCCGGAGATAGATCTCTTCTCCAAACGTCCCAATGAACAAAGCCTCGTATCGCTAGCTACCGGATGGTCCGACTTCACGGGCGAAGACTGGCTCCGTTTTCGCGCAACTGGCTGGTTATCCGAAGTCGTGTAGCTAGCATGCAGTCATGTGTGCTTTCATAACATAGCGGAGGAAGCCGTGGCTGAAGCCGGCCCCAGCTGCAGTTTAGACAGAGCGTCCCAAGCGGCAGGTGGAGTGTATGCTCCAGCTCGTGCAAGTTTCTCAAAACAACATTTGGTCCCAAATGTTGTTGGGTTAGAGAGGGGCCTCTCCCATTCAAGGTCTTATTAGACCTTGCTGAGCCTCCTGAAAGAAACTTGCCGACTTCCTCTCTATTTCTGTCATCGCTGGGTGAGCTTTTGATTTTGAGGTGCTCGCTCTACCCAAATCTATACTTCCTTCGACCGCAATGGACTTACCCATTGTCACGGTTCCAACAGACGAAGTAATCACTTCACCAGTCGAGCTAGCTGCTTGCAAGGGATTAAGAACACTAACTAAAGGCCTTAGTTAGCACCTTGCAGCTAGCTCTATTTGCTCAACAGAGCGTGACGACAGTAGCACACCATAGATGGGTGTCACAATACCATCACCATGTTCATGTTCCTCCGAAATAGAAACTGAAAAACTTGAATTATATTACGGTGAGAGTTCCGGCATAGGAACCTCACCGCCAACAACGTATTGCGACACCCGTCTCCAACGTCTGTCATGCCAATGTACTCAAGTAGAACAAGAATCCGCAGGAGTGCATCGACTACAGGATGACTTCCTTGCCTTGCATTTAGAGCAGTAAGCTTCCATAATTACAATCAAAAGACAAAGTCGATAGCACTCCTGCAAACTCCACAACAAAATATATGATAAAGATACATGAATAATCGCAATCAAAATTAAATTCACAAATTCATAAAAAAAAAAATTTCGAAAAATTTTTGAAAAAATGCCTAAGTTCCCAAAGGTAAGATTATGAGCCCAAGGGCATCCCGATAGAGCCTAAGTGTGGACAAAATCCAAATATGAGCTACACTGCCGGAATAATAATCAATGTATCCTACAGTAATTTTACAGTAATATACTATAAAATACTACATATATTTGAGGACATTGCCAATGTAAACAACATCAAGGAAAAAACCGGAAACAAGACATCAGGCACACAAAAAGGCCCAAAGTCAGTAACCAATTTAAATGCTACCAGATGCAAAGCTAGATCTTCATACGAAGAAAAAACAATATATCAGATAGAAGATGCAAGACTAAAACGAACTAACACCCCTAGGGTGAGGACGTAATATGGGGATAAACAGAATAATTATTCTGTAATACAAGTTAAACAAGAAATTTAATAAAAAGAAATTTAATAAAAAAAATTCAATAAAAAATAGCCAAAAAGGTTAGGAGTTTAACAGGAAGGGTTCATGGAAGGAATACTTAAGAGACAGTGGATTAATCATTAGCAAGAATGATGACGGCAGGCGTATGTCTCGAAAATGAAAAAATTTATAGTAATTTATATATTTTTTATACTTACCAATGGCACAGACTAGCTGGTGCTAACGCAAAATATATCTAGGGCCAAACACAAATTTTGCCCCCCAATCCTCCAAATTTGCATGCAAAACCGAAAATTAGAAGTCCTATCTGGCCCTCCTTACATTTACCCTCCGCACATGTGCAGATGCCAGGAATTCACTGAATTTGTGCGCGTAAGCAACCCATCGAAAAAACATTCATAGCCGCTCCGCACAACCCCAAATGGAGCATAAAATTTTCTGCTGTTAATGCCTCAGATAACAGATAAAAGCGAGCCGAACAGTTGGCTATTTCGCTCTGTAAAACAACAGATGAACCAGCCAGATGAAAAAGAATTGTGGGATACGCGTATTCTATCATTAATCCCATGAGACATTATCCAGTTCATAATTCAAGTGATCTAAGGAACTATACTCGCTGCATCGCCAAATGCTCACTTTTTGACTGAAAGATTATCATAAATAACCTAATTATCCAGTTCCAGACAAAATCAGTCAGACCGAGCTCTATAAGAGCCTTGAGCCACCGGCTCAGGTGTGTCTGATCAGTAACTTAAACAGATGTAAACCCCCTATCCAAGTGGCTGTATAGACAATCCCTAAAGAAATATATAGGAGGGATACCTATACCTTCGCTATGAGTCCTTAAAGATGATCTGAGTCTAGGACAACCTCTCCTACTCTTTCTGCTGGTGTGGTCGATTAGACCCCAACTTAAAGAGTCAATAATGAAAGCTTACCATCAAAGACTTAGGGATACCTATACCTTCGCTGTGAGTCCTTATAGACGATCTGAGTCTAGGACAACCTCTCCTACTCTTTCTGCTGGTGTTGGTCAATTAGACCCCCAACTTAAAGAGTCGAGTATTGATGTTTTCTTGTAGCTTTTTCCTACATTAACGAAAGCTTACCATCAAAGATTCGTGTCTGGAAAACTAAAGCGACCTGTAGCAAGTTTTCCACATAGTCAAATTTTAAAGATGAAGATGAAAGGCTTTGTCACATCAGAATAACTCCCACTTAACATTTGTTAAGACAGAGATATATATATAATAGTTCTGGAAAGAATTTTTAAAAGGTACAAACGACCACAAAATTCCTTTCCTTACAGACGTTGCGTCACAGTACTTAAAATTGAATTACAAAAGACCATGAGTCTAAATTCGCTCTGAATAAGAAATTATCTTCTCGACTGTGTCCGAGTGAACAGCTAGGTAAGGCTACAACTAAGATCTTAGCCTGCTCATTCAATGCAGAGAAACTCTCAACACATCTTCCCCTGTTGTTTTTAAAAGTGTGTGAACAAACACAAACAGTTAAAATTACAGAAGATGATAAGAAACCGTATTACTTCATCCCGCAGGAAGTTACATATGGTGTCGTCTACACAATCGAAGACCTGTAACACCAGTGCAGACTTAACTGGAAAGAGATTTTATTATCCTGCTCTTTGTCTGGATGAAGTCAGCGTCTAACAACTCTAGTGGTATCTCATAATTACTCGCAGCATTATGATTCACTGGAACAAGTTCAAGGAAAATGATAATGTATAGTATCCATAACACCCATGAGTTGTTCCGAAAGGGAAAGTTATCCTCTTCCATATTCCTTACATCATTTGTCTAAATCAGTTAGAATCACAGTCACTTGCATCTGAACAGGCAGATGACTGGACCGATCAAGCACCATTCAACAGCTCAAGTTTTGAGACTGACGTTGAGTGCTTCTGCCTTAGCAGGAATACTGCGATTAGCTGCTCAATTTGCGACAGCAAGTCCGTTGTTCACTTCCATCATCCATTAACAGCCTTGGATCCACCAATTTTACCATTGATTTGTGTTTGGCATCCTCAAAAAATGATAACTTCATAGTAATTTGTATATTTTTATACTTACCAATGGCCCAGACATAGCCGGTGCCAACTCCAAATTATCCAGGGCCAAACACAAACCTTGTCCCCCAATCCTCAAAATTTGCATCAAAAACCGAAAATTTAATGCCCAATGTGACCCTCCATACATCTGACAACTGAGCATGCGCAGTGTCCAGGAAGTCCTGAAATTGCCGCCAGATATCATTCCTTCTAGATTGCCTGATGAATGTTATAGTCAGCAGGGAGGTATGAGTGCCCACTCATGGGAGGGCCATCCTCGTCTGGGCCATTGGTAAGTATAAAAATATACAAAGTACTATGAATTTATCATATTTTTACACAGTAACCAATGGCCCAGACATAGCTGAATGGTAAATAAGCTGGAAGGCCTAGGACATAAAGAAAAATCCAATAACTCAACTACTACAAATAGAATATCTCCTACAGGAGAAAAGGAGAGCACGGAATTACATATGTCCTTCATATTTAATAAAATAAGACGGACATAACACCAACAAAGTAATTAAGTATAACTCCATATATAATACTCTATTAACATCCAGCATAACCCATTATGCTAATTAGGTGAAGGGAAGCCAAAATATAAAGAAAGTCCAGAGAATGAGACTCTTTATATTAAATAAAAAGTGTCCGAGGATTGTATATAAATGCTTGTTGACATAAACAGAAGCTTCACACCGAGCTACACTTTAAAAATATTACATAATTGACATCATAATTGCTTCCACTGAGCCACACATTAAAACCATCCCAGTACCGACTCGGAAATACTGACATCGGAGGAGGTCTTCCCTTGCTTTTCACTATAAAGCCAGGTGTTAATAAGGGAAAACTGTCCTCCTCCCCCCCACCCCTTCCCCATGTTCTGGGTCACACAACCACAGAACGAAGATGGCAGCAGAACAGCAACAATGCTGGAACGAAAAACCTAAATAACTATAGCTGTAAACATTTTAATGGACAACATTCTGAGCAACAGAAAGAGGACCTAAACTTCTAAGGTCACCAGAGATGGACTCTATATCTCTAAGGTAAAACCTAGTGAATGCAGAAGGCTGTGTCCAGTATGCAGCTTTCATGAGATCAGATATGGCTATACAGTGAGAGTAAGCCCAAGAAGTTGACAGCGCTCTGACTTCGTGCGCTGAAATCTTGCTGACGGATTGCTGATCTGAAGAAAGATCATCATAAGCAATACGTATTCCTAATTGGATCCATCCAGCTATAGACTGAACAGAAATATCCTTTCTGTTAGGAACTAATGATAGAAAGAAGTGTTTCCTTCCTTTCCTAATAAAATCAGATCGGCTAGATAAATGCGCATAGCCCTGACTGGACACAGCAATGGTCTAAGGGTGTCCACAGAAGGCAGAGCCCTAATGATAATAGGCACTGGCCTTACATTAGGAACTTGATTCTTAGCCAAAAAAACAACTAGTGTAGTTAAAGTGATGGAATTTCCAATACTGTGATAGTGAGATTTATCCTAAGATAATGCATGGAGTTCACTAACTCTTCTAGCGGACACAAAGGCTAAGAGAAATGCATTTTTGTAGGTCAAAAATTTGAACTCTACACCGTCTAACAGCTCAAACAGAGCTTCTTTGAGCTTCAACAGAACCCAGGGTAAATTCCATTTTGGAATTAACCTGAGAGTTCTAGGTCTATTAATCGAGAAATTTCTAACCAATTTGGCTAGAGAAACATTAGACCCGATATCCAAGCTATCGTGATGAGCGTAAGTGTCTGATAACATAGACCTATAGCCTTTAATAGTGATGGGCTGCAGTTTGAGAACGTCAAACAAGTAGACAAGGAAATTTGCATTGTCTGATATGGAAGGATCATAAACGTCTATTGATTGATCCTTACACCAATGGAAGAAAACCCTCAACTTTACTGCATAATTCAGCGAAGAGGAGGTCCTCCTACAGATAGAAATTGCGTCCACTGCTCTTCCTGTAAAGCACTTCCCGTGCAAGAAGGACCGCACAACAGAAATACGTGAAGGTTGAGACCTTGCGGGTTGTGATGCAGTGTGCGTGACTTTCTCTGTTAAAGAAGGTCCTCCCATGGAGGAAGCTTCCGGGGAATGTCCCATAACAGACACCTGAGAAGACTGATCCAAGGTTTCTGTGCCGACAGAGATGCTACTAATAGAATCTTGCAGTGGGATTCGTTGATCTTTAGCAAGGTCTGTTGAATAAACGGAGTTGGAGGATATGTGTATCCTATCATTCCGTCCCATGAAAGCGAGAGAGCGTCTACTGCATACGCTTGAGGATCTGGACATGGCAACACGTAAGTCCACAACTGATTGTTGAGATGTGTCGCAAATAAGTCTATCACTGGTTCATCTCACTGGTTGCAAATCTGTCTGAACACACGCTTGTTGAGAGTCCATTCTGATGGCAACATGCCGGAATATGACGGATAGACAATTGAACTTGATGACTCAAGACAAACAGAAGGATTCTTTCCGTTAACTGGCATAACGGAATCGAATGCGTGTCACCCTGGTTCCTTATGTAAGCTACTACTGTTGAGCTATCTGACAATATCTGAACATGAGCATTCTCTATAATGTGAATCCATTGTTGCAGCGCTAGTCATATTGACATCATTTCTTTGATGATTGTATGCTTGACTAGGAACTCTGGGTGTCAAAGACCCTGGCATTTCAAGCCTGTCGGAATCAGGGTTGTGCCCCAACCGATCTGACTCGCATCTGTCATAATCGTAAACGCCGGATCTGGCAAATGCAGCGGAACTCCTTGAGTTAACCACTGAATATCTGCCCAAATCTGAACTTTTTGTTTTACTTGGTCCGTTAAAAGAATATTCGTTTCGAGCGAATGTGTCTTCACACTCCAGTTCTGAGTAAAGAATATCTGGAGAGGACGTGTGCGCAAGCGGCCCGTCAGAATGAGTTCCGTGGCCGCACCGTACAGACCCATCAGTAGCATGAACTCCCTCGCTATTAGTGCAGCTGAGTGTAGACAAAAGCGAGCGTAACAACTAACTAATTTCACTCTGGGTAATGGCAGATGAACCAGATTGTTGGGAGTCTCGAAGCTCATACACAAGTGGATGAACGACTTGGACGGAGCTAGATCCGACTTCTTCCCGTTTACTATGAAACCTAGACGTTGGAGCAGTAGAAGCAGACTCTGAATGTCGTTCTGAAAAATATCTTTGTTGCCGTATCTCTGAAGAATGTCGTCCAAGTAAGCCGACATTACCGCAGACGAATGAGCTCGGAAATAAAACATCACCGAGTTCATTATTCGAGTGAATGCCCAGGGAGCTAGATTCAGACCGAAGCACATTGCTCGGAACTGATATACTGTCTGCTGAACGGCGAACCGTAGGTACTTTCTGAATGACGGATGTACCATGACATGAAGGTACGCATCTTTTAGATCTATGCTTGCCACACAGTCGTTCACTCGTATGCTCACTTTTACCGACCGAATGATTTCCATATAGAACTTTGGAGCTACGATAAGTTTGTTTATCCAGCTCAAGTCTATTACTGGTCGGAACGAGCCATCTGGCTTCAGTACAAGGAACAGGTGACTGTAGAAACCTAAAGATTTGTGGTTTTCTACGACCTCTATTACTTTCTTTTGTAAAAGAGAGCTTACCTCCGAAAGGAGAGATTCTCTTTTAGACGGGTTTGATGGAAGTTCAGTCCACTGTGGACATCGCGTTAGTGGTGGTTTGGCTTGGAACAACAATCTTAGACCTTCCAAGACTACATTTCTCACCCACCAATCTTCCGTTATGGTTATCCAGTTTGTTATGAATCTTGATAACCTCCCACCAACTGAAACACAACAGAGGTCCTGACCTTCACCTGTAGGATCTGCGAGGCTTGTGGGAAGAGAAACTACGTCCTCCCAGTGAAGAGCCTCTGCCCGCTGGCTTGGGGGCATCTGACCGGTTGTTTTGGCCAGACCCACGCCCCCGACCAGAGTTTCTGAACTGACGATTTTGCGAGTAACTGTAAGAGGATTTCTTATATCCTCGCGAGGAGTTTCCTCTGAATGATTTTTGTCCAGAGCCTCCTGCTTTACTCTTCTCTGCATGTGCAGGTTTATTCGATGCTGACTTTAAAAGCAGAGTATTTGATGCTTTCTTTGTAGCTTGGTCACAGACCAGACAAAGCTTATCGTCGAACATATCATGTCCTGATACAGGAGACACTAAGAGAGTTTTTCACCTTGTCATCTATTAAAGATGACGACGCCATCATGTCTAACTAACTCCAAATTAGCCACTGTAAGGGCAGAGTTACACATGGTAAACAGTATAGCCCCGGAAAGAACCCTCCTAAACTCCTTTCCATTGAGACGTTGTGCCATAGCTTTCGTCAGGTGATCTGCGTACGACATAAATTTGCTCTATTTGTAGAAATTACCGTCTCAATTGTTTCCAAGCAAATAGTAAATGAAGGATGTAAGGCCAAATCTAGGTCCTCATTTAAACGCAGAGGTATTCTCTGGACACCTTCCCCTACCGTTTTAAATGGATGTGCTCCAACAGACGGTATCCGAATGGAAGATGAGGAAAGAAAGCTGCCTTTTCTCTTTCCACTGGAAAGACTGAATATAGCATCGTTTAGGAGAGCAAAAGTGTTCAACACTAGTTTCGACTGCACCCGGAAGGAAAGAACATCCACCCTTGATCGGATATAGTCGGCATCTAACGACGCTAGCAGCTTTTTATGTGTAGATGCAGCAGTCTGATTCGCTGAAACAATCTCAGAAAAGTATTGATGGATAAAATCCATCGCTACCATGTGTTGTTCCGAAAGGGATGGGTCTGTATCTTCCAAATCCCTTTCTGCATCCGATTGAATCAGAATTTCCTCACGGTCCTCTGCCTCTGAGTGGACAGATGACTGGACCGACCCAGCATCTTCGGACAGGTCGTGCTCCGAGACTACCGGAACTTGCTCCTGACTATGCTGGGATGCTGCAATGAGCTGCACAATCTGCGACACCAGGTCCGTAACCAAGGCCTGAGGAGCAGCGGTCTTCTGTTGCTTGGCCGCTGACTGCTCCTGGGACTGTGTGTCCGCAATGGCTCTTTTCTGTGGACGTCCCATCGAGCGAGGCCTTGGCTACTGTGACTTTTTAACGTACGAGCGGTTCTTGCTCGGCGATTCCTGTAGAATATCGGACATCACATAGCCAAGGTGCAGTCGTGTGTGCTAGACTGACTTGGAGAAAGCTCTACTCTAAGCGGTCCCTGGTTGACTAAATGACGGAGCATCCGAATCGATTGCATGGACGTAAACTCCGATTAAAGCAAGTTTCTAACCACCACATCTGGCCCCAGATGTTGTTGGTAGAGAGAAGGGGCTCTCTCGCTCGCGGTCTTGCTGGACCTCGCCGAGCCGACTGACGAACTTGTTTGCTTCCTCCTTTCCGTCATCGCTGTGTGAGCCTGATAAGAGATTATAGTGCTCGCTCTACCCATATTTCTATCCTCGACCGCAACAGACACAGTCGGTGCCGCAGTGCCCGCCGCTTCACCGGACGAGCTTGCTAAAACAGGGGCTTATGACCACGGGGGCGTGGTTTATTGCCCTGTCTAATATTTGAGAGCACTTTAGCTGCTAGCTCTGATTGACTATCATTTTGCGACGACAGATGCACACTAATGGACGGATTCACAAAACCATCACCATGTTTTTGTTCCTATGAAATGGAAACTGAAAGACTAGAGAGACTGTGCGGCAAGAGGACAGGCACAATCCTCTCACCGCTAACAACGTACTGTGACACACGTCGCCAACATTTGTCATCCCAGTTGACACAAGCAGCACAGGAATTAGTGCGAGTACAATGACTACAAGACACACAAAATTTGTGTGAATCTGAGGAAGACTTCCTGGAATTACAATTTGAACAATAAGCTTTCATTATAGAAAAATATGAAAGTCAACAGTACTCGCACTTAACTCCCAATATACTGAAAAAGATACATTAACAAGAGGCCCCACGTGGCCTTAATCGCTCACCTGACAAAGTGACTCTAAGAAGTATTTTAGGTCACCTTCACCATGTCATGCCTCATCAACATTAACTGGTTGAGTGATAGATTTTGTTTGAAGTTCAACATTTGTTACCTAAAATTAGTTTTATTTAAAATCATTGGTGTGTGGCCAATCTCCAATGATTTTTAATAAAGCAAATTTATCTCTGCAGACAAACTGGTTTAGCATGAAGCACAAACAAGGAATGTGAAGAGATAGCCTTGGACATCTCTCCCCAACTGTGGATATCTTCCATGTGCTACATGTAAATATTTGCATGCAAGAAAACAAAAATTTTCACAAATTTTATTTTTTTTTATCATCATTGGAACAAGCTCAAACAGCTTATTCCAATAGGGGTATGGGAAGATCAGGTATATTTTTGAGACAGAAATGTGAATATATAAATAATGGTGTTTTTTTGTGAATGATGCTGGAGAATTTTGCGTAAAGATATGGTAAATGGTTTGTTCTAGATACAGAATGATGCAAAAGTATTTAAATTTGATTAGGCAAGTTGTTCCTATAATGCATTTAAAAATTGAAGTAACTGTTTTTTTGCTGACGAACTTTTAGATGTGTGTGTCTGTGTTTGTGTGTGTGTGTGTGTTTGTGTGTGTGTGTGTGTGGGGGGGGGGGGGGGGGTAAGAGTGTTCTTGCAAACAAAATTCCTGAATAAATGGAAAATTTTATTTTTTGTGTGAAAGACATAGTGCGTGAATGTTGATTGGAACAAGCTTAGAGAGCTCATTTTAATGTGAAGTCATAAAGCTGTGTTTTACGTACGAAATTCTGGAATAACTAAAAAAATTGCTTTTTTGACTCAAAAAGCATGGTGTGCGACCTCTCATTGGAATGAGCTCAAAAAGCTCATTCCAATGGGGTATTTACAAGCGATAAGTACATGTATGTTTAAGAGACAAAAATTAAAATTTGAATAGCGATTTTTGCGAAGAATGCTGACAAGTTTTGGCAGTTATGCTGGTAAAAAGGTAAGATATGCAATGTGGTTGTTTTTTAGAGGCGACATTTAATTAAGGGGAATTAACCCTTGATTACTGAGGTAACTTCTAAAAGTACTGAAATTTCATGAAGCAATGTGAATAACAGACAACAGTTGCCTAAAAATTTCATGAATAACTAAAATTTTTATTCCTTTGTCTCGAAAACATGGCATATGACCTTTGTTGGAATGAGCTGAATGCGTGTGTTCCAATGAGGGGTCATAAAATTTGAACGAAGATTTGTGTGAATAATGCATTAGTACTGCTAGATTTGGGTAAACGGTTCACCCTGGATACCACCCCTTCTATAGTAGATCTTTTCTGCAAATTTTGTGTAAGATTCTATCAACTTTACAAATAAATACGTTCATGAATCACAATCAGATCCACCCTACAATGTTGCATACCAAATATCAAAAGATTCTGCCTGCTGGATCTGGAGAAGAAGATTTTTTAAGAAATATGCCTGAAACGCACTAAGTTAAAATTTGGGCTCCTATACGGAGCCCAAATATAAACCCAGGGGGCCGATTTGAACAAACTTGAATCAGATCCACCCCACAATGTTGCTTACCAAATATGAAAAGATTCTGAAGCTGGATCTGGAGAAGAAGATTTTTTAAGAAATTTGCCTGAAATGCACTAAGTTCGAATTCGAGCTTCTATAGTGAGCCCAAATATGAAACTAGGAAGCCGATTTGAACAAACTTGAATCAGATCCACCCCACAATGTTGCATACCAAATATCAAAAGATTCTGCCTGCTGGATCTGGAGAAGAAGATTTTTTAATAAATTTGCCCGAAATGCACTAAGAGCGAATTCGGGCTTCTATATTAAGCCCAAATATGAATCCAGGGGGCCGATTTGAACAAACTTGAATCAGATCCACCCCGCAATGTTGCATACCAAATATCAAAAGATTCTGCCTGCTGGATCTGGAGAAGAAGATTTTTGAAGAAATTTGCCTGAAATGCACTAAGTGCGAATTCGGGCTTCTATATTAAGCCCAAATATGAATCCAGGGGGCCGATTTGAACAAACTTGAATCAGATCCACCCCGCAATGTTGCATACCAAATATCAAAAGATTCTGCCTGCTGGATCTGGAGAAGAAGATTTTTGAAGAAATTTGACCGAAATGCACTAAGTTTGAATTCGGGCTTCTATAGTGAGCCCAAATATGAATCCAGGGGGCCGATTTGAACAAACTTGAATCAGATCCACCCCGCAATGTTGCATACCAAATATCAAAAGATTCTGCCTGCTGGATCTGGAGAAGATGATTTTTCAAGAAATTTGCCTGAAATGCACTAAGTTCGAATTCGAGCTTCTATAGTGAGCCCAAATATGAATCTAGGAAGCCGATTTGAACAAACTTGAATCAGATCCACCCCACAATGTTGCATACCAAATATCAAAAGATTCTGCCTGCTGGATCTGGAGAAGAAGATTTTTTAATAAATTTGCTTGAAATGCACTAAGTTCAAATTTGGGCTCCTATACTGAGCCCAAATATAAACCCAGGGGGCCGATTTGAACAAACTTGAATCAGATCCACCCCCACAATGTTGCTTACCAAATATGAAAAGATTCTGCCTGCTGGATCTGGAGAAGAAGATTTTTTAAGAAATTTGCATGAAATGCACTAAGTTCAAATTCGAGCTTCTATAGTGAGCCCAAATATGAATCTAGGAAGCCGATTTGAACAAACTTGAATCAGATCCACCCCACAATGTTGCATACCAAATATCAAAAGATTCTGCCTTCTGGATCTGGGGAAGAAGATTTTTTAAGAAATTTGCCTAAATGCACTAAGTTCGAAATCGGGCTCCTATACTGAGCCCAAATATGAACCCAGGGGGCCGATTTGAACAAACTTGAATCAGATCCACCCTACAATGTTGCATACCAAATATCAAAAGATTCTGCCTGCTGGATCTGGAGAAGAAGATTTTTTAAGAAATTTGCCTGAAATGCACTAAGTTCGAAATCGGGCTCCTATACTGAGCCCAAATATTAACCCAGGGGGCCGATTTGAACAATCTTGAATCAGATCTACCCCACAATGTTGCTTACCAAATATGAAAAAATTCTGCCTGCTGGATCTGGAGAAGAAGATTTTTTAAGAAATTTGCCTGAAATGCACTAAGTTCGAATTCGGGCTTCTATATGAGGGGTCATAAATGAGGGGTCATTTATGTATCCAGGGGGCCAATTTGAACAAACTTGAATCAGATCTACCCCGCAACATTGCATACCAAATATCAAAAGATTCTGCCTGCTGGATCTGGAGAAGAAGATTTTTGAAGAAATTTGCCTGAAATGCACTAAATTCGAATTCGAGCTCCTATAGTGAGCCCAAATATGAATCTAGGGAGCCGATTTGAACAAACTTGAATCAGATCCACCCCTCAATGTTGCATACCAAATATCAAAAGATTCTGCCTGCTGGATCTGGAGAAGAAGATTTTCAAAGAAATTTGCCTGAAATGCAGTAAGTTCAAATTTGGGCTCCTATACTGAGCCCAAATAAAAACCCAGGGGGCCGATTTGAACAAACTTGAATCAGATCCACCCCACAATGTTGCATACCAAATATCAAAAGATTCTGCCTGCTGGATCTGGAGAAGAAGATTTTTTAAGAAATTTGCCTGAAATGCACTAAGTTCGAAATCGGGCTCCTATACTGAGCCCAAATATGAACCCAGGGGGCCGATTTGAACAAACTTGAATCAGATCCACCCTACAATGTTGCATACCAAATATCAAAAGATTCTGCCTGCTGGATCTGGAGAAGAAGATTTTTTAATGTTTTTCCCATTGCCTACAGTGTTAAAAAGTGCTGACTCAGCACTTTTTCAAAGTCCCGAAACTGTACCCTATGATAAAACCGATGGCAATTTTTTTTTACCAATCCTTTCTGTTGGTCCTAAGGAAGCTGCACACCAAATAAAAATTCTCAGTGCCGTGCAGTTTTGGAGATATGGGCGTTTTAAATTTTTTCTATTTTTAGCTCCTGCGGTTCCCACGGGGCTGCGGGAAAATTTTTTTTTGCATAAATCAAGTACTCATGACCCAATAAGCCCTCACATAAAATTTGGTTCAAATCAGCCTCTCGGTTTGGAAAATAGAAATTTTGGGCGGGGCAAAAAATTTTGCCCCTCTCATAACAACGTCAAGTATAGCCCCACAAACTTCTCTTGAACAAATCTGAGTCTACACCTCAAAAGGAAGCTGCACACCAAATATCAAGTCTCTGCTACTGCTGGTTCATGAGAAGAAGATTTACAAAGATTTTGGTGCCCCTTGGGGGCGTGGCACCACCCAGGACGAGGGGCAACTTCATTTGAACAAATCTGAATTGGCATTAGGTAATAAACATTTAGCCAACATTTGAATAAAATTGGGCTAGTGGTTTAGGAGGAGAAGTCGATAATGTAAAGTTAACGCCGGACGGACGACGACGGACGCCGGACAGAAAGTGATTAGTAAAGCTCCCCTTGAGCTTCGCTCAGGTGAGCTAAAAATCAATGAAACAATAATTCGAAAAAATTAAAAAAAAACAAACAAATTTTTTGAAAAATTTTGATTTCAGCCCAAGTTCCCAATGGGAACCCTGAGCCCAAATGGATCCCGATAGAGCCCAAGTGTGGACCAAAAATTTTTTTCATTGCCAAAAATTAAGGCTACACTATCGGAATAAGAAATGTATCTTACACTTATCCTAACATGAATAATTCATAGGAAAATTACATGTAAAGGATGCGTTGTCAAAAACCATAAAAAACCAGAAACAAGACTCCAGGCTTCCAAAAATTAAGGCCGAAGTCAGTAACAGATTTGACACTATCCGATGCAAAGCAAGGTCTTCCTCAGAAGAGAATGCAATACATCGGATGGATGATGCATGACTACAAATGCCTAAGCACCCCTAGGGTGAGGACGAAACCATGGGGATAAACAGAATAAACATTCTGTAAAAGTTGAACTCCCAAGAAATATTCATATAAAAAAATTTCAATAAAAACACAAAAAAGCCTGGGAGTTTAACAGGTGGGGTTCAGAGAAGGATAGGGAAGGAAAACTAAACAAATAGTAGCTTAATCATTAGGAAGAATGATAATTCAGGCGATACCACAAAAGTTAAAAAATTTATAGTAATTTATGTATTTTTTATACTTACCAATGACCCAGACTTAGCTGGTGCTAACTCTTAAATATTTAGGGCCAAACACAAATTTTACTCCCAATCCCCAAAATTTGCATCAAAAACCGAAAATTACATGTCCTATATGGTCCTCCATACTTTTACTCCACTGCACATGCGCAGTGTCAAGGAGGTCTCAAGATTGCCGCCAAAAATCATTCTTACAACCACTGCCTGGTAGGCATTATGTACTCAGTGGGGAGGTATGAGTTTCCAACTCATGGGAGGGCCATCCCCGTCTGGGTCATTGGTAAGTATAAAAAATATATAAATTACTATAAATTTTTTAACATTTTTATACTGTACCAATGACCAAGACTTAGCTGAATAGTAAAAAGGTTGGAGGGCCTAGGACATAAAGGAAAAGCCAATAGGCTCAACTACATATAACCAAATTATCCCCTAGAGGAGAAAATGAGAAATAGGCTTTACATGTATCTTTCTTATTTGTATCAAAAAGAAAGACACAACACCATTCTGTAATTGAGCACAATAACCTCAATGATCTCTATTAACATCCAGTATGACATGTTATGCTAATTATTTTTAAAGGAAAGCCAATAAATAAAGGAAGTCCAAAGAAATGAGACTCTTATACTCATTAACAGGGTCCGAAGATTGAATATTAATGCCCTTGTGAAACAAGACATATACAAATGTTTCACACCAAGCTACACCTTTAAAAATATTACACGGATGAGTAAACATTAGCTTAACACTATAAAACTATCCCAGTGCAGACTCAGAATTACTGACTCCAGAGGAGGTATTTCCTTGCTTTACACTATAAAACAGGTGACCTAAGGGAACACCAGCCCCCTCCCCCCCACCCACCCTTTCCCTTACCCTGGGTCAAATACCCCAGAGCAAAGACGGCAGCAGGACAGAGTCCCTGCCGGAACAGAAAACCTGCTTAACTATAGTTGCAACTGTTTAGTGGATGACATACTGAGCAACAGATTACGGACCTAAACAATGCAGATCTTCCAGAAATGGACTCAATATTTCTTAATATAAAAAGTGGAAGGCTGAAAACAATATGCAGCCTTCATTAGATCAGTAATAGCAACACTATTAGCGAAAACCCAAGAAGTAGATAGAGCCCTTACTTCATGAGCTGAAATCTAAGCACAGACTGCTGAGTTGAAGATAATTTTAGATCTGCAGTACGGATAGTTAATTAAATCCATCTAGCAATAGAATGGACCAAAATGTTGAGTAAGCTTCCACAGCATGTCCCACAACAGACACCTGAGAAGAATAATCCCCGGTCTCTGTGGGGACAGAGATTCTACCACAGAATTGCATTGAGACTGATTTATCTTGAGCAACGTCTGCTGAATCAGCTGCGCTGGAGGATACACATATCCTCTCATTCCGTCTAACAAGATCGATAGAGCGTCTACAGCAAACGCTCGAGGATCCGGACATGGTGACACATACATCTGCAGCTAATTATTGAGATACATCGCAAAAAGACTATCCTGGCTGCTCCCATTGGTAGCAAATCTGATTGAATACTCGTTTGTTGAGAATCCATTCTGACGGCAACAAGCGACCCCTCCATGAAAGGGAGTCCTTTATACGTTCAGACAACCCGGAATATGACAGACCGATAGAAGAACCTAATGTTCTAGAACAAACAGGAGGATTCTTTCCGTTAGCTTGAACAACGGAATGGAATGAGTGCCTCCCTAATTCCGAATATACGCTACCACAGTCATATTTTCGGATAGAATTTGCATGTGCAATCTGAAAAAAACGTCCATCCAATGACATAGCGCAAGTCAAATTGACATCAATACTTGATGTCTATGTGCTTGATAAGGAACTGAGGATCCCAAAGACCATGGCACTTCAATTCGTTGGGTTCAATGTTGCGTCCCAACCTACTGACTGGCATCCGACATAACTGTAAAACTCGGATCCGGCCATTGCAGTGGAACTCCCTGAGTTAACCACTGAATGTCTGCCGAAGTCTGAATCTCTTGTTCCACTTGATTTGACAAGATGATGTCCGTATCGTGCGAAAGAATCTTTACCCTCCAAATCTGAGTCAGAAGGATTTGGATGGACGAGTGCGTAGCCGCCCCACTGGAATGAGATCCGTGGCCGCTCCGCACAAACCTATCCGTCACATGAATTCTCTCACTGAAATCCTGTTTGAGAGAAGACAATTGCTAGCGTTAACAACTGACTAACTTCGCTCAGATTAACGGCAGACGGACGAGATTGTGCGTCTTGAAGCTCATCCCCAGGTAGGAGAACGACTTGGACGGCATCAGATCCGACTTCTCTACGTTTACTATGAAACCGAGAAGTCGGTTGCCGTACCTCTGAAGAATATAGTCCAGGTAGGCCGATGTTACTGCAAACAAATGAGCTCTGAAATGAGTCAATAGCGAGTTCATTATTCGAGTGAAAGCACAGGGCGCTATATTCAGACCGAAGCACATCGCTCGGAACTGATATATGACTCCTAGGACGATGAAGCTAAGATACTTTCTGAATGCCGGATGTACCCTGACGTGAAAGTACGCATCCTTGAGATCTATGCTCGCAGCATAGTCGTTCACTCGATTGCTCGCTCTGACCGATCGAATGGTCTTTATAAAGAATCTGAAGCCACAATCAGCTTGTTTATCCACCTCAGAACTATGACTGCACAGAACGAGCCGTCTGGTTTCGGAACCAGAAAAAGATGGCTGTAGAAACCTGGAGATTCCTGGTTTACTACGACCTCTATCGTGTTCATCACTAAAAGAGACTGGACTTCTGATAGAAGCGAGGCTCCTTTCTGCCGATTTGTCGGAAGCTGAGTCCATCTTGGACTTCGAGTTAACAGAGATTCTCCTTTGAAGGACAGTTCAGTCCTTCTGATATAACTCCTCGAACCAAATGGTCTTCGTAATAAAATCCAAACTGATTGAGAAACTCGACAGTCTTCCACCCACTGGAATGCGACAGAGGATTAAACCATCACCTCTTGGATCTGTGAGGCTTGCGGAAGGAGAAACCACGTCCTCCATGGCCCGCACCTCACCCTGATGATCTAGGGACGTCTGACTGATTGTTTCGGCCAGAATTATGGCCCCTACCTAAGTCGCTACCTTGACAGTCTCTGGTGTAAAACCTAGAGGACGCATCAGAACCTCTATAGGAACTTCTCTTGGACGTATTCGCCCGAGAAGTGCCTGTCCTACTCTTCTCCGCAGACTCCGACTTATAGAAGCGGATTTGACTAGCAGAGAGTCTAAAGCTTACTTAATTATCTGATCATAGATTGCGGAAAGCTTGCCGTCGAAGAGAAGCTCTCCGGAGACCAGAAAAACTCTGAGAGAGTTAGACACCTTACTATCCACGCACGTGGATGTAGCCAGGGCCACATCACGTGTAAGCAACTCCAAATTGCCACTGAAAGGGCGGAATTATACGTGGAGCATACTATGGCCCTAGAAAGAACTCTTAAGGAGGATCATTCACCCTAGAATTCTTTCCTTTTATACGTAATGATAACGCTCTAGTAAGGTGAACTGCGTACAATAATGCGTCTAAGCTAGCTGTATTAGACGATATTGACGTTTCCAACATCATGGTTGGAATTGACATAGATGACCGTATAGACAATTCTAGGACTTCGGTCTGGTTGTCTAAACACAGAGGAACTCTCGGAATGCCCTGTCCTGCCGTTTTGAATTATTCCATGAATTGATGAAAGGCAGATGAAGAGCACTTGCCGATAAGAAGCCGGACTTGCCCTATTAGTAGCAAGTTTATATATAGCGTCATATAATAGTTCAAATGTCTCTGAGACATTACTGGACTGTGATGGCAACTGAGGGACGATGTCCCTGAACCGATTAAAGAAATTTGTGTCCAGTGGCGCTATCAGTCTCTTATTTGACAATGCAGCATTTTGGTCCAGAGTAACAACGTCAGAAAAATAAAGCCGGATGAACTCCACGGCAATTAAGTTGTTCCGAAAGGGAAAATTCAACTATTCCGTATCCCTTTCGCCATCCAGTCGGACCACTTGAAATTCTTGGTCGTCCGTGTCTGCACCTGCAGTGGAATGTACCGACCCAGCTTCTACGGATAATTTCTGATCCGACAAGAGTTTCTGTCGGTTTCTGGGATGCTGTGATAATTTGTGCTAACTGCGATAGCACGTCTGTAATGGAGGCCTGTGGAGCTGCAGTCTTACAATATTTAGCCGCTGGAAGCTCCTAAGACGCTGACTCCTGCATACTTTGTTATGCGAACGTCCGGAGTATGAAGGCCTCGTACCTTTGGCTACCGAATGGCATGACCTGGTCGCCATGAATTCCTGGTCAGCGAGATTGGCTGGATATGACTGGTCATGTAGCCAAGGTGCGGTCGTGTGCACTGCCGTGAGGATGAGGAAGCCAATAAAGCAGTCTCTCCGGACTGTCAATAACACGAAGCGTCCCGAGCGGTGGATGTATGCCCCAACTGAGGAACATTCTGTACCACAACATCTGTACCCAGATGTTGTTGTACGAGAGAGGGACCTCTCTTGCTCACAGCCTGTGCGGAGATGGACGAGCTAGAAACCGGACAAATAGGCTTTCTCCGTACCATCCTCGTATCCGTTGTCACTGGGCATGCATGTTGTATTTATAGTGCTCGCAACACCCAAATCTCCTCCTGGACCACAACGGACTAACCCGGGTGCCGAGCCATTCGTTGAATAGTCGCTACACAGGGTGAGCTAGCGGACGCCAAAGCCATCGATCCTACTTGGGACCTCTTAGGCAATTGACATATCTGCATGAGCACTCTTGCCGCTAGCTTTTCATTTGACTGTGACAGCGACAGCACACTTTTGAAGACATGACGGAAACATTACTCTGTTCTTGATCGTCAAAGAGACCTGTGGAGCCGTGGTCTTACGTAAATAGCTCCAGGGACGTTCATTCCTGCATTTATATAATATGCGAACGTCCCAACTGGAAAGGCCCCGTGTGCTTGGCAAGCGGATGGAGTGACCTGGTTGACATGGAATCCCTGATCGGTGAAGCAGGAACTCCCGGGACGTTCCTTCCTGCCATATAACATATGCAAACGTCCTCCGGAAATCTGTGGTCACAAAGCCGAGGTGCGGTCGTGTGTGCTGACAGGAGGATGAGGAAGCCAATAGAACAGCCGCGTCGGACTGTCTATGCGACAGAGCGTCCCGAGCAGGAGGAGTGGATGTATGCTCCAACTATCAAAAGAACCTACAACAACATCGCGGCGCAGATGGACCTGACGAGCTAGGAACCGGACTAACAGGCTTCCGCCGTACTATCCTCTGTTCCGTTGTCACTGGGTGTGCACATGGTATGTTTATAGTGCCTGCAACACCCAAAATTCCTTCCTGGACCGCAACGGATGAACCCGAGTGCTGACCCATTCGGTGAATGGACACGACACCGGGCGAGCTAGCGGACGTCAATGCCGTCAACCCTACTTGGGGCCTCTTAGGCAACTGCCGTATATCCATGAGCACTTTAGCCGCTAGCTCTTCATTGATTGTGACAACGGAAGCACACTCTTGGATGACATCACGGAAACATCACCCTGTTCTTGTTCCTCTGAAAAAGAGAGTGAAAAACTAGAGTGACCCTGTGGAGAGAGGATCGGCATGGTCCTCTCCCCGCTAACAACCTATCGTGACACATGCCTCCAACGTTTGTCATCCAAAATGATACACATTGAACAAGGGTTAGTGCGAGTACATTGACTACAATTAATACAGAAATCATGAGAATCAGAGGAAGATTTCCTCCCATTACAAATTGAACAATAATTCTTCATAGAGAAAAAAGTAAACAGTCATAGCACTCGCACTAAACCTTGAAAACAAAGATACATAATAAAATAATCCATTATAACATTGCAAAAAAATTATTCAAAAAGAAAAAAATTTTTGAAAGAATTTTTTCACAAGAGCCCAAGTTCCCAATGGGAACCTTGAGCCCAAATGGATCCCAAAAAAGCCTAAGTGTGGACAAACATTTTTAAATCATTTAGAAAAATTAATGTAACACATACGGACAATATAAATGTATCATGCTATGAACTAAACTAAGTAGAAGACAAGTAATCACTATCAGAAGAAACTGTTGTCAACCTGAACAAATGAAAGTGTCAATGACACTGTAGCTCAACTTAAGACATGTACATGTATCGTATGTGACACAGCAATGACAAACATCTAGGTAATGACCTGATAACAAAGGTACATATAAAGTATTGTAACGGCCTGTACATAAATACTGACCGTAGCCTGTAACAAATGTATAGGTAAAGTATTGTAAAGGTGGAGCCTGTAACAAATGTATAGGTAAAATATTGTAAAGGTGGGTGACAGTCAGATGCTAAACTAGAAAAGAAATCTCTGAGTCTCAGAGTGGGTCTGACTGAACCCCAAAATATTTGTTCTCATAGCACAGTGATAACAGAGGCACCCCAAAACACACTCATTCCTGTCCCAAGGTGAAAACAAAGGTATCCAAGAAGTTTCGTGAAGATCAGTTCATAAATACGAGCTGTATAGAAGTTGTGACAAAAAACTGATTGGACCTAATTTCGGTATAAAATGGCCACTGGCAGCCATCTTGAATTTTGGACCGCACCCAGAAACATTCGTTCTCGTCCCAAGGTGATAACAAAGGTACCCAAGAAGTTTCGTGAAGATCGGTTGATAAATACAGCCTCTAGCCTGAGCCGTATTGACGTGTGCACTTACAGTGTATAAGCAGCACTGAATAAATCAAAGTTCATCTAATTTGCATAATTTCTGCACGAGAAAAAAACTAACTATATGTGATGTATTCCATGTTACTAAACATTCATACAAAACTTTATTCAAATCAGAATTTTCATACCGAAGTTCTGTACAAAAGACTGATTGCACTAATTTTGGTACAAAATGGCTACTGGTGGCCATCTTGAATTTCGGACCACACCCAAAAACACTTGTTCTCATCCCACGGTGATAACAAAGATACCCAAGAAGTTTTGTAAAGATCGGTTTATAAATACGGCCTCTAGCCTGAGCCGCATAGAAGTTGTGTACAAAAAACTGATTAGACCTAATTTTGGTACAAAATGGCCACTGGCAGCCATCTTGAATTTTGGACCGCACCCAGAAACACTCGTTCTCGTCCCAAGGTGATAACAAAGGTACCCAAAATGCTTCGTGAAGATCGGTTCATAAATACAGACTCTAGCCCGGGCCGTATTGACATGTGTACTTACTGTGTGTAAGTAGCACTGAAAAAATCAAAGTTCATCTAATTTGCACAATTTCTGCACAAGAAAAAAAACCTGTATCACATGTGATGTATCCTATGGTGCTAAACATTCTCACAAAAAATTATTCAAATCAGCGCTGTCATATGGAAGTTCTGTGCAAAAATCTGATTGCACCTAATTTTGTACAAAATGGCTCCCATCGGCCATCTTGAATTTTGGGCCGGACGCAAAAACACTCGTTCTCGTCCCACGGTGATACCAAAGGTACCCAAGAAATTTCGTAAAGATCGGTTCATAAATATGGCCTCTAGCCCGAGCTGTATTGGCATTTTCACTTACAGTGCTGAAAGTAACACTAAATACATCAAAGTTAGTCTAATTTGCATAATTTACGCACGAGAAAAAAACCTATATTATATGTGATGTATACCATGGTACTAAACATTCATACAAAAAATTATTCAAATCAGCGTTTTCATATGGAAGTTCTGCGCAAAAATCTGATTGCACCTAATTTTGTACAAAATGGCTGCCAGCAGCCAACTTGAATTTCGGATCGAACCCAAAAACACTCGTTCTCGTCCCATGGTCATAACAAAGGTACCCAAGAAGTTTCGTAAAGATCGGTTTATAAATACGGCCTCTAGCCCGAGCCGTATTGAATTGTTGACGGACAGATGGACGACGGACGACTGGCCATGGCATAAGCTCAAATTTGGCTTTGCCAAAGTTGAGCTAAAAATGTAAACAAACCAGAAACATGACTCCAGGCACTGGTAAACATGGCCCGAAATAAGTATCCAATTTAAACACTATCTGATGCAAAACAGAGACTTCCCAAGAAGAAACTGCTGAGCATCAGATGGTAGATGCAGACCAAAACGCCTAAACATCCTAGGGTGAGGACGTAAACATGGGGAAGAAACAGAAAATAATTCTGTTTCCAAGCCAAAACTCCTAAGAAATTTTAGCAATAAACATTACAAAAAATAAGCCAAAAGCATGGGAGAATAGCTAGGGGGGAATAAAGGAAAGGGAGAGAGGAAACACTGATCAAACAATGGAACATTCAAAATAGGCAACATGAAATAATTTCGTAAAATAATTATAAGTTCTGCCGTGAACATTTGAATCCACTGTTTTTCCTCTCCTCCTAATATTTCATCTTCATATCCACCATTTCTCTCATAATTATGCGTCTGGCATCATTTAAACTGAGATTTACAAGCACAAATATCAGTGAAGTGTTACTGATTTCAGGGCCAAACAAAGAAAGATTTTTGGTGGCAATTTCGAGACCATGTGCAGTAGAGTAAAAGTATGGAGGACAATATAGGACATGTAATTTTCGGTATTTGATGCAAATTTTTGGGGATTTGGGGGTAAAATTTGCGTTTGGCCCTAAATAATTAAGAGTTAGCACCAGCTAAGTCTGGGTCATTGGTACAGTATAAAAATATGGGTAACTAGAAATAATTTCATTCGAAAAGTTAAAAAATTTATAGTAATTTATATATTTTTTGTACTTACCAATGACCCAGACATAGCTGGTGCTAATTCTCAAAAATCTAGGGCCAAACACAAATTTTGCCCCCCCCCCAAACCCCAAAATTTGCATCTAAAACCGAAAAAAATCATGTCCTAAATGGTCCTCCATACCTTTCCTCCACTGCGCATGCGCAGTGTCAAGGAGGTCTCGAAATTGGCGCCAATTATCATCATTACAAGCAGTGCCTGGTCAGCGCTATGTACTCAGCGGGGAGGTATGAGTTCCCAACTCCTGGGAGAGCCATCCCCGTCTGGGTCATTGGTAAGTATAAAAAATATATAAATTACTATAAATTTTTTAACATTTTTATACTGTACCAATGACCCAGACATAGCTGAATAGTAAAAAGGCTGGAGGGCCTAGGACATAGAGGAAAATCCAATAAGCTCAACTATATAATATAGAGTCAACTCCTCAAGGAGAAAAGGAGTATTAGGCTTTACATGTATCTTTCTTATTTTATAATAAATTAGAAAGATACAATACCCTTCATAATTGAGCACAATAACATTCATGTTCTCTATTAACATCCAGTATAACCCATTATACTCATTACTTTTAAAGTAAGCCAATAAATAAAGTTAGTCCAGAGAATTGAGACTCTTTATACTCTTTAAAAGTGTCCGAGGATTGTATATTAACACCCGTTTGACACTTGACATATACAAATGCTTCACACCGAGCTACACTTTAAAAATATGACATGAATGAATTTAAACATTAACTTTACACTTTAAAACTATCCCGGTACCGACTCAGAATTACTGACTCCGGAGGAGGTATCCCCTTGCTTTTCACTATAAAGCAGGTGACTATAAAGCAGAGTCACTGCCGGAACAGAAAGCCTGCATAACTATAGTTGCAACTGTTTAGTGGACGACATTCTGAGCAACAGATAACGGACCTAAACAATGCAGGTCTCCAGAAATGGACTCAATATTTCTGAGATAAAAATTCGTGAATGTGGATGGCTGAGACCAATATGCAGCCTTCATTAAATCTGTAATAGCAACACTATTTGCGTAAGCCCAAGATGTAGAAAGAGCTCTTACTTCATGAGCTGAAATCTTAAGCACAGACTGCTGAGTTGAAGATAGATTATCATAAGCAGTACGGATAGTTAATTGAATCCATCTAGCAATAGAATGGACCGTAATGTCCTTCTATTAGGCATCAGAGTCAGAAAGAAGCGTTTTCGTCCCTTTCTAATAAACTGAAATCTTCGTTTATAAATACGTAAAGCTCTAACCGGACAGAGTAAAGGCCTATGCCCATCTGAAGACGGAAGGGCCTTAATAACAATAGGTTCCAGATATTTATTAGGAGCCTGATTCTTAGCCAAAAATCTAACATTAGTAGTAAAGGTAATAGTGTTCCCGACACTACGATAGTGAGAATCGTCCACAGATAGTGCATGAAGCTCACTGACTCTTCTAGCAGAAGAGAAAGCTAAGAGAAATGCTGTCTTATAAGATAAGAATTTGAAGTCCACTGTCTCAAGAGGCTCAAATGGCTTTTCTTTTAGTTTAAGAAGAACCCAAGCTAAATTCCATTTAGGAATTAATGTAAGGGTTCTAGGTCTATTTATCGAGAAGTTTCTAACTAATTTAGATAAAGAGACATTAGATCCAATTTGTAAACTATCATGGTGTGCATAGGTATCAGATAACATAGACCTATAACCTTTAATAGTAACAGGCTGCAGTTTGATCTCATCAAACAAGTATACTAGAAAGTTTGTCTGGAATGGTGGGATCAAAAATATCAACAGAATGATCCCTACACCAATGACAAAAGACCTTCCACTTAGCCGCATAGTTTAGCAAAGAGGAGGTCCTCCTACAGTTAGAAATTGCGTCCACTGCTCGTCCTGTAAAATGCTTGCCATGCAAGAAGGACCGCACAACGGAAATACGTGAAGGTTGAGACCTTGCGGGTTGTGATGTAGTTGACGCGATTTCCCCTGCTAAAGAAGATCCTCTCATGGAGGAAGCTTCCGCGGTAAGTCCCAAAGCAGACACCTGAGTAGATTTATCCACGGTCTCTGTGGAGACAGAGATGCTACCAATAGAATTTTGCATTGAGATTGTTTTATCTTTAGCAATATCTGCTGAATCAACGGCGCTGGAGGATATGCATATCCTATCATTCCGTCCCACGAGATCGATAGAGCGTCTACTGCATATGCTCGGGGATCCGGACATGGAGACACATACGTCTGCAACTGACTGTTGAGCTGTGTCGCAAATAAGTCTATCATTGGCCGCTCCCATTGGTAGCAAATCTGATTGAATACCTGTTTGCTGAGAGTCCATTCTGACGGCAACAAGCGACCTTTCCGTGAAAGGGAGTCTGCTAATACATTCAGACGACCCGGAATATGACGGACCGAAAGTAGAACCTGGTGTTCTAGAACAAACAGAAGGATTCTTTCCGTTAAATTGAATAACAGAACGGAATGAGTGCCTCCCTGGTTCCGAATATATGCTACTACTGTCGTATTGTCGGACAGGATTTGGACATGTGCTTTCTGAATAATGTTCATCCAATGACGTAGTGCAAGCCAAATTGACATCATTTCCTTGATGTTTATGTGCTTGCCTAGAAACTGCGGATCCCAAAGACCCTGGCACTTCGAATCCATTGGGATCAATGTTGCACCCCAACCTGTATGACTGGCATCCGTTATAATCGTAAAACTCGGATCCGGCAACTGCAGTGGGACTCCCTGAGTCAACCACTGAATGTTTGCCCAAGTCTGAATCTCTTGTTTCACTTGATTTGACAAGAGAACGTCTCTATCGAGCGAATGAATCTTTACACTCCAATTCTGAGTCAAGAAAATTTGGAGAGGACGAGTGCGTAACCGCCCCATCGGAATGAGATCCGCAGCGGATCCGCACAGACCTATCAGTCTCATGAACTCTCTCGCTGTGACTTTGTCTGAGTGAAGACAATAGTGAGCGTAACAACTGATTAATTACGCTCTGGTTAACGGCAGATGAACGAGATTGTTGTGCGTCTCCAAGCTCATTCCCAGATGAGTGAATGACTTGGACGGCACCAGATCCGACTTCTCCTCGTTTATTATAAAACTGAGACGTCGGAGTAATAGAAGCAGATTCTGCACATCGTTCTGAAGCGTTAACTCGTTGCCGTACCTCTGAAGAATGTCGTCCAGGTAGGCTGACGTTACTGCAGACGAATGAGCTCGGAAATATATCATTACCGAGTTCATTATTCGAGTGAAAGCCCAGGGCGCTAGGTTCAAACCGAAGCACATCGCTCGGAACTGATATACAACCCCTTGGACTGCGAAGCGTAGATACTTTCTGAATGTCGGATGTACCATGACGTGAAAGTACGCATCCTTGAGATCTATGCTTGTAGCATAGTCGCTCACCTGAATACTCGCCCCGACAGATCGAATTGTCTCCATATAGAACTTCGGAGCGACGATCAGCTTGTTTATCCAGCTCAGATCTATGACTGGACGGAACGAGCCGTCTGGTTTCGGAACCAGAAACAGATGGCTGTAGAAACCGGGTAATTCCTGGTCTTCTACGACCTCTACCACGTTCTTCTTCAGAAGAGACTGTACTTCTCATAAAAGAGCATCTCTTTTCTGCGGATTTGACGGAAGCTGAGTCCATTTTGGACTTCGAGTTAATGGAGGCTTTCGTTTGAAGGATATTCTTAGTCCTTCCGAAATTACCCCTCGAACCCAGGGGTCATCTGTAATTGATGCCCAAATCGTTTATAAAACTCGATAATCTTCCGCCTACCGGAACACGATAGAGGTTCAAACCATCACCTCCTGGACCTGCGAGGCTTGCAGAAGGAGAAACTACGTCCTCCACAACCCGCACCTCGCCCTGTCGACCTAGGGACGTTTGACCGGTTATCTCAGCCCGAATAACGTCCCCCACGAGAGTCGCTGCCTTGATGGTCTCTAGAATAAGACCTAGAGGACGCATAGGAACCTCTATAGGAACTTCTCTTGGGCGTACTTGTCCCAGAAGTGCCTGTCTTACTCTTTTCTGCTGTATCCGACTTTTTGGAAGCGGATTTGAATAGCAGAGAATCTGAAGCTTTCTTAGTTATCTTATCATAGATTGCTGAAAGCTTGCCGTCGAAGAGAAACTCTCCGGAGACCGAAGCGACTCTGAGAGAGTTCTTCACCTTACCATCCACGCGCATGGATGTAGCTAGGGCTGCGTCACGTCTAACCAACTCCAGGTTTGCCACTGAAAGGGCGGAGTTATACGTGGAATAAGCTACTGCCCTTGAAAGAAGTCTTAATGAGGATTGTATATCCTGGAATTCTTTCCCTTGAAGACATAATGATAACACCTTAGTAAGGTGCTCTGCGTATGATAAAGCGTCTAAGTTAACTCTGTTAGACATTATTGTCGTTTCCAACGTCGTGGTTGGAATTGACATAGACGACGGTATAGACAATTCCAAGTCTTCAGCCTCGTCGTCTAGACGCAGAGGAATTCTCGGTATGCCCTGTCCTGCCGTTTCGAATTTATTCCTTGAATTGATGAAAGGCAGATTTACAGCATTTGTGGATAAGAAACCAGACTTGCCCGTTTTGGTAGCAAGCTTATAAATAGCGTCGTTCAATAATTCGAATGTTCTTGTGACCTTATTGGACTGTGTCGGAAACTCAGGGACGATGTCCCTGAACCGATCAAAAAACTCTGTGTCCAATGACGCTATCAGTCTCTTATCCGGCATCGCAGCATTCTGGTCCAACTGAACAACCTCTGGAAGATAATGCCGGATAAAATCTATGGCAGCTTTATGTTGTTCCGAAAGGGAAAGCTCCAAATCCTCCGAATCCCTTTCGCCATCCTGTCGGACCCTATGAAGTTCTCGGTCGTCTGTACCTGATGCTTCAGCGGAGCGTACCGACCCAGCATCATCGGATAATTCCTGATCCGACAGAGATTCTGTCGTTTGCTGGGATGCTGCGATAAGTTGTGCTATTTGGGATAGCACATCCGTCACTGAGGCCTGTGGGGTAGCGGTCTTATGTTGCTTTGCCGCTGGAAGCTCCGTGTACGTTGACTCCTGCATACTTCTTTTATGCGACCGTCCAGAGTCTACAGGCCTCGTGTCCCTGGCTACCGGATGGCGTGACCTGGTCACTGTGGAATCCCTGATCGGCGAAGCTGGCTGGATATCCGTGGTCACGTAGCCAAGGTGCGATCGTGTGCGCTGCCGTGAGGATGAGGAAGCCTTATCGACAGTCTCTTCGGACTGTCTATATAACGGAGCATCCCAAGCGGTGGACGTATGCTCCGAATGCGAAACGTTTTGTACCACAACATCTGGTCCCAGATGTTGTTGTACGAGAGAGGGACCTCTCTCGCTCGCAGCCCGGATGGACCTGGACGAGCTAGGAACCGGACTAATAGGCTTCCTCCGTTCTCTCCTCTGATCCGTCGTCACTGGGTGTGCACTTTGTGTTATTATAGTGCTCGCATCTCCCAAATCTCCTTCCTGGACCGCAACGGACGAACCTGGCTGCCGAGCCATTCGATGAATGGTCGCTACACCAGGCAAGCTAGCCAATGCCGTCGATCCTCCTAGGGACCTCTTAGGCAATTGACATATTTCCATGAGCACTTTTGCCGCTAGCTCTTCATTTAACTGTGACGACGGAGGCACACTTTTGGAAGACATCACGGAAACATCACCCTGTTCTTGTTCCTCTGAAATAGAGATTGATAAACTAGAGTGACCCTGCGGAGAAAGGACCGGCATGGCCTTTTCCCCGCTAACAACACATCGTGACACACGTTTCCAATGTTTGTCATCCCAATTGACACATACTGAACAGGAGTTAGTGCGAGTACACTGACTACAATTAATACTATGATTATGAAAGTCAGAGGAAGATTTCCTCTTATTACAATTTGAACAATATCCTTTCCTTGTGAAAAGAACACAAAAAGTCCTAGTATTCGCACCAACCCCTGAAAACAAAGATACATAATAACATAATCCATTAACATAGAAAAAATAATTGAAATCAAAAAAATTTTTGGAAAAAATATTTTTTCAGAAAAGCCCAAGTTTCTGAAAGTAACGTTGAGCCCCAATGGATCCCCAAAAAGCCTAAGTGTGGACAAAAATTTTTAAAATATTACAAAAAAATTAATGCAACACTTACGTATAATAATAATGTATCTTGTTATGATTAAGCTAATACAAAGACAAGAAATCCCTCTCAACAGAAACCATTGTCAATGTGAACAAGAAGTGTATAAACAACACCAGAAACATGACTCCAGGCACTGATAAACATGGCCCGAAATCAGTTACCAATAACAACACTATCTGATGCAAAACAGAGACTTCCAGGGAAGAAACTGCAGAACATCAGATAGTAGATGCAGAACACTGCGCCTAAACACCCATGGGTGAGGACGTAAACATGGGGAAAAGAACAGAATTCATTCTGTTACCCAGCTAAAACTCCCAAGAAATTTTAGTAATAATATTACAAAAAATATGCCAAAAGCATGGCAAAATAGCAAGGTGGGACTTGAAGGAAAGGAAGAGAGAGGAAACACTGAACAAGCAGTGTAACTTTATAGCAAGAATGACAACAACAGGCCCATGCCTCGAAATTAGGCAACATAACATAATTTCGTAAAAAATTTTTAAGTTACAGCCCTGTTTATTTCCTGCCACTCATTTTTCCTCTCCTCCTTCTATTTCCTCTTTAGATACACCATTTCTCTAATATTTATGTGTCTGGCATCATTTAAACTGAGATTTACAAGCACAAATATCAGTCAGATGTGAACTGATGAAGGGCCAAACAAAGAATGATAATTGGCGCCAATTTCGAGACCTCCTTGACACTGTGCATGCGCAGTGGAGGAAAAGTATGGAGGACCATTCAGGACATGATTTTTTCGGTTTTAGATGCAAATTTTGGGGATTGGGGGGCAAAATTTGTGTTTGGCCCTAGATTTTTGAGAATTAGTACCAGCTGTGTCTGGGTCATTGGTACAGTATAAAAATTTATAAAGTTACAGCCCTGAACATAAAAAAGCACTGTTCCTTTCATCCATGGTTCTATTCTATCCTCCTCTGATCCACCATAATTATCTTTGATCTGTGTCTGGCATCATCAAAATTGAGATTTAAAAGCACAAAAGTCAGTCTGTTCTTATCTGACAGAGGGCCAAACAAGGAATGATATTTGGCAGCAATTTTGGCACTTCCTGGACACTGCGCTTGTGCGGTTGTCAAATGTATGGAGGGCCACATAAGACATTAAATTTTTGGTTTTTGATGCAAATTTTGGGGATTGGGGCCAAAGTTTGTGTTTGGCCCTGGATAATTTAGAGTTGGCACCAGCTATGTCTGGGCCATTGGTTACTGTGTAAAAATAGGAGATTTTAAATCACAGATGTCAGATCATTGTTACTGACTTTAGGGCCAAACAAAGAATAACGTTTGCGCCAATTGCAGTCCCTTCCTGACCACTGCGCATGTGCACGTGGTAAAAGTATGGAGGGCCAGATAGGACTTTTACTTTTCGGTTTTGTATTCAAATTTTGGGGATTGGGGGTTCAAAATTTGTCTTTGGCCCTTGATAATATCGAGTTTGCACCAGCTAGTCTGGGCCATTGGTTCTCGAATAAAAATATTGTCAAGTGAGTATACATCTCAAAACGCTCTGCCAATCAGAATAATGAATTTAGATGATTTTTTATTTAGTATGCAAAGAAGTGTTGTTAAAACATACGGAGTTCAATCACTTACATAGCTGAACCACTTACCTCTCATGAGTAGCAAACGACACTAGACACCTTTCTTGAGAATCACTAAAATTTGCATTTTTGCCTCCAAAGTATAGCTTATGGCCCCTTACTGAAACAAGTCCCATGAGCTCATACCAGTAAGGGGCTAAAAGGTATATTTTGGAGGCAACACGTTAAAAAATTAAAAAGAAATTATGAAAGACTGGATACTGCCTTTACCCAATGCACACGATATCCAAATTTATCAGTGTAAATAATATTTTTTCAAATTTAAAAAAACTTCAACAACATCATATCATGTGATCCCTCATTGGAACCTGCTCGAAAAGCTCATTCCAATGATTGGTCACGTGATATGGTTTTGTTAAAATCTTTTGAAAGTTAAAAAATTTATAGTAATTTATATATTTTTTATACTTACCAATGACCCAGACATAGCTGCTGGTGCTAACTCTTAAAATATAGGGCCAAACACAAATTTTGCCCCCCAATCCCAAAAATTTGCATCTAAAACCAAAGAAAACATGTCCTGAATGGCCCTCCACACTTCACCTCTACTGCGCATGCGCAGTGTCAAGGACGTTCCGAAATTGGCGCCATTAATCATTCTAATAACCAGTGCCTGGTAAGCGCTATGTACTCAGCGGGGAGGTAAGAGTTCCCAACTCCTGGGAGGGCCATCCCCGTCTGGGTCATTGGTAAGTATAAAAAATATATAAATTACTATAAATTTTTTAACATTTTTATACTGTACCAATGACCCAGACATAGCTGAATAGTAAAAAGGCTGGAGAGCCAAGGACATAGAGCAAGATGGAATACGCTCAATTATATAAAATAGAGTCATCCCCTCTAGGGAAAAAGAAGTATTAGGCCTTACATGTATCTTTCTTATTTATGATAAATTAGAAAGATACAACACCTTCCAAAATTGAGCATCATACATCCATGTACTCTATTAATATCTAGTACCTTATACTAATAATTTTTAAAGTAAGCCAATAAATAAAGTAAGTCTAGAGAATAGAGACTCTTTATACTCCTTAAAAGTGTCTGAGGATTGTATAATAATGTCCGTTGACACGTGCTATATTGAAAAGCTATACTTTAAAAACTAAGACCTGAATGAATCTTTAAAACATAAACTTCTCACTAAACAACCATCCCAATAACAGCTCAGAATTACTAACTCCGGAGGAGGTATCCCCTTGTTTTCATAGTAAAACAGGTGACCCAAGGGAACCCCCCCCCCCCCCCCTTTTTCTTGCCCTGGGTCAAATAGCCCAGAGCGAAGAGGGCAGCAGAACGGAGTCACTGCCGAAACAGACAGCCTACCTAGCTATAGTAGCAACTGTTAAGTGAATGACATTCTGAGCAGTAGATAATAGACCTAACAATAGAGGCCTCCAGAAATGGACTCAATATTTCTGAGATGAAAATTCATGAATGTGGAAGGCTGAGCGCAATGAGCAGCCTTCAAAAATCTATAATAGCGACACTATTAATGTAAGCCTAAGATGTAGAAGAACTCT
Organism: Pictodentalium vernedei; assembly: GCA_031216915.1. Classification (NCBI taxonomy): domain Eukaryota; kingdom Metazoa; phylum Mollusca; class Scaphopoda; order Dentaliida; family Dentaliidae; genus Pictodentalium; species Pictodentalium vernedei. The sequence goes on from CM062294.1 coordinate 176,100,085, forward strand.
TACTTCATGAGCCGAAACCTCAAACACAACTGCTGAGTCAATAATATACCATAAGCAGTATCGATAGTTAATTGAATCCATTAGCAATAGAATGGAGCGTAACGTCCTTCTATTAGGCATCAAAGACAGAAGAAGCTTACGCCCGTAGTAATAAACAGATATCTGTTTATAAATACATAAACTCTAACCGGACAGAGTAAAGGCCTATGCCCGTACGAAGACGGAAGGACCTTAATAACAATAGGTTCCGGATATTAATTAGGAGCCTGACTCTTATGCGAAAATCCAACCTAAATAGTAAAGGAAGTAGTGATTCCGAAACTACGAAAGTGAGAATCATCCACCGATAGTGCATGAAACTCACTGACTCTTCAGTAAAAGAGAAGCCAACAGAATTACTGTCTAAAAGGTCAGAATTTGAAAACTACTGTTTCCAGAGGCTCAAATGATTACTTAGCTAAATAAGAACCGAAGTTAAATTCCTTATGGAAATTTAATCTAATGATTCTAAGTATATTTATCGAAAAGTTTCTAACTGACTTAGATAAAGAGACATAAGACTCAATTGTAAACTATCATAGAGAGCATAGGTATGAGGTAACATAAACCTATAACTTTAATAATAACAGGCTGCAGTAGATCTTGTCAAACAAGTATACTAAAAAGTTGCAATGACTAGTATGGAGGGATCAATAATATCAACATAGTGATCCCTACACCAACAACGGAAGAGCCTCCACTTTAGCCGCATAGTATAGCGAAGAAGAGGTTCTCCTATAGAAAGAAATCGCGTCCAAAGCTCGTCCAGTACAATGCTTACAATGCAATAAGGACCACACAATGGAATACGTGAAGGTTGAGACCTTGCGGGTTGTGATAAAGATGACACGATTTTACCCAGCGAAAAAAGATCCTCTCATGGAGGAAGATTTCGCGTTAAGTCGCACAGTAGACCTCAGAGTAAATTACCCACAGTCTCTGTGAAGACAGAGATGCTATCAACGGAAATGTATTGTGGTTGTTTATCTTAGCAATACTTGCTGAAACAACAGCGCAGGAGGATACGCATATCCTATCATTCCGTCCTATTAGATCAATAGAGCGTTAACAACATAAGCTCAGAGATCCGGACAAGCAAACACATACGTCTGCAATTGACAAGCAAGTTGTGTCGTAAATAAATTATCATTGGGCGCTCCCATTGATAGCAAATCTGATTGAATACTTGTTTGTAGAGAGTCCATTCTGATGGCAACAAGCGACCCATAAGTGAACGGGAGTCCGGTAATACAATCAGACGACCCGGAATATGACGGACCGAAGCAGAACTTGGTGTACTATAACAAACAGAAGGATTCTTTCCATTAAATTGAATAACGGAAACGAATGAGTGCCTCCCTGGTTCCGAAGATACGCCACTACTGTCGAATTAACGGACAGGATTTGGACATGTGTTTCTGAATAATGTTCATCCAATGACAAAAAGCAAGCCTAAAAAAAACATTATTCCGTGGAAGATAAGTGCTTGCTTAGAGACTGCGGAACCCAAAGACCCTGGCACTTCGAATCCGTTGGGATCAATATTATATCCCAACCTGTTTTGACTGGCAACCGTCATAATTATAAAACTCGGATCCGGCAACTGCAGGGGCACTTTCTGAGTCAACCATCGAATGTTTGCCCCAGTCTGAATCTCTTGATACACTAGATAGACAAGAGAACGTGTAAATCGAGCAATTCATGGATTGCTGAAAAGTTGCCGTCGAAGAGAAGCTTCTCCGAGAACGAAGCGACTCTGAGAGAGTTCTTCACCTTACTATCCACGCGCGTGGATGTAGCTAGGGCTGCGTCACGTCTAACCAACTCCAAGCAGCCACTGAAGGGCGGAGTAATACGTGAACAAACTATTGCCCTCAAAAGAAATCACATTGAGGATAATATCCCGGAATTCTTCTCTTGAGGACGTAATGATAACGCCTCCGTAAGGTGGATTACGTATGATAAAGCGTCTAAGTTAAGTCTATTAGACATCATTGTCGTTTCCAACATTGTGGTTGGAAAAGACATAGACGGCGAAAAGGAATATTTCCAGTCTTTAACCACGCCGTCTAGACGCATATGAACTCTTGGTATGCCCTGTTCTGCCAAAATAAAATATTCGTATAAATGATAAAAGGCAGAAATGAGCATTGCGGACAAGAAACTAAACTATCATGCTTGGTAGCAGGCTTATATATATATATAGCGTCGATAAATAATACACATGTTCTAATGACATTATTGGACTGTGTCGGTAAGTCAGGGACAATGTCCCTGAACCGATCCAAAATTCCGTGTCCAATGACGCTATAAGTCTCTTATCCAACATCGCAGCAATGTAGTCCGAAATAACAATCACTGGAAGATAATGCCGGAAGATATGTATGGCAGCTTCCGATGTTACGAAAGGGAAAACTCGAAATCTTTCGAATCCCTTTCGCCATCCTGTCGGACCCTATAAAGCGTTCGGTCGTCCGTACCTGATGCAACCGCGGACCGCACCGACCCAGCGCCGTCGGATTATTCCTGATTCGACCAAGAAACTGTCGATTGCTGGGATGCTGCGAAAAAACTGTGCTAACTCGGATAGCAAGTCCGTCACTGAGGCCTGTGGAGAAGCGGTCCTACGATGCATTGCCGCTGGAAGCTCTGTGATCGTTACCCCGTGCATACTACTAATATGCGAGCGAACGGAGTGTATAGGCCTTGTGTCCCTTGGCTACCAGATGGCGTGACCTGTTCGCCGTGGAATCACTGAATGACGAAACTGATCGGATACTCGAGGTCACGTAGCCAATGTGCGGTCGTGTGCACTGCTGTGAGGATGAGGAAGCATTATCGACAGTCTCTCGGACTATCAATATAACGGAGCGTCCCGAGCGATGGACATATGCTCCGAATGTAAAATATCTGAACCACAACATGCGGTCTCCTATGTTGTTGGACGAGAGAGGGACCTCTCTCACTCACAGCCTGGACGGACCTGGACAAGCCAGGAACCGGACTAACAGGCTTCCTCCGATCTGTCCTCAATCTGCCGTCACTGGGTGAGTACTAAAGTAATTATAGTGCTCGCATCACCCAAATCTCCTTCCTAGACCGCAACGGACGAACCCGGCAGCCGAACCATTCGATGAATGTACGCTACACCGGGTGAGCTAGCGAATGACCACTCCGTCGATCCTACAAGGGACCTCTTAGGCGATAGACATATTCCATGAGCACTTATTGCCGCTAGCTCTTCATTAACTATGACGACAGAGGCACACTTTTGAAAGACCTCTCCGTAACTTTGCGAACAAGAAACCAGAAATGCTTGGTAATAGCAAGCATATAATAATAAATATATAGCGTCGTTCAATAATTCGAAAGTTTGTGTGACATTATTGGACTATGTCGGAACTGAGGGACGAAGTCCCTGAACCGAATCAAAAATTTCTAAGTCCACCGACGCTATCAGTTTCTTATCCGGCATCGCAGCATTCTGGTCCGATGAAAGAACCTGTAGAAGATCAAGTCAGATGACATACACAACAGCATATGTTGTTCCGAAAGGGAAAGCTCGAAATCCTCCAAATCCCTTTCAGTATCCCATCGGACCGGATGAAATTTTCGGACGTCCGTACCCGCTTCTGCGGAGCGTCCCGACCCAGCATCATCGGATAAAACATATGCGACAGATTCAGTTGTTGCTGGGATGCTGCGATAAGCTGTGCTATTTAGGATAGCACGTCCGTCTCCGAGGCCTGTACAGTAGCGGTCTTACGATGCATTGCCACCGGAAGCTCCGTGTACGTTGACTCCCGCACACTTTCCTATGCGAACGTCCGGAGTCTGCAGGCCTCGTGTCCCTGGCTACCGGATGGTGTGACCTGGTCGCCGATGATTCTCTGACTGGCGAAGCTGACTGGATATCCGAGGTCACGTAGCCAAGAGCGGTCGTGTGCGCTACCATGAGAATGAGGAAGCCTTATTGACAGTCTCTCCGGACTGACTATATGTCGGAGCGTCCCGAGCGACGGACGTATGCTCCGAATGCGAAACATTTTGTACCACAACATCTGGGGCCAGATGTTGTTGCACGAGAGAGGGGCCTCTCTCGCTCGCCGTCCGGATGGACCAGAACGAGCTATGAACCGGACTAAAAGGCTTCCTCCGTTCTCCCTCTAATCCGCCATCACTGGGTGTGCATTTTGTTGATTTATAGTGCTCGAATCACCCCAAAACTCCTTCTAGACCGCAACGGACGAACCCGGCTGCCGAACCATTCGATGAATGGACGCTACACCAGGCGAGCTAGCGGACGTCAAAGGCCGTCGAACCTACTAGGGTCCTCTTAGGCAATTGGCGTATTTACATGAGCACTTTTCCGCTAGCCCTTCATTAATTGTGACGACGGAGGCACACTGTTGGAAGACATCACAGATACATCACCCTAATCTTGATCGTCTGAAATAGACATTGATAAAGTAGAGTGACCCTGCAGGGAAAGGACCGGAATGTCCAATTCCCCACTAACATACCGTGACATACGCTTCCCATGTTGTCATCGAAATCATCAGATACAGAACAGGAGTTAATGCGAGTACACTGACCACATATAGAATGATTATAAAAGTCAGAGGAAGACTTCCTCTTATTACAATTGATCAAAATCCTTTCAATGTGAAAAGAAAACAAAGTCCTGGTACTCGCACTAACCCCTGACAATCAAAATACATAATAATAATATGATCCATTAACATAGAAAAAATAATTGAAATCAAAATATTTTGAAAAAATATTTTTTCAGAACAGCCCAAATTTCTGAAAAGTAACGTTGAGCCCCAATGGATCCCAAGCCTAAGTGTGGACAAAAATTTTTAAAATATTTTAAACAATTTATGCAACACTTACGAACAATAATAATGTATCTAGTTATGATTAAATTAACATCAAGATATTATTTTCAAGAAATCCCCCCCTCACACAGAGGGCTGTTGTAAATGTAAACAATGAGTGTAAAAACACTAAAATAAGACTCCAGGCACCCAGGCCCGAAATCAGTTACCAAAAATACACTATCTGATGCAAAACAGAGACTTCCAGGGAAGAAACTGCAGAACATCAGATGGTAGATGCAGAACACAACGTCTAATCACCCGTAGGTGAAGACGTAAACATGGGGAAAAGAACAGAATTCATTCTGTTATTCAGCTAAAACTCCCAAGAAATTTTAGTAATAATAATTACAGAAACTATGCCAAAAGCATGGGAGAATAGCACGAGGGGACTTAAAGGACAGGGAGAGAGGAAAACACTGAAAAATCAGTGTAACTAAATAACAAGAATGACAACAAAATGGCTGCTGCCTCGAAAATAGGTAACTTAACATAATTTCATTAAAAAATTTTAAGTTACAGCCCTGATAATATTCTGTCACACATTTTTCCTCTCCTCCTTCTCTATCCTCCTTAGAATCACCATTTCACTAATATTTATGTGTCTGGCATCATTTAAACTGAGATTTACAAGCACAAAGATCAGTCAGATGTTAACTGATGAAGGGCCAAACTTAGAATGATTAATGGCGCCAATTTCGGAACATCCTTGACACTGCGCATGCGCAGTAGAGGTGAAGTGTGGAGGGCCATTCAGGACATGTTTTCTTTGGTTTTAGATGCAAATTTTGGGGATTGGGGGGCAAAAATTTGTGTTTGGCCCTACATTTTTAAGAGTTAGCACCAGCTATGTCTGGGTCATTGGTACAGTATAAAAATATAATTATTTTCACAGGTGTCCCAATTCTTAGAAAATGGGGAAAGAACAGAGCCTGGTCTTGATTTGATGCTGAATAAAGTTGTGTGTGATTCGTTTTCCATCACTATATACGAAAGTTAAAAAATTTATAGTAATTTATATATTTTTTATACTTACCAATGACCCAGACATAGCTGGTGCTAACTCTTAAAATATAGGGCCAAACACAAATTTTGCCCCCCAATCCCCAAAATTTGCATCTAAAACTAAAGAAAACATGTCCTGAGAGGCCCTCCACACTTCGCCCCTACTGCGCATGCGCAGTGTCAAGGACGTTCCGAAATTGGCGCCATTTATCATTCTAATAACCAGTGCCTGGTAAGCGCTATGTACTCAGCGGGGAGGCAAGAGTTCCCAACTCCTGGGAGGGCCATCCCCGTCTGGGTCATTGGTAAGTATAAAAAATATATAAATTACTATAAATTTTTTAACATTTTTATACTGTACCAATGACCCAGACATAGCTGAATAGTAAAAAGGCTGGAGGGCCAAGGACATAGAGCAAAATGGAATATGCTCAATAAAATAAAATAGAGTCAGGGAAAAGAAGTAATAGGCCTTACCTGTATCTTTCTTATTTATGATAAATTAGAAAGATACAACACCTTCCAAAAATTGAGCTTCATACATCCATGTACTCTATTAATATCCAATAATCCTTATACTAATAATTTTTAAAGTAAGCCAATAATAAAGTAAGTCTAGAGAATAGAGACTCTTATACTCCTAAAAGTGTGTGAGAATTGCATAATCATGTCCGTTGACATATGCAATATTCAAAAGCTATACTTTAAAAACTAAGACTTGAATAAATTTTATAAACTTAAACTTCTCACTAAACAACCATCCCAATAACAGCTCAGAATTACTAACTCCGGAGGAGGTATCCCCTTGTTTTCATAGTAAAAACAGGTGACCCAAGGGAACACCCTCCCCCCCCCCCCCCCCCCCCCCCCCTTTTTCTTGCCCTGGGTCAAATAGCCCAGAGCGAAGAGGGCAGCCGAACGGAGACACTGCCGAAACAGACAGCCTACCTAGCTATAGTAGCAACTGTTAAGTGAATGACATTCTGAGCAGTAGATAATAGACCTAACAATAGAGGCCTCCAGAAATGGACTCGATATTTCTGAGATAAAATTCATGAATGGATGGCTGAGCGCAATGAGCAGCCTTCAAAAATCTATAATAGCAACACTATTAATGTAAGCCCAAGAAGTAGAAGAACTCTTACTTCATGAGCCGAAATCTTAAGCACAACTGCTAAGCCAATGATATACCATAAGCAGTACGCTAGTTAATAGAATCCATTAACAATAAAATGGAGCGTAACGTCCTTCTACTAGACATCAAAGACAGAAGAAGCTTACGCCCTTGTAATAAACAGATATCTGTTTATAAATACATAAACTGTACCCGGAAAGAGTAAAGGCCTATGCCCATACGAAGACGGAAGGACCTTAAAATAATAGGTTCCGGAAAATAGGAGCCTAACTCTTATGCAACAATCCAACCTAAATAGTAACGGAAGTATTGATTCCGAAACTATGAAAGTGAAAATCATCCATCGATAGTGCATGAAACTCACTGACTCTACAGTAAAAGAGAAACCAACAGAATTACTGTCTAAAAGGTCAGAATTTGAAAACTACTGTTTCCAGAGGCTCAAATGATTACTTAGCTAAATAAGAACCTGAAGTTAAAATCCGTATAGGAATTCAATCTAAAGGTTCTAAGTCTATTTATCAAAAAGTTACTAACTGACTTAGATAAAGAGACAAAAGACTCAATTGTAAACTATCGTAGAGTGCATAGGTATGAGGTAACATAAACCTATAACCTAAATAACAACAGGCTGCAGTAGATCTTGTGAAACAAGTATACTAAAAAATAGCAATGAGTAGTATGGAGGGATCAACCATATGAACATAATGATCCCTACACCACGACGGAAGAGCCTCCACTTTAGTCGCATAGAATAGCGAAGAAGAGGATCTCCTATAGTAAGAAATCGCGTCCAAAGCTCGTCCAGTACAGTGCTTACAATGCAATACGGACCACACAACGGAATACATGAAGGTTGCGACCTTGCTGGTTGTGATAAAGATGACACGATTTACCCAGTGAAAAAAGATCCTCACATAGAGGAAGATTTCACGTTAAGATCCACAGTAGACAAGAGAATAAATTACTCATGATCTCTGTGAAGATAGAGATGCTATCAACAGAAATGTATTGAGGTTGTTTATCTTAGCAATACCTGCTAAAACAACAGCGCCGGAGGATACGCGTATCCTATCATTCCGTCCTATAGATCAATAGAGCGTTAACAGTATTAGCTCAGAGATCTGGACAAGCCAACACATACGTCTGCAATAGATTAGCAAGCTGTGTCATAAATAAAACATCATTGGGCGCTCCCATAGATAGCAAATCTGATTGAATACTTGTTTGTTGAGAGTCCATTCTGACAGCAACAAGCGACCCGTAAGAGAACGGGAGTGCGATAAAACAATCAGACGACCCAGAATATGACGGACCAAAACTGAACTTGGTGCACTATAACCAACAGACGGATTCTTTCCATTAAATTGAATAACGGAAACGAAAGAGTGCCTCCCTGGTTCCGGAGATACGCCACTACTGTCGAATTAAAGGACAGGAATTTGGGCATGCGTTTCTGAATAATGTTCATGCAATGACATAAAGCAAGCCTAAAAAACATTATTCCGCGGAAGTTAAACTGATAGCTAAAAGACTGCGGAACCCAAAGACCCTGGCACTTCGAATCCGTAGGGATCAGTATATATCCCAATCTGTTTGACTGGCAACCGTCATAACAGCCACACTCGGGTCCGGCAACTGCGGCGGCACTCTCTGAGTCAACCACCGAATGTTTGCCCCAGTCTGAATCTCTTGTAACACTAGATAGACAAGAGAATGTATAAATCAAGCAATTCATGGATTGCCGGAAAGTTGCCGTCGAAGAGAAGCTCCTCCGAGAACGAAGCGACTCTGAGAGAGTTCTTAACCTACTATCCACGCGTGGATGTAGCTAGGGCTGCATCACGTCTAACCAACTCCAATCAGCCACTGAAGGGCGGAGTTATACGTGAACAAACTACTGCCCTCAAAAGAAATTACATTGAGAATAATATCCCGTAAATCTTTTCTTGAAGACGTAATGATAACGCCTCAGTAAGGCGGATTACGTATAATAAAGCGTCTAAGTTAAGTCTACTATACATAATGTCGTTCCCAACATTGAAATTGGAAAAGACATAAACGGCGAAAAAGAATATATGCAGTCTTTAATCACACCGTCTAGACGCATATGAACTCTCGGTATGCCCTGCTCTGCCAAAATAAACTATATGTAAAAAAGATAAAATGGCAGAAATGAGCCAGGCGGACAAGAAACTAAACTATCATGCTTAGTAGCAGGCATGTATATATATATAAATATATAGCGTCGAAAAATAAAACACATGTTGTAATGACAATATTGGACTGCGTCGGTAAGTCAGGGACAAAGTCCCTGTACCGATCGAAAAAACCGAGTCCAATGACGCTATAAGTCTCTTATCCAAGATCACAGCAATGAAGTCCGAAAAATAATCACTGGAAGAAATGCCAGAAGATATGAAAGGCATCTTCCGAAACTACTAAAGGGAAAACTCGAAATCTTTCGAATCCCTTTCGCCATCCTGTCGGACCCTATAAAGCGTTCGGTCGTCCGTAGCTTGATGCAACCGCGGACCGCACCGACCCAGCGCCGTCGGATAATTCCTGATTCGACCGAGAAACCGTCAATTGCTGGGATGCTGCGAAACAACTGTGCTAACTCGGATAGCACGTCCGTCACTGAGGCCTGAGGAGCAGCGGTCTTACGATGCATTGCCGCAGGAAGCGCCGAGATCGTTACCCCGTGCATACTTCCAATATGCGAGCGAACGGAGTGTATAGGCCTCGTGTCCCTTGGCTACCGGATGGCGCGACCTATTCGCTGTGGAATCACTGAATGCCGAAACTGATCGGATACTCGAGGTCACGTAGCCAATGTGCGGTCGTGTGCCCTGCTGTGAGGATGAGGAAGCATTAAAGACAGTCTCTCGGACTGTCAATATAACGGAGCGTCCCGAGCAACGGACATATGCTCCGAATGTAAAATATCTGAACCACAACATGCGGTCCCCTATGTTGTTGGCTTCCTCCGATCTGTCCTCAATCTGCCGTCACTGGGTGAGTACTAAAGTAATTAAAGTGCTCGCATCACCCAAATCTCCTTCCTAGACCGCAACGGACGAACCCGGCAGCCGAACCATTCGATGAATGTACGCTACACCGGGTGAGCTAGCGAATGTCACTCCGTAAGCGATAGACATATTCCATGAGCACTAATTGCCGCTAACTCTTCATTAACTATGACGACAGAGGCACACTTTTGAAAGACATCTCCATAACTCTTCGAACAAGAAACCAGAAATGCTTGGATAGCAAGCATAAAATAATAATATATATAGCGTCGTTCAATAATTCGAAAGTTTGTGTGACATTATTGGACTATGTTGGAACTGAGGGACGATGTCCCTGAACCGAACCAAAAATTTCTAAGTCCACCGACGCTATCAGTTTCTTATCCGGCATCGCAGCATATGTTGTTCCGAAAGGGAAAGCTTGAAATCCACCGAATCCCTTTCGGTATCCCGTTGGACCGGATGAAACTTTCGGACGTCCGTACCCGCTTCCGCGGAGCGTCCCGACCCAGCATCGTCAGATAAAATATATGCGACAGATTCAGTTGATGCTGGGATGCTGCGATAAACTGTGCTATTAAGGAAAGCACGTCCGTTCCCAAGGCCTGTGCAGTAGCGGACTTACGATGCATTGCCGCTGGAAGCTCCGTGTACGTTGACTCCCGCATACTTCCTATGCGAACGTCCGGAGTCTGCAGGCCTCGAGTCCCCGGCTACCGACCCAGCGCTGTCGGATAATTCTCGATCCGACACCGTTTCTGTCGGCTGCTGGGATGCTGCGATAAGCTGTGCTATGTGCACAAGAATGTCCGGCGTCGAGACCTGCGGAGGCGCAGTCTATCGCTGCTTCGCCGAGGGCAGCTCCGCATCAGATGGCTCCCGCATACTTTTCCTATGCGAACGTCCGGAGTCCATCGGTCTCGAATCCCTGGCTGCCGGATGGTGTAACCTGGTCGCCGAAGAATCCTTGATCGGCGAAGCTGGTAATATATCGGCGGTCACGCAGCCAAGGTGCGGTCGTGTGCGCTGACGAGAAGAGGAAGCCTTAGCAGTCTCAGCGGACTGCCTATACAACGGAGCGTCCCGAGTGACGGACGTATGCTCCGCTAACGACACATTTGTACCACAACATCTGGGGCCAGATGTTGTTGAACGAGAGAGGGGCCTCTCTCGCTTGCCGTCCGGATGGACCGGAACGAGCTATGAACCGGACTAAAAGGCTTCCTCCGTTCTCCCTCCGATCCGCCGTCACTGGGTGTGCATTAAGTTAATTTTATAGTGCTCGTATCACCCCAAAATTCCTTCTAGACCGCAACGGACGAACCCGGCTGCCGAACCATTCGGTGAATGGACGCTACACCGGGCGAGCTAGCGGACGTCAAAGGCCGTCGAACCTACTAGGGTCCTCTTAGGCAATTGGCGTATTACATGAGCACTTTTCCGCTAGCCCTTCATTAATTGTGACGACGGAGGCACACTGTTGGAAGACATCACAGATACATCACCCTAATCTTGATCGTCTGAAACAGAAATTGATAAAGTAGAGTGACCCTGCGGGGAAAGGACCGGAGTGTCCAAATCCCCAACAACATACCGTGACATACGCTTCCCATATTGTCATCGAAATCATACGATACAGAACCGGAGTTAATGCGAGTACACTGACCACATATAGAATGATAATAAGGTCAGAGGAAGACTTCCTCTTAAAACAATTGATCAATATCCTTTCAATGTGAAAAGAAAACAAGTCCTGGTACTCGCACTAACCTCTGGCAATCAAAATACATAATAATAATATGATCCATTAATATAGAAAAAATAATTGAAATCAAAATATTTTGAAAAAATATTTTTTCAGAACAGCCCAAGTTTCTGAAAAGTAACGTTGAGCCCCAATGGATCCCAAGCCTAAGTGTGGACAAAAATTTTAAAAATATTTTAAACAATTTATTCAACACTTACGAACAATAATAATGTATCTAGTTATGATTAAAATAACATAAAGATATTATTATTTAGAAATCCCCCCCTCACACAGAGGGCTGTTGTAAATGTAAACAATGAGTGTAAAAACACTAAAATAAGACTCCAGGCACCCAGGCCCGAAATCAGTTACCAAAAATACACCATCTGATGCAAAACAGAGACTTCCAGGGAAGAAACTGCAGAACATCAGATGGTAGATGCAGAACACAACGCCTAACCACCCGTAGGTGAAGACGTAAACATGGGGAAAGAACAGAATTCATTCTGTTATTCAGCTAAACTCCCAAGAAATTTTAGTAATAATAATTACCGAAATTATGCCAAAAGCATGGGAGAATAGCAAGGGGGAACTTAAAGGACAGGGAGAGAGAAAAAACACTTGAAAAAGCAGTGTAACTAAATAATCAGAATGACAACAAAATGGCTGCTGCCTTGAAAATAGGTAACTTAACATAATTTCATTAAAAAATTTTAAGTTACAGCCCTGATAATATTCTGTCACACATTCTTTTCCTCTCCTCCTTTTCTATCCTCCTTAGAATCACCATTTCACTAATATTTATGTGTCTGGCATCATTTAAACTGAGATTTAAAAGCACAAAGATCAGTCAGATGTTAACTGATGAAGGGCCAAACTTAGAATGATAAATGGCGCCAATTTCGGAACGTCCTTGACACTGCGCATGCGCAGTAGGGGCGAAGTGTGGAGGGCCTCTCAGGACATGTTTTCTTTAGTTTTAGATGCAAATTTTGGGGATTGGGGGGCAAAATTTGTGTTTGGCCCTATATTTTAAGAGTTAGCACCAGCTATGTCTGGGTCATTGGTACAGTATAAAAATATTGCCGTCCAATTTTTTTTTATATTTTCATTTTTTGCTTCCAAAACATAGCTTATGATCCCTCATTGGAACGAGCGTATTGCGCTTGTTCCAACGAGGGATCATAAGCTATGTTTTGAAAGCAAAAAGTTAAAAAATTTATAGTAATTTATATATTTTTTATACTTACCAATGACCCAGACTTAGCTGGTGCTAACTCCACAAAAACCAGGGCCAAACACAAATTTTGCCCCCCAATCCCCAAAATTTGCATCCAAAACAAAAAGAAATCATGTCCTAAAGGACCTCCATAGTACGACTCTACTGCGCATGCGCAGTGACGCAGTCGTCCCGAAATTGGCGCCAAATATCATTCTTACTGGCAGTGCCTGGTCAGCGCTATGTACTCAGCGGGGAGGCAAGAGTTCCCAACTCAGGGAGGGCCATCCCCGTCTGGGTCATTGGTAAGTATAAAAAATATATAAATTACTATAAATTTTTTAACATTTTTATACTGTACCAATGACCCAGACTTAGCTGAATAGTAAACAGGCTGGAGGGCCTAGGACATAGAGGAAAATCCAATAAGCTCAATTATAAAATAAAGAGGTAACCCCTTAAGGAGAAAAGGAGTATTAGGCTTTACATGTATCTTTCTTATTTAATATTTAAATTAGAAAGATACACTACCCTTAATAATTGAGCACAATAACATTCATGTTCTCTATTAACATCCAGTATAACCTTTATACTAATTATTTTTAAAGCAAGCCAATAAATAAAGTAGTCCAGAGAATTGAGACTCTTTATAATCATTTAAAAGTGTCCGAGTATTGTATATTAAAGCCCGTTTGACACTTGACATATACAAATGCTTCACACCGAGCTACACTTTAAAAATAAGACATGAATGAAATTTAAACATTAATATTACACTTTAAAACCATCCCGGAAGCGACTCAGAAATACTGTCTTGGAGGAGGCATTCCCTTGCTTTTCACTATAAAGCAGGTGACCTAAGGGAACACCCGCCCCCCCCCCCCCCCCCCCCCCCCCCCCCCTTCCCCTTGCCCTGGGTCAAATAGCCCAGAGCGAAGAGGGCAGCCGGACCGAGTCACTGCCGGAACAGAAAGCCTGCATAACTATAGTTGCAACTGTTTAGTGGACGACATTCTGAGCAACAGATAACGGACCTAAACAATGCAGGTCTCCAGAAATGGACTCAATATTTCTGAGATAAAAATTAGTAAATGTGGATGGCTGATACCAATAAGCAGCCTTCATTAAATCTGTAATAGCAACACTATTAGCATAAGCCCAGGAAGTAGAAAGAGCTCTTACTTCATGAGCAGAAATCTTAAGCACAGACTGCTGAGAAGAAGATAAATCTTCATACGCAGTACGGATAGTTAACTGAATCCATCTAGCAATAGAATGGACTGAAATGTCCTTTCTATTAGGCATCAAAGACAGAAAGAAACGTTTCCGTCCCTTTCTGATGAACTGAGATCTCTGTTTATAGATACGTAGTGCTCTAACAGGACAGAGTAAAGGCCTACGCCCGTCTGAAGACGGAAGAGCCTTAATAACAATAGGTTCCGGATATTTATTAGGAGCCTGATTCTTAGCTAAAAAACCGACATTAGTAGTGAAGGTGATAGTGTTCCCAACACTACGATAATGAGAATCATCCACCGATAGTGCATGAAGCTCACTGACTCTTCTGGCAGAAGAGAAAGCTAAGAGAAAAGCTGTCTTATAAGATAAGAATTTGAAATCTACTGTCCCAAGAGGTTCAAATGGCTTTTCCTTCAATTTAAGGAGAACCCAAGCTAAATTCCACTTAGGAATTAATCTAAGAGTTCTGGGTCTATTTATCGAAAAGTTTCTAACCAATTTCGATAAAGAGACATTAGATCCAATTTGTAAACTATCATGATGTGCATAAGTATCAGATAACATAGATCTATAACCCTTTATAGTAACAGGTTGCAGTTTGATTTCGTCAAACAAGTATACTAGAAAGTTAGCAATGTCTGGTATAGAGGGATCAAATAGATCAACCGAATGATCCCTACACCAACGATGGAAAACCTTCCACTTAGCCGCATAGTTTAGCGAAGAGGAGGTCCTCCTACAGTTAGAAATCGCGTCCACTGCTCGTCCTGTAAAGTGCTTGCCATGCAAGAAGGACCGCACAACGGAAAAACGTGAAGGTTGAGACCTTGCGGGTTGTGATGTAGTTGGCGCGATTTCCCCTGCCAAAGAAGATCCTCTCGTGGAGGGAGCTTCCGCGGTAGGTCCCACAACAGACACCTGAGTAGATTTATCCACGGTCTCTGTGGCGACAGAGATGCTACCAACAGAATCTTGCATTGAGATTGTTTTATCTTTAGCAATACTTGTTGAATTAACGGCGCTGGAGGATACGCATATCCTATCATTCCGTCCCAAGGGATCGATAGAGCGTCTACTGCAAATGCTCTTGGATCCGGACACGGGGACACATACGTCTGCAACTGATTGTTGAGATGTGTCGCAAATAAGTCTATCATTGGCCGTTCCCATTGGTAGCAAATCTGATTGAATACTTGTTTGTTGAGAGTCCACTCCGACGGCAACAAGCGACCCTTTCGTGAAAGGGAGTCTGCTAGCACATTCAGACGACCCGGTATGTGACGGACCGAAAGAAGAACGTGATGTTCCAACGCAAACAGAAGGATTCTTTCCGTTAGATTGAACAACGGAACTGAATGAGTGCCTCCCTGATTCCGTATATACGCCACTACTGTCGTATTGTCGGATAGGATTTGGACATGAGCATCGTGAATAATGTCCATCCAGTGACGTAACGCAAGCCAAATTGACATCATTTCCTTGATGTTTATGTGCTTGCACAGGAATTGCGGATCCCAAAGACCCTGGCATCTCGAATCCGTTGGGATTAATGATGCACCCCAACCTGTTTGACTGGCATCCGTCATAATGGTAAAACTCGGATCCGGCAACTGCAGCGGAACTCCTTGAGTTAACCACTGAATGTTTGCCCAAGTCTGAATCTCTTGTTTCACTTGATCTGACAAGAGAACGTCTACATCGAGCGAATGAATTTTCACACTCCAATTCTGAGTCAGGAAAATTTGAAGAGGCCGTGTGCGTAGCCGTCCCATCGGAATGAGATCCGCGGCGGCTCCGCACAGACCTATCAGTCTCATAAATTCTCTCGCCGTGACTTTGTCTGTATTCAGACAATAGCGAGCGTAACAACTGACTAATTTTGCTCTGGTTAACGGCAGACGAACGAGATTGTTGTGCGTCTCGAAGCTCATTCCCAGATGAGTGAATGACTTGGACGGCACCAGATCCGACTTCTCCTCGTTTACTATGAAACCGAGACGTCGGAGCAATAGAAGAAGATTCTGAACATCGTTCTGAAGCGTTAACTCGTTGCCGTACCTCTGAAGAATGTCGTCCAGGTAGGCCGACGTTACCGCAGACGAATGAGCTCGGAAGTAGATCATTACCGAGTTCATTACCCGAGTGAAAGCCCAGGGTGCTAGATTCAATCCGAAGCACATGGCCCGGAACTGATACACCACTCCTAGGACTGCGAAGCGTAGATACTTTCGGAATGTCGGATGTACCATGACGTGAAAGTACGCATCTTTGAGATCTATGCTCGTTGCATAATCGTTCACCCGAATACTCGCTCTGACCGATCGAATCGTCTCCATATAAAACTTCGGAGCGACGATCAGCTTGTTTATCCAGCTCAAATCTATGACTGGACGGAACGAGCCGTCTGGTTTCGGAACCAGAAACAGATGGCTGTAGAATCCCAGCGATTCCTGGTTTTCTACGACCTCTACCGCGTTCTTCATTAAAAGAGACTGCACCTCTGATAGCAGAGCGTCTCTTTTCTGAGGGTTTGACGGAAGATGAGTCCACTTTGGACTTCGAGTTAATGGAGGCTTTCGTTTGAAGGATATCTTTAGACCTTCCGAAGTCACTCCTCTCACCCACGGGTCGTCCGTAATCGACGCCCACTCTTGAGAAAAACTCGACAACCTTCCGCCAACCGGAACGCGATAGAGGTTTGAGCCATCACCTCCTGGATCTGCGAGGCCTGCGGTAGGAGAAACCACGTCTTCCACGACCCGCACCTTGCCTCGTCGACCTCGGGGCGTCCGACCGATTGTCCCGGCCTGAAGGACGTCCCGAACGAGAGTCGCTATCCTGACGGTCTCTCGAATAAGAGCTAGAGGACGCACCGGAACCTCTATAGGAACCTCTCTTGGGCGGATAAGACCCAGAAGTGCCCGCCTTATTCGTGTCTGCTGTATCCGACCTTTTAGGAGCGGATCTAAACAACAGAGAATCACTAGCTTTCTTTTTAATATTATCATAAATAGCGGAAAGCTTGCCGTCAAAGAGAAGATCTCCTGAGACCGAAGCGACTCTAAGAGAGTTCTTCACCTTAGAATCCACTAGTGTGGATGTAGACAGGGCTGCATCACGTCTAACCAACTCCAGATTTGCCACTGAAAGGGCGGAGTTACACGTGGAATAAGCTACTGCCCTTGAAAGAAGTCTTAAGGAGGATTGTATATCCTGAAACTCTTCCCCTTGAAGACGCAGTGATAACGCCTTCGTAAGGTGATCTGCGTAAGATAAGGCATCTAAATTGGCTCTGTTAGACGCAATAGCTGTTTCCAACACTGCGGTTGGAATAGAAGCTGACGACGGTAATGATAGCTCTAAGTCTTCCGCCTCGTCGTCCATACGCAGAGGAACTCTCGGTATACCCTGACCTGCCGTGTCGAATTTATTCCTTGCATTAATGAAAGGCAGGTTGAGAGTATTTGCGGACAAGAAGCCTGCTTTCCCCGTCCTGGAAGCAAGTTTAAAAATAGCGTCGTTCAATAATTCAAATGTTCTTGCAACATTATTGGACTGCGACGGAAACTCGGGAGCGATGTCCCTGAACCGCTCGAAAAAATCAGAGTCCAATGACGCTATAATTCTCCTGTCCGGAAGCGCAGCAGTCTGGCCCGACGGAACAACTTGAGGAAGAAAGTGCCGGATGAAGTCCACGGCAGCTTTGTGTTGTTCCGAAAGGGATAGCTCCAATTCATCCGTATCCCTTTCACCATCCGGTCGGACCTCCCGATGTTTCCGGTCGTCCGCCCCCGATGCTTCGGCGGAGCGTACCGACCCAGCGCCGTCGGATAATTCTCGATCCGACACCGTCTCTGTCGGCTGCTGGGATGCTGCGATAAGCTGTGCTATCTGCACTAGAATGTCCGACGTTGAGACCTGCGGAGGAGCGGTCTTTCGCTGCTTTGCCGAGGGCAGCTCCGCATCAGATGGCTCCCGCATACTTTTCCTATGCGAACGTCCGGAGTCCATCGGTCTCGAATCCCTGGCTGCCGGATGGTGTGACCTGGTCGCCGAAGAATCCTTCATGGGCGAAGCTGGCAAAATATCGGAGGTCACGCAGCCAAGGTGCGGTCGTGTGCGCCGGCGAGAAGAGGAAGCCTTAACAGTCTCTGCGGACTGCTTATACAACGGAGCGTCCCGAGCGACGGACGTATGCTCCGCTAAAGACACATTTTGTACCACAACATCTGGTCCCAGATGTTGTTGTACGAGAGAGGGGCCTCTCTCGCTCGCGGCCCGGCTGGACCTGGACGAGCTAGGAACCGGACTAAAAGGCTTCCTCCGTTCTCGTTCACTATCCGCCGTCACTGGGTGTGCATCTATTATTTTTATAGTGCTCGCATCACCCAAAATTTCCTCTTGGACCGCATCGGACGAACCCGGCTGCCGAACCATTCGGTGAATGGACGCTACACCGGGCGAGCTAGCGGACGACATTTGTCTAATCTCCATGAGCACTTTTGCCGCTAGCTCTGTATTTATTTGTGACGACGGACGCACACTTGAAGAAGATAACATGGAAACATCACCCTGTTCTGGTTCCTCTGAAATAGAAACTGAGAGAGTAGAGTGACCTTGTGGAGAAAGAGCCAGCATCGCTCTTTCTCCAGAAACAACATATCGTGACACACGTTTCCAATGTTTCTCATCCCAATGTTCACACACAGGACAGGGATTAATGCGAGAACACTGACTACAATTAATGCAATAATCATGAAAGTCAGAGGAAGATTTCTTCCTATTACAATTTGAACAAGTTCCCTTCATTGTGAAAGAACAACAATAAGTCCTAGTTACTCGCAAAAACCTCTGACACAAAGATACATAATAACATGATCCATTAATAAATGAAAAAACAATTGCAAAACAAAATAATTTTGAAAAAATATTTTTTCAGAGAAGCCCAAGTTGCTGAAAAGTAACGTTGAGCCCCGATGGATCCAATGGCAAAGTGTGGTCAAAAATTTTAAAATTATATAAAATAATTAATGAGACACTTTCGGATAATATAAATGTATCTTATAATGAGATAAACTACCTCAAAGGCAAACAGCCCCCCTCAAAAAAGGCTGTTGCCAATGAAAACAAACAGTGTAAACACAGAAGAAAACATGACTCCAGGCACTGAAAAAACTGGCCCGGAATCAGTCATCAATTACACTCTATCTGATGCAAAACAGAGACTCCCAGGGGAGAATCTGCAGAACATCAGATGGAAGATGCAGAACACAAACGTTATACACCCATGGGTGAAAACGTAACTATGGGGAAAATAACAGAAAACATTCTGTAACCAAGCAACTCTCCCAGGGAATTTTTAGAAATGAAACTTCTCAAAAATATGCCAAAAGCATGGGAGAATTGCAAGGGGGGACTTTAGAAGGTTAGGGGAGAGGAAACACTGAATAAGCAGTGCAACAATTAGCAAGAATGACAACAAGAGGCGTTTGCCTCGAAAATAGGCAACTTAACATAATTTCAACAAAAAATTTTAAGTACAGCCCTGATTATTTTTTGCCACTTCTTTTTTCCTCTCCTCCTTCTATCCTCCTTAGAATCACATTTTCTCCAAGAATTACGTGTCTGGCATCCTTTAAACTGAGATTTACAAGCACAAAGATCAGTGAGATGTTGACTGATGAAGGGCCAAACAGAGAATGATATTTGGCGCCAATTTCGGGACGACTGCGTCACTGCGCATGCGCAGTAGAGTCGTACTATGGAGGTCCTTTAGGACATGATTTCTTTTTGTTTTGGATGCAAATTTTGGGGATTGGGGGGCAAAATTTGTGTTTGGCCCTGGTTTTTGTGGAGTTAGCACCAGCTAAGTCTGGGTCATTGGTACAGTATAAAAATATGAAAATTTTTAGTTACCCAAGATTTTTTCTATGAGTGTCGTCTGCTACTAGTGACGGACCAACTGGAAACAAATCTCCTGAATGTCCCAAACTTTGGAGCATAAAAAAATATATTTTTCTGGACAAAATGCGTGTCCCAAATTATAGAGTGTCCAATACATAGAGTAAATATGGTAAATATTATTTGTTCAAATTTTGCAAAAAAATTCAACAAAACCATATCATGTGACCCCCTCAATGGCACAAGCTTGATGTGCTCGTTCCAATGAGGGGGTCCCATGATATGGTTTTCTTGAATGTTTTTTAAAATACCTTCTTTTTAAACTGCTTAATTCGAAAATTATGCAGAGTGATGTGGCCGATTTATTAGGTAATGGGTTAAGAAGTAAATTTACAGTGGCAATCTTACCTGTTCACCATAAAGTAAACTTCGTTGCATAGCTTTCAAAGCTTTAACAATCTGTGCTTTTGTTGCAGCTGGATTATCTACCTTGTCTGTTCCAACTTCTAGTACACGTAACAAGAACGGAACCAAATCAGTCTTCAATGCCTGCAATTGGGTAAAATAAATTTATTAAAAACCTTAATTTAATTAAAAATGCACATGCTACTGGTGCTCCTCTATTAGCAGGTCGAAACAAGAGCAACAGATTAAATGAATGGAGAAATGAACACAAAAATATTGGTTTCAAATGCTATGTTTCATGAAGGTGTGAAAACAATGTGGACAAAAATTGAAAATAGAAATATTAAAAAATCTGCTGAAAAAACATAACACATACCAAATTTGTATTAAAGATACAGTGAAAGATACAGTAAATTATTTAGTACTTGCAAATTAAATGCATTTAATAGGGTTATTCTTTGAATTAAGCGGGGACCCTCTGTATTAAGAGTGGAATCCTCCTAACTGAATTGCTTGTTTGTTAGGATTTAATGACACTTTCAACATCCAGGGTTATATCTTGTTGGTTAGTTTTATAGGTGGAGGAAGCCAAAGTATACACAGAGATGAAGTAATAATGAGTAATGGTCAGACTCACCAACACACTGACCTAGCACAAGCAGGTTAAGCATAGGTTGAAGCATGTGTACTTTCAATGTTCTGTATGCCTTATCACACTTGACAACTGTGCTAATGCTCAAGCAATTAGAATTAAGTGACATGCACCAAGACAGAATGGAGATGATGTGGGATGGGATTAAACCTATGGCCTTTTGATCTGAAGTTCACTTTGATAACCAATGAGCAACTGTACTTCCTGTTAACTGAATACCAACTGTGGCAATAAAATTGCTGAATTCATACCCCAACTGCAGTGCTGGAGTGATGAAGCATAAATGAACAAAAAACAAACTAAGGGTCATACCCTCTGATAAAAAAATGTGGGAAACTTTTATAACATGTGCAGGAGCTGCTTGTGATAAGGATCACTCCTACCAAATTTCATTGAAATTCATTCACTTACTGATAAGATATCACTGCAGACAAATGGATACTCAGATGTCCGCATGGATGCATGGACAGATGTATACATGGATGTACAGACAGATGCATGTAATCCAGTATATGCCTCATACTCTTCGAGAGTGGGAGTATAAATATTTCACTACCAGAAAAATTAAATAAACTAGAATTAGGTTAATTCTCTGGTGCAAAATTTGAGTAATTAATCCTTTGAAACTTTAATTATGCTGACGTTCAAACGTCACTGGGAATTCAGTTTCTTCAACGTATTTCAAAATGCGACGTCAAACGACGGAAATAACAAGATATTTTTCACATCAGTGATTATCTGGTTGAGGACTAGATTATTTTTGGTGGTCTGAATTTGTTATTCAAAACTTGCTTTATCACAAATTATTGGAGAGTGCCCACAAGCACTCTTCAATAATCTGTAATAAAACAAATTCATATAAACAAAATATTATTTGTGTTTGAATGAATATGAAATATAAGCAAGGAAAGTGTTGGCTTTTGCTCTGGTATCCTCATTTTTTGAAAGCCCTGATAGTGCTTCTTGCACTTATCCAGTTAAGAAGTCTTGACAGCAGGATTATATTAGTATTTTAAGTTGCAATAACATTTGGCTCAACAGTTGTCATTGAGCACAACTTGGGAGAAAATAGGAATTGAGGTTAAAACTTTAAAAAATCGAAAAATGATAACAAAACAAATGACCTCAAAGTATCAAGGTGCTGTTTGATTTGGTATGTCATAAGACGTACATAAGTATCAATGCACTGTTTGATTTTTTACGTCATAAGACGTACAAAAGTATCAAAGGGTTAATCCATTATGTCTTGTTTGATAGAGCACTGTGAAAGATGTCAAAGTATAAGAGAGTCAAGTCTCACAATGGAGATACTGACACCATATCATGCGGCAAACCAAACAAATTTGGTGAGCATCTGTACAAATTTTCTGATCTATTTATTTATTTATTAGTGTTTAAGGTCATGTTCAGCATCTTTGGTTTTAGGTCCAATTTTACCAGAGAGGCAGAACTTGTTTACCACAGTAAACAAGCATTGCTCCAGTTCTCAAGAGTTTCCACAGGGGACACATTTCTAATGAATCACACATTTATTATTAAAGAAATTTCTCAACATATAGGGATATACAACACTGACAAACTGCCTGACATGACACCATATAGCTCTTTGAATTTTCTGACATGGCAAACGTATGCAGATGAACTTTGAAATGAAAGCTGTAATGTGTGCATGTAAAATGGGATCATACAAAATGCCTCCTGACCGCAAAACATCCAGTTTTACGCTGATTGCACACCATAAATATTATTCCCACTGTAAAAGCTTGACTCATGTCATTTAGAGCACCAACAAAGCTACATATACATGGATGGAGACTGGGAGCAAAATCATAGTTTACTGACCTCAAAACACTTTTGTTTAAAAGGCACAGAAATTATATTACACTGAAACCCTGTTATTTGAGCAACCATTTTGCCAGTCTGGAGTATTCAATTTACAGGGACATGGTCACTTTTGTATTCTGGATTCTAGTCATGAAATGGCATTTATTCTATATATATATATCTTGTTATCTTGATATAATAGAATAAATGCTTGTATTGCATGTAGTGAGGCCAACTATAAACCAGAGGCTCAAGTGAGTCTAAAACGCTCACCTGGCTCAAGTTGTCAAAAGAGATGAATGTATCAGTAAGTGACCAGCATACAGAGCCCTAATATTAACCCAGGGGCTCGATTTGAACAAACTTGAATCTGACACCCCTAGAGTTGGCACACATCCAATATGAGAAGATTCTAACTGGTGGATCCGAAGGAGAAGAATTTTCAAGACATTTTTTCACATCATATTGAGTTAAACTATGGGCCACAAGAAAGAGCCCAAATATTAACCCAATGGCCTGATTTGAACAAACACATAGGGAGCAAAAATATTAACCCAGGGACTTGCTTTACACAAACTGGAATCTAACCCCCATAGAGATGTTGTGTACCAAATATCCAAAGAATCTGACTGGTGGATCTGAAGAAGATTTTAAAAGATCATTCCGCATATTGCACTAAGTTAAAATTCAGACTCCCATGGGGAGCATAAATATTGACACAGGAACTCAATTTAAACAGACTTGAAGCTGACCCCCCCCCTAGAGATGTTGCATACCAAATACGAAAGAATTGTGACTGGTGGATCTGAAGAAGAAGATTTTAAAAGAAATTTTCTCATATTGCACTATTGCACTAAGTTCAACTTTGGGCTCCAATAAAGAGCCCAAATATCAACCCACAGATCCGATTTGAACAAATTTGAATCTGACCCTGCTACCAAGTTTCAAAAGAATCTGACTGGTGGATCTGAAGAAGATTTTTAAAGATTATTCCCGATATTGCACTAAGTTAATATTTGGGCTCCCACAGGAAGACCAAATATTAACCCAGGGTCTCAATTTGAATAAACTTGAATCTGCCACCCCCCCCCCAGGGATGTTTTATGCCAAATATCAGAAGAATCCGAGTGTTGGATCTGAAGAAGATTTTTAAAGCTTATTCCCCATATTGCCCCAAATTAATTATTCGGGCTCGTGTATTGAGCCCAAATATTAACCGAGGAATTTAATTTGAACACACTTGTATCTGACCTCCCTCCCCCTCCCCCATCCCCCCCCCCCCACCCTGGATGCTGAATACCAATTATCAAAAGATTCTAATGAGTGGTTCTGAAGAAAAAATATGTTCAATTTTTGCAAATATGCTGCCTCAGCATTTTTTGTGATGCTCCCCGTACAGAATAGCCTGACACAACCGATGGCAATTTTTTTTTCATGATTCCATTCTATTGGTCCTAAGGATGCTTCATACAAAATAACAGTTCTCTGTTCCGTGTGGTTTGGGAAATATGGGCATTTTTTATTTTTTTTTATTTTTAGTCCCTGGGGTTCCCACAGGGCGGTAAAAATTTTTTTCGGGCAGCAATCAATTACTTAGTACTCACTTATACTACATGCCAAATTTGGTTCAAATCAGTCCACCAGTCCTTGAAATACAAATTGTGGGCAGAGCCCAAAATGGATATGCTATCACAGAGAGCCCAAATATTGACCTACCAACTTCCCTTGAACAAACTTTAATCTTCAATACCAAGGGATGTTCCATACCAAATATCAAAGCATTCTCTCTGGTGGTTCATGAGAAGAAGATTTTTAAAGATTTTTAGGCTTTTGGGGCATTAACCAGAGCCCGAAGATGGCAGCTGCTTCATTTGATTAAAATAGAAAGAGTATATTCCATAGATGGTAAGTGCAATATATGTTTGAATTCGACTTAATGGTTGTGAAGAAGAATAAAAGTTTCCAAAAGTTAACGGATGCCAGACGATGGACTATGGATACCAAGTGATAGCAACAGCTCACACTGACTTGCAGTCAGGTGTGCTAAAAAGTGGAATTCCATGATTGTCCAGGTCATTACTTGTCATATCACAAGATTTTTAATTCAGTTAACAGGAGTTTCCTCTATAACCCATATGCAAATAACATGTCAGATTTTTGTTGAATGTTAATGCCTGTATTGAATGTACTGAGGCCAAATAGGCCAATAAACAAGGGGAATTTTGGTTATTGGCAGACTAATTTCTCAAAACATTACAAGATTTTTCAGTGAATTAATAGGAGCTTACTCTAAAATCTACATGCAATTAACAGGTGAAAGTTGTGTTGAAGGTATGGTAAATGGCCTTTGTTTGGAAGTTATTAATTAACAGGGTTACTCAATTAAGAGATATCCAATGAAGTAAGCTCCATTGTAAAACACAATTAACACAGAAGAAACTTGTCCTATTGGCAATCCTATCACTTGAATAATGACAGGTTATACAGATGTTAGTGAAAGGTACATCAAGGGTATGGAATGTTTGACAAGGAAAACAGCCCTGTTATGAGAATCCTCCGCTCATCCTCCCACCCCCCACCCCCATGCCTATCTTGGGCATGGCATGTTTGACAAAGAAAGGGAACAGCACTATTATCAGAAACTGCACCTTCTCCTCTCCCTCCCTCCCTCCCTCCCTCACATACCTATTTATTTATTGGTGTTTAAGGTCACATATTTCTACACAATGGTTAATCATGACCTCAAGTTTTACAGGTGGAGGAAGCCGGAGTACCCAGATAGAACCACTGAACAATGGCATGCAAATGTCAGATCCCCAACATACTAACTCCACACAAGCAGGGTTAGCATTGGCTGAAGACAGGTGCAGCATCGATGTGCAGTGCGCCTTAGTACACAATGTCACCATGCCCCCATGTTAGCAATGGGGGAGAAGTGTCTTGCCCTGGGACGCAACGTGGCTGCCGCAGGTGGGATTCGAACCAAAGACCTCTTGGCTTGCAGTCTGCACCTCTACCTACTGAGCCACTATGCCTCCAACTTGTTTACAACACTAAACTAAGGAGTACAACACTAAACAAGTATTCCTCCATTTTATGGGGTTTTCACAGATGGAAAATCCAATACAATCTGGCTTTAAGAAATTACTAAAAAGAGGATTACACCCATTTATAGGGTTATACTTTGTAAAACAGAGCAAGGAACATATCTCTACAAGGTAACACAGTATTCTTGTTTTAGGCAGGTAAACTGAAGTTGAAGTCAAAAAGTTAATCTAGAATTAGTTAAGGCCCCACAAAATACATCTTTTTTTTCAAATTCCATGCGGGCGGGCGGGCGGGCGGGCGTTTTTTTAATTTTATTTATTATTTTTGTAATTATTTCTTTGCCATCAAAAGTTCATATTCCTGGTTTGCTTTACATTTTTGGCCTCATGATCTACAGAATGGCATGGATAGTAGTGTATTTCGTCCCTTGAGTGCAAGAAGCTTTGCAATGCTAAAGCCTTGTTGCACTCAAGGGATAAATTAATCAATTTTATAACTAACTTATAACCAAAAGAACCAAGTGGGAGGAACTGAGAAAAGATTTTTTTACTTTTTAGGCGAAGAATGTGTGGTAAATTGATTTGTGCTAAAAAATTTATAGTAATTTATATATTTTTTATACTTACCAATGACCCAGACATAGCTGGTGCTAACTCTTAAAATATAGGGCCAAACACAAATTTTGCCCCCCAATCCCCAAAATTTGCATCTAAAACTAAAGAAAACATGTCCTGAAAGGCCCTCCACACTTCGCCCCTACTGCGCATGCGCAGTGTCAAGGACGTTCCGAAATTGGCGCCATTTATCATTCTAATAACCAGTGCCTGGTAAGCGCTATGTACTCAGCGGGGAGGCAAGAGTTCCCAACTCCTGGGAGGGCCATCCCCGTCTGGGTCATTGGTAAGTATAAAAAATATAGAAATTACTATAAATTTTTTAACATTTTTATACTGTACCAATGACCCAGACATAGCTGAATAGTAAAAAGGCTGGAGGGCCAAGGACATAGAGCAAAATGGAATACGCTCAATAAAATAAAATAGAGTCATCCCCTGTAGGGAAAAGAAGTAATAGGCCTTACATGTATCTTTCTTATTTATGATAAATTAGAAAGATACAACACCTTCCAAAATTGAGCTTCATACATCCATGTACTGTATTAATATCCAATAATCCTTATACTAATAATTTTTAAAGTAAGCCAATAATAAAGTAAGTCTAGAGAATAGAGACTCTTATACTCCTAAAAGTGTGTGAGAATTGCATAATCATGTCCGTTGACATATGCAATATTCAAAAGCTATACTTTAAAAACTAAGACTTGAATGAATTTTATAAACTTAAACTTCTCACTAAACAACCATCCCAATAACAGCTCAGAATTACTAACTCCGGAGGAGGTATCCCCTTGTTTTCATAGTAAAAAACAGGTGACCCAAGGGAACACCCCCCCCCCCCCCCCCTTTTTCTTGCCCTGGGTCAAATAGCCCAGAGCAAAGAGGGCAGCCGAACGGAGACACTGCCGAAACAGACAGCCTACCTAGCTATAGTAGCAACTGTTAAGTGAATGACATTCTGAGCAGTAGAGAATAGACCTAACAATAGAGGCCTCCAGAAATGGACTCGATATTTCTGAGATAAAATTCATGAATGGATGGCTGAGCGCAATGAGCAGCCTTCAAAAATCTATAATAGCAACACTATTAATGTAAGCCCAAGAAGTAGAAGAACTCTTACTTCATGAGCCGAAATCTTAAGCACAACTGCTAAGCCAATGATATACCATAAGCAGTACGCTAGTTAATAGAATCCATTAACAATAAAATGGAGCGTAACGTCCTTCTACTAGACATCAAAGACAGAAGAAGCTTACGCCCTTGTAATAAACAGATATCTGTTTATAAATACATAAACTGTACCCGGAAAGAGTAAAGGCCTATGCCCATACGAAGACGGAAGGACCTTAAAATAATAGGTTCCGGATAATAGGAGCCTAACTCTTATGCAACAATCCAACCTAAATAGTAACGGAAGTATTGATTCCGAAACTATGAAAGTGAAAATCATCCATCGATAGTGCATGAAACTCACTGACTCTACAGTAAAAGAGAAACCAACAGAATTACTGTCTAAAAGGTCAGAATTTGAAAACTACTGTTTCCAGAGGCTCAAATGATTACTTAGCTAAATAAGTACCGAAGTTAAAATCCGTATAGGAATTTAATCTAAAGATTCTAAGTCTATTTATCAAAAAGTTACTAACTGACTTAGATAAAGAGACAAAAGACTCAAATGTAAACTATCGTAGAGTGCATAGGTATGAGGTAACATAAACCTATAACCTAAATAACAACAGGCTGCAGTAGATCTTGTGAAACAAGTATACTAAAAAATAGCAATGAGTAGTATGGAGGGATCAACCATATGAACATAATGATCCCTACACCACGACGGAAGAGCCTCCACTTTAGTCGCATAGAATAGCGAAGAAGAGGATCTCCTATAGTAAG
This sequence comes from Pictodentalium vernedei, assembly GCA_031216915.1. Classification (NCBI taxonomy): domain Eukaryota; kingdom Metazoa; phylum Mollusca; class Scaphopoda; order Dentaliida; family Dentaliidae; genus Pictodentalium; species Pictodentalium vernedei. The sequence goes on from CM062294.1 coordinate 176,128,721, forward strand.
AAATCGCGTCCAAAGCTCGTCCAGTACAGTGCTTACAATGCAATACGGACCACACAACGGAATACATGAAGGTTGCGACCTTGCTGGTTGTGATAAAAATGACACGATTTACCCAGTGAAAAAAGATCCTCACATAGAGGAAGATTTCACGTTAAGATCCACAGTAGACAAGAGAGTAAATTACTCATGATCTCTGTGAAGACAGAGATGCTATCAACAGAAATGTATTGTGGTTGTTTATCTTAGCAATACCTGCTAAAACAACAGCGCCGGAGGATACGCGTATCCTATCATTCCGTCCTATAGATCAATAGAGCGTTAACAGTATTAGCTCAGAGATCTGGACAAGCCAACACATACGTCTGCAATTGATTAGCAAGCTGTGTCATAAATAAAACATCATTGGGTGCTCCCATAGATAGCAAATCTGATTAAATACTTGTTTGTTGAGAGTCCATTCTGACAGCAACAAGCGACCCGTAAGAGAACGGGAGTGCGATAAAACAATCAGACGACCCAGAATATGACGGACCAAAACTGAACTTGGTGTAGTATAACCAACAGATGGATTCTTTCCATTAAATTGAATAACGGAAACGAAAGAGTGCCTCCCTGGTTCCGGAGATACGCCACTACTGTCGAATTAAAGGACAGGAATTTGGGCATGCGTTTCTAAATAATGTTCATGCAATGACATAAAGCAAGCCTAAAAAACATTATTCCGCAGAAGTTAAACTGATAGTTAAAAGACTGCGGAACCCAAAGACCCTGGCACTTCGAATCCGTAGGGATCAGTATATATCCCAATCTGTTTGACTGGCAACCGTCATAACAGCCACACTCGGGTCCGGCAACTGCGGCGGCACTCTCTGAGTCAACCACCGAATGTTTGCCCCAGTCTGAATCTCTTGTAACACTAGATAGACAAGAGAATGTATAAATCAAGCAATTCATGGATTGCCGGAAAGTTGCCGTCGAAGAGAAGCTCCTCCGAGAACGAAGCGACTCTGAGAGAGTTCTTAACCTACTATCCACGCGTGGATGTAGCTAGGGCTGCATCACGTCTAACCAACTCCAATCAGCCACTGAAGGGCGGAGTTATACGTGAACAAACTACTGCCCTCAAAAGAAATTACATTGAGAATAATATCCCGTAAATCTTTTCTTGAAGACGTAATGATAACGCCTCAGTAAGGCGGATTACGTATAATAAAGCGTCTAAGTTAAGTCTACTATACATAATGTCGTTCCCAACATTGAAATTGGAAAAGACATAAACGGCGAAAAGAATATATGCAGTCTTTAATCACACCGTCTAGACGCATATGAACTCTCGGTATGCCCTGCTCTGCCAAAATAAACTATATGTAAAAAAGATAAAAGGGCAGAAATGAGCCACGCGGACAAGAAACTAAACTATCATGCTTAGTAGCAGGCTTGTATATATATATAAATATATAGCGTCGAAAAATAAAACACATGTTGTAATGACAATATTGGACTGCGTCGGTAAGTCAGGGACAAAGTCCCTGTACCGATCGAAAAATCCGAGTCCAATGACGCTATAAGTCTCTTATCCAAGATCGCAGCAATGAAGTCCGAAAAATAATCACTGGAAGAAATGCCAGAAGATATGAAAGGCATCTTCCGATACTACTAAAGGGAAAACTCGAAATCTTTCGAATCCCTTTCGCCATCCTGTCGGACCCTATAAAGCGTTCGGTCGTCCGTAGCTTGATGCAACCGCGGACCGCACCGACCCAGCGCCGTCGGATAATTCCTGATTCGACCGAGAAACCGTCAATTGCTGGGATGCTGCGAAACAACTGTGCTAACTCGGATAGCACGTCCGTCACTGAGGCCTGAGGAGCAGCGGTCTTACGATGCATTGCCGCAGGAAGCTCCGAGATCGTTACCCCGTGCATACTTCCAATATGCGAGCGAACGGAGTGTATAGGCCTCGTGTCCCTTGGCTACCGGATGGCGCGACCTATTCGCTGTGGAATCACTGAATGCCGAAACTGATCGGATACTCGAGGTCACGTAGCCAATGTGCGGTCGTGTGCCCTGCTGTGAGGATGAGGAAGCATTAAAGACAGTCTCTCGGACTGTCAATATAACGGAGCGTCCCGACCAACGGACATATGCTCCGAATGTAAAATATCTGAACCACAACATGCGGTCCCCTATGTTGTTGGCTTCCTCCGATCTGTCCTCAATCTGCCGTCACTGGGTGAGTACTAAAGTAATTAAAGTGCTCGCATCACCCAAATCTCCTTCCTAGACCGCAACGGACGAACCCGGCAGCCGAACCATTCGATGAATGTACGCTACACCGGGTGAGCTAGCGAATGTCACTCCGTAAGCGATAGACATATTCCATGAGCACTTATTGCCGCTAACTCTTCATTAACTATGACGACAGAGGCACACTTTTGAAAGACATCTCCATAACTCTTCGAACAAGAAACCAGAAATGCTTGGATAGCAAGCATAAAATAATAATATATATAGCGTCGTTCAATAATTCGAAAGTTTGTGTGACATTATTGGACTATGTCGGAACTGAGGGACGATGTCCCTGAACCGAACCAAAAATTTCTATGTCCACCGACGCTATCAGTTTCTTATCCGGCATCGCAGCATATGTTGTTCCGAAAGGGAAAGCTTGAAATCCACCGAATCCCTTTCGGTATCCCATCGGACCGGATGAAACTTTCGGACGTCCGTACCCGCTTCCGCGGAGCGTCCCGACCCAGCATCGTCGGATAAAATATATGCGACAGATTCAGTTGATGCTGGGATGCTGCGATAAACTGTGCTATTAAGGAAAGCACGTCCGTTCCCGAGGCCTGTGCAGTAGCGGACTTACGATGCATTGCCGCTGGAAGCTCCGTGTACGTTGACTCCCGCACACTTCCTATGCGAACGTCCGGAGTCTGCAGGCCTCGAGTCCCCGGCTACCGACCCAGCGCTGTCGGATAATTCTCGATCCGACACCGTTTCTGTCGGCTGCTGGGATGCTGCGATAAGCTGTGCTATGTGCACAAGAATGTCCGGCGTCGAGACCTGCGGAGGCGCAGTCTATCGCTGCTTCGCCGAGGGCAGCTCCGCATCAGATGGCTCCCGCATACTTTTCCTATGCGAACGTCCGGAGTCCATCGGTCACGAATCCCTGGCTGCCGGATGGTGTGACCTGGTCGCCGAAGAATCCTTGATCGGCGAAGCTGGTAATATATCGGCGGTCACGCAGCCAAGGTGCGGTCGTGTGCGCTGACGAGAAGAGGAAGCCTTAGCAGTCTCAGCGGACTGCCTATACAACGGAGCGTCCCGAGCGACGGACGTATGCTCCGCTAACTACACATTTGTACCACAACATCTGGGGCCAGATGTTGTTGAACGAGAGAGGGGCCTCTCTCGCTTGCCGTCCGGATGGACCGGAACGAGCTATGAACCGGACTAAAAGGCTTCCTCCGTTCTCCCTCCGATCCGCCGTCACTGGGTGTGCATTAAGTTAATTTTATAGTGCTCGCATCACCCCAAAATTCCTTCTAGACCGCAACGGACGAACCCGGCTGCCGAACCATTCGGTGAATGGACGCTACACCGGGCGAGCTAGCGGACGTCAAAGGCCGTCGAACCTACTAGGGTCCTCTTAGGCAATTGGCGTATTACATGAGCACTTTTCCGCTAGCCCTTCATTAATTGTGACGACGGAGGCACACTGTTGGAAGACATCACAGATACATCACCCTAATCTTGATCGTCTGAAATAGAAATTGATAAAGTAGAGTGACCCTGCGGGGAAAGGACCGGAGTGTCCAAATCCCCAACAACATACCGTGACATACGCTTCCCATATTGTCATCGAAATCATACGATACAGAACAGGAGTTAATGCGAGTACACTGACCACATATAGAATGATAATAAGGTCAGAGGAAGACTTCCTCTTAAAGCAATTGATCAATATCCTTTCAATGTGAAAAGAAAACAAGTCCTGGTACTCGCACTAACCCCTGGCAATCAAAATACATAATAATAATATGATCCATTAATATAGAAAAAATAATTGAAATCAAAATATTTTGAAAAACTATTTTTTCAGAACAGCCCAAGTTTCTGAAAAGTAACGTTGAGCCCCAATGGATCCCAAGCCTAAGTGTGGACAAATATTTTAAAAATATTTTAAACAATTTATTCAACACTTACGAACAAAAATAATGTATCTAGTTATGATTAAAATAACATAAAGATATTATTATTTAGAAATCCCCCCCTCACACAGAGGGCTGTTGTAAATGTAAACAATGAGTGTAAAAACACTAAAATAAGACTCCAGGCACCCAGGCCCGAAATCAGTTACCAAAAATACACCATCTGATGCAAAACAGAGACTTCCAGGGAAGAAACTGCAGAACATCAGATGGTAGATGCAGAACACAACGCCTAACCACCCGTAGGTGAAGACGTAAACATGGGGAAAGAACAGAATTCATTCTGTTATACAGCTAAAACTCCCAAGAAATTTTAGTAATAATAATTACAGAAACTATGCCAAAAGCATGGGAGAATAGCAAGGGGGAACTTAAAGGACAGGGAGAGAGGAAAAACACTTGAAAAAACAGTGTAACTAAATAATCAGAATGACAACAAAATGGCTGCTGCCTTGAAAATAGGTAACTTAACATAATTTCATTAAAAAATTTTAAGTTACAGCCCTGATAATATTCTGTCACACATTCTTTTCCTCTCCTCCTTTTCTATCCTCCTTAGAATCACCATTTCACTAATATTTATGTGTCTGGCATCATTTAAACTGAGATTTAAAAGCACAAAGATCAGTCAGATGTTAACTGATGAAGGGCCAAACTTAGAATGATAAATGGCGCCAATTTCGGAACGTCCTTGACACTGCGCATGCGCAGTAGGGGCGAAGTGTGGAGGGCCTTTCAGGACATGTTTTCTTTAGTTTTAGATGCAAATTTTGGGGATTGGGGGGCAAAATTTGTGTTTGGCCCTATATTTTAAGAGTTAGCACCAGCTATGTCTGGGTCATTGGTACAGTATAAAAGTTAAAAAATTTATAGTAATTTATATATTTTTTATACTTACCAATGACCCAGACATAGCTGGTGCTAACTCTTAAAATATAGGGCCAAACACAAATTTTGCCCCCCAATCCCCAAAATTTGCATCTAAAACTAAAGAAAACATGTCCTGAGAGGCCCTCCACACCTCGCCCCTACTGCGCATGCGCAGTGTCAAGGACGTTCCGAAATTGGCGCCATTAATCATTCTAATAACCAGTGCCTGGTAAGCGCTATGTACTCAGCGGGGAGGCAAGAGTTCCCAACTCCTGGGAGGGCCATCCCCGTCTGGGTCATTGGTAAGTATAAAAAATATATAAATTACTATAAATTTTTTAACATTTTTATACTGTACCAATGACCCAGACATAGCTGAATAGTAAAAAGGCTGGAGGGCCAAGGACATAGAGCAAAATGGAATACGCTCAATAAAATAAAATAGAGTCATCCCCTGTAGGGAAAAGAAGTAATAGGCCTTACATGTATCTTTCTTATTTATGATAAATTAGAAAGATACAACGCCTTCCAAAAATTGAGCTTCATACATCCATGTACTCTATTAATATCCAATAATCCTTATACTAATAATTTTTAAAGTAAGCCAATAATAAAGTAAGTTTAGAGAATAGAGACTCTTATACTCCTAAAAGTGTGTGAGAATTGCATAATCATGTCCGTTGACATATGCAATATTCAAAAGCTATACTTTAAAAACTAAGACTTGAATGAATTTTATAAACTTAAACTTCTCACTAAACAACCATCCCAATAACAGCTCAGAATTACTAACTCCGGAGGAGGTATCCCCTTGTTTTCATAGTAAAAACAGGTGACCCAAGGGAACACCCTCCCCCCCCCCTTTTTCTTGCCCTGGGTCAAATAGCCCCGAGCGAAGAGGGCAGCCGAACGGAGACACTGCCGAAACAGACAGCCTACCTAGCTATAGTAGCAACTGTTAAGTGAATGACATTCTGAGCAGTAGATAATAGACCTAACAATAGAGGCCTCCAGAAATGGACTCGATATTTCTGAGATAAAATTCAAGAATGGATGGCTGAGCGCAATGAGCAGCCTTCAAAAATCTATAATAGCAACACTATTAATGTAAGCCCAAGAAGTAGAAGAACTCTTACTTCATGAGCCGAAATCTTAAGCACAACTGCTAAGCCAATGATATACCATAAGCAGTACGCTAGTTAATAGAATCCATTAACAATAAAATGGAGCGTAACGTCCTTCTACTAGACATCAAAGACAGAAGAAGCTTACGCCCTTGTAATAAACAGATATCTGTTTATAAATACATAAACTGTACCCGGAAAGAGTAAAGGCCTATGCCCATACGAAGACGGAAGGACCTTAAAATAGGTTCCGGAAAATAGGAGCCTAACTCTTATGCAACAATCCAACCTAAATAGTAACGGAAGTATTGATTCCGAAACTATGAAAGTGAAAATCATCCATCGATAGTGCATGAAACTCACTGACTCTACAGTAAAAGAGAAACCAACAGAATTACTGTCTAAAAGGTCAGAATTTGAAAACTACTGTTTCCAGAGGCTCAAATGATTACTTAGCTAAATAAGAACCTGAAGTTAAAATCCGTATAGGAATTTAATCTAAAGATTCTAAGTCTATTTATCAAAAAGTTACTAACTGACTTAGATAAAGAGACAAAAGACTCAATTGTAAACTATCATAGAGTGCATAGGTATGAGGTAACATAAACCTATAACCTAAATAACCACAGGCTGCAGTAGATCTTGTGAAACAAGTATACTAAAAAATAGCAATGAGTAGTATGGAGGGATCAACCATATGAACATAATGATCCCTACACCACAACGGAAGAGCCTCCACTTTAGTCGCATAGAATAGCGAAGAAGAGGATCTCCTATAGTAAGAAATCGCGTCCAAAGCTCGTCCAGTACAGTGCTTACAATGCAATACGGACCACACAACGGAATACATGAAGGTTGCGACCTTGCTGGTTGTGATAAAGATGACACGATTTACCCAGTGAAAAAAGATCCTCACATAGAGGAAGATTTCACGTTAAGATCCACAGTAGACAAGAGAGTAAATTACTCATGATCTCTGTGAAGATAGAGATGCTATCAACAGAAATGTATTGTGGTTGTTTATCTTAGCAATACCTGCTAAAAACAACAGCGCCGGAGGATACGCGTATCCTATCATTCCGTCCTATAGATCAATAGAGCGTTAACAGTATTAGCTCAGAGATCTGGACAAGCCAACACATACGTCTGCAATTGATTAGCAAGCTGTGTCATAAATAAAACATCATTGGGCGCTCCCATAGATAGCAAATCTGATTGAATACTTGTTTGTTGAGAGTCCATTCTGACAGCAACAAGCGACCCGTAAGAGAACGGGAGTGCGATAAAACAATCAGACGACCCAGAATATGACGGACCAAAACTGAACTTGGTGTACTAGAACCAACAGACGGATTCTTTCCATTAAATTGAATAACGGAAACGAAAGAGTGCCTCCCTGGTTCCGGAGATACGCCACTACTGTCGAATTAAAGGACAGGAATTTGGGCATGCGTTTCTGAATAATGTTCATGCAATGACATAAAGCAAGCCTAAAAAAACATTATTCCGCGGAAGTTAAACTAATAGCTAAAAGACTGCGGAACGCAAAGACCCTGGCACTTCGAATCCGTAGGGATCAGTATATATCCCAATCTGTTTGACTGGCAACCGTCATAACAGCCACACTCGGGTCCGGCAAGTGCGGCGGCACTCTCTGAGTCAACCACCGAATGTTTGCCCCAGTCTGAATCTCTTGTAACACTAGATAGACAAGAGAATGTATAAATCGAGCAATTCATGGATTGCCGGAAAGTTGCCGTCGAAGAGAAGCTCCTCCGAGAACGAAGCGACTCTGAGAGAGTTCTTAACCTACTATCCACGCGTGGATGTAGCTAGGGCTGCATCACGTCTAACCAACTCCAATCAGCCACTGAAGGGCGGAGTTATACGTGAACAAACTACTGCCCTCAAAAGAAATTACATTGAGAATAATATCCCGTAAATCTTTTCTTGAAGACGTAATGATAACGCCTCAGTAAGGCGGATTACGTATAATAAAGCGTCTAAGTTAAGTCTACTATACATAATGTCGTTCCCAACATTGAAATTGGAAAAGACATAAACGGCGAGAAAGAATATATGCAGTCTTTAATCACACCGTCTAGACGCATATGAACTCTCGGTATGCCCTGCTCTGCCAAAATAAACTATATGTAAAAAAGATAAAATGGCAGAAATGAGCCACGCGGACAAGAAACTAAACTATCATGCTTAGTAGCAGGCTTGTATATATATATAAATATATAGCGTCGAAAAATAAAACACATGTTGTAATGACAATATTGGACTGCGTCGGTAAGTCAGGGACAAAGTCCCTGTACCGATCGAAAAATCCGAGTCCAATGACGCTATAAGTCTCTTATCCAAGATCGCAGCAATGAAGTCCGAAAAATAATCACTGGAAGAAATGCCAGAAGATATGAAAGGCATCTTCCGATACTACTAAAGGGAAAACTCGAAATCTTTCGAATCCCTTTCGCCATCCTGTCGGACCCTATAAAGCGTTCGGTCGTCCGTAGCTTGATGCAACCGCGGACCGCACCGACCCAGCGCCGTCGGATAATTCCTGATTCGACCGAGAAACCGTCAATTGCTGGGATGCTGCGAAACAACTGTGCTAACTCGGATAGCACGTCCGTCACTGAGGCCTGAGGAGCAGCGGTCTTACGATGCATTGCCACAGGAAGCTCCGAGATCGTTACCCCGTGCATACTTCCAATATGCGAGCGAACGGAGTGTATAGGCCTCGTGTCCCTTGGCTACCGGATGGCGCGACCTATTCGCTGTGGAATCACTGAATGCCGAAACTGATCGGATACTCGAGGTCACGTAGCCAATGTGCGGTCGTGTGCCCTGCTGTGAGGATGAGGAAGCATTAAAGACAGTCTCTCGGACTGTCAATATAACGGAGCGTCCCGAGCAACGGATATATGCTCCGAATGTAAAATATCTGAACCACAACATGCGGTCCCCTATGTTGTTGGCTTCCTCCAATCTGTCCTCAATCTGCCGTCACTGGGTGAGTACTAAAGTAATTAAAGTGCTCGCATCACCCAAATCTCCTTCCTAGACCGCAACGGACGAACCCGGCAGCCGAACCATTCGATGAATGTTACGCTACACCGGGTGAGCTAGCGAATGTCACTCCGTAAGCGATAGACATATTCCATGAGCACTTATTGCCGCTAACTCTTCATTAACTATGACGACAGAGGCACACTTTTGAAAGACATCTCCATAACTCTTCGAACAAGAAACCAGAAATGCTTGGATAACAAGCATAAAATAATAATATATATAGCGTCGTTCAATAATTCGAAAGTTTGTGTGACATTATTGGACTATGTCGGAACTGAGGGACGATGTCCCTGAACCGAACCAAAAATTTCTAAGTCCACCGACGCTATCAGTTTCTTATCCGGCATCGCAGCATATGTTGTTCCGAAAGGGAAAGCTTGAAATCCACCGAATCCCTTTCGGTATCCCGTCGGACCGGATGAAACTTTCGGACGTCCGTACCCGCTTCCGCGGAGCGTCCCAACCCAGCATCGTCGGATAAAATATATGCGACAGATTCAGTTGATGCTGGGATGCTGCGATAAACTGTGCTATTAAGGAAAGCACGTCCGTTCCCGAGGCCTGTGCAGTAGCGGACTTACGATGCATTGCCGCTGGAAGCTCCGTGTACGTTGACTCCCGCACACTTCCTATGCGAACGTCCGGAGTCTGCAGGCCTCGAGTCCCCGGCTACCGACCCAGCGCTGTCGGATAAATCTCGATCCGACACCGTTTCTGTCGGCTGCTGGGATGCTGCGATAAGCTGTGCTATGTGCACAAGAATGTCCGGCGTCGAGACCTGCGGAGGTGCAGTCTATCGCTGCTTCGCCGAGGGCAGCTCCGCATCAGATGGCTCCCGCATACTTTCCTATGCGAACGTCCGGAGTCCATCGGTCTCGAATCCCTGGCTGCCGGATGGTGTGACCTGGTCGCCGAAGAATCCTTGATCGGCGAAGCTGGTAATATATCGGCGGTCACGCAGCCAAGGTGCGGTCGTGTGCGCTGACGAGAAGAGGAAGCCTTAGCAGTCTCAGCGGACTGCCTATACAACGGAGCGTCCCGAGCGACGGACGTATGCTCCGCTAACGACACATTTATACCACAACATCTGGGGCCAGATGTTGTTGAACGAGAGAGGGGCCTCTCTCGCTTGCCGTCCGGATGGACCGGAACGAGCTATGAACCGGACTAAAAGGCTTCCTCCGTTCTCCCTCCGATCCGCCGTCACTGGGTGTGCATTAAGTTAATTTTATAGTGCTCGCATCACCCCAAAATTCCTTCTAGACCGCAACGGACGAACCCGGCTGCCGAACCATTCGGTGAATGGACGCTACACCGGGCGAGCTAGCGGACGTCAAAGGCCGTCGAACCTACTAGGGTCCTCTTAGGCAATTGGCGTATTACATGAGCACTTTTCCGCTAGCCCTTCATTAATTGTGACGACGGAGGCACACTGTTGGAAGACATCACAGATACATCACCCTAATCTTGATCGTCTGAAATAGAAATTGATAAAGTAGAGTGACCCTGCGGGGAAAGGACCGAGTGTCCAAATCCCCAACAACATACCGTGACATACGCTTCCGATATTGTCATCAAAATCATATGATACAGAACCGGAGTTAATGCGAGTACACAGACCACATATAGAATGGTAATAAGGTCAGAGGAAGACTTCCTCTTAAAACAATTGATCAATATCCTTTCAATGTGAAAAGAAAACAAGTCCTGGTACTCGCACTAACCCCTGGCAATCAAAATACATAATAATAATATGATCCATTAATATAGAAAAAATAATTGAAATCAAAATATTTTGAAAAAATATTTTTTCAGAACAGCCCAAGTTTCTGAAAAGTAACGTTGAGCCCCAATGGATCCCAAGCCTAAGTGTGGACAAAAATTTTAAAAATATTTTAAACAATTTATTCAACACTTACGAACAATAATAATGTATCTAGTTATGATTGAAATAACATAAAGATATTATTATTTAGAAATCCCCCCCTCACACAGAGGGCTGTTGTAAATGTAAACAATGAGTGTAAAAACACTAAAATAAGACTCCAGGCACCCAGGCCCGAAATCAGTTATCAAAAATACACCATCTGATGCAAAACAGAGACTTCCAGGGAAGAAACTGCAGAACATCAGATGGTAGATGCAGAACACAACGCCTAACCACCCGTAGGTGAAGACGTAAACATGGGGAAAAAACAGAATTCATTCTGTTATTCAGCTAAACTCCCAAGAAATTTTTAGTAATAATAATTACAGAAATTATGCCAAAAGCATGGGAGAATAGCAAGGGGGAACTTAAAGGACAGGGAGAGAGGAAAAACACTTGAAAAAACAGTGTAACTAAATAATCAGAATGACAACAAAATGGCTGCTGCCTTGAAAATAGGTAACTTAACATAATTTCATTAAAAAATTTTAAGTTACAGCCCTGATAATATTCTGTCACACATTCTTTTCCTCTCCTCCTTTTCTATCCTCCTTAGAATCACCATTTCACTAATATTTATGTGTCTGGCATCATTTAAACTGAGATTTAAAAGCACAAAGATCAGTCAGATGTTAACTGATGAAGGGCCAAACTTAGAATGATTAATGGCGCCAATTTCGGAACGTCCTTGACACTGCGCATGCGCAGTAGGGGCGAGGTGTGGAGGGCCTCTCAGGACATGTTTTCTTTAGTTTTAGATGCAAATTTTGGGGATTGGGGGGCAAAATTTGTGTTTGGCCCTATATTTTAAGAGTTAGCACCAGCTATGTCTGGGTCATTGGTACAGTATAAAAATATATATATTTTTCAATTAGCAAACAGATCACCATAATTTATACCCATATGGTCAGATAATGATAAAGATCACCATAGCAAAAAATACCTGAGAAACTAACTCCTCTTCTCCAGATTCAAACATTTTACACAGAGCTTCAGAAGCATGACCAATCATGTCCCTTCTCATTTTCATTCCTATTTTTATTGAACCAATGCATTCTGTTTGTGCCATACTTCTGATACACAACTGAAATTAAAGAGAACATCACTGAAAGAATTCAAATAAGTACAGTAATGTTATCACAAAAGCAGACAGAGAATAATATCAATCAGATTACAATCCAGTGGTCAAAGTTCTCTGTCCATGTTCCTCCCTGTGGCATCTCAACTATAGAAAAGGAAATTCGAGATTGAATCTAAAACTTTCATTTATTTTTCTAGATGCAGGATTCTTTTAAAAAAATGTTTTAGAAAATCTTTTCTATCCACCCGAGTTAGTGTGTTCCAATCAAATTGTGATCTGATCCTTCTGAGTTCCAGGGTTCCCACTGTTATCAGAGAATCAAATTCAGGCACTTTTTAAGCACTTTTCAAGGAATTTGATGATGAATTTCAAGGTCTTTAGCACTGTGCATATTGTATAAACAATCCTTTCATTTACCTGCCGTTCGTCTAAAAGTTAAAAAATTTATAGTAATTTCTATATTTTTTATACTTACCAATAACCCAGACATAGCTGGTGCTAACTCTTAAAATATAGGGCCAAACACAAATTTTGCCCCCCAATCCCCAAAATTTGCATCTAAAACCAAAGAAAACATGTCCTGAAAGGCCCTCCACACTTCGCCTCTACTGTGCATGCGCAGTGTCAAGGACGTTCCGAAATTGGCGCCATTAATCATTCTAATAACCAGTGCCTGGTAAGCGCTATGTACTCAGCGGGGAGGCAAGAGTTCCCAACTCCTGGGAGGCCATCCCCGTCTGGGTCATTGGTAAGTATAAAAAATATAGAAATTACTATAAATTTTTTAACATTTTTATACTGTACCAATGACCCAGACATAGCTGAATAGTAAAAAGGCTGGAGGGCCAAGGACATAGAGCAAAATGGAATACGCTCAATAAAATAAAATAGAGTCATCCCCTGTAGGGAAAAAGAAGTAATAGGCCTTACATGTATCTTTCTTATTTATGATAAATTAGAAAGATACAACACCTTCCACAATGGAGCTTCATACATCCATGTACTCTATTAATATCCAATATAATCCTTATACTAATAATTTTTAAAGTAAGCCAATAAATAAAGTAAGTCTAGAGAATAGAGACTCTTATATTCCTAAAAGTGTCTGAGGATTGCATAATCATGTCCGTTGACATTCTGTTACCAAGCTAATTTTCACAAGAAATTTTATTAGTAATCTTACTGAAAAATATGCCAAAAGCATGGGAGAATAGCCAGGGGGTACTTACAGGATAAGGGGAGAGGAAACACTGAATAAACAGTGCAACTTCATAGCAAGAATGACAACAATAGGCCCATGCCTCGAAAATAGGCAACTTAACATAATTTCACATAGAAAATTTTAAGTTACAGCCCTGAATATTTTCTGTCACTCCTTTTTTATCCTCCATAGAATCACCATTTCTCCAATATTTATGTGTCTGGCATCATTTAAACTGAGATTTACAAGCACAAAGATCAGTGAGATGTTAACTGATGAAGGGCCAAACAGAGAATGATAATTGGCGCCAATTTTGGAATGTCCTTGACACTGCGCATGCGCAGTAAGGGCAAAGTATGGAGGACCTTCAGGACATGATTTCTTTGGATTTAGATGCAAATTTTGGGGATTGGGGGGCAAAATTTGTGTTTGGCCCTAGTATTTTAAGAGTTAGCACCAGCTATGTCTGGGTCATTGGTACAGTATAAAAATATCAAATGCTTTTCAGGGATAGAAATAAATTAAAGCACTTTTCAAGGTAGGGGCTGAAATTCAAGGACTTTTCATTTGAGTGGGAACCCTGGAGATCACATTACTGCATATTAATGACAATCAGTTTCTTCATTATACAGTCCCCCCCCCCCCCCCCCCCCCCCCCCCCTAAAACGACACTTGGCCAGTGAAAATTATTCAGTTAACTGGTAGAGTGCTGGAAGCTCATATTTGGGCTTTAATCTGAAGTGCAGGTAACCCATCTTGAAGACTTCATATTCAATGGATGTACTTCATATTGTCCTTGAAATGAAAATATTTTGTCTGTAAGGATTTGCCTTGCTACAATTTATGGGAGAGTGCCATGGGGACACTGTCCCATAAATTGTAACAAGGCAAAGACATGCAGACATATTTTAATGGCCAGAAATAATTAGACTTCATATTCAATGGATGTACCTCATATTGTCCTTGAAATGAAAATATTTTGTCTGTAAGGATTTGCCTTGCTACAATTTATGGGAGAGTGCCATGGGGCACTCTCCCATAAATTGTAACAAGGCAAAGACATGTAGACATATTTTAATGGCCAGAAATAATTTACCACTCTACCAGTTAACAGGAGAATTCAATTAATATGGATCAGGTCTCTTTCCTGTATTCAACAGGTAAACTGTGGGGCAGGGCTTCCCATCCTGGGATGGGTACGCCTGCTAGTTATAAATACTTCATATGAACAGAAAGTTACCAGTTTCCACAAAATACAGAGTAATAATGTTGAAGGAGTTCAGATGACTAAAGGCATGACTGGAACAAACTTGATTTGAACAAACCTGAATCTGCCTCCTCTAAAGATGCTGAATATCAAAAATCAAAGATTCTGACTAGTGGATCTGAAGAAGATTTTTAAAGAAGTTTCCTCATATTGCATTTCATTAAATAAAAAAAAAGCCCAGGGACTTGATTTGAACAAACTTGAGCCATGGAGCTCCATTAAACAAGACAGAAGAGATTAACTACTAATATTGGATGCACTGATACTAATTAGGTTCATAAATGTGTAGAAATCAGTGGCTGACTGAATGATTCTTCAAAAGATCGTGATATATTTTTTATTTAACCCTTAACCCTTTACCCAACGCAGACGATATCAAAATTTATTATTTTAAATATCATTTTTTCAAATTTTTCAAAACATTTCAACAAAACCATATCATGTGACCCCTCGTTGGAACGAGCTCATCGAGCTCGTTCCAACGAGGGGTCACATGATATGGTTTTGTTGATATTTTTTGAAAAGTTAAAAAATTTATAGTAATTTATATATTTTTTATACTTACCAATGACCCAGACATAGCTGGTGCTAACTCTTAAAATATAGGGCCAAACACAAATTTTGCCCCCCAATCCCCAAAATTTGCATCTAAAACTAAAGAAAACATGTCCTGAAAGGCCCTCCACACTTCGCCCCTACTGCGCATGCGCAGTGTCAAGGACGTTCCGAAATTGGCGCCATTAATCATTCTAATAACCAGTGCCTGGTAAGCGCTATGTACTCAGAGGGGAGGCAAGAGTTCCCAACTCCTGGGAGGGCCATCCCCGTCTGGGTCATTGGTAAGTATAAAAAATATATAAATTACTATAAATTTTTTAACATTTTTATACTGTACCAATGACCCAGACATAGCTGAATAGTAAAAAGGCTGGAGGGCCAAGGACATAGAGCAAAATGGAATATGCTCAATAAAATAAAATAGAGTCATCCCCTGTAGGGAAAAAGAAGTAATAGGCCTTACATGTATCTTTCTTATTTATGATAAATTAGAAAGATACAACACCTTCCAAAATTGAGCTTCATACATCCATGTACTCTATTAATATCCAATATAATCCTTATACTAATAATTTTTAAAGTAAGCCAATAAATAAAGTAAGTCTAGAGAATAGAGACTCTTATACTCCTAAAAGTGTCTGAGGATTGCATAATCATGTCCGTTGACATATGCAATATTCAAAAGCTATACTTTAAAAAACTAAGACTTGAATGAATTTTAAAAACCTAAACTTCTCACTAAACAACCATCCCAATAACAGCTCAGAATTACTAACTCCGGAGGAGGTATCCCCTTGTTTTCATAGTAAAACAGGTGACCCAAGGGAACACCCTCCCCCCCCCCCCCCCCCCCCCCCTTTTTCTTGCCCTGGGTCAAATAGCCCAGAGCGAAGAGGGCAGCCGAACGGAGACACTGCCGAAACAGACAGCCTACCTAGCTATAGTAGCAACTGTTAAGTAATGACATTCTGAGCAGTAGATAATAGACCTAACAATAGAGGCCTCCAGAAATGGACTCGATATTTCTGAGATAAAATTCATGAATGTGGATGGCTGAGCGCAATGAGCGGCCTTCAAAAATCTATAATAGCAACACTATTAATGTAAGCCCAAGAAGTAGAAGAACTCTTACTTCATGAGCCGAAATCTTAAGCACAACTGCTAAGTCAATGATATACCATAAGCAGTACCGATAGTTAATAGAATCCATTAACAATAAAATGGAGCGTAACGTCCTTCTACTAGACATCAAAGACAGAAGAAGCTTACGCCCATAGTAATAAACAGATATCTGTTTATAAATACATAAACTGTACCCGGAAAGAGTAAAGGCCTATGCCCATACGAAGACGGAAGGACCTTAAAATAACAGGTTCCGGATAATAGGAGCCTAACTCTTATGCAACAATCCAACCTAAATAGTAACGGAAGTATTGATTCCGAAACTATGAAAGTGAAAATCATCCATCGATAGTGCATGAAACTCACTGACTCCACAGTAAAAGAGAAACCAACAGAATTACTGTCTAAAAGGTCAGAATTTGAAAACTACTGTTTCCAGAGGCTCAAATGATTACTTAGCTAAATAAGAACCGAAGTTAAAATCCGTATAGGAATTTAATCTAAAGATTCCAAGTCTATTTATCAAAAAGTTACTAACTGACTTAGATAAAGAGACAAAAGACTCAATTGTAAACTATCGTAGAGTGCATAGGTATGAGGTAACATAAACCTATAACCTAAATAATAACAGGCTGCAGTAGATCTTGTGAAACAAGTATACTAAAAAATAGCAATGAGTAGTATGGAGGGATCAACAATATGAACATAATGATCCCTACACCACGACGGAAGAGCCTCCACTTTAGCCGCATAGAATAGCGAAGAAGAGGATCTCCTATAGTAAGAAATCGCGTCCAAAGCTCGTCCAGTACAGTGCTTACAATGCAATACGGACCACACAACGGAATACATGAAGGTTGCGACCTTGCTGGTTGTGATAAAGATGACACGATTTACCCAGTGAAAAAGATCCTCACATAGAGGAAGATTTCACGTTAAGACCCACAGTAGACAAGAGAGTAAATTACTCATGATCTCTGTGAAGATAGAGATGCTATCAACAGAAATGTATTGTGGTTGTTTATCTTAGCAATACCTGCTAAAACAACAGCGCCGGAGGATACGCGTATCCTATCATCCGTCCTATAGATCAATAGAGCGTTAACAATATTAGCTCAGAGATCTGGACAAGCCAACACATACGTCTGCAATTGATTAGCAAGCTGTGTCATAAATAAATCATCATTGGGCGCTCCCATAGATAGCAAATCTGATTGAATACTTGTTTGTTGAGAGTCCATTCTGACAGCAACAAGCGACCCGTAAGAGAACGGGAGTCCGATAAAACAATCAGACGACCCGGAATATGACAGACCAAAACTGAACTTGGTGTACTATAACCAACAGACGGATTCTTTCCATTAAATTGAATAACGGAAACGAAAGAGTGCCTCCCTGGTTCCGGAGATACGCCACTACTGTCGAATTAAAGGACAGGAATTTGGGCATGCGTTTCTGAATAATGTTCATGCAATGACATAAAGCAAGCCTAAAAAACATTATTCCGCGGAAGAAAACTGATTGCTGAAAGACTGCGGAACCCAAAGACCCTGGCACTTCGAATCCGTAGGGATCAGTATTATATCCCAATCTGTTTGACTGGCAACCGTCATAACAGCCACACTCGGGTCCGGCAACTGCGGCGGCACTCTCTGAGTCAACCACCGAATGTTTGCCCCAGTCTGAATCTCTTGTAACACTAGATAGACAAGAGAACGTGTAAATCGAGCAATTCATGGATTGCCGAAAAGTTGCCGTCGAAGAGAAGCTCCTCCGAGAACGAAGCGACTCTGAGAGAGTTCATAACCTTACTATCCACGCGTGTGGATGTAGCTAGGGCTGCGTCACGTCTAACTAACTCCAATCAGCCACTGAAGGGCGGAGTTATACGTGAACAAACTACTGCCCTCAAAAGAAATTACATTGAGAATAATATCCCGTAAATCTTTTCTTGAAGACGTAATGATAACGCCTCAGTAAGGCGGATTACGTATAATAAAGCGTCTAAGTTAAGTCTACTATACATAATGTCGTTCCCAACATTGAAATTGGAAAAGACATAAACGGCGAAAAAGAATATATGCAGTCTTTAATCACACCGTCTAGACGCATATGAACTCTCGGTATGCCCTGCTCTGCCAAAATAAACTATTTGTATAAATGATAAAATGGCAGAAATGAGCAACGCGGACAAGAAACTAAACTATCATGCTTAGTAGCAGGCTTGAATATATATATATATATATAGCGTCGAAAAATAAAACACATGTTGTAATGACAATATTGGACTGCGTCGGTAAGTCAGGGACAATGTCCCTGAACCGATCGAAAAATCCGAGTCCAATGACGCTATAAGTCTCTTATCCAAGATCGCAGCAATGAAGTCCGAAATAATAATCACTGGAAGATAATGCCAGAAGATATGAAAGGCATCTTCCGATACTACTAAAGGGAAAACTCGAAATCTTTCGAATCCCTTTCGCCATCCTGTCGGACCCTATAAAGCGTTCGGTCGTCCGTACCTGATGCAACCGCGGACCGCACCGACCCAGCGCCGTCGGATAATTCCTGATTCGACCGAGAAACTGTCAATTGCTGGGATGCTGCGAAACAACTGTGCTAACTCGGATAGCACGTGCGTCACTGAGGCCTGAGGAGAAGCGGTCTTACGATGCATTGCCGCTGGAAGCTCCGTGATCGTTACCCCCGTGCATACTACCAATATGCGAGCGAACGGAGTGTATAGGCCTCGTGTCCCTTGGCTACCGGATGGCGCGACCTATTCGCCGTGGAATCACTGAATGCCGAAACTGATCGGATACTCGAGGTCACGTAGCCAATGTGCGGTCGTGTGCCCTGCTGTGAGGATGAGGAAGCATTAAAGACAGTCTCTCGGACTGTCAATATAACGGAGCGTCCCGACCAACGGACATATGCTCCGAATGTAAAATATCTGAACCACAACATGCGGTCCCCTATGTTGTTGGGCGAGAGAGGGACCTCTCTCGCTCGCAGCCCGGACGGACCTGGACAAGCCAGGAACCGGACTAACAGGCTTCCTCCGATCTGTCCTCAATCTGCCGTCACTGGGTGAGTACTAAAGTAATTAAAGTGCTCGCATCACCCAAATCTCCTTCCTAGACCGCAACGGACGAACCCGGCAGCCGAACCATTCGATGAATGTACACTACACCGGGTGAGCTAGCGAATGTCATTCCGTAGGCGATAGACATATTCCATGAGCACTTATTGCCGCTAACTCTTCATTAACTATGACGACAGAGGCACACTTTTGAAAGACATCTCCATAACTCTTCGAACAAGAAACCAGAAATGCTTGGTTAGCAAGCATAAAATAATAATATATATAGCGTCGTTCAATAATTCAAAAGTTTGTGTGACATTATTGGACTATGTCGGAACTGAGGGACGATGTCCCTGAACCGAACCAAAAATTTCTAAGTCCACCGACGCTATCAGTTTCTTATCCGGCATCGCAGCATTCTGGTCCGACGAAAGAAGCTGTAGAAGACCAAGTCAGATGACATACGCAACAGCATATGTTGTTCCGAAAGGGAAAGCTCGAAATCCTCCGAATCCCTTTCGGTATCCCGTCGGACCGGATGAAACTTTCGGACGTCCGTACCCGCTTCCGCGGAGCGTCCCGACCCAGCATCGCCGGATAAAATATATGCGACAGATTCAGTTGATGCTGGGATGCTGCGATAAACTGTGCTATTAAGGAAAGCACGTCCGTTCCCGAGGCCTGTGCAGTAGCGGTCTTATGATGCATTGCCGCCGGAAGCTCCGTGTACGTTGACACCCGCACACTTCCTATGCGAACGTCCGGAGTCTGCAGGCCTCGTGTCCCTGGCTACCAGATGGTGTGACCTGGTTGCCGAAGAATCCTTGATCGGCGAAGCTGGTAATATATCGGCGGTCACGCAGCCAAGGTGCGGTCGTGTGCGCTGACGAGAAGAGGAAGCCTTAGCAGTCTCAGCGGACTGCCTATACAACGGAGCGTCCCGAGCGACGGACGTATGCTCCGCTTGCGACACATTTTGTACCACAACATCTGGGGCCAGATGTTGTTGAACGAGAGAGGGGCCTCTCTCGCTTGCCGTCCGGATGGACCGGAACGAGCTATGAACCGGACTAAAAGGCTTCCTGCGTTCTCCCTCCGATCCGCCGTCACTGGGTGTGCATTAGGTTAATTTATAGTGCTCGCATCACCCCAAAATTCCTTCTAGACCACAACGGACGAACCCGGCTGCCGAACCATTCGGTGAATGGACGCTACACCGGGCGAGCTAGCGGACGTCAAAGGCCGTCGAACCTACTAGGGTCCTCTTAGGCAATTGGCGTATTTACATGAGCACTTTTCTGCTAGCCCTTCATTAATTGTGACGACGGAGGCACACTGTTGAAAGACATCACAGATACATCACCCTAATCTTGATCGTCTGAAATAGAAATTGATAAAGTAGAGTGACCCTGCGGGGAAAGGACCGGAGTGTCCAAATCCCCAACAACATACCGTGACATATGCTTCCCATATTGTCATCGAAATCATACGATACAGAACAGGAGTTAATGCGAGTACACTGACCACATATAGAATGATAATAAAGTCAGAGGAAGACTTCCTCTTAAAACAATTGATCAATATCCTTTCAATGTGAAAAGAAAACAAGTCCTGGTACTCGCACTAACCCCTGGCAATCAAAATACATAATAATAATATGATCCATTAATATAGAAAAAATAATTGAAATCAAAATATTTTGAAAAACTATTTTTTCAGAACAGCCCAAGTTTCTGAAAAGTAACGTTGAGCCCCAATGGATCCCAAGCCTAAGTGTGGACAAAAATTTTAAAAATATTTAAAACAATTTATTCAACACTTACGAACAATAATAATGTATCTAGTTATGATTAAAATAACATCAAGATATTATTTTTTAGAAATCCCCCCCTCACACAGAGGGCTGTTGTAAATGTAAACAATGAGTGTAAAAACACTAAAATAAGACTCCAGGCACCCAGGCCCGAAATCAGTTACCAAAAATACACTATCTGATGCAAAACAGAGACTTCCAGGGAAGAAACTGCAGAACATCAGATGGTAGATGCAGAACACAACGCCTAATCACCCGTAGGTGAAGACGTAAACATGGGGAAAGAACAGAATTCATTCTGTTATTCAGCTAAAACTCCCAAGAAAATTTAGTAATAATAATTACAAAAACTATGCCAAAAGCATGGGAGAATAGCAAGGGGGAACTTAAAGGACAGGGAGAGAGGAAAACACTTAAAAAAACAGTGTAACTAAATAATCAGAATGACAACAAAATGGCTGCTGCCTTGAAAATAGGTAACTTAACATAATTTCATTAAAAAATTTTAAGTTACAGCCCTGATAATATTCTGTCACACATTCTTTTCCTCTCCTCCTCCTCTATCCTCCTTAGAATCACCATTTCACTAATATTTATGTGTCTGGCATCATTTAAACTGAGATTTATAAGCACAAAGATCAGTCAGATGTTAACTGATGAAGGGCCAAACTTAGAATGATTAATGGCGCCAATTTCGGAACGTCCTTGACACTGCGCATGCGCAGTAGGGGCGAAGTGTGGAGGGCCTTTCAGGACATGTTTTCTTTAGTTTTAGATGCAAATTTTGGGGATTGGGGGGCAAAATTTGTGTTTGGCCCTATATTTTAAGAGTTAGCACCAGCTATGTCTGGGTCATTGGTACAGTATAAAAATATAATATTTTTTCAAATGCTGAATTTACATATTACGCGGTCGGATGCGGGCGATTCGTTGGGTAAAGGGATAAAGGCCTAGTTCCAACTTTGATAACATTTTACAGCAATAGAACAGGTACCCAACATGCCATCTATAGGTAAATATGCAAGTTACATTATAAATTTATTTATTTATTGGAGTTTAACGACACTTTCTACACCCATGGTCACCTCGTGTCAGACAGTTTTACGGGTGGAGGAAACTGGAGTAGACGGAGAGAACCACTGAGCAACTATCAGCCTCCCCAATGTACTAACTCCACAGAAGCAGGGTTAGCATTGGTTGAAGACAGGTGCACCATCGACGTGCATTATGCCTTAGTACACAGTGCCACCATGCCCCCATGTGGGCAATCGGAATGAAGTGCCTTGCCCAAGGACAGAATGCAGTTACCCCTGTTGGGGATTGAGCTGTAGACCATTTGGTTTGAAGTTCAATTCCGAAAGCCACCATGCTCCCTAAATTCTAAATACTTTGGCAGTTATTTCCAGGCAAGTCTTGGCTACCTATACAGGTAGCTGAGACTTGCTTAGAAACAACTGCAAAGCCAAGGCTGTAGGCTATCAATTGTAGAAAAAATCTCCAGGCTTTTAAGAATTAAGACACAGAAGTTTATAAAATATGTTATTTATTTATTGGTGTTTAAGGTCACTTTCAGCTTCTATGCCTATCTCATGACCACAACTTAGGTATGAAGCCAAGTTGATCTGTTTTCATTGTTTATACTACTGTCATAAACCTCTACCTAATAAATTTTATTCTTACCACATACCTCATTATTAGAAAGTTGATGGAGTATTTGGATGCCAGACTTTGGTATTGCGATGTTTCTTGAGCTCATAGAGGTAAACACCTTAGGAATGTATCCCAGTTGTGGCACTTGATCCAGCAAGGCTGACTGGGCTTGGAAAAGACAAACTACTCCTGTAGTTATGGTTTCCAAAACCTCTCCCTGCAATAAAAGCATGAAAGACTGAATATCCTCCAAATCAAAAAAACGAATACATCAGAAATTCAAAGATGAAAGTAGAATGTTATTAAAAGAAGGCTGACATTTTAGTGGTAATTCATTATCAATAAACACAACCTACAGTTTGATAAAGTCTGTGTACTGTTGGGCAGGCAGGCAAGCAGGTGGGCATCACCTTTCTTGTTAGCACAATAACTTGAACAAATATCAATGGATTTGGTCAGTATTTGGTATGTGAGACTTTCTCAATAATGTACTGAATGCATTAAAAAACTGGTACAGTTTGGCCAAACTGAGCAGAGTTATGGCTATTAATTAGTTAATTTTTGCCTGTTTTCAGCTCATTAGCATGCAAACATGAACAAATATCAACGGATTCAGTCAACATTTGGTAGGTGAGACTTTTGTAACAATGTCTTGATCGAGTTTGAAAACCAGTGCAGTTAGGCCATATTGAGCAGAGTTATGGCCCATAATTAGTTAATTCTCATCTGTTTTCTGTTCAATCGCACAATAACTTGAACAAATATCAATGGATTTGATTTTCTTGTAATGACAAGCCTTGCAGGTGCGAAAAAATTGACCTGACATCGGCAATGCATAATCCTTGTTTTAATAATAATATGTTGATGATGAATAAGAATTTGATCCTCTCAAACTGATATGCAATGAAAGTGTCAATGACACTGTAGCTCAACTTGTGTAAGACATGTACATGTATAGTATGTGACACAGCAATGACAAACATCTAGGTAATGACCTGATAACAAAGGTACATGTAAAGTATTGTGACAGTCTGTACATAAATACTGACCGTAGCCTGTAACTAATGTATAGGTAAAGTATTGTGAAGGCGGGTGACAGTTAGATGCTAAACTAGAAAAGAAATCTTTATGGGGTTAATGTTACAATGGGGATCCTTGTATGGCACACCATAAGCCAAATGTTAGCAATTGTTTTGGCCTGTTTGATTCAAACCCTTCTAAGGTTGATTCATACTGATTAATAAATATTTGACCAGTCCTTCTTAAAATACAGGTATTTGAATTTTTTATCTTTAGCTCAAAGGGTTCCCACAGGCGAGGAGGTTATATTTTTCTCATTGTAAACAAAAAATGAAAAAATTTAAAGTAATTTATATATTTTTTATACTTACCAATGGCCCAGACTAGCTAGTGCTAACCCAAAAATATGTAGGGCCAAACACAAATTTTGCCCCCAATCCCTAAAATTTGCATGCAAAACTGAAAATTAGAAGTCCTATCTGGCCCTCCATACATTTACCCTCAGCATCTGCGCAGATGCCAGGAAGTCACCGAATCTGGCGCCAACATCATTCTTTGTAACAAGATTATAATACAGTGGAGCCCACTTAATTGGATATCTCTTAATTGTATATCCCTGTTAACTGAATATAATTTCCCAACACAAAACCATTTACCATACTTCCAGTACAAATTTGACCTGTTAATTGAATATAGGTTATAGAGTAAACTCCTGTTAATTGAATAAAATATCTTGTAACATGTCGAGAAATTACCCTGACTCTCCCAGTTTTCCTTTGTTTTTTGAGCTATTTGGCCTCAGTACATCCAATATAGGCATTTAATCTATTATTTCTTGTTTGACAGAGCTCAGAGAGCTCTGTCAAACAAGATATAATAGAATAAATGCTAAGTTTATCTCTAGAATACAGGAAAGTGACACAATCCCTGTTAATTGAATACTCCTGTTAATTGAATAATTTTCATTGCCAAAGTGGCTATTCAATTAACAGGGTTCCACTGTATAATAATTCAGCGGGGAGGTATGAGTGCCCAGTACTGCCCACTCATGGGAGGGCCATTCCCATCTGGGCCATTGGTAAGTATAAAAAATATATAAATTACTTTAAATTTTTTCATATTATTATACTGTATACCAATGGCCCAGACTTAGCTGAATCATAAAAAGGTGGAGGGCTAAGAACTTCTGAAATAGTAGATCAACATAGATCAAATCCTTCAATCCATGATGAAGAAAATTAGAATAATTAGAATTTACATGTATGTCTCTTTATACCATAACAGAAGAGACATATCCTAATATGGATCCCAGTTATGTAAATCCTAAATCTGAGCATGAAATCATGCTAAATAGGATGTAACGAGTTCACAAATTTTTAAGGCTAGTCTGGACTAATCCCCTCAAAATTAGGATGGCATATTTGAGAATGAGAGAAAATTGCCCATAAACCTACGCCATACAATAAAACTACAGCTGAACGCCGAATATAGTAAGGACAAAACAGCTTCCTTCATTGTTACATACCCAATAAGCCAGGGAAGTGGAAAAAATGACCCCCCCCCCCCCAACCCCTATTTTTGAACATATCTTCAAAAGAGAGGGGAGAGCTCTGGAATCAATAAGCGGTACCAGGAAACAATATGAAAAAATATCGATCAGGCACTCAGGAATTACTTCATGAATAATAAATGGTGCGTAATGCCACTTCACAAGCCAAGGCTATAGCGCTGATTTTGGTAAACAACATTATCTGCTACAAAATATGCACTGCAGACGGCGTATACAGGTACGACGCAATCAGTGAAATAATAATATAACATACACATATTAAAGCCAGATACAATGAACAATCTCTGCATAGAAAACATGCTTCAAAGATCATTCACAGGCGGCCTCAGTACAATTAAATCCAGTAAGAACAATAGAAACAAATGAATTGAAGGAAACATATATCCCATCATTCATTCCCATAAATACATAAAACAACAGATGAACCAGCTTGTTGAAAATGAATTGTGTGATACGTGTATATTATCATACATCTCATGAGACATTATCTAGATCATTATTTCAGTGATCTAAAGAACTATACTCACCACATCGTCGATCATACGAACGCTCGCCTTTCGACTAAAAGAATATCATAAATAACCTAATTATCCAGTTCAGTCGAAATCGGTCGGACTGAGCTCTATAAAAGCCTCGAGCCACCGGGTCAGGGGTGTCTGATCAGTAAACTCAAACAGACCTAAATCCCCTATCCAAGTGGCTGTATAGTTAATCCCTAAAGTAATATATAGGAGGAATACCTATACCATCGCTATGAGTCCTTATAGACGATATTAGCATAGGACAACATTTCTTACTCTTTCTGCTGGTGTTGGTCGATTAAACCCCAACTTAAAGAGTTGAGTATTAATGCTTTCTTGTAGAATAATCCTTCATTAATGAAAGCTTACCATCAGAGACCTAGTGTCTGGAAAACTAAAGCGACTTGAAGCAAGTTTTCCACCTAGACAATTGTGAAAGATGACGAGGCAAGGCTTCGTCACATCAGAATAACTCCCACTTAACATCTGTTAAGACAGAGAGATATATGATAAATAGGCCTGGAAAGAATTCTTTAAAGGCACAAACGACCACAAGATTCCTTTCCATATAGATGTTGCGTCACAGTACTTAAAATTGAAGTACATAAGACTGTGAGTCTAAATTCGCTCTGAATAAGAAATTATCTTCTCAATAGAATCTGAGCGAACAGCGAAATGATGAAGGTAAGGCTACAACTAAGATCTTAGCCTGGTCATTCAACGCAGAGAAACTCTCAACACATCTTTCCCGGTCGTTTTTTAAATGTATGTGATCAAAAAACGATTAAAATACAGAAGATGACGATAAGAAACTGTATTACTTCTTTCCACAGAAAGATAAATATGACGTCGTCTACATAATTGAAGATCTGTGACACCCATGTAGACTTAACCGGAAAGAGATCTTATTATCCTGCTCTTTGTCCGGATGAAGTCAGCGTCTAACAGCGCTAGCGGTTGTCACAATTACTCGCAGCATTGTGATTCACTGGAACAAGTTCAAGGAAACGATAATGGATCGTATACATATCATCCATGAGTTGTTCCGAAAGGGAAGGTTATCCTCCTCCATATCCCTTTCATCATTCGTCTAGAATCACGGTCACCGGCATCTGAACAGGCAGATGATTGGACCGATCAAGCACCATTCAACAGCTCAAGTTTTGAGACTGATGTTGAGTGCTTCTGCCTTAGCAGGAATACTGTGATAAGCTGCGCAATTTGCGATAGCATGTCCATTACGGAGGCCTGAGGAGCAGCGGTCATGAATCGCTTGTCTGCCAGCTACTCCTGGGACAGTATGTCCAAGATGGCTGTTACTGCAGACGTTCCGATGAATGAAGCCTCATCTCCTTGGCTACTAGATGGTGCAGCTTACTTCACAAAAGGTGGACCTCTTGACAATGCAGACTAGATATCCTAAGTCACTAAGCCAAAGTGCGGTCGGGAGTGCTTGGTAGACGCTGAAGAAGCCAAACAGTAGCCGTCCCCGGCTAAGAATTGAACTGAGCATACCGGACAATAGGTATGTACGTAAGCTCCGACTAATGCAAGTTCTTACCAACAACACCCGGCACCAGATGTTGTTAAAAGAGAGAGAGGGGTCTCCCTCTTGCTCATGGTCCTGGGAGACTTAGCCGAGCGTACCTCAGAACTTGCTGGCTTCTTCCTTCCATCGATGCAGGGTGAGCGTGATTGGAATTTATAGTGCTCGCTACACCCTTGTTTGTCTCTCGACTGCTACGGACATACCCGGTGTCACACTACCCATATTCTGAGTAACGATCCGCTGGTTGAGCTAGCTGGAAACAAGGTCGTAAACCCTACATTCTAAGGTCTAGGAACTTGTCTTATATAATTCAGCACTTATGCCACTAGCTCTGAATACAATGCACATGTAACACATCCGGTGTTACGTGTTAATGATAGCTTACCTCACAAATGTTTATGCCAAGCTCCTCATTCAACCTCAACCTAATACACCATGTCGCTCCACTTGACCCTCGTTCTCGTCAACCCAACCGGAAGTCTCCCTTATCTACAGTACCAGTGATACTAAAATATCCAGTGCCAGTCATACTAAAATATCCCTTCACCATATATTTTAACACTAACATCTTTTTCTTTCTTTTCTTTTGAAGAATCGATCATAGTTGATATCCAGATGCACCTCTTTTTGTAAGACAGTTTGCGAGCTGATCGTTCCCTGGACACCAACAAATACTATTAACATCTTGGTCAGCTAAGCTTTGTTTTATTGCTCCTATATTAATTCTAAGACGTTTTTCATCAACTAACTTGGTGGAATGAATAGATTCTATAACACTTCTATTGTCTACATATGCTATGACTGGGATATCCTTGTCCTTCATGCAAGTAATTTCACTTAAAATTGTCCACACATATATTGCATCGTCTAATCCATTCTCTAGACTCATTGTTTCCGCCGCAAGTGTAGATCGAACCACTCTTTTAATTTTATTGCAACTCCATGAAAGAGGACAACACAGTTTATTTTCACCAACTAAAAAAATTAAATGTCCCATGGTGCTGCTTACACCATCTGGCATGTTGGCATATGCTGCTTCTGTGAAGAGAATTAATCGCCACCCGCATGGATCTCCTAAGTTAGGAAAAATAATTTGAGATTTTTCAGATTTAAGTCTATTTATTAATTTACAAGCTCTTTGTAAGTCTTCAATGTGCCCATTTTTAAATTTTGTACTCAACTCTATTAATTCAAAGGACAAGTCGGGTCTAGTTCCATGAGCCATCCAGTTAACACTTCCTACGAGTGAACGCAAAACAGTGTGTTCTTTTTTGCTCAGTTCATTGTTTTTCCTTCTTCCTTCAGGCAATTTCTGCACCTCAATATGATCAACATAATCATTCTGGTCTAGTAAGATGCCTTGTGTAGTTTGTTGAATTTTAAAACCAACGTAAGTAAAATTATACTGACAAATTTTACCAGGAATAAATCGTTCTTGTAATTTATCCATCACTTGGATGTTGAAATTATCAGTGCCTGCATGCAGAAAATCATCTATATGAGTGAGCAATAAACCACAAATTTCACCATTCAGCTTTTTGAGAAAAAAGGACGGATCCAGCAATGATTGTACACAACCTAAGGTCTTTAGTTCTAATGTGACACTTTCATAGAAATATCTTGCTGCGTCATTCAGTCCATATAAACACTTGTTTAACAACCACACTTTCCCATCAAGTTGAGCCTCTTTTGGGGGCTTTACGTAAACCTCACGTTCTAGTGGTTTACCTTGGAGAAATGCTGATTTGATGTCTGTAGTTTGAACTTTCCATCTTTTATAGCTAGCTAATGTAAGGAAAAGACGAATTGATACTTTACCTACTGTGGGAGAGTCAGTATTGGCAACATTTTCCTCCTCGAACCCTCTGGCTACAAGACGAGCTCTCACAGTCTGTCCTTTGTACCATAATATCCATCTAGTGGATATTAATGGTTGTCCACAAAAATCAACTTCGTCGCAAGTTTGAAAGGATTTCAACTTTTCAAGCTCTGACATTTTCACTGCAACACACTCAAGACTATCTTCGTTTTGTGAAGAAACTAATGTAAGAAGGACTTCCTGATCAATGTTCTCATTCTCATCAAGCTTCCACAAAACATTATCAGTGTCTATGCTATATTCATAGCCATTTTGATCTTTGATATTCCACCAGTTTTTATTCTAACCTGTGGACTTGCCGGCACGACTAGTCACAGTGACTCGCTGCCACTCATCTTCGTCACTAAGTTTATAAACAATATTGTCATTAGGTTTTATAGAATAACTAGCAACAGTTTCCGCGACGTCTCTGGTATTGACCGAGCACAGTTCATTATTCATAGAATCTGCAGGATTATTACAATAAACTGTCTCTGAAAGAGTTTCAGACACTTTATCAAATCTAGAAACTGGCAATTTATTTTCATGATGAACAGCAGCATCACATGTATCACTGTCAATAGAGTCATTAAAAGAGTTATTCTTTTCCAATTTTGATAATCGATTTGGAGAAACTCGAAGAAAGGAACCTCCATGTCTTATGAATATTACTTTTCCGTCCTGAAACACAACTTTGGCCGGACCAAACCACCGTTCCTTACCTTCTTTCTTGTAGTAAATCATGTCACCATTATTATAAATTTCTTCAGCAGCACGGACACGATGTCAAAGAGCTCAACGAATTCTTTCATCTGATTCTGACTGTATATATAAACCCCTAGATTGAAGTAGAGTGTTAAGATGCTGTGCAAAGATTTCACTAGTTGTGTTACCTTCGAGAGCAGGTAAAGCATCAGTCATTATGTTAGGTATAGTGGGATTTGTGCCAAAAACTAGTTGATAACTACTATAGCCGTTCCACATTTGTAGTGAATTTCTGGCCATATTGGTCCAGCACAGTAGAATATTTTCAGATACAGTTGGATTTTCCGCTTTCAGTTTGGTCAACATCATATCAGTCACTGCATGCACTTGCTCACAAAGAACATTTTGAAAGGGACTTCCTGCAGCCGTAGTCAATAGTTCAACATTCAATAGTGAAGCAACTTCACGCATCTCATCATTTTGAAATTCACCTCCATTGTCTGTAAACAAAGCTTGCATAAGGCCAAAGTGGCCCACCCAATGAGTCATAACTTCATCAATCACTGCGCTTGAATTTTTATTGTCAATGAAAACTGATAATGTTAGTCGCGGCCACATGTCGATCATATGCAAAATCCAACCAGTATTCCATTTCTTAAGATCCATAGCAATTTTTTCGTGTAAGTGTTTAGCCATAGGCATAGAAACAAGTGGACGCTGTGGAGTAACAGCGTATGATTTGCATAATTCACATCTTCGATGAATAGTGTCGAGTAGTTCAGTATATTGTTCATTCCATATGCCCGCATCCTTCAGTAGAGCCACAAGTCTTTTGTTAGGTGGATGAGCAAACTGCCTATGCAGTTTGAGCAATGCTTTAGTAACATCAGTTGTTGATAGATTTGCTAGATCAACAGATAACACATTTTCAACAGAAATATCATCCTTGATAGGAAGACAATAATGTCCTGAAGAAGTCAAACTGAGTGTAACATTTTTACCCAAGATTGTAGCAGTGTCATTTACAAGATTAAGTGTTACATCAGCTTTTTTCATAGCTTTTCTAGAAAACAACAATGGAATGTCAGAGTTCACAACATCTGTAACAATTTTAATTGACTGTCCAGCAATCTTTGCTGGTATGATGTATTCACCCAATGATTTACGAGTAGTGCCTCCACCAAATTTGAAAATCTTTTCTCCACGCCAACATCTTACACTTTCTCTAAGCGCTGGTTCTAGTTTGTCTATATAAAATTGTAACCACAAACGTCCACATACAGTACTACTGCAAGCACTGTCTAATACGGCACAATTCTCTGCTTCAGTACACAACTGAGAAACTTCAGATTTGTTGAACCCTGTAAAAAGTACAACATTTTCACCATGATCATGTTCAACAGTATTAACTCTGTTACCAGATATATTCTCCCAACTATCTGAGCATGCCTTAAGGAGATGTCTGAATGAACCACATGCAATACATGTAATGCGTTTTCCATCGGCACCTACAGGATTCATTTTTCTGTCTTTAACAGTACTGGCACGATTAAATCGCTGTTGACCATGCCATGAACCACGGTTGCCTTGCCACCTTCCTTTCTGTTGATAGCCTGCAGCTAATAGCGCCTCTTCATTAGCTGCTAGAAAAGCTGGTTCCAACTTGATCACCTGTGCACTACTGTGAACATGCAAACCTGAAGGTTTACTTTCACCTTTGAATTTTTTTAAGAGACTTTTTGGCTTGTTCATAGAGAGTGTCTTTCTTAGAATAGTCCATCCCTGTCATAACTAATAATTTCTCCTCTTTACTGACATTAGACCTCTTTAACAATTTGAAGGCTAAAATTTCTGATGGAAGTTGCATGCCTTTTTTTAAGATTCGTGTATACTTTAAATCAAAATTGATGATGAAGTCATTAAATGTTTCATTTTCACCTCGACAGTAGTCCTCGAAGTCCTCAAACTTGTTAAGACTGTCAAGGTCGTCAATGCCCAACTTTGTGTCCCAAAATTTTAATAACGTATCCAACCCATCATCTTTCTTTAATTCATCCAAGGAAATTTCATCAAAAACTTGAGCCCTTATTTTCGATTCATCATCTTCAGGAAGAGAAAGTGCAATAGCAATTCCTTGCTTGTTAGGTTTTAAATCTGTAATTTCACGCCAAGCTAGAAGTTCTTGCCGGTAACACTCAAAGTTTTCAACTTTTTTTAACACTGGTGGATTCAAACGCATCGACATACTGATGCTGAAAACCAGAATTATCGTGCTTAATACCTGAAATAAACACTGCATTGTTTTCTACCACAAATGAGGGTATTATAAGCTACCTCATACAGCTGCACACAGGAATTGCATGAAGATATTTGTTCACAATACTTTATTCCATACTGGAAATTGAGGTTATTTCTGACTACCTCAAACGGCCAACGCAAAAAGTCAAACACGTTTAAAAATGCAAAAAGTTGCACACAACTTGTTAAAGGATAGATGACTCGCTCTGCTACCATTTGTTAATGACAGCTTACCTCACAAATGTTTATGCCAAGCTCCTCATTCAACATCAACCTAATACACCATGTCGCTTCACTCGACCCTCGTTCTCGTCAACCCAACCGGAAGTCTCCCTTATTTACAGTACCGGTGATACTAAAATATCCAGTGCCGGTCATACTAAAATATCCCTTCACCATATATTTAACATTACGGTCCTCATATTCAATCTTAACAGTTTCACCGGGGTCTGGGAACTGAAACCACTCATCACGGTTTATAGCCCTGTGCAATATAAAGAGCACTTTATCTGTATGTAGAGGAAGCCGTAAGACTAGCTGACCCCCGGCTGTCTATTAGACGGGACGTCCCGGATAGGAGGCATGGACGTAAACTCCGACTGACGCAAGTTCCTACCAACAACATCTGTCCCCAGATGATGCTGTAAGAGAGAGAGAGCTCTCTCTTGCTTCCGGTCCTGGCTGACCTGGACGAGCGTACCACAGAACTTGCACGCTTCCTCCTTCCGTCGTCGCTGGGTGAGCCTGGTTGTATATTATAGTGCTCGCTCCACCCTATACCATCTACTAGCCCAGAGCAGACACACCCAGTGTCGCAGTTCTCAGAGGCCTCAGTAACCGCTTCATTGGTCGAGCAAGCTGGCGACAACAGACTTTGTGCGGTCGTGTGTGCTTTTCGAATGTAGAGGAAGCTATAAGACGAGCCGAACCTGGCAGCCTATTAGAAAGAGCGTCCTGGACAGGAAGACATGGACGTAAGCTCCAACTGACACAAGTTCCTACCAACAACCTCTGACCCCAGATGTTGTTATAAGAGAGAGGGGCCTCTCTCTTGCTTGCGATCATGGTAGACCTGGACGAGCATACCTCAGAACTTGTCTGCTTCCTCCTTCCCATGCTTCCTCCTTTCCGTTGTCGCAGGGTGAGCATGTTCGTATTTTATAGTGCTCGCTACACCCTTATTCCTCTTCTCGACCGCTACGGACATACCCGGCATCACACCACCCATATTCTGCATGACAGATCTGCCGGTTGAGCTAGCTGGAGACAAGGGACGTAAACCTTAGTTCAAAAGCCTAGCCCTTGTCTTATATCATTGAGCACTTTTCCGCTAGCTCTAACAGTATAATGCGATGACGGAAGCACATTCCCTGACGGCGTCACGAAACCACACCATGTTCTTGTTCCTCTGAAAATAGAAACTAAAAAACTATAGTGACATTTTTGGCGAGAGGACCAGCAGTGTCCCCTCGCCATGAAAGGACCGATAGTGTCCACTCGCCTAACACAAACCATGACACCCATCATCAACACTGTCAAAACCTGACACATGGAGCCAGAATTAGTGGTAGTACATCGACTATACACAAGACAACGACCATGTAAATAGAGGAAAGGCTTCCTCTATTTGCCCAACTATTAGATAAATATTATATCTAAAATCTAACAAAGGTCAATTGTACT
This sequence comes from Pictodentalium vernedei, assembly GCA_031216915.1. Lineage (NCBI taxonomy): Eukaryota > Metazoa > Mollusca > Scaphopoda > Dentaliida > Dentaliidae > Pictodentalium > Pictodentalium vernedei. The sequence continues at coordinate 176,162,918 of CM062294.1, forward strand.
ACCACCAAATCTACATAAATATAAGATAATATTAAAATACAATCGATGAAATAAATACATCCAAAAGAAAAATTCCTTCAAAAAATTGTGAAATTTTTTTTCTTATATAAGAGCCCAAGTTGCCAAAGGGAACGATGAGCCCAAAAAAGCCTTAATGTGGACAAAATTATAAAACTATGTCATAAAATTAATCACCACACTATCAGGATATTTAATGTTACTTACAGCTGTTCCTTAAAAATAATAGGAAACTACCTAGAGCAATGTCAAGGTAAACAACTTCAAAACCGGAAACAAGACCCCAGGCAACACGGCCCGAAGTCAGTAACAGAAACAAGACTATCCTAAGTAAAGCAAGATCTTCATCAGAAGAAAAAACGATACATCGGATAAATGATGCATGACCAAAATGCCTAAACACCCTAAGGGTGAGGACATAACCCTGGGGTTGCACAGAATATCTTCTGTATAATACGTTAAACTCCCAAGAAATTTTATTAAAAAATTTCAATAAAACAAGCCAAAAACCTTGGAAGCTTAACTGAGGGATCAAGGGAAGGAAGGGAAGGAATACTAAACAAACAGTGGACAGATCATTATCAATGACTGATGACGTCAGGCTCATGTCCCGAAATTGGGGAACATGAACTAATTTTTATAAATATTATAAAATTACAGCCCTGAATGTTTCAAACTACCGTTTCTTCCTTCCTTCATCCAGTTGTGTCCTTGGATCCACCAATTTAACCATTGATTTGTGTCTGGCATCATCATTAATTGAGATTTAAAAAGCACAAATGTCAGTTTGTTGTTATCTGACAAGGGCCAAACAAAGAATGATGTTGGCTCCAGATTCGGCGACTTCCTGGCATCTGTGCAGGCGTGGAAGGTAAATGTATGGAGGGCCAGATAGGACTTCTAATTTTCAGTTTTGCATGCAAATTTGGGGGATTAAGGGGGGGGGGGGGGGCAAAATTTGTTTTTGGCCCTAGATATTTTTGGGTTAGCACCAGCTAGTCTGGGCCATTGGTATACAGTATAAAAATATTGGGTTGTGCTAATAATGTTTACCCTCCCCAAACAACAACAAATGTTAACACAGGAACTTGGCAACACATTTGAATATACACATCCTAGGGATGCTGAATTCAAGAAACATTATTTTGTCTGGTGTTTTTGGAAAAGATTTTTAATTATCTCCCTTTTTGAGTCCCCGAATGGGTCTGACTGAACCCCAAAATATTTGTTCTCATAGCAGCAGAGTGATAACAAAGGCACCCAATAAATTTATAGCAAACATTACTGACCTAAAAAATCTCCTTTACAGGTTCTGTACAAAAAATGTAATTCACAGAATTCCCGTAAATAGGACTGCAAACAGGCATTTTGAATTTTTAGCCAAGCCCCAAAGCACTCGTTACCATCCCATGATGATAACAGACGTAGTCCTAGAAGTTCTGTACAAAAAACTAATTGCACCTAATTTCAGTATAAAATGGCCATCGGCAGCCATCTTGAATTTCAGATCATACCCAAAAACACTTGTTCCTGTCCCAAGGTGATAACAAAGGTACCCAAGAAGTTTCGTGAAGATCGGTTCATAAATACAGCCCCTAGCCCGAGGCGAATTGACATGTGTATTTATTGTGTATAAGTAGCACTGAATAAATCAAAGTTCATCTAATTTGCATAATTTCTGCACAAGAAAAAAACCTGTATTATATGTGATCTATTCCATGTTACTAAACATTTGTACAAAAATTTATTCAAATCAGAACTTTCGTACAGAAGTTCTGTACAAAAAACTGATTGCACTAACTTCGGAACAAAATGGCTGTTGGTGGCCGTCTTGAATTTCGGACTGCACCCCAAAACACCCTTCTAGTACCACGGTGATAACAAATGTACCCAAGATGTTTCGTAAAGATCGGTTCATAAATACGGCATCTAGCCAGAGCTGTATTGAATTGTTGACGGACAGACAGACGTCCAGATGGACAGACAGACGGACAATGGGCCATGGCATAACCAAAAATTTGACTACGTCAAAGTTGAGCTAAAAATGTTTGCATGAAGGAAAATGTAAAAATAATTAAATTAAGATCTATGCTCCCTTAGAGAACCCAAATATATTCCATGGAACTCGATTTGTATAAACTCAAATCTGGTCACACCAAGGATGCTGTATAACAAATATCAAATGATTCTGACTGGTGGATCTGAAGATGAAGAAGTTTAAACAATTTTCCTCATATTGCAGTAAGTTAAGATTAGGGCTCCAAAGTAGAGCCCAAATATGTACCCAAAGACTTGATTTGAAAAACTGAATCTAAGGATATTATATACCAAATGTGGAATCACTTTTATGCAGTGGAACCCTGTTAACTGTTTTACAGCCAAGATAACACTTGTAATATCATTTACTAAATAATTACAAATTTTTACTTTTGCTCCCAGTTGCTCCCAAAACTTAGCTTGTAACCTCTCACTGGAATTAGCTCAACATCTTCATTCCAATGAAGGATCGTAAGAGATGAACAAAAGCCCTTTCCAAGTTACGCCTTAAACATCAAGTGCCAAATACGAGCACCTCATCTCAAAGAAACTGTCAATGGCACTGCAGCTTAACTAGACTGTGTGTTGTGTTTGAATAAAAGGATAATGTTCAATGTTGATGAAAGGATCATGAAATAAGACAAGAATTGTGATAATTGAGAATATGCTAAGTTCTGTACCCTACATGCTATGTTTTCACCATTAATAATTTGAGGTGTAGACTGAATTGAGGCCTGGGTTCATGTGGCCCACACTGTTAACATATGTTAATCAAAGTTATCAATTTACTGTAAAATCATTCCAAAACAAGTCATCCTACCAAGTTACAATAAAACCTCTTCATAAATATGACTCGTAGACTTTGCTAAAGGAATCTAGGTCACATGCCTGTCACAGTTGACTGATCATGACCAAATAGGACAGTCTCATCTGGATATCATAACGAGTCATCCTGCCAAATTACAATGAAATCCTTTCATAAATAAGCCCAGCAGACACTGCTAAAGGAATTTAGTGTCCAAGCAGCGTTACGGCAGACCGAGCTTGACCAAAAATAGGACAGTCTTATCTAGAGATCACACCGAGTCATCCTACCAAGTTACAATGAAATCAATTCATAAACACGAACTCTAGACTGTGCTAAACAAATCTAGGTCAGGTGCCCGTACGGCCTTCACGGCTGACCGATCACGATCAAAATAGGACGTTCTCATCTAGACATCCTACCGAGCCATCCAACCAATTAACAATGAAATCCATTTATAAATGCAACCTGTGGACTCTGCTAAAGGAATCTAGGTCACGTGCCCCTGAGGCCATCATGGTTGACCAAGCCTAACCAAAATAGGACATTCTCATTTGGACATTGTACAGACTCATCCTACCAAGTTCCTATGAAATCCCTTAAAAAATAAGACCTGTAGACTTGCTAAAGGTTTTTATGTTTTGAACCTGCACAACCATCACGGTTGACCGATCAAGACCAAAATGGAATGTTCTCATCTAGACATTATCTGGAGTCATCCTACCATATTACAAGGAAATTCCTTCATAAATACGACCTGTAGACTGTGGTAATGGTTTTCAGGTTTTGAACCCGCACAGCCGTCATGGTTGACCGATCGCGACCAAAAAGGAACGTTCTCATCTAGACATGACCTCAAACCTGCACATGCAATTTAATGGTGATCAGACAAGAACTATGGGGTGTAGCCTGTGCTAAAGAAAATGTGGACAGACTAACAGACTCACTAACTTTTACATGAAAAGCAGACGACATCTGCAAAAAAAATTCTTGAATAAGTAAATATTTAATTTTTTTGTCACAAAAACATAGCTTATCACCCCACATTGGAACAAGCTCATCGAGCTTTTTGAGACAAAAAAATAAAAAATAATGAAAATTGAATGATTTTTGTAAATAGCACTGGCAGGTTTTGGCCGTTACGTTGGGTAAAGGGTTAAAATCTGTCTCATCACTCTTTTTACCTGGAAATCTCTGTGAAGAAATTATTTTGCACTTATAGGACTTAAAATTAAACTAACTATATATTGTTTGACACAGTTTGCTGAGTGCAGTCAAACAAGACAGTTAGAAATACAGTAAAACCTGTTTTGAGATACCACTGTTATGAGAGACCATCTGTTTTGAGAGACCACTGTAACCTTATACCGTTTGGTTATTTTACTCTATAATGAACCTGTCATGAGAGACCACCTCTTTTGAGAGACCACTTTTGCCTAGCAAAGAGGGTGGTCTCTCAAGACAGATTATACTGTATTTGTAACTGCATTATGGGAAATTTTTACAGCTAAAAAGTTAAAAAATTTATAGTAATTTATATATTTTTTATACTTGACAATGACCCAGACTTAGCTGGTGCTAACTCTAAAATATTAAGGGCCAAACGCAAATTTTACCCACCTATCCCCAAAATTTGCATCCAAAACCGAAAATTACATGTCCTATATGGTCCTCCATACTTTTACCCCACTGTGCATGTGCATGTGCAGTGTCAAGGAGGTCTCGAAATTGCCGCCAAAAATCATTCTTACAACCAGTGCCTGGTAAGCGTTATGTACTCAGCGGGGAGTAATGAGTTCCCAACTCATGGGAGGGCCATCCCCGTCTGGGTCATTGGTAAGTAGAAAAAAAATATAAATTACTATAAATTTTTTAACATTTTTATACTGTACCAATGACCCAGACTTAGCAGAATAGTAAAAAGGTTGAAGGGCCTAGGACATAAGGAAAATCCAATAGACTCAATTACCTATAACAGACCTATCCCCTTAAGGAGAAAATGAGAGACAGACTTACATGTATCTTTCTTATTTGTAACAAAAAAGAAAGACACATTACTATTCTGTAATTGAGCACAATAACATCAATGATGTCTATAAACATCAAGTATAACCCTTTATACTAATATTTTTTAAGGAAAGCTAACTAATGCAGGAGTCTAGAGAAATGAGACTCTATATACTCATTTAAAAGTGTTCGAGGATTGTATATTAATGCTCAATTAATCACGTGATATATACGAATGCTTCACACCAATCAACACTAAAAAATATTACACAGATGAGTAAACATAGGCTTAACCCTAAAATCATATCGGAACCCACACGGAATTACTAAGTCCAAACCATCCCGGAAACGACTCAGAATAACTGACTCCGGAGGAGGAATTCCCTTGCTTTACACTATAAAGCAGGTGACCTAAGGGAACACCCGTCCCCCTCCCCCTTTCCCTTGCCCTGGATCAAATACTCCAGAGCAAAGAGGGCAGCAGGACAGAGTCACTGCCGGAACCGAAAGCCTATACACACATAGTTGCCACTATTTAGTAGACGACCTTCAGAGTAAAAAATAGCGGACCTAAACACTGTAGATCTGCAGAAAGGACTCAATATTCTCAGATGCAAAATCGTGAAAATGGAGAGCTAACACTAATATGCAGCCCTCTTTAAATCTGTAATAACCATATTAATAGCTGAAGCCCATGAAGTAGAAGAACTCTTACTTCATGAGCTTAAACTAAAACACTGAATGAAGAAATAATCATAAGCAGAACTGACTGTAGATTGAATCCATCTGACCATAGAATGGACCGAAATGTGGAGGAAGCTTCCACGGCATGTCCCACAACAGACGCCTGAGTAAATAGTCCACCGTCTTGTGGAGCTAGAGAAGCTACCAACAGAATTTGCATTGAAATAATTACACTAGAGCAAAATCTGTTGAATCAACAACGCTGTAAGATACGCATATCTTATTATTCCGTCTAACAAGATCGATAGAGCGTTTATTGCAAACGCTCGAAGATCCAAACATAATGACACATACGTCTGCAACTAAAGGTTGAGATGCGTCACAAAAAAGTTGATCATTGGTCGCTCGCCATGGTAGCAATCTGATTGAAAACTCGTTTGTTGAAAGCCGAATCTGGCGGCAACAAACGGCCCCTCCGTGAAGGGAGTCTGCTAATACGTTCGGACGACCCGGAATATGATGGACTGATAGGAGAACTTGATGTTCTAGTGGCAACCGAAAGATTCATTCTGTTAACATGAATAACAGGATGGAATGAGTGCCTCTAAAATTCCGAAAATACACTAATACCGTCAAATTGTCGGACAGAATTACCATATGAACATTCTGAATTACGTTATCCAATAACGTAGCGCAAGCCAAAATGACATCATACTTGATGTTTGAGTGCTTGATAAGGAACTATGGAATCAAAAGACCCTGTACTTCAATCCGTTGGGTTCAATGAAAACGACCCACCTGTTTACTGGCATCCGTCAAGACTGTAAAACTCGGATCCGGCAGTTGCAGTGGAACTACCTGAGTTAAGTCCAGAAAACTTGCCCTAGGCTGAATCTCTTATTCACTTGATTAGACAAGACGATGTCTGTATCGAGCGAAAGAATCTTCACCCTCCAATACTTAACTAAAGAAATTTGGAGAGGACCAATGCGTAACCGCCCCATTGGAATAAAATCGCGGCAGTCCAGCAGATCTCTCGCTGAGAATTGTCTGAGCGAAGACAATAGTGAGCACAACAACTGAATAATTTTCGTTCTGGGTAACGGCAGATGAACGAAAAAGTTGTGCGTTACGAAGCTCATCCCCCGGTGAGTGAATGACTTGGATGATACCAGATCCGACTTCTCGTTTACTTAAGAAACCTGAGACGTCAGAGCAATAGAAGCAGATTCTGCACATAGTTCTGAAGCGTTAACTCATTGCCGTACCTGTATGAATGTTGTCCAGGTAGGCCGACGTTATCGCAGACGAATAAGTTCGGAAATGAGTCATTACCGAATCCGTTATTCGAGTGAAGGCCCAGGGGGCTAGATTCAGACCGAAGAATATTGCTCGGAACTGATATACGACTCCTATGATAAGAAAGCAAAGATACTTTCTGACGCCTGATGTACAATGGTGTGAAAGTACGCATCTTGAGATTTATGCATGCAGCATAATCGTAGACCCGAATACTGGCTCTGACCGATCGGGTGGACTCCATATATAAACTTGGAGCCACGATCAGCTTGTTGATACAGTTCCGAATAATGAGTGAACGGAACGAGCCGTCTGGTTTTTGGAACCAGAAAAGGATGGTTGCAGAAACCTGGAAATTCCTGGATTTCTACGATCTCCATCGCGATCATTCCAGAAGAGACTAGGCTTCTAATGGAAGCGAGCCTCTATCCTACTGACTTGGCGGAAGCTGAGTCCATCTTGGACTCCGCGTTGACAGAGGATTTCGTTTGAGAAACAATTTAGTCCTTTCGAAATCACCCCTTGAATCCAAGGACGTCCGTAAACTATTCCCAAATAATTGAGAAACTCAACCGACTTCTGCTCACTAGTACACAATAGAGGTTAAAACCATTACCTCCAGATCCTGCGAGGCTTGCGGAAGGAGAAGCTATGTCCTCCACGGTCCACACCTCGCCCCGTCGACCTAGGGATGTCTGACCGTAATTACGGCCCCTATATGAGTCGCTACCCTGACGGTCTCTAGAATAAGACCTACAGGACGCATAGGAACCTTATAGGAACTTCCCTTGGACGTATTCGTCCCAGAAGTCCTGTCCTACTCTTCTCTGCTGAATCTGACAATATGGAAGCGAATTTTAATAGCAGTGAGTAAAAAGCTTTCTTAGTTAACTGATCATAGACTGCGGAAAGCTTGCCGTCGAAGAAAACTGTCCGGAGACCGGAGCGACTCTGAGAGGGTTTTCACCTTACCATCTACACATGTGGATGTAGCCAGGACCACGTCTAACCAACTCCATATTGCCACTAAAGGACGGAGTTTTAGGTGAGGCCCTCGAAAAAACTCTTAAGGAGATTGTGCATCCTAGAATTCTTTTCCTTGCGATGTAATGATAACGTTCTGATAAGGTGATCTGCGTACGATGATGCGTCTAAGCTGACCCTGCTAGATGATATAGTTATTTCCAACATTGTGGTTGGAATTGACATAGACGACAGTAAAAAACAATACTAGGTCCTGACCTGGTCGTCTAGACACAGAGAACTCTCAGAATGCTCTGTCCTGCCGTTTCAAAATATTCGTTGAATTGATGAAAGGCAGATGTAGAACATATTGCCGATAAGAAACCTGACCTGCCCTTTAGGTAGCAAGTTAAATAATATAGCGTCATTCAACAGATCAAATGTGCGTGAGACATACCTGGACTATGTCGGAAACTGAGGGATGATGACCCTAAACCGATTAAGAATTCTGTGTCCAGTGGCGCTATCAGTCTCTTATCCGTCAACGCAGCATTTTGGTCCGGAGGAACAACGTCAGATGACAATCCAGGATGCACTCTACGGCAATTATGTTGTTCCGAAAGTGAAAATACAACTCATCCGTATCCCTTTCGCCATCCTGTCAGACCACTTGTAATTCTGCAGCGAAACGTACCAACCCAGCTTCCTTGGATAATTCCTGATCTGACAGAGTTACTGTCGGTTGCTGGAATGCTACGATAATTGTGCTATCTGCGATAGCATGTCCGTAACAGAGGCCTGTGGAGCTGCAGTTTTATAGGATTTAGCTGCTGGAAGCTCCTTGGACGATCACTCTTGCATACATCTAATATGTGAACGTCCAGAGTATGAAGGCCTCGTATCCTTGGCTACCAGATGGCGTGACCTGGTTGCCATAGAATCCCTGGTCGGCGATGTTGGTTGAATATCACAGGTCACGTAGCCAAGGTGCGGTCGCGAGTGCTGCCGTGAGGATGAGGAAGCCGAAAGAGCAGTCTCTCCGGACTGTCTATATAACGGAGCGTCCCGAACGGTGGACGTATGCTCCGACTGAGCAACGTTTTGTACCACAACATCTGGGTCCAGATGTTGTAATATGAGAGAGGAACCTCTCTCGTTCGCAGCCCGATGGACCTGGACGAGCTAGGAACCGGACTAATAGGCATCCTCCATACCATCCTTGTATCCGTCGTCACTGGGTGTGCACATTGTATTTTATAGTACTCGCATCACCCAAATCTCCTTCCTGGACCGCAATGGACGAACCCGGGTGCTGAGCCATTCGGTGAATGGTCGCGACACTGGGCGAGCTAGCGGACACCAACGCCGTTGATCCTACTTCGGACCTCTTTGGCAATTGACGTATCTGTATGAGCACTTTACCGCTAGCTCTTCATTGACTGTGACAACGGAAGTACACTTACAAAGACTTCACGGTAACAATACCTAGTTCATGTTACCCTATGAGACCTGTGGAGCCGCGGTCCTACTTGAAATATCCGTTGGAAGCTCCCGGGACGTTCACTCCTGCATTTATATAATATGCAAACATCCCGACTGGAAAGGTCTTGTATCCTTGGCTAGCAGATGGAGTGACCTGGTCGACGTGTATTCCTTGGTCAGCGAAGCAGGAGCACCAGGGACGTTCAGTCCTGCATATATATAATATGCGAATATCCCCTGGAAATCTGTGGTCACATAGCCAAGGTGCGGTCGTGTGTGTTGACGAGGATGAGGAAGCCAATATAGCAGCCGCGTCGGACTGGCATGCGACAAAGCGTCCCGAGCAGGAGGAGTGGACGTAAGCTTCAACTAAGCGAACAACATACAACATCGCGGCGCAGACGTTGATGCAAGAGAGAGGGGGCCTCTCTCGCTCATGGTCCGGACGACCTGGACGAGCTAGCTACCAGACGGACAGGCTTCCTCCGTACTATCCTCGGATCCGTTGTTGCTGGGTGTGCATATCTGAAATTTTATAGTGCTCGCATCACCCAATCTGCTTCCCTGGACCGCAACGGACTAACCCAGGTGCTGTACCATTCTTTCCTGGTGAATGGACGCGACACCGGGCGGACTAGTGGGCGACAATGCCTTCGATAGAACTAGCTAACTCCCAGCAATTGTCGTAATACCTTGAGCACTTCCCGCTAGCCCTACTACGGCAACGACGGAGACACACTTATTGAAGACATCACGGAAACATCACTCTGAATTCTGAAAAAGAAACTGACAGTATATAGTGACCCTACGGAGAGAGGACCGTAATGGACCCCTCACCGCTAATAAAATACCATGACACCCGTCTCCAACGATGTCATATCAATCAACACGCACAGAGCAAGAATTAATGTGACTACATTGACTATAAGAAACAGAATGAACTTGTGAATTAGAGGAAGATATCCTCGCATTACGAATGAAGAATATTTTTTCCAACCAGAAAAAATAAACACCGTCATATTACTCGCACTAACCCTTGAAATAAATATACATATATATTATAATACATTATAACATTTCAAAAAAAAATAATTTTCAAAAAAAAAAAATTTTGAAAAAATTTTCAGAAGAGCCCAAGTTCCCAATGGGAACCTTGAGCCCAAATGATCCCAAAAAAGCCTAAGTGTGGACAAAATTTTTTAATGATTTTGAAAAATTAATGCAACACTTACGGACAATATTAATGTATCTTGCTATGAACTAAATTAAGCAGAAGAGAAGCAATCACTGTCAGAAGAAACAGTTGTCAACATAAGCAAAGTGTCAACAAACCGGAAACATGACTCCAGGCACTGAAACAAACATAGCCTGAAATCAGTTACCAATTAAAACACTATCTGATGCAAAACAGAGGCTTCCAGAGAAGAAACTGTAGAACATCAGATGGTAGATGCAGACCAAAATGCCTAAACACCCCTGGGGTGAGGACGTAAACATGGGGAAAAACAGAAAATAATTCTGTTACCAAGCCAAAACTCCCAAGAAATTTTAGTAATAAACATTACAAAAAATAAGCCAAAAGCATGGGAGAATAGCTAGGGGGGAATAAAGGAAAGGGAGAGAGGAAACACTGATTAAACAATGGAACATTCATAGCAAGAATGACCACAACAAGGTCATGCCTCGAAAATAGGTAACATGAATAATTTCGTAAAGTAATTATAAGTTACAGCCCTGAACACTGTTTTTTCCTCTCCACCTTCCATTTCCACCATATATCCACCATTTCTCTCATAATTATGCGTCTGTCATCATTTAAACTGAGATTTACAAGCACAAATATCAGTCAGTTGTAACTGAATTGAGGGCCAAACAAAGAATGATTTTTGGCGGCAATTTCGAGACCTCCTTGGCAGTGCGCATGCGCAGTGGGGTAAAAGTATGGACGACCATATAGGACATGTAATTTTCGGTTTTAGATGCAAATTTTGGGGATTGAGGGGTAAAATTCGCATTTGGCCCTTAATATTTTAGAGTTAGCACCAGCTAAGTCTGGGTCATTGGTACAGTATAAAAATATATTGTTTTGTGGATTCACAATAGAAAACCCTCCAAAAAATGCCACCTATCCAAATCATAAAATTGAGGAAAAAATACCTGAGAAACAATAAAATTCTTTTATAGGCCTTAAATTGATGGGGTTATTCTTTTGAACAATGTCCAATCAAGTGGGACATACTACTTATACAGTACAGAATTTTACAAAGTGTACAATTAGGTGATATTCTTTTGTTAATAACAATGTATTTGCATCGTATTATGGCAATATTCGTTTAGTATTAGAGCAATACTTTTGAAATATTATGGTGTATACCACAAAATGAATGCACCAGTGACGCGATATTTTCACAATCATCGTTCAAAAATGAAACAATGAAAATCACTGTGGTGCACATTTTCCGTACATTTCAACTTTCAATGCTGGCTTGTATGTTGTATAACTATCGTATTAAAGCACAGCAATCACACAATATTGGCTATTATTGTCTTTTGTAAGGGGCTTCACATTAACAACTTCAGTAGGAGATTTATGACTGATGATTCAGTGGGCAATATTACAACTAACTGTCAAGTTGCTGCTATAAGAATATTGTGACATTCATGTGATAATGGGGCAAAAATATCACACAATTAGGTGCGAATATTGCATGCAAGTTTCCACTTTATTGTAAGCTGAACTATATACAGTGGAGCCCACTTATTTGGATATCTCTTAATTGTATATCCCAGTTAATTGAATATAATTTCCCAACACAAAACCATTTACCATACCTTCAATACAAATTTGACCTGTTAATTGAATATAGGTTATAGAGTAAACTCCTGTTAATTGAATAAAAAATCTTGTGACCTGTAGAGAAATTACCCCGACTCGCCCAAGTTTTCTTTTGTTTATAGATCTATTTGGGCTCAGTACATCCAATACAGGCATTTAATCTATTATATCTTGTTTGACAAACCTCATGAGCTCTGTCAAACAAGATATAATAGAATAAAAGCTAAGTTTATCTCTAGAATACAGGAAAGTGACACAAACCCTGTTAATTGAACACTCCTGTTAATTGAATAATTTTCATTGGCAAAGTGATTATTCAATTAACAGGGTTCCACTGTATCACAAAAGAAATTCATCAGCAAAGATGAAAATATGGACATCAGGTCCTTAATGGCACTGCAAAAGAGATCATACAAAGAAGCATCTAAATACCAAAAACAGCAATAAAAGCAAAAATACAATTAACTTACATCAGGATTGGCTTTACTGACTAGATTTGACCATTTCTCTAATAGTTCTGTCATAAATTCTTTCGGTCTTCGTAAAACCCAACCAGGGTTTGTAATAAACAATCTCAAGAAAACACCTCCAATAGTCAATTCTCCTTCTACATCAGTGTAAACTACAGCAAAATCTTCAGGTAGATTCCACTTGACATCAGGATTTTCTCTTTGAGCATTATAGTGACTGAAAAAATCAATTATATATTTGTTAATTAATTAATTTTAACTGGTACAGTGGAGCCCACTTAATTGGATATCTCTTAACTGAATAAGCCTGTTAAATGAATATAATTTCCTGACACAAAACCATTTACCATACCTCTAGTACAAATTTGACCTCTTAATTGAATATAGGTTATAGAGTAAACTCCTGTTAATTGAATAACATATTTTGTAACCTGTCAACAAATTACATTGACTCTCCCCAGTTTTCCTTTGTTTATTGACCTATTTGGCCTCAGTACATTCAATGCAGGCATTTAATCTATTATACCTTGTTTGACAGAGCTCCTATTCTCCTGATCTCTATTAACATTCAGTATAACCCTTTATACAAATATTTTTAAAGGAAAGCCAATAAATAAGGAAGTCCCGTAAAATGAGACTCTATATACTCATATAAAAGTGTCTGAGGATTGTATATTAACGCCCGATTAATACGTGATATATACAAATGTCTCACACCGAGCAACACTTAAAAAATATTACATAGATGAGTAAACATTAGCTTTATTTTAAAACCATCCTGGTACCGACTCGCAATTACTGACTGAGGGGTATTCCCTTGCTTTACACTATAAAGCAGGTCACCTAAGGGAACACCCCCCCCCCCCCCCCCCTTCCCCTTGCCCTGGATCAAATACTCCAGAGCGAAGAGGGCAGCAGGACAGAGTCACTGCCGGAACCGAAAGCCTACAAATATATAGTTGCCACTGTTTAGTGGACAACATTCTGAGTGAAAAATAACGGACCTGAACAATGCAGATCTGCAGAAAAGGACTCAATATTTCTCAGATACAAATTCGAGAAAGTGGAGGGCTAAGAACAATATGCAGCCCTCCTTAGATCTGTAATAGCAACATTATTAGCGTAAGCCCATGATGTAGAAAGAACTCTTACTTCATGAGCTTAAAACTAAAGCACAGACTGCTGATTGAAGATATTATCTTAAGCAGTACCGATAGTAAATTGAATCCATCTGACCATAGAATGGACCGAAATGTGGAGGAAGCTTCCACGGCATGTCCCACAACAGATGCCTGAGTAGATTAATCCATGGTCTTTGTGGAGCTAGAAATGCTAACAACAGAATTTTGCATTGAGACATATAACTTAAGCAATATCTGCTGAATCAATGGCGCTGGACGATATGCATATCCTATTATTCCGTCTCACGAGATCGATAGAGCGTCTACTGCAAACGCTCGAAGATCCAAACATTGTGACACAAACTTCTGCAACTGATTGTTGAGATGCGTCACGAAAAAGTCGATCATATGCCGCTCTCCTTGGTAGCAAATCTGATTGAATACTCGTTTGTTGAAAGTCCATTCTGGCGTCAACAAGCGGCCCCTCCGCGAAGGGAGACAGCTAATACGTTCAAACGACCTGGAATATGACGGACCGATAGGAGAACTTGATGTTCTAGTACAAACAGAAAGATTCCTTCCATTAACATGAATAACAGAATGGAATGATTGTCTCCCTAGTTCCGAAAATACGCTAATACCGTCGAATTGTCGGACAGAATTAGCACATGAGCATTCTGAATAACATTCATTCAATAACGTAGCGCAAGCCAAAATGACATCATTCTTGATGTTAATGTGCTTAATTAGGAACTATGGATCCCAAAAACCCTGGCCCTTCAAATCCGTTGGGCTCAATGATACTACCCAACCTGTTTGACTGGCATCCATCAAAACTGTAAAACTCGGATCCGGCAATTGCAGTGGAACTCCCTGAGTTAACCACTGAAAACCTGCCCAAGTCTGAATCTCTTATTCACTTGATTGACAAGAAGATGTCCGTATCGAGCGAAAAAATCTTCACCCTCCAATTCTGGATCTGAAGAAATTAGAGAGGACAAGTGCATAACCGCCTCAGCGGAATAAAATCGCGGCACCTCTGCACAAACGTATGTCTCATGAGATCTCTCGCTGAGACCTTGTCTGAGCGAAGACAATAGTGAGCATAACAACTGATTAATTTCGCTCTGGGTAATGGCAGACGAACAAGAATGTTGTGCGTTCTGAAGCTCATCCCCTGGTGGGTGAATGACTTGGATGATACCAGATCCGACTTCTCCTCATTTACTTATGAAACCAAGACATCGGAGCAATGGAAGCAGATTCTGCACATCGTTCTGAAGCATTAACTCATTGCCGTACCTCTAAAGAATGTCGTCGAGGTAGGCCGACGTTATTGCAGACGAATGAGCTCGGAAATGAGTCATTACCGAGTTCGTTATTCGAGTGAAAGCCCAGGGGGCTAGATTCAGACCGACGCACATTGCTCGGAACTGATACACGACTCCTATGATGAAGAAGCGAAGATACTTTCTGAACGCCTGATGTACCATGACGTGAAAGTACTCATCTTGAGATCTATGCATGTAGCATAGTCGTACACCCGAATACTCGCTCTGACCGATCGGATGGACTCCATATATAAACTTGGAGCCACGATCAGCTTGTTTATCCAGCTCAGAATTATGAGTGGACTGAACGAGCCATCTGGTTATGGAACCAGAAAAGTATGGTTGTAGAAACCTGGAAATTCCTGGACTTCTACGATCTCTATCGCGATCATTCCAGAAGGTACCAGACTTCTGATGGAAGTGAGCCTCTTTCCTGTGGACTTGACGGAAGCTGAGTCCATCTTGGACTTCGAGTTAACGGAGGATTTCGTTTGAAGGACAATTTAGTTCTTCTGAAATCACCCCTCGAATCCAAGGGACGTCCATAATCTACTCCCAATTAATTGAGAAACTCGACAGTCTTCCGCTCACTAGTACACGATAGAGGTTAATACCATTACCTCCTGGTCCTGCGAGGCTTGCGGAAGGAGAAGCCATTTCCTCCACGGCCCGCACCTCGCCCCGTCGACCTAGGGGCATCTGATTGGATGTCTCAGCCAGAATTACGGCACCTACCTGAGTCGCTACCCTGACGGTCTCTAGAGTAAGACCTAGAGGACGCATAGGAACCTCTATAGGAACTTCCCTTGGACGTATTCATCCCAGAAGTGCCTGTCCTACTTTTCTCTGCTGAATCCAACTATATGGAAGCGGATTTGAATAGCAGAGAGTCTGAAGCTTTCTTAGTTATCTGATCATAGACTGCGGAAAGCTTGCCGTTGAAGAAAACTCTCCGGAGACCGGAGCGACTCTGAGAGAGTTTTTCACCTTACCATCGACACGCGTGGATGTAGCCAGGGCCATGTCACGTCTAACCAACTCCATATTGCCACTAAAAGGGCGGAGTTTTACGTGAGGCCCTTGAAAGAACTCTTAAGGAGGTTGTACATCCTAGAATTCTTTTTCCTTTGAGACGTAATGATAATGCTCTGGTAAGGTGATCTGCGTACGATGATGCGTCTAAGCTGACCCTGCTAGATGATATTGTCGTTTCCAACATCGTGGTTGGAATTGACATTGACGACGGTATAAACAATACTAGGTCCTGACCTGGTCGTCTAGACGCAGAGAACTCTCAGAATGCTCTGTCCTGCCGTTTCAAAATATTCCTTAAATTGATAAAAGGCAGATGTAGAGCATTTGCCGATAAGAAACCTGACCTGCCCATTTAGGTAGCAGGTTATATAAATATAGCGTCATTCAACAGATCAAATGTCCGTGAGACATATCTGGACTATGTCAGAAACTGAGGGATGATGTCCCTAAACCGATAAGAATTCTGAGTCCAGTGGCGCTATCAGTCTCTTATCCGGTAACGCAGCAATTTTTGGTCCAGAGGAACAACGTCAGAAGATAATACCAGATGCACTCTACGACAATTATGTTGTTCTGAAAGGGAAAATGCAACTCATCCGTATCCCTTTCGCCATCCTGTCGGACCACTTGTAATTCTTGGTCGTCCGTGCCTGAAGCTGCAGCGGAACGTACCAACCCAGCTTCCTCGGATAATTCTTAATCCGACAGAGTTACTGTCGGGTGCTGGGATTGTGCGATAATTTGTGCTATCTGCAATAGCACGTCCATAACGAAGGCCTATGGAGCTGTGTTCTTACAGAATTTAGCCGCTAGAAGCTCCTTGGACGTTGATTCCTGCATATTTCTTATATGCGAACGTCCGGAGTATGAAGGCCTCGTATCCTTGGCTACCGGATGGCGTGACCTGGTTGCCGTAGAATCCCTGGTCGGCGATGTTGGTTGAATATGACTGGTCATGTAGCGAAGGTGCGGTCGCATATGCTGCCGTGAGGATGAGGAAGCCAAAAGAGCAGTCTCTCTGGACTGTCTATATAACGGCACGTCCCGAGCGGTGGACGTATGCTCCGACTGAGAAACGTTTTGTACCACAACATCTGTGCCCATCTGTTGTAGTACGAGAGAGAGACCTCTCTCAATCGCAGCCCGGATGGACCTGGATGAGCTAGGAACCGGACTAATAGGCTTCCTCCGTACCATCCTCATATCCGTCGTCACTGTGTGTGCACATTGTATTTTATAGTGCTCACATCACCCAAATTTCCTTCCTGGACCGCAACGGACGACCCCGGGTGCTGAGCCATTCGGTGAATGGTCGCGACACCGGGCGAGCTAGCGGGTGTCAAAGCCATCGATCCTACTAGGGAACTCCAGGCAACTGACACATCTACATGAGCAATTTTGCCGCTAACTCTTCATTTGACTGTGACGACTGAAGCACACTTTACGAAGACATCACGGTAACAACACCTTGTTCATGTTACTCTATGAGACCTGTGAAGCTGCGGTCCTACGTGAATTATCCGCTGGAAGCTCCCGGGACGTTCATTCCTGCATTTATATAATATGCGAACGTCCCAACTGGAAAGGTCTCGTATCCCTGGCTAGCAGATGGTGTGACCTGGTCGACGAGTATTCCTTGGTCGTCAAAGCAGGAGCATGAGGGACGTTCAATCCTGCATTTATATAATATGCGAATGTCCCCTGGAAATCTGTGGTCACTTAGCCAAGGTGTGGTCGTGTGTGTTGATGAGGATGAGGAAGCCAATATAACAACCACGTCGGACTGTCATGCGACGGAGCGTCCCGAGCAAGAGGACGTAAGCTCCGACTAAGCGAACAAACATACAACAACATTGCAGCGCAGATGCAGAGAGAGAGGGGCCTCTCTCGCTCGTGGTCCGGGTGGACCTGGACGAGCTAGCTACCGGACTGACAGGCTTCCTCCGTACTATCCTCGGATCTGTCGTTGCTGGGTTTGAACATCTGATGTTTTATAGTGCTCGCATCACCCAATCTGCTTCCCTGGACCGCGACGGACGAACCCGGATGCTGAGCCATTCTTTTCTGGTGAATGGTCACGACACTGGGCGGACTAGCAGGCGATCAATGCCTTCGATTGAACTAGCGAACTCCCGGAAATTGTCGTAATACCTTGAGCACTTCCCGCTAGCCCTAATATTGCAACGACGGAGACACACTTGTTGAAGACATCACGGAAACATCACTCTGAATTCTGAAAAAGAAACTGATAATATAGAGTGACCCTACGGAGAGAGGACTGTAATGGACCCCTCACCGCTAACAAAATACTGTGACACATGTCTCCAACGTTGTCATATCAATCAACACACACAGAGCAAGAATTAGTGCGACTACATTGACTATAAGAAACACAATGAGCCTGTGAATTAGAGGAAGATATCCTCGCATTGCAATTGAAGAATATTTTTTCAACATGAAAAAATATACAGTCATATTACTTGCACTAACCCTTGAAATAAATATACATAATATATTATAATCCATTATAACATTTCAAAAGAAAATAATTTCCAAAAAAAAAATTTTTGAAAAAATTTTCAGAAGAGCCCAAGTTCCCAATGGGAACAATGAGTCCAAATGGATCCCAAAAAAGCCTAAGTGTGGACAAAAATTTTAAAATCATTTCAAAAAATTAATGTAACACTTACGGACAATATTAATGTATCTTGCTATGAACTGAACTAAGCAGAGGACAAGTAAGGACAAGTAATCACTATAAGAAGTAACAGTTGTCAACATAAAGTGTAAACAAACCAGACACATGACTCCAGGCACTGATAAACATGGCCCGAAATCAGTTACGAATTTAAACACTATCTGATGCAAAACAGAGACTTCCAGAGAAGAAACTGCAGAACATCAGATGGTAGATGCAGACCAAAATGCCTAATCACCCAAGGGTGAGGACGTAAACATGGGGAAAAACAGAAAATAATTCTCTTTCCAAGCCAAAACACCCAAGAAATTTTAGTAAAAAACATTACAAAAAATAAGCCAAAAGCATGGGAGAATAGCTAGGGGGAATAAAGGAAAGGGAGAGAGGAAACACTGATTAAACAATGGAACATTCATATCAAGAATGACCCCACCAAGGTCATGCCTCGAAAATAGGTAACATGAATAATTTCGTAAAATAATTATAAGTTACAGCCCTGAACATTTGTTTCCACTGTTTTTTCCTCTCCTCCTTCTATTTCCTCCTTATATCCACCATTTCTCTCATAATTATGTGTCTGGCATCCTTAAAACTGAGATTTACAAGCACAAATAACAGTGAAGAGTACCTATATTGAGGGCCAAACAAAGAATGATAATTGCGCCAATTTCGAGACCTCCTTGACACTGCGCATACGCAGTGGAGTAAAAGTATGGAGGACCATATAGGACATGTAATTTTTGGCTTTAGATGCAAATTTTGGGGATTGGGGGGTAAAATTTGCGTTTGGCCCTAGATATTTTAGAGTTAGCACCAGCTAAGTCTGGGTCATTGGTACAGTATAAAAATATTCCTCATATTGACTAAGTCATAATTCAGGCTCCCACAGGGAGCCTAAATATGGACCTAGGGACTTGGCTTTAACAAACTTGAATCTCACCCCCCTAAGGATTCTACACACCGCATATCAAAACATTCAGACTGCTGGATCTGAAGAAGATTTTTTAAGAAAATTCCTCATTTCGAACTAAGTTACAATTCAACCTCCCACAGTGAGCCCAAATATGGACCTAGGGACATGGCTTGAACAAACTTGAATCTCACCCCCTAAGGATGCTGCATACCAAATATCAAAACATTTCGACTGCTGGATGTGAAGAAGAAGATTTTTAAAGAAAATTCCTCATTTTGAACCAAGTTATTATTTGGGCTCCCACAGTGAGCCCAAATATGGACCTAGGGACATGGCTTGGACAAACTCGAATCTCATCCCCCTAAGCATGCTGCATACCCAATATCAAAAGATTTTGCCTGCTGGATCTTGAGAAGAATTTTGCATGAAATGTACTAAGTTCAAATTTGGGCTCCTATACTGAGCCCAAATATGAACCCAGGGGACCGATTTGAACAAACTTGAATCAGATCCACCCCACAATGTTGCATACCAAATATCAAAAGATTCTGCCTGCTGGATCTGGAGAAAAAGATTTTTAAAGAAATTTGCCTGAAAAGCACTAAGTTTGAATTCGGGCTTCTATACTGAGCTCAAATGTGAAGCCAGGGGACGATTTGAACAAACTTGAATCAGATCCACCCCACAATGTTGCATACCAAATATCAAGATTCTGCCTGCTGGATCTGGAGAAGAAGAGTTTTTAAGAAATTTGCCTAAAATGCACTAAGTTCGAATTTGGGCTTCTATAGTGAGCCCAAATATGAATCCAGGGGGGCGATTTGAACAAACTTGAATCAGACCCATACCAAGATGCTGCATACCAAGTATCAAAAGATTCTGCCCACTGGTTCTGGAGAAGATTTTTTAATAATTTTTCTATAATTCATTCGGTGCTATCAGAGTTATGCCCCATACAGAGCCCCCAAGGGACTCGGCAATTTCATTTGAACAAACATGAATTGCCATATAGTAATGAACATCCACATGAAGTTTCGTGAAAATCGGACCAGTGGTTTCAGAGGAGAAGTCGTTTGAAAAATGTTCACGACGACGGACGATGACGACGGATGGCAAGTGAAAAGTTGAGCTCCCTCCGGTGAGCTAAAAATAGATTCACACATATGTACGTCTGCTGTTCAGTAAATTCGAGAAAAAATGATAGTGACTCTTAATAATCTGACAATCATGGTATAAATAAAATTTCCCCAAAGTAGCTTGGTGTACCAAATGTTCACCACTCGTGGTGAAGTGGTGTTAACCGTGTTAACCGTGTGCCAAAGGCGTGCAGTTTACACCACTTCACCACTCATGGTGAACATTTGGTACACCAAGCTACTATGGGTATATTCTATATGTATACAATGGCGACTTGCCTATTTCGGCAAATTAATCCCCCCAAAAAAAAAAAAAAATGGGCCGATGAAAAAAACTAGTAGGAAGCTGTATGACGGAGGGCCACCACGGATGCCGACATTATGTACACCATACATGGTATGCGTACATATAGAAATGGATTGGAGGAGTGTCTGATTTGTTGGATAAAGGGTTAATATCTCCGGATCAAATTATCAGATTTACATAAAAAACTATACAGCACAGCACATCAGTAACCTGAACATATATATGAAGTAACATGACAATCGGATTGATATTTTTTGAGTTATCTCATGCCAAAGGGATTGGAGGAATTTTCAATTTGAAGGATAAAGGGTTAATATCTCCGGATCAAATCATCAGATTTACACCAAAAACTATACAGCTCGGCAAATCAGTAACCTGAACACAAATATAAAGTAACTGGACAATCCAAGCAATATTTTTCAAGTTATCGAATGCCAAAGGGATTGGAGGAATTTTCAATTTGAAGGATAAAGGGTTAATATCTCAGGATCAAATTACCAGATTTACACCAAAAACTATACAGCTCGGCACATCAGTAACCTGAACACAAATATAAAGTAACTTGACAATCCAAGCAATATTTTTCAAGTTATCGAATGACAAAGAAATGGATACGGATGCCGGACAGACAGTCAGATGGACAAAGGATGGACGAACGACGGATGGCCACCCCGGATGACGGCATTATGTGTACCATACATAGTATGGGTACACATAAAAAGTGGAATAATCCACAAAAAAGTGGAATCAAAGTAGTTTCATATGACTTCTTTGAACTTTTCTTCTGTTATCAGGTCTTCAAGGTTTTCCCCAAACATTTTTAAGTGCTGGACAATTAGTGACTAAACTCCTCTTCTAATGGGCTGTATGGTGCTGAACTTGACATTGATGGGATTTAGTGGTGGTTACAACTACAAAGTGGTGGTTCGAAATGACAAAATGCAGGACACACCCAACCACCTTTCAATACTGTCGTAAACCCTGGGTCTTCTATACAGGAAAAGAGTTCAAGAGGAGACACTTAGAAGAATTTTGAGAACATCGTGTCCACTAAAAAAAATCCAGATCAGCATGACTATGAAACCAAATTGTCTGGATGAATTTGAATCAATTAGAATTTCAAAAAGAGAAAAACTGGGGAATTATATTTTTGTAGTGCACAAGGATCTCTTTAAATATATGACGTCACTTCATTCATAAGTTTTAGAAGCATGCAAACCATAATGAGGCTGACATCAAGTTTCAAAACTTTCTCGCTGTCAATTCCAGTTATTGTGATTAATCTTCAGTTTTTAGTTTAGGTTTTTCACATGGCAAATGCTTTATGTAATGGATTATGTAATGGATCATGTAATTCCCTGCAACATGGAATGCATACTGAGGAAGCATTGTTCATTGCAACATTGTCAGCTTTCGAAGGCCGATTTGTGATTACAAATACCACTGAAATAGTCTGACAGGTGCACATGCATTCATTTCTCGTGATGTCATGTGACTTGTATTGTTACTGCAATAACGACACAAGATCTTTTATCGTCAAAATTTTATCGCTACTGATATTGCTGCTTGCAGTTGCATTTTTTGGTAAATGGTAGTCAAATACAGATATCAACCTTTTTCTCAGCTTTTTCACAACTTCTGACACTTTTTCTCTTGCATCATCATTCCAAATCAATTCAGGATTCTCATGTGTACCTAATGTATAGAAAAACACAAAATACAATAAGTGTCAATGACACTGTAGCTTAACTTGTCTGTGTGTTATGTTTGATGAAAAGGATAATGTTCAATGTTTATGAAAGGATTATGAAATAAGACAATAATTGTGATAATTGGGAATGTTAAAAAATTTATAGTAATTTATATATTTTTTATACTTACCAATGACCCAGACTTAGCTGGTGCTAACTCTAACAAAACCAGGGCCAAACACAAATTTTGCCCCCCAATCCCCAAAATTTGCATCCAAAACAAAAAGAAATCATGTCCTAAAGGACCTCCATACTACGCCTCTACTGCGCATGCGCAGTGACGCAGACGTCCCGAAATTGGCGCCAATTATCATTCTTACTGGCAGTGCCTGGTCAGCGCTATGTACTCAGCGGGGAGGCAAGAGTTCCCAACTCCAGGGAGGGCCATCCCCGTCTGGGTCATTGGTAAGTATAAAAAATATATAAATTACTATAAATTTTTTAACATTTTTATACTGTACCAATGATCCAGACTTAGCTGAATAGTAAACAGGCTGGAGGGCCTAGGACATAGAGGAAAATCCAATAAGCTCAACTATATAGTAAAGAGGTAACCCCTTAAGGAGAAAAGGAGTATTAGGCTTTACATGTATCTTTCTTATTTAATATTAAATTAGAAAGATACACTACCCTTAATAATTGAGCACAATAACATTCATGTTCTCTATTAACATCCAGTATAACCCTTATACTAATTATTTTTAAAGCAAGCCAATAAATAAAGTAGTCCAGAGAATTGAGACTCTTTATAGTCATTTAAAAGTGTCCGAGTATTGTATATTAAAGCCCGTTTGACACTTGACATATACAAATGCTTCACACCGAGCTACACTTTAAAAATAAGACATGAATGAATTTAAACATTAATATTACACTTTAAAACCATCCCGGAAGCGACTCAGAAATACTGACTTGGAGGAGGCATTCCCTTGCTTTTCACTATAAAGCAGGTGACCTAAGGGAACACCTGCCCCCCCCCCCCCCCCCCCTTCCCCTTGCCCTGGGTCAAATAGCCCAGAGCGAAGAGGGCAGCCGGACGGAGTCACTGCCGGAACAGAAAGCCTGCATAACTATAGTTGCAAATGTTTAGTGGACGACATTCTGAGCAACAGATAACGGACCTAAACAATGCAGGTCTCCAGAAATGGACTCAATATTTCTGAGATAAAAATTCGTAAATGTGGATGGCTGAGACCAATAAGCAGCCTTCATTAAATCTGTAATAGCAACACTATTAGCATAAGCCTAGGAAGTAGAAAGAGCTCTTACTTCATGAGCAGAAATCTTAAGCACAGACTGCTGAGAAGAAGATAAATCTTCATAAGCAGTACAGATAGTTAACTGAATCCATCTAGCAATAGAATGGACTGAAATGTCCTTTCTATTAGGCATCAAAGACAGAAAGAAACGTTTCCGTCCCTTTCTGATGAACTGAGATCTCTGTTTATAGATACGTAATGCTCTAACAGGACAGAGTAAAGGCCTACGCCCGTCTGAAGACGGAAGAGCCTTAATAACAATAGGTTCCGGATATTTATTAGGAGCCTGATTCTTAGCTAAAAAACCCACATTAGTAGTGAAGGTGATAGTGTTCCCAACACTACGATAATGAGAATCATACACCGATAGTGCATGAAGCTCACTGACTCTTCTAGCAGAAGAGAAAGCTAAGAGAAAAGCTGTCTTATAAGATAAGAATTTGAAATCTACTGTCCCAAGAGGTTCAAATGGCTTTTCCTTCAATTTAAGAAGAACCCAAGCTAAATTCCACTTAGGAATTAATCTAAGAGTTCTGGGTCTATTTATCGAAAAGTTTCTAACCAACTTCGATAAAGAGACATTAGATCCAATTTGTAAACTATCATGATGTGCATAGGTATCAGATAACATAGATCTATAACCCTTTATAGTAACAGGCTGCAGTTTGATTTCGTCAAACAAGTATACTAGAAAGTTTGCAATGTCTGGTATAGAGGGATCGAATATATCTACAGAATGATCCCTACACCAACGACGAAAAACCTTCCACTTAGCCGCATAGTTTAGCGAAGAGGAGGTCCTCCTACAGTTAGAAATCGCGTCCACTGCTCGTCCTGTAAAGTGCTTGCCATGCAAGAAGGACCGCACAATGGAAAAACGTGAAGGTTGAGACCTTGCGGGTTGTGATGGAGTTGGCGCGATTTCCCCTGCGAAAGAAGATCCTCCCGTGGAGGAAGCTTCCGCGGTAGGTCCCACAACAGACACCTGAGTAGATTTATCCACGGTCTCTGTGGCGACAGAGATGCTACCAACAGAATCTTGCATTGAGATTGTTTTATCTTTAGCAATACTTGTTGAATTAACGGCGCTGGAGGATACGCATATCCTATCATTCCGTCCCAAGGGATCGACAGAGCGTCTACTGCAAATGCTCTTGGATCCGGACACGGAGACACATACGTCTGCAACTGATTGTTGAGATGTGTCGCAAATAAGTCTATCATTGGCCGTTCCCATTGGTAGCAAATCTGATTGAATACTTGTTTGTTGAGAGTCCACTCCGACGGCAACAAGCGACCCTTTCGTGAAAGGGAGTCTGCTAGCACATTCAGACGACCCGGTATGTGACGGACCGAAAGAAGAATGTGATGTTCTAACGCAAACAGAAGGATTCTTTCCGTTAGATTGAACAACGGAACTGAATGAGTGCCTCCCTGATTCCGTATATACGCCACTACTGTCGTATTGTCGGATAGGATTTGGACATGAGCATCGTGAATAATGTCCATCCAGTGACGTAACGCAAGCCAAATTGACATCATTTCCTTGATGTTTATGTGCTTGCACAGGAATTGCGGATCCCAAAGACCCTGGCATCTCGAATCCGTTGGGATTAATGATGCACCCCAACCTGTTTGACTGGCATCCGTCATAACGGTAAAACTCGGATCCGGCAACTGCAGCGGAACTCCTTGAGTTAACCACTGAATGTTTGCCCAAGTCTGAATCTCTTGTTTCACTTGATCTGACAAGAGAACGTCTACATCGAGCGAATGAATTTTCACACTCCAATTCTGAATCAGGAAAATTTGAAGAGGACGTGTGCGTAACCACCCCATCGGAATGAGATCCGCGGCGGCTCCGCACAGACCTATCAGTCTCATAAATTCTCTCGCCGTGACTTTGTCTGCGTGCAGACAATAGCGAGCGTAACAACTGACTAATTTCGCTCTGGTTAACGGCAGACGAACGAGATTGTTGTGCGTCTCGAAGCTCATTCCCAGATGAGTGAATGACTTGGACGGCACCAGATCCGACTTCTCCTCGTTTACTATAAAACCGAGACGTCGGAGCAATAGAAGAAGATTCTGAACATCGTTCTGAAGCGTTAACTCGTTGCCGTACCTCTGAAGAATGTCGTCCAGGTAGGCCGACGTTACCGCAGACGAATGAGCTCGGAAGTAGATCATTACCGAGTTCATTACCCGAGTGAAAGCCCAGGGTGCTAGATTCAATCCGAAGCACA
The DNA here is from genome assembly GCA_031216915.1 of Pictodentalium vernedei. NCBI lineage: Eukaryota > Metazoa > Mollusca > Scaphopoda > Dentaliida > Dentaliidae > Pictodentalium > Pictodentalium vernedei. The sequence goes on from CM062294.1 coordinate 176,189,316, forward strand.
TCGCCCGGAATTGATACACCACTCCTAGGACTGCGAAGCGTAGATACTTTCGGAATGTCGGATGTACCATGACGTGAAAGTACGCATCTTTGAGATCTATGCTCGTTGCATAATCGTTCACCCGAATACTCGCTCTGACCGATCGAATCGTCTCCATACTTCGGAGCGACGATCAGCTTGTTTATCCAGCTCAAATCTATGACTGGACGGAACGAGCCGTCTGGTTTCGGAACCAGAAACAGATGGCTGTAGAATCCCGGAGATTCCTGGTTTTCTACAACCTCTACCGCGTTCTTCATTAAAAGAGACTGCACCACTGATAACAGAGCGTCTCTTTTCTGCGGATTTGACGGAAGATGAGTCCACTTTGGACTTCGAGTTAATGGAGGCTTTCGTTTGAAGGATATCCTTAGACCTTCCGAAATCACTCCTCTGACCCAAGGGTCGTCCGTAATCGACGCCCATTCTTGTGAAAAGCTCGACAACCTTCCGCCAACCGGAACGCGATAGAGGTTTAAGCCATCACCTCCTGGACCTGCGAGGCCTGCGGTAGGAGAAACCACGTCTTCATCGACCCGCACCTCGCCCCGTCGACCTCGGGGCGTCCGACCGATTGTCCCGGCCTGAAGGACGTCCCGAACGAGAGTCGCTATCCTGACGGTCTCTCGAATAAGACCAAGAGGATGCACAGGAACCTCTATAGGAACCTCTTTTGGGCGCATTAGACCCAGAAGTGCCTGTCTTATTCGTGTCTGCTGTATCCGACTTCTTAGGAGCAGATTTGAACAACAGAGAATCCTTAGCTTTCTTTGTAATTTTATCATAAATAGCGGAAAGCTTGCCGTCAAAGAGAAGTTCTCCTGAGACCGAAGCGACTCTAAGAGAGTTCTTCACCTTAGAATCCACTAGTGTGGATGTAGCTAGGGCTGCGTCACGTCTAACCAACTCCAGATTTGCCACTGAAAGGGCGGAGTTACACGTGGAATAAGCTACTGCCCTTGAAAGAAGTCTTAAAGAGGATTGTATATCCTGAAACTCTTTCCCCTGAAGGCGCATTGATAACGCCTTAGCAAGGTGATCTGCGTAAGATAAGGCATCTAAATTGGCTCTGTTAGACGCAATAGCTGTTTCCAACACCGCGGTTGGAATAGAAGCTGACGACGGTAATGATAGCTCTAAGTCTTCCGCCTCGTCGTCCATACGCAGAGGAACTCTCGGTATACCCTGTCCTGCCGTATCGAATTTATTCCTTGCATTAATGAAAGGCAGGTTGAGAGTATTAGCGGACAAGAAACCTGCTTTCCCCGTCCTGGAAGCAAGTTTAAATATAGCGTCGTTCAATAATTCAAATGTTCTTGCAACATTATTGGACTGCGACGGAAACTCGGGAGCGATGTCCCTGAACCGCTCAAAAAATTCAGAGTCCAATGACGCTATAATTCTCTTGTCCGGAAGCGCAGCAGTCTGGCCCGATGGAACAACTTGAGGGAGAAAGTGCCGGATGAAGTCCACGGCAGCTTTATGTTGTTCCGAAAGGGATAGCTCCAAGTCATCCGTATCCCTTTCACCATCCGGTGGGACCTCATGATGTTCCCGGTCGTCCGCCCCCGATGCTTCGGTGGAGCGTACCGACCCAGCGCCGTCGGATAATTCTCGATCCGACACCGTTTCTGTCGGCTGCTGGGATGCTGCGATAAGCTGTGCTATCTGCACAAGAATGTCCGGCGTCGAGACCTGCAGAGGCGCAGTCTTTCGCTGCTTCGCCGAGGGCAGCTCCGCATCAGATGGCTCCCGCATACTTTTCCTATGCGAACGTCCGGAGTCCATCGGTCTCGAATCCCTGGCTGCCGGATGGTGTGACCTGGTCGCCGAAGAATCCTTGATCGGCAAAGCTGGTAATATATCGGCGGTCCTGCAGCCAATAGCGGTCGTGTGCGCTGACGAGAAGAGGAAGCCTTAACAGTCTCTGCGGACTGCTTATACAACGGAGCGTCCCGAGCGACGGACGTATGCTCCGCTAAAGACACATTTTGTACCACAACATCTGGTCCCAGATGTTGTTGTACGAGAGAGGGGCCTCTCTCGCTCGCGGCCCGGCTGGACCTGGACGAGCTAGGAACCGGACTCAAAGGCTTCCTCCGTTCTCGCTTACTATCCGCCGTCACTGGGTGTGCATCTATTATGTTTATAGTGCTCGCATCACCCAAAATTTCCTCTTGGACCGCATCGGACGAACCCGGCTGCCGAACCATTCGGTGAATGGACACTACACCGGGCGAGCTAGCGGACGACATTTGTCTAATCTCCATGAGCACTTTTGCCGCTAGCTCTGAATTCATTTGTGACGACGGACGCACACTTGAAGAAGATAACATGGAAACATCACCCTGTTCTGGTTCCTCTGAAATAGAAACTGAGAGAGTAGAGTGACCTTGCGGAGAAAGAGCCGGCATCGCTCTTTCTCCAGAAACAACATATCATGACACACGTTTCCAATGTTTCTCATCCCAATGTTCACATATAGGACAGGGATTAATGCGAGAACACTGACTACAATTAATACAATGGTCATGAAAGTCAGAGGAAGATTTCTTCCTATTACAATTTGAACAACGTCCCTTCATTGTGAAAGAACAACAATAAGTCCTAGTTACTCGCAAAAACCCCTGACACAAAGATACATAATAACATGATCCATTAATAAATGAAAAAATTGCAAATCAAAATAATTTTGAAAAAATATTTTTTCAGCGAAGCCCAAGTTGCTGAAAAGTAACGTTGAGCCCCGATGGATCCGATGGCAAAGTGTGGTCAAAAATTTTAAATTTATATTAAATAATTAATGAGACACTTTCGGATAATATAAATGTATCTTATAGTGAGATAAACTACAGCAAAGGCAAACAGCCCCCCTCAAAAAAGGCTGTTGCCAATGAAAACAAACAGTGTAAAAACACCAGAAAACATGACTCCAGGCACTGAAAAAACTGGCCCAGAATCAGTCATCAATTACACTCTATCTGATGCAAAACAGAGACTCCCAGGGGAGAATCTGTAGAACATCAGATGGAAGATGCAGAACACAAACGTTATACACCCATTGGTGAAAACGTAACTATGGGGAAAATAACAGAAAACATTCTGTAACCAAGCAACTCTCCCAGGAAATTTTAGAAATGAAATTTCTCAAAAATATGCCAAAAGCATGGGAGAATTGCAAGGGGGGACTTTAGAAGGCTAGGGGAGAGGAAACACTGAATAAGCAGTGCAACAATTAGCAAGAATGACAACAAGAGGCCCATGCCTCGAAAATAGGCAACTTAACATAATTTCATCAAAAAATTTTAAGTACAGCCCTGATTATTTTTTGTCACTTCTTTTTCCTCTCCTCCTTCTATCCTCCTTAGAATCACATTTTCTCCAAAAATTACGTGTCTGGCATCCTTTAAACTGAGATTTACAAGCACAAAGATCAGTGAGATGTTGACTGATGAAGGGCCAAACAGAGAATGATAATTGGCGCCAATTTCGGGACGTCTGCGTCACTGCGCATGCGCAGTAGAGGCGTAGTATGGAGGTCCTTTAGGACATGATTTCTTTTTGTTTTGGATGCAAATTTTGGGGATTGGGGGGCAAAATTTGTGTTTGGCCCTGGTTTTGTTAGAGTTAGCACCAGCTAAGTCTGGGTCATTGGTACAGTATAAAAATATGTTAATTTCTGTTCCCAGTATGCTATGTTTTCAATAAAAATAATATGAGGTGTAGACTATACTAAAGGGGTGGGTTAATGTGGCCCTCACAGTTAATGTATTTGGCCCTCACAGTTAATGTATATCAACCAAAGCTACCAATTTACAGTGAAATTATTCCAAACGAGTCATCCTATCAAGTTACAATGAAATTCCTTCATAAATGCGGCCTGTAGACTGTGCTAAAGGTTTTTGGGCTTCAGGCCTGTTGCCATCATGGTTGACCAATCACAACCAAAAGGAGACGTCCACATCTAGACATTATACTGAGTCATCCTACCAAGTTACAATGAAATCCCTTCATAAATATGACCTGTAGTCTGTGATAAAGTTATTCAGGTTTGGGGCTTGGGCAGCCATCATGGTTGAATGATCGCGACCAAAAGGGGACGTTCTCATCTAGGCATTATCTGGAATCAACCTACCAAGTTACAATGAAATCCCTTCATAAATACGACCTGTAGACTGTGCTAAAGGTTTTCAGGTTCTGGGCTTTGGCAGCTGTCATGGCTGAATGATCATGACCAAAAGGGGACGTTCTCATCTAGACATTATCTGGAGTCATCCTACCAAGTTACAATGAAATCCCTTCATAAATATGACCTATAGACTGTGCTAAAGGTTTTTGGGGCTTGGGGCCCCTGTAGCCATCACACCTGACCAATCGCGACAAGAAGGGGACGTTCTCATCTAGGCATTATATGGAGTCAACCTACCAAGTTACAATGAAATCCCTCCATAAATACAACCTGTAGACTGTGCTTAGGGTTTTGGGCTCAGGCAGTCATCACGGTTGACAGATCGCGACCAAATGGGGAAGTTCTCATCTAGACATCATCCGGAGTCATCCTACCAAGTTACAACGAAATCCCTCCATATTAAATATGACATGTAGACTGTGCTAAAAGTTTTTGGGTTTTGGGTTTGGGCAGCCGTCACAGTTGACAGATCATGACCAAAAGGGGACGTTCTCATCTAGATATTATACAGAGGCATCCTACCAAGTTACAATGAAATTCCTTCATAAATATGACCTGTAGACTGTGCTAATGGTTTTCGGCTCGGGCAGACACCATGGTTGACCGATCGTGACCCAAAGAGGACGTTCTCATCTAGACATGACCTCAAACCTGCATATGAAATTTTGTGATAATTGGATATGAACTACGGGGTGTAGCCTTTGCTAAAGGAAAATGTGAACAGACTCAAAGACTTACGCACGCGTGATGGCAATAGCTTATCTTGACTTCATCAAGTTAACCTAAAAATGAGTTGGTCGACCCTTTATCTTACATATAAGATGACTTAATTTATTTTTAGAAATAACTCAACAACTTCAAAATTTGCTTTGATAAAAAGACATTACCTATAACCTTCATTGGAACAAGTGGTATATGCCGAGAAGATTTAAGCTATGTCTGGGGTAAAACAAAACTGTAAAGATAAAAAACAAGAGCAATGCAAAACATGGCATATGCCCCAGAGTGTATGTTGACAAGGTCAGTGCAAAGTTTAGGTTTGGTAATATAGGATCTGGACAATTATCAATGGGAACCTTCCACAACCCATACTCAGGGTGTCATCAAATGATGAAACTGATTAGTGAGGGCATTCTGGAGTTACTTACAAAGGCCAAAATCAATGCCATACTGAATATACCATTATTGAAAGGAACATTACCATACCCATCCTCAATACATTCCTAAGTGATGTGACCAAGCCTGGAAATAAGCAGACTGTCATCTGCAGAATGAGATGACCAGAGGGTGAATTTGGGAATGCTACCCTGAACAGCAGGGTTGCATCACTAAATTTACCCTTTGTGAACCCCAATCTAAATCAAGGTCGCAGGCCCAAACAGAAAGAGGTACCTAGAGGATAAATTGTCCACTTAGTGGAATAGCATCAGCAAATTCACCTTCAGGGATTTCATTCTGCAAAAGACAGATTTCTTATATCCAGTCACCATCAGGGACTTCATTCTGCAAAAGACAAATTTCTTATATCTAGGCTTGGATGTGACTGATCAGTGAAGGCATTTTTGGGGTTAATTTGCCCAAACTAAAATCAAAATAGTGACCATATTTGATATCAAATCTGGACAATATCAAAAGGAACCTCACACTACCCACCCTCAACACAATACCAAGCAATGAGAATTATCAGAGAAGGCATTCTTGAGTTAATTGATGGAAACCACAATCAAGATAGCCACCATGCAATGCCCTATTGGATATTGCATTCAGACTTTTATTGAAGGAACCTTCTACTACCCACCGTCAACACAATACCAAGAGGCGAGAATGATCGGTGAAGGCATTTTGAGTTGACAGAAACCAAAAGTTTATAGATAGAAAACAGATTCTGGGCAGATGATGGATGGACATGGTGTCGACATAAAGCCCACTCTCTTAAGAGACTGGAGGCATAAAAATCTGGGATGTGCATAAAACTTGGGAGATTTGACATTTCATAAGATAAAAGGCTCATATACAAATGCTAAGAATAGGTGAAGATGATTAATACTTTACATTGTGGACATTATTTATGCACATCTTTAACACTACCACAGTTACTGTTCTTGGACATTGCAGTTGTGTGTATGCAAGTCTTGGCAGCCAGACAAGAGTATTCTATTGACTGGAAGAGTGCTAAATTATATTCAGAAGGTGAATTTTTTAATTTTTTTCAATGATACCATATTATCAGCAATGATAGTCTTTGTTTCTCAAATCTAGTTCATGCATAATTGTTTTGTTACAATTTATTGGAGGGTGCTTGCTGACACTATCCAATAAATTGTAGCAAAACAAGTTCATATAAACATTTTTTTCTATTGCTCGTCAAACAACAAGCTTACGCATACAGTATAGCGCCACTAAAGGGGTTCTCAGCACTTTAAGCAGAGCCATGATACTGGCTTCTAGCACACTACCAGGAATTTTGTTATTTTCTTGTATTCTATTGATACACTGTATTTATTTTGATATGTCGTGTTCGACAGGGCTCATATATATATAATCGATTAAATTCTTATACTGGATGTAGAGGTCAAAAATGTCTTTAAATGTAGGAAATGAAGGGGGTCATTTAAATACTTTTTTGTATCGATCACTACATTTGTTATTCAAAAGGAGTTTACCCAATAATCCATATATAACTGACAAGACCAATTTGTACTGAGGGTATGGAATTTATTTATTTATTGGTGTACAATGTAACTTTCAGCATCTATCTCTATATATTGTGGCTGCAACAAAGATATGAAGTCAAGTGAAGTCAATAGTTTATACCTGTGTTGCCCACTTCAGGGGACTTACACTCCAAGCATTGGTTTCCCAGCCCCATTTTACCAATCAAGCAAAACTTGTTTACCACAGGAAACAAACAGTGCTTCACTTCCTGCAAGAACGAAGTGCCCAAATATATCCCGATAGAGCTAAAGTGTGGACAAAAATTATTTTTCTAAATTAACTGCTACACTACCGGAATATTTAATGTATCTTACAACAGATCTACCATATAATAAATAGGAAACTACATATATAAAAAGAGCATTGTTAATGTAAACAACGTCAGAATGAAAACCGGAAACGAGACCCCGGGCAACACGGCCCAAAGTCAGTAACAGATTTTTGAACTATCCGATGTAAGGCAAGATCTTCATCAGAAGAAAAAATGATACACTGGATGTATGATGCATGGCCAAAACGCCTAAACACCTCAATGGTGAGGACGTAACCCTGGGATATAGAGAATAAATATTCTGTGTAACACATTAAGCTCCCAAGAAATTTTATCAAAAAATGTTCAATAAAACAAGACAAAAAGCTTGGGAGTTTAACTGGGGGGATCAAGGGAGAGTAGGGAAGGAATACTTAACAAACAGTGAAAAAATCATTATCAACAATGATGATGTCAGGCCCATGTCCCGAAATTGGGGAACATGAACTAATTTTAATAAATATTATAAAATTACAGCCCTGAATGTTTCAAACCACCGTTTTTTCCTTCCTTCATCCAGTTGTGTCCTTGGATCCACCAAATTAACCATTGATTTGTGTCTGGCATCATTACAAACTGAGATTTAAAAGCACAGAAGTCAGTTTGTTGTTATCTGACAGAGGGCCAAACAAAGAATGATGTTGGTGATAATTCTGGTTACTTCCTGACGTCTGCGCATGCGCGGAGAGTAAATGTATGGAGGACTTCTAATTTTTTCGGTTTTGCATGCAAATTTTGGGGATTGGGGGGCAAAATTTGTGTTTGGCCCTCAATATTTTGGAGTTAGCACCAGCTAAGTCTGAGCCATAAGGTACAGTTGGAAAAATATGTCTTTAAAAGTAGGAAATGCAGGGGGTCATTGAAACACTTTTTTGTACCGATCACTACGTTTGTTATTCAACGGGAGTTTACCCTATAATCCATATATAACTGACAATTTGTACTGAGGGTATGGAATTTATTTATTTATTGGTGTACAATGTAACTTTCAGCATCTATCTCTATATATTGTGGCTGCAACAAAGATATAAAGTCAAGTGAAGTCAATTGTTTATACCTATGTTGCCCACTTCAGGGGACTTACACTCCAAGCATTGGTTTCCCAGCCCCATTTTACCAATCAAGCAAAACTTGTTTACCACAGGAAACAAACAGTGCTTCACTTCCTGGATTTCCCAAATGGGACTGAAGATATGGAATATGTTTTTTGTTGATTGGAAGTTATATACATGTAACTGGATTATTCAATAAAGAAATATCTATTTCAGTGGGATCATCTGATTTGTAGTGACCTTGAGCTTGGCACAATACTAACAAGCTTAATTTTTGCCACTTTAATGATAGAAATGTCAACGATTAGCAAGGTTTTGGCTCTGTAACTAAAACACTGTACAATTACTTGAAGGCACTTGACCCATTGATCTACACACAACTGGATTGTGGGAACATCAATGAAAAATGTTGCCGATCTTCATACAGCTCGATTGCAGGAACATCAATGAAAAATGTTGTAACTCAATCTCCTCCCCCACTCCAAAGATTACATTTGAGGACCTGAAAGATGTTACTCTGTGACTGTAGTCACAGTATAACAGCTTTTACATCAGTAGTCACAGTATAACAGCTTTTACATCTTCAAACAACAGCCTAAAACAAAAACTAGGGACAAGGTATCATCTTTCCAATCTCGGAACTTGTTTTTTTAAATAATAATAACTAAAATATGTTGTGAGAATTAAATTTGTATAGCCGTAATAATGTACACATCATCAGTATATTCATTTTTCATGAACATCAAAGTATATTCTTTAACCCTTGGCGGACTAATTCTGACTTTGATTACATTTTTTGCAACAGAACAGGTGCCCCTACTTGCAGTCTTTGGGTTAACTCACAAGTAACATTCTAAACACCTTGGTAATTATTTTTAGGCAAGTCTTGGCTGCCTATATAGGCAGCCAACACTTGCCAAAAAACAACAGCAAAGTCACAGGATGTAGACCGACCAAGGGTAGCAAAAATATGTAAAAATCTCTTGGCCTCTCAAAGTTAAAATGTGATTGGCAAATGGTAGGAGTTGGAAAAGATAAAACCTTCGAAAAATATTTTTTTGTTGAGCGCTGTCTATTTATAGCAATTGCACCACCACCCCGAAGATACTTTTCTATATGTAACCAATGAGCATTCCAGCAATCCAGTTGTATAGAGATCAGTGACTTCAACTCAAAAAGCTAGTTTCTAGAGCAAGGTGAACTTACCTTCGAACATATGAACACTAGCTTCAGCAGAATCTCTCATAGCATCCATGAATATACCTGGCAGGAATTTACTAAGTATAATTCTGACTTTTGGACCCACAAGTTTGTCTGATAACATTTTGGCAAATAACTCAGCAGTTTTCTCTCTTACTGTGGGATTTGTTGCATTGCAAAACAAATCAAGTAGATATACCAATGATCCTGAAAAAACAACATAAAAACCATTAACTAAAAATGTATTAAACAACCCAATTCCATGGGCCCTCAATCTTCTGTCTCTAAAGGTAGATAAGCATGACTTACAGTGACTGCATAGGCACGGATGCCCCCAAACTTTGACCTTGATCTGTGACCTTGCCCTCCATCAAATAATTTATTTATTTATTGGTGTTTAAGGTCACATATTTTTGTACAATGGCTAATCATGACCACAACATGAGTATCAACCCAACACCAGGGGTGAACATTAATAAGCCATTTTGCCAATTTTAGAGAGGGTTTGCACCTCACAAGCATTGGTGACTGGGTCCTATTTTACCAGTAAAACAGAGCCTGTTTACTGCGGTGAACAGGCACTACTTCACTTCCCGGGGTTCCCGCGGGGATCCATCGAACAAAAAAAAATTTGTGCGCAACACATCGTATCCCCATAAGCAACAAGTATGCCAAGTTTCAACAAAATCCAACAAAGCATTTCAGAGTTATGGAGCAGACACAAATGTTCCTGACGGACAAACAGATAGACAGATGGAAATGAGAAACACTATATGCTCCTGGGGCATAAACAGATATCACGAAATGTGGAAAATATATCCGAGATATAGTTGCCATAAAGCTTCCCATGAGAATTAAAAATTATCTGATGGATAGATTTCTCAGTAACTTGCTGAAAAAATATACTGGGTAGATTTTGGGCAATTTGTGAAACCACTGGTGAGATTGCCAACAAAAAGCTACAAATAAAATCTGAAAATGATCAAACTGACCGATTTTCCATACAGCGTGATGACACCCAATACAGATGAAAGTGTCAATGACACACTGCAGCTCAACCTGTCCAAGAAGGGACTGAACAAAATAAAAAGTTCCAGTAATGCCATGTCACTTACTCAAGTTTCTACAGAAAATACATCACACCAAAGCTACAAATGAAATCTGAAAAAATTGGGTGAGGGATGGGGCCTGATGGGTGAACTAATGGAATTGTTGACAATTTATATGTTAAATCCAAGATGGCAGGTGGCGGCTATCTTTTTTAACAAAATGCAGAAAAATTTGATTACTCCCATCTGGACAACATATCAAAGTTACATATAAAATCTGAAAAAGATCGGGTGAGAGGTGTGGCCTGTAGGGTCTGAGGGTCTTCTAATGGAATTGTTGACAATTTTAATGCCAAAAGCAAGATGGCTACTACCGGCCATGTTTTTCAACAAAATTCAGAAAAATTTGATAGCTCCCATCTAGACATCACACCAAAACTACATATGAAATTTGAAAAAGATTGGGCGAGTCATGTAGCCTGCTGGGTATGCTAATGGAATTGTTGACAATTCAAATGCAGATCCCAAGATGGATGCTGGCAGCAATATTTTTGAATGGAATTCAGAAAAATTTGATAACTCCTATCTAGACATCACACCAAAGCTATAAATGAAATTCATAAAAGATCAGGTGAGAGATGTGACCTGTAGGGTGGGCTAATGGAATTGTTGACAATTTATATCTGAATCAAAGATGGCTGCTGACAGTCAAGTTTTTCAACAAAATTCAGAAATATTTGATAGCTCCCATCTTGACATCACACCAAACATACAAAATTTGAAAAAGATTGGGTGAGAGATGCAGCCTGTAGGGTGTGCTAATGAAATTGTGGACAATTTATATGCCAAATCTAAGATGGCCGCTGGCGGCCACATTTTTCAATGAAATTTGGAAAAGTTTTAAAGCTCCCATCTTGACATTGTCCCAAAGCTACACATGAAATTTTAGACTGATCGGGTGAAAGCTGTAACCTGTAGGGTGTGCTAAAGGAACTGTTGGACAATTTATATCCAAATCCAAGATGGCCACTGGCAGCCAAGTTTTTCAATGAAATTCTAAAATAAAAGTGTCAATGACACTGTAGCTCAACTTGACAAACTTGAACTTGGTAAGTTATAAGTGAAATGGCAAAATTGAAGATCATTGGTACCAACGTTATTTGGTGAAATTTCAGCATAACAGCATTGTGTGTGTACAATGTCAGTGTACTCCATGCATTTTTAAATGTAAACTGTAAGACTGGCTAAAGAAAGAATGTTGATACACAAATGCAGTAAGTTCAGAGGTTATTGTAAACGGCAACTTTTTTCACAAAAATGAATGCTAATCATTAGCTCTTATCCAGAGGTCTCTCCTAATGAGCACACCAAGTTCAAAAACAATCCTATGATAAATGTGGCCTGTTGGCCATGTGAAAGAAGAATGCTGATGTACAAATGCAATAAATTCAAAGATTGTTGCTAACAGCAACAGTTTTTGATGGAAATGAAAAGAAAATCGATAGCTCCTATCTTTGTCACCCTGCATAAGCATAGACAGTGTCAAATATTATATTTATATTTATTGGTGTTTAAGGTCACATACTTATGCACAATGGCTAATCATGACCATGACAGTTTTACAGGTGTAGGAAGCTGGAGTACCCAGAAAGAACCACCGAGCAATGGCGAGCAACTGTCAATTCCCCAACATACTAACTCCACACAGGCAGGGTTAGCATTGGTTGAAGACAAGTGCACCATCGACGTGCAGTACGCCTTAGTACACAGCACCACCATGCCCCCACGTGGGCAATGGGGGGTGAAGTGTCTTGCCCAAGGACACAACGCGGTTGCCGCAGGTGGGATTCGAACCGAGGACCTTTCGGCTTGCAGCCTGCACCTCTACCTACTGAGCCACAGTTTCAAAACAACCTTATAATGAATGCGCCCTCTGAGGCATGCAAAAGGAAGATGTTTATGCACCAATGCACTAAGTTTGAAGGTCATTGCTTGTGGCAATGTTTTTTTCCTTCTCTTTTTTATGGAAATTCATAAATATACCCTACAGAGAGTGCAAAAGGGATATATTTATTTATTGGTGTTTAAGGTCACATACTTATGCACAATGGCTAATGGTGACCGTGACTGTTTTACGGGTGGAGGAAGCTGGAGCACCCGGAGAGAACCACCGAGCAACGAGCAGCTGTCAGCTCTCCAACATCGTAACTCTGAACTCTGCACCGCAGCACAGGCAGGGTTAGATTGGTTGAAGACATGCGCACCATCGACGTGCAGTACGCCTCAGTACACAGCATCATCGTGCCCCCATGAAGGCAATCGGGGTGAAGTGTCTTGCCCAAGGTCACAATGCGGTTGCCGCAGGTGGGATTCGAACCGAGGACCTCTCGGCTTGAAGTCTGCACCTCTACCAACTGAGCCACCGCGCCCCCTGCAAAAGGGATAAGTTGCTGCACAAATGCAGTAAGTTCAAAGCTGGTGATAAAAATAATTTTTTATTGAAATGAAAAACAAATCAATAGCTCACATCTAGAGGTCACCCCAAACACACATACCAAGTTTCAAAGTGATCCGATCACAAATGTGCCCTGAAAGGTGTGCCGAAGGGAAATATTGAAGCCTGACTAAACTAAGTTCAAAGGTCATCATTGCCAGTAGCAACATTTTTCGACAGAAATGAGAGAAAATCGATAACTCCCATCTAGAGGTCACCCCAAACAAGCACACCAAGTTTCAAAGCGATCCGGTCAGAAATGTGCACTGCAGGGTGCGCCAAAGGGAAATATTGATGCACAACTGCAATAAGTTCATCGAAGGTCAATGCCACGACATGTTTTGACAGAAATTGAATAAAATTGATAGCTCATATCTAGAGGTAACCCCAATCAAGTATACCAAGTTTCAAACCAATCTGATCATAAATGTGCCCTGTAGGGCGTGCTAAGGGAATATATTGATGCCTAAGTTCAAAGGTTGTTGCCAGCAGCAACATTTTTTGACGGAAATGGAAGAAATCAATAGCTCCCATCTAGAGGTCACCCCAAACAAGCATGCCAGATTTCAAAGCAATCTGATCATAAATGTGCCCTGTAGGGTGTGCCAAAGGGAAATATTGAGGTCTGACTAAACTAAATTCTAAGAATGTTGCCAACGGCAACATTTTTGGACGGAAATGGTAGAAAATCGATAGCTCCCATCTAGAGGTCACCCCAAACAAGCATACCAAGTTTCAAAGTGATCCGTTAATAAATGTGCCCTGCAGGGTGTGCCAAAGGAAAATTTTGATGCATAACTGCACTAAGTTCATCGAAGGTCGTTGCCAGTGGCAACATTTCTTGGCGGAAATCAAAGAAAATCACAAACTCCCATCTAGAGGTAACCCAAATAAGCATACCAAGTTTCAAACCGATCTGATCAAAAATGTGCCCTGTAGGGCGTGCTAAAGAATATATTGATACCTGACTAAACTAAGTTCAAAGATTGTTGCCAGATGGCTGCTGACAGTCAAGTTTTTCAACAAAATTCAGAAAATATTTGACAGCTCCCATCTTGACATCACACCAAAGCTACATATGAAATTTCAAAGAGATTGGGTGAGAGATGCGACCTGTAGGGTGTGCTAATGGAATAGTTGACAATTTATATGCACAAACCAAAGATGGCCACTAGTGGCCATGTTTTTAACAAAATTCAGAAAAAATCAATAGCTCCCATCTAGACATTGCCCCAAAGCCACAATTGAAATTTGAAACTGATAGGGTGAGAGCTGTGACAAGTAGGGTGTGCTAAAGGAATTGTGGATGGACAGATGTACGTAGATATGGACAGACATACAGACCTAGGGATGTACAGGCAGATGATGGATCACAACCCATCCCAATAGCTCATAATTGACGTTGTCAAGTTGAGCTAAAAATGAATTTATCTTTTGGTATTTATGTTCACTTTCAGCATCTATGGCAATATAATGGTTACAAGACAAGTATATGGTCAAGATTAGTCAAACGTTGAAACCTATGATACCCAGTGTAAGGACAACCACCAGATAGTGGTTACTGGATCCTGTTTCAGAATATCCTGGGTTTTTCATGGGGGACAGACAATGAAAAAATTTAAGGCCATACAAAGTTGACTGTCTGTTTCTCAGGCCATTTTTTCCCAAAAAGCATGCGGGCGGGCGGGCGTTTTTTTTTTTTTCTTTTTATTTTCTCCCCGAGAGGTTGTTTGTGGTAATTTGACCCCCACCCAAACGCCTGGTGGACCATGCAAAATTTCGCAAATATATTGGTTATTCACCACAGGGGTGTTGGGTCGTAAATGAAGTGGGGTTTGAATGTTTGTTTTTTCAGTGAAACATGAAAATTATAACACAGGACGAAAGTCACGAAACGCCTCGTGGGTGAAACGTCTCGGGTTGAAATGTCGCTGGGACAAATCAAATGTCAAAGTGCCAACTTTCAGAGATTTATTTGACCAAAAAAAAAAAATCCTTTCACAACCTGCCTAATAAAATCGTGAATCGCAATTTTTCCCCATTATATTCAAAATTATCACAACCCATTTGAACGGGCAGTTCATCCATAAATCATATTTTTTTGAAATCTGAAAATGATATACAAAACGAATGTTTGCGTGTTTTTATTAACCAATTCGACCGCACATACCTGCCTATATGCGATTTATTTTCAACTATGACTGTTACTTTTATATCAAGCAACGGTTACTATTAGTTATCCAATTATCCTGCATCTCAAATGCATTTATTTAAATTAACTGGGAAACTCGTAACGGTTTCAAATCACAGTACACAAATTCCCAATGACGGCCATTTACAATACAAATGTTACTAAAAATAAATGCCAGGAGACTGTGTTCCATTCAACATAGCACCTGACTTTGCAGACTTTCTGAGGGTTGGTGCGAATCAAACGTGGTGCGAATCGACCATTCCCCTTTGTGACTGTTTGTTGTCAGACTGAAAGACACCTTCCTTCTTGCTGTCATTATGACTTTCCTTTTACAGAATAAAACACTTTCTGTCATGAATATTGCTAGAACCCACCCACTTCATTAAGGTATGATGTAGAAAAAGCTTGAAGTGTGTTAATTTAAAATTTGCGAATGCATCGATATCGATTTACCGAAATGAGCACAATATCTCAAATTTTTTGAAGATTTTTTTTTGTGTCATAAAAAGGTTGCATGCGCAACAAAAATGACCATGCGCATGGGCCTGAGAAACAGAGGTTCTTTTTTTGATGGCCTAAAGTAATTTATATATTTTTTATACTTACCAATGGCCCAGACTTACAATACGTGGAGAGTGGATTGTAACAAAATCACCTGCCGAGTAGAGTTTTCACCCAAAGCATCACTTTCCAATTCTATACATATGGACAAAACATATAAGCAATGTTTCAGCCAATGGATCTCTGGGTTTAACCCGGAGATCCATTGGCTGGAAATTTGCTTGTGTTTGTTATGCTTTGCAACAAATTTCCAAGTATTGCCTGGGTGGAATCTCCACTCCATGGGTGATTTAGTGATAATACACTCTACACGCACTGTAGCTGGAGCTAACTCTAAAATATACAGGGCCAAACACAAATTTTGCCCCCCAAAATTTGCATCCAAGACCACAAAACTAATGTCCTATACTTTTATACATCCATACTTTTGTCTACTGTGCATGCGCAGTGTCAAGGAAGTACCGAAATTGGTGCCAAGCCTCATTCTTACAACCAGTGCCTGCTACATGTTATATAATCAGCGGGGAGGTATGAGTTCCCAACTCATGGGAGGGCCATCCCCGTCTGGGCCATTGGTAAGTATAAGAAATATATAAATTACTTCAAATTTTTTCATATTTTTATACTGCAACCAATGGCCCAGACTGAATAGAAAAAAGGCTGGAGGGCCTAGGACATAAGGAAAAATCCAATAAGCTCAATTACATATACATGAATATCCCCTCAAGGAGAAAAGGAGAGAAAGGATTTACATATGTCTTTCTTATTTATTAGAAATAAGAAAAACACAATACCAACAAGATAATTGAGTAGTATGTCATGTATAATTCTCTATTAACAGCCAGTATAACCCATTATACTAATTTAATAAAGGAAGCCAATAAATAAAGGTAGTCCAGAGAAAGAGACCCTTTATACTCATTTAAAAGTGTCCGAGGATTGTATATTAACGCTTGTATGACACGTGACATATACAAATGCTTCACACCGAGCTACACTTTAAAAATATTACATAAATGAGATATATATTAGCTTTACACTTTAAAACCATTCCAGTACTGACTCGGAATTACTGACATCAGAGGAGGTATTCCCTTGCTTTTCACTATAAAGCCGGTGATATACGGGAAAACTGCCCCACCTCCCCTTCCCCTTGCTCTGGGTCAAATCACCACAGAATGAAGAGGGCAGCAGGACAGAGTCACTACTGGAACAGAAAACCTACATAACTATAGCTGTAATCGTTTAGTGGATGACATTCTGAGTAACAGATAATGGACCTAAACATCTAAGGTTGACTGAAATAGACTCTATATTTCTAAGATAAAACTTTGTAAATGTAGAAGGCTGTGTCCAGTAAGCAGCCTTCATGAGATCAGTAATGACAATACTGTTAGAATAAGCCTAAGATGTGGACAGCGCTCTAACTTCATGCGCTGAAATCTTAAGCACCGACTGCTGATTAGGAGATAAACTTTCATAAGCAGTACAAATTGCTAATTGAATCCATCTAGCAATAAAATGAACAGAAATGTCCCTTCTATTGGGAATTAATGATAAAAAGAAGCGTTTTCTTCATTTTCTGATAAACCCTGATCTGCGTTTATAAATGAGCATAGCTCTTACTGGACATAGCAAAGGTCTACGGCTATCTGATGACGGAAGAGTCTTAATGATAATAGGCTCAGGATATTTATTAGGAGCCTATCTGATGACAGAAGAACCTTAATGATAATAGGCTCAGGATATTTATTAGGAGCCTGGTTCTCAGCCAAAAGTCTCACATGAGTAGTTAAAGTAATAGTATTACCAACACTACAATAATGAGAATCATCAATAGATAAAGCATGAAGTTCACTAACTCTTCTTGCAGAAGCAAAGGCTAAGAGAAAAGCTGTTTTATATGTCAAGAATTTGAACTCTACAGCATCCAATAGTTCAAATGGAGCTTCTTTAAGCTTCAACAGAACCCAAGCTAAATTCCACTTAGGAATTAACCTAAGGGTTCTAGGCCTTTTGATCGAAAAGTTTTTAACTAACTTAGATAAAGAAACATCAGATCCAATTTCTAAGCTATCATGATGAGAATAAGTGTCCAATAGCATAGACCTATAACCCTTAACTGGTAGAGTGCTGGAAGCCCATATATGGACTTTATTCTGAAGAGCAGGTGCCATTACTTAATGGCTTCCTATTCTGTAGATGTACGTCATATTATTTTTGAACTGAAAGTATTTAGTCTGTGGGGATTTGCCTTGTTACAATTTATGGGAGAGTGCCACTAGGCACTCTCCCATAAATTGTAACAAGGCAAAGAGACGTGGACAGATTTGGATGACCAAAAATAACTTAGCACTCTACCAGTTAATAGTGACTGGCTGCAGTTTGAGAACGTCAAACAAGTAGACCAGAAAGTTTGCAATGTCTGGAATGGATGGATCATAAACATCTATCGAATGATCCTTACACCAACGATAGAAAACCTTCCACTCTGACGCATAATTTAGCAAAGAGGAGGCCCTCCCACAGTTAGAAATTGCCTCCACTGCTCGTCCTGTAAAGTACCTTCCGTGCAAGAAGGACCGCACAACAGAAATACGTGAAAGTTGAGACCTTGCGGGTTGTGATGCAGTGTGCGAGATTTCCCCTGAAAGAGAAGGTCCTCCCGGAAGCTTCCGGGTAACGTCCCATAACAGACACCTGAGTAGATTTATCCATAGTTTCTGAGGCGACAGAGATGCTACCAGCAGTATCTTGCACTGCAATTGCTTGATCTTTAACAAGATCTGTTGAATCAAGGGAGTTGGAGGATATGCATAGAGAGAGCATCTACTGCGTATGCTCGAGGATCTGGGCATGGCGACACATATATCTGCAATTGATTGTTGAGATGAGTTGCGAATAAGTCTATCATTGGTCGCTCCCATTGGTAGCAAATCTGCCTGAATATTCGCTGGTTGAGAGTCCATTCCGAAGGCAACATGCAACCCTTCCGAGAGAGCGAGTCTGCTAGAACGTTCAGACGACCCGGAATATAACGGACCGATAGATGAACGTGATGCTCCAAGACATACAGAAGAATTCTCTCCATTAGTTCGAATAACAGAATCGAATGTGTGCCTCCTTGGTTCTGAATATACGCTACTATTGTCGAGTTGTCCAGACAGTATTTGAACATGTGAATTCTGAATTATGTTCATCCAATGACGTAGCGCAAGCCACACTGACATCACTTCTTTGATGTTTATATGTTTGTCCCGGAACACAGGGTTCCAAAGACCCTGACACTTCGAGTCTGTTGGGCTCAGGGTCGCACCCCAACCTGCTTGACTCGCATCCATCATAATCATAAAAACCGGATCTGGCAGCTGAAGCAGAACTCCCTGAATGTCCCACTGAATGTCTGCCCAAATCTGTATCCTTTGTTTTACTTGGTCCGATAAAACAATATTTGTTTCGAGCAAATGCGTCTTCACACTCCATATTTGAGTGAAAAATATCTGGAGTGGACGAGTGTGCGAGCGGCCCATCGGCATGAGATCTGACACCACTCCGCACAGCCCCATCCCTCGCTGTTGTAAATACGTCTGAGTGTAGACAAAAGCGAGCATAACAACTGACTAATTTCGCTCTGGGTAACGGAAGACGAACCAGATTGTTGTGAGTCTCAAAGCTCATTCCCAAGTGAATGAACGACTTGGACGGAGCTAGATCCGACTTCTTTTCATTTACAATGAAACCGAGATGTCGGAGCAATTGAAGCAGACTCTGAACATCATTCTGAAGAACCGTTTTGTTGCTGTATCTCTGAAGAATGTCAAGCAAATAGGCAGTCGTTACCGCAGACGAATGAGCCCGGAAATATGCCATTAGCGAGTTCATTATTCGAGTGAATGCCCAGGGTGCTAGATTGAGTCCGAAGCACATTGCTCGGAACTGATAAACGACCCCCAAGACGGCGAACCGTAGGTACTTTCTGAATGCTGGATTTACCATCACATGAAAGTACGCATCCTTTAGATCTATGCTTGATGCATGGTCGTTCACCCGAATACTCGCCCTTACTGATCGAATGGTCTCCATATAAAACTTTGGAGCCACAATCAGTTTGTTTATCCATCTCAAATCTATTACTGGATGGAACGAGCCATCTGGCTTCAGAACCAAGAACAGGTGACTGTAAAAACCCAGTGATTCCTCTATTGCGTCTTTCTCCAAAAGAGATTTTACCTCGGATAGAAGAGAATCTCTTTTTAGAGGGTTGGTTGGAAGCTGAGTCCAGCATCGACTTCATGTTAACGGAGGTTTCTCTTGGAATGATAGCCTTAGGCCTTCAGAGATAACCCCTCTGATCCAGAGGTCGTCTGTAATTGGAATCCAATTTTCCAGAAACCTTGACAGTCTTCCGACAACAGGACCGCAATAGAGATCTTGACCATCACCTCCTGGACCTGCGAGGCCTACGGGAAGAGAAACTACGTCCTCCCCGTGCAGTGCCTCGGCCCGCCGACCTGGTGACGTCCGACAGGAAATTTCGGCCAGACCCACGTCCCCTACCTGAGTCGCTACTTTGACAATCTCTAGGGTAACTACCTGAGGTTTCTTATATCCTCTGTAGGAGCTTCCTTTGGACGAACTTTGTCCTGAAGCTCCTACTTTACCCTTTTCTGCTGTATCAGTTTTACTTGAAACTGACTTCAAAAGCAAGAGTATCAGATGCTTTCTTAGTAAGCTGATCGTAGATCAACGAAAGCTTGCCATCAAAGAGATAGTCACCGGTTACCGGAGCGACTCGAAGAGAGTTTTTCACCTTAACATCCACTAGGGATGATGACGCTAGAGCTGCATCACGTCTAATTAACTCTAAATTAGCCACTGATAAGGCAGAGTTATACGTGGAATAAGCAATAGCCCTAGAAAGAACTCTTAATGAGGTACGAACATTTTCGAATTCTACTCCACTGAGACGCTGCACTAACACTTTAGTGATCTGCGTAAGATAAAGCATCTAGATTCGCTCTATTGGAAAATATTGTTGTATCCATTGTATCCGAGCGAATAAAAAAGGACGAAGGTAAGGACAAATCTAAGTCCTCAGCCTGTTCCTCCAAATGCAGAGGAACTCTCGAAATACCCTGACCTGCCGTTTTAAATCTATTTCTATTATTAACAAGAGGCCCCAGGGGGCCTGAGGGCGCTCACCTGACATGGTAGTCTAAATATCAAACCAGGGACTTGACTTGAATAAGCTGCATACGCCCATCCTAAGAAAAGCATATACCAACTAGATGAAGCGTTTGTGCCCACACAATACACAGGATTTTCCTTCTAATTTCAGTTTCTGCACTTTTACTTCCCAAAATTGAAATAAATGCATAAAAAACAGATTTTTTTCCCAAACAAAATACTTTCAGCCTAAATTTTTTTCTTCTTCTTAAAACGCATAAAAACCGATAAAACAAATTTCCGGATTTTGGTCCAAAATTTTCTAAGTCCCACCCGGACCCCAAATTTTCGGTGTAAAAAAAATAATTTTTTTTTGTCTTAAAATTTTTCAGGACCCCAAATTTTCAGGGGAAAAAAAAATATTTTTTTTTTTTTTTTTGTCTTAAAATTGACAGAAACGCATAAAAAACCAAAAAAAAATTTTTCAGGATTTTGGTCCAAAAGTCCCACCCGGACCCCAAATTTTCAGGGTAAAAAAAAAAAAAAAAAATTTTCTCTTCAAATTGACCAAAACGCATAAAAAAACCAAAAAAAATTTTTTCGGATTTTGGTCCAAAATTTTTTAAGTCCCACCCGGACCCAAATTTTCAGGGGAAAAAAAAAAAAAAATTTTTTTGTCTTAAAAATGACAGAAATGCATAAAAAACACAAAAAAAATTTTTTTCGGATTTCGGTCCAAAATTTTCTAAGTCCCACCCGGACCCCAAATTTTCAGGGGAAAAAAACAAAATTTTTTCTCTCTTAAAATTGCCCAAAACACATAAAGAACAAAAAAATTTTTTTTCGGATTTTGGTCCAAAATTTTCTAAGTCCCACCCGGACCCCAAATTTTCGGTGTAAAAAAAATATTTTTTTTTTGTCTTAAAATTGACAGAAATGCATAAAAAACAAAAAAAAAAATTTCAGGATTTTGGTCCAAAATTTTCCAAGTCCCACCCGGACCCCAAATTTTCAGGGGATAAAAAAAATTTTTTTTATTTGTCTTAAAATTGACAGAAACGCATAAAAAACAAAAAAAAAATTTTTTTCAGATTTTGGTCCAAAATTTTCTAAGTCCCACCCGGACCCCAAATTTTCAGGGTAAAAAAAAAAAAAAAAAAAATTTTCTCTTCAAACTGACCAAAATGCATAAAAAAACAAAAAAATTTTTTTTTGGAGATTTTGGTCGAAAATTTTCTAAGTCCCACCCGGACCCCATATTTTCAGTGGAAAAAAAAAAAAAAATTTCTCTTCAAATTGACCAAAATGCATAAAAAACCCCAAAAAATTTTTTTTCGGATTTTGGTCCAAAATTTTCTAAGTCCCACCCGGACCCAAAATTTTCAGGGGAAAAAAAACAAAACAAATTTTTTCTCTTAAAATTGACCAAAACGCATAAAAAACAAAAAAAAATTTTTTTTTCGGATTTTGGTCCAAAATTTTCTAAGTCCCACCCAGACCCCAAATTTTCAGGGTAAAAAAAAAAAAATTTTTTTGTCTTAAAATTGAGAGAAATGCATAAAAAACAAAAAAAAAAACATTTTAGAATTTTGGTCTAAAATTTTCTAAGTCCCACCCGGACCCCAAATTTTCAGGGGGAAAAAAAAAAATTTTTTTTTTGTCTTAAAATTGACCGAAACGCAGAAAAAACATAAAAAAATTTTTTCGGACTTTGGTCCAAAATTTCTAAGTCCGCAACGGGACCCCAAATTTTCAGCCTAAATATGAACCTAGGGACTTGGCTTCAACAAACTTGAATCTCACCCCCCTAAGGATGCTGCATACCAAATATCAAAACATTCTTATTGCTAGATCTCAAGAAGATTTTTAAAAAATACTCCTCATACTGCACTAATTTAAACATTTAAGGCAATTGATTTCAATAAACATGTGAAACAATCTTCCAAAGATGTTATATGTGAAATTTTAAAGCTTTTGGAGCAGTGCTTTGGGAGAAAAGTAGTCTTATGTTTTTCCCATTACCCACAGTGTTAAAAAATGATGACTCAGCACTTTTTCAAAGTCCCCAAAAAGTACCCCATGATAAAACCGATGGCAATTTTTTTTTACCATTCCATTCTGTTGGTCCTAAGGAAGCTTCACAACAAATAAGAATTCTCAGTGCCGTGTAGTTTTGGAGATATGGGCGTTTTCATTTTTTTCTATTTTTAGCTCCTGTGGTTCGCACAGGGCTATGGGAAAAAAAATTTCGGCATAAATTAGGTACTTATGACCCAATAAGCACTCACGTAAAATTTGGTTCAAATCAGCCTCACAGTTTGGAAAATAGAAATTTGGGGCGGGGCCAAAATTTTTGCCCCTCCTTTAACATCGTCAAATATAGCCCCTCCAACTTCTCTTAAACAAACTTGAGTCTACACCTCAAAAGGAAGCTGCATACCAAATATCAAGTCTCTGCTATTGCTGGTTCTTGAGAAGATTTTTTGAGAATTGGAGCATTTTTGCCCCATCCCTCTACTCAATATGAGCCGAAACCTAATTTGACAAAAAATCAAAATGCCCTTATATAACCCCTAATCACATAAAATTTCATTAATATGCGGCCAGTGGTTTGGGAGAAAAAGGCCCAAACACCACCTTCACGACGGACGACGGACGAAAAGTGATCAGAATAGCTCACCCTGACTTTCAGTCAGGTGAGCTAATAAACGGCAGATCTAGAGCATGTGAAGATAAAAAACTGCTTTTTCTCAGTCCCGAGGATAGATTGAGTATAGCGTCATTTATCAGTTCAAAAGTCTGAGACACATTACCGGACTGCACCAGGTAAACAGGAGTATCTTCTTTAACCCGGTCGAAAAAGTCGGAATCTAACACATGGTTCATACAGGCAAGGCTACATCAAATTCAAGGACTATTCAAGGATTTTTCAAGGACTCCTGCAACTTTTTCAAGGACCATTCTGTGACAATTATTTTGATCAATGTATCAATATTTGCTGAATTTGCAGGATAAACACAAGAAAACATTGATCCCACTTAATTTTCTTCTTTGATAACTCCAACACTACAAATAATTTTTTGGAAAGCTCTCCCGCAGAGCTGCTTTTCAAAAAATCATGTAAAGTGTTGGATTTATCAACAAAGGTAAAATGTGGGGGAAGTTACTTTATTATGGTTATCCTACAACTGCAACTGTGACAAAACATACCAGAGCAGTGCACCACTGAGTGACAGTCACGAGAAGAACTTTGAACAGTTTTGTTTGTATCCAAATTGAAAAGTGAATCCTGTTTCTCTTTATGATTATCGGTGGCTGCATCACCTGAAGCAGAGACTGAGTCCATTGTGCTTGTTTGTGGTAATTCCGCAGCGTCACTTGACGACCCGGTTTTCCAAGACCAACGAGACAAAGTTGAAAGTTTCCCAGAATTTTCCAACATTCTCATACACACTTTGTGCTTTTCGCTCCTCGTATGTGATTTCACGGCAATTTCGCCCGTGTGGCTGACATCAATAAGTTTCAAGCAAACAGTGCAATTCACTTTGTGTTTGTCCGACTTGCATTGTTCAACCCACTGTTTGTACTCAGAATTCCTCAGCCATGCCACGTTGAAAATGCACTTCCCCATAATAAAAGTCTAGTATATTTAATTTTGAAGAGGATCATGTATTCAAAACCATCGAAGCATTGAACAACTAAAAATAAACACACAACAGGAAAACGATTCACTGATAAAACGCATGCGCAAATTTTTTTGAGAGTACCAATCTGCAGTAAGAACTGAATGCAGGCCACTAAAAGTAGCCAAGTTTCACGTCCAAAACAATGTTGCGAATACGTTTAAATAAACATATTTTCCACAAAAAGTCTCCCGTTTTCTACATTTTGGGGTGAAATCTTTCAGAATTACATACACACTTATACTTATTTGAAAATTCAAGAGCTTTTCAAGGACACCTGTCAATTTTCAAGAGCTTTTCAAGGAAAAAAAATGGATTCAAGGACTTTTCAAGGTAAAGGTGAAATTCAAGGACTTATCAAGGCCTGTGCAAACCCTGTAATAATGCTAGCAGTTTTTTTTATTCTTTGTCAAAGCATTCTGATCCGGAGGAACAACATCTGGAAGGTATTGCTGAATAAAATTCATCACTACCTTGTGTTGCTCCGAAACGGAAAAATCCAATCACTCAATTCCCTTTCACCATCCGATTGGACCAGATTAGAGTCTCGGTCATCCCTATCTGAATGGGCAGAGTAATGAACCGACCCAGCTTCATCCGACAGTTCTACATCGGAAACTGTCGTAGGATGTTCTGCCGTAGCCTGCTGGGATGCTGCGATGAGCTGTGCTATTTGCGACAGCAAGTCCGTACTCGAGGCCTTTGGAGCAGCGGTTCTTTGAAGCTTAGCCGCTGGATGCTCCTGGGACGGCATGTCAGACATACTCCTCTTATGCGGACGTCCCAATTCATGTGGCCGCGTTTCCTTGGCTATTGGATGGCGTGACTTTCTCGAATCCATCTTCGGCGATGCAGGCTATATCTCCGTAGTCACATAGACAAGGTATGGTCGTGTGTGCTTTGACGATGACCCTGGCAGCCTATTTGACGGAGTGTCCTGGGCAGGAGGCGTGGATGTATGCTCCGACTGACGAACATTCTGAACAACAACATCTGGCCCCAGATGTTGTTGTAAGAGAGAGGAACCTCTCTCGCTCGCGGTCTAGCAGGCGACAAGGACGAAAATCCCAAGATCAGAAATCTAGGCCCTTGTCTAATTTCCTTGAGCACTTTCTTTTGCCGCTAGCTCTGTGTTAGATTGCGACGATGGTAGCACACTTCCTGACGGTATCACCGATACATCACCATGTGCTTGTTCCTCTGAAAAAGAAACTGAAAAACTAGAGTGACCTTGTGGTGAGAGAACAGGCATCAATCTCTCACCACTAACAACATATCGTGACACACGTCTCCAATGTTTGTCATCCCAATTGGCACAAAGAGAACAAGAGTTAGTGTGAGAACAATGACTACAGCAAACATAATAAACATGAGAGTCGGAGGAAGACTTCCTCGACTTACAATTTGAGCAATATTCTTTCATTTTGCCAAAAATTACAAGTCCATAGTTCTCGCATTAACCCTCATAATAATATGACAAAGATACATAATAACACAATCCATTACAAAAATTTCGAAAAATAATTCATAAAAAAATTTTGGTATGAGCCCAAGTTCCCAAAGGGAACGATGAGCCCAAATGGATCCCAAAAAAGCCTAAGTGTGGACAAAATTTTTAACTTGCTTCTAAAAAATGAAAGTGTCAATGACACTGTAGCTCAACTTGTCAAGACAAAGACATGTACATGTATAGTATGTGACACAGCAATGACAAACATCTAGGTAATGACCTGATAACAAAGGTACATATAAAGTATTGTAACGGTCTGTACATAAATAATGACTGTTGCCTGTAACAAATGTATAGGTAAAGTATTGTAAAGGTGGGTGACAGTCAGATGCTAAATTAGAAAAAAATCTTTGAGTCCCAGAGTGGGTCTGACTGAACCCCAAAATATTTGTTCTCATAGCACAGTGATAACAAAGGCACTCCAAAACACACTCATTCCTGTCCCAAGGTGAAAACAAAGGTACCCAAGAAGTTTCGTGAAGATTAGTTCACAAATATGAGCTGTGTAGAAGTTGTAACAAAAAACTGATTGGACCGAATTTTGGCACAAAATGGCCACTGGTAGCCATCTTGAATTTTGGACCGCACCCAGAAACACTCGTTCTTGTCCCAAGGTGATAACAAAGGTACCCAAGAAGTTTTGTGAAGATCGGTTCATAAATACAGCATCTAGCCCTATTGACATGTGCACTTACAGTGTATAAGTAGCACCGAATAAATCAAAGTTCATCTAATTTGCATAATTTCTGCACGAGAAAAAAAACCCGTACTATATGTGATGTATTCCATGTTACTAAACGTTCATACAAAAATTTATTCAGAACTTTCATACAGAAGTTCTGTACAAAAGACTGATTGCACTAATTTTGGTACAAAATGGCTGCTGGTGGCCATCTTGAATTTTGGACCACACCCCAAAACACTCGTTCTCATCCCACGGTGATAACAAAGGTACAAAGAAGTTTCGTAAAGATCGGTTCATATATACGGCCTCTAGCCTGAGCCGTATAGAAGTTGTGTACAAAAAACTGATTAGATGTAATTTCGGTACAAAATGGCCACTGGCAGCCATCTTGAATTTTGGACCACACCCAGAAACACTCGTTCTCGTCCCAAGGTGATAACAAAGGTACCCAAGACGTTTTGTGAAGATCAGTTTACAAATACAGACTCTAGCCCGAGCCGTATTGACATGTGTACTTACTGTGTGTTAGTAGCACTGAAAAAATCAAAGTTCATCTAATTTGCATAATTTCTGCACGAGAAAAAAACCTGTATTATATGTGATGTATCCCATGGTACTAAACATTCACACAAAAAATTATTTAAATCAGCGCTTTCATATGGAAGTTCTGTGCAAAAATCTGATTGCACCAAATTTTGTACAAAATGGCTGCCATCGACCATCTTGAATTTCGGACCGGACCGAAAAACACTCGTTCTCGTCCCACGATGATAACAAAGGTACCCAAGGAGTTTCGTAAAGATCGGTTCATAAATAAGGCCTCTAGCCCGAGCCGTATTGGCATTTGCACTTGCAGTGCTGAAAGTAACACCAAAAAACATCAAAGTTAGTCTAATTTGCATAATTTACACACAAGAAAAAAACCCGTATTATATGTGATGTATCCCATGGTACTAAACATTCATACAAAAAATTATTCAAATCAGAGCTTTCATATGGAAGTTCTGTACAAAAAACAGATTTCTGCATCGTCGGTACAAAATGGTGGCTGGCAGCCATCTTGAATTTCGGGCCGCACCCAAAAACACTTGTTCTCGTCCCAGTCATAACAAAGGTACCCAAGAAGTTTCGTAAAGATCGGTTCATAAATTCGGCCTCTAGCCTGAGCCGTATCCAATTGTTGACTGACAGATGGACGACGGGCCATGGCATAAGCTCAAATTTGGCTTCCACAAAGTTGAGCTAATTAATGTTACACTTCCGGAGTATAAAATGTATCTGATTAAAGACCTAACATCATAATGACAAGAAAATTACTTATAGAAAGTAACCGTTGTCAATGTAAACAAAAAGCCATAAAAACCGGAAACAAGACTCCAGGCACTGAACAACACAGCCTGAAGTCAGTAACAGAATTTTTAAACTATCCGATGTAAGACAGAATCTTCATCAGAAGAAATTGCGATACATCAGATGGTAGATGCAAGACCAAAAATGCCAAAACACCCAAAGGGTGAGGATGTAACCATGGGGATATACAGAATAAACATTCTGTAACCAAGTTAAACTCCCAAGAAATTTTCAATAAAAAAAATTTCCAAAAAGGTCCAAAAAGTATGGGAGTTTAACAGGGGTTATCAAGGAAGGAGAGAGAGGAAACACTTAACAAACAGTGGCAATTTCATAGCAAGAATGATAACATCAGGTCCATGTCCCGAAATTAGGGAACATAAATAATTTTCAATAAAAGTTAAAAAATTTATAGTAATTTATATATTTTTTATACTTACCAATGACCCAGACTTAGCTGGTGCTAACTCTAACAAAACCAGGGCCAAACACAAATTTTGCCCCCCAATCCCCAAAATTTGCATCCAAAACCAAAAGAAATCATGTCCTATAGGACCTCCCTACTTCGCCCCTACTGCGCATGCGCAGTGTCAAGGACGTTCCGAAATTGGCGCCAATTATCATTCTTACTGGCAGTGCCTGGTCAGCGCTATGTACTCAGCGGGGAGGCAAGAGTTCCCAACTCCTGGGAGGGCCATCCCCGTCTGGGTCATTGGTAAGTATAAAAAATATATAAATTACTATAAATTTTTTAACATTTTTATACTGTACCAATGACCCAGACTTAGCTGAATAGTAAAAAGGCTGGAGAGCCTAGGACATAGAGAAAAATCCAATAAGCTCAACTATATAATATAGAGGCAACCCCTTAAGGAGAAAAGGAGTATTAGGCTTTACATGTATCTTTCTTATTTAATGTTAAATTAGAAAGATACAATACCCTTCATAATTGAGCACAATAACATTCATGTTCTCTATTAACATCCAGTATAACCCTTTATACTAATTATTTTTAAAGTAAGCCAATAAATAAAGTTAGTCCAGAGAATTGACACTCTTTATATTCTTTTAAAAGTGTCCGAGGATTGTATATTAACGCCCGTTTGACACTTGACATATACAAATGCTTCACACCGAGCTACACTTTAAAAATATGACATGAATGAATTTTAACATTAATATTACACTTTAAAACCATCCCGGAAGCGACTCAGAAATACTGACTTTGGAGGAGGCATTCCCTTGCTTTTCACTATAAAGCAGGTGACCTAAGGGAACACCCTCCCCCCCCCCCCCCCCTTCCCCTTGCCCTGGGTCAAATAGCCCAGAGCGAAGAGGGCAGCCGGACGGAGTCACTGCCAGAACAGAAAGCCTGCATAACTATAGTTGCAACTGTTTAGAGGACGACATCCTGAGCAACAGATAACGGACCTAAACAATGCAGGTCTCCAGAAATGGACTCAATATTTCTGAGACAAAAATTCGTGAATGTGGATGGCTGAGACCAATAAGCAGCCTTCATTAAATCTGTAATAGCAATACTATTAGCGTAAGCCCAAGAAGTAGCAAGAGCTCTTACTTCATGAGCGGAAATCTTAAGCACAGACTGCTGAGAAGAAGATAAACTCTCATAAGCAGTACGGATAGTTAATTGAATCCATCTAGCAATGGAATGGACCGAAATGTCCCTTCTATTAGGCATCAAAGACAGAAAGAAACGTTTTCGTCCCTTTCTGATAAACTGAGATCTCTGTTTATAGATACGTAATGCTTTAACAGGACAGAGTAAAGGCCTACGCCCGTCTGAAGACGGAAGAGCCTTAATGACAATAGATTCCGGATATTTATTAGGAGCCTGATTCTTAGCTAAAAAAACCCACATTAGTAGTGAAGGTGATAGTGTTCCCGACACTACGATAGTGAGAATCATCCACCGATAGTGCATGAAGCTCACTGACTCTTCTAGCAGAAGAGAAAGCTAAGAGAAAAGCTGTCTTATAAGATAAGAATTTGAAATCTACTGTCCCAAGAGGTTCAAATGGCTTCTCCTTCAATTTAAGAAGAACCCAAGCTAAATTCCATTTAGGAATTAACCTAAGAGTTCTGGGTCTATTTATCGAGACGTTTCTAACCAACTTAGATAAAGAGACATTAGATCCAATTTGTAAACTATCATGATGTGCATAGGTATCAGATAACATAGACCTATAACCCTTAATAGTAACAGGCTGCAGTTTGATTTCGTCAAACAAGTATACTAGAAAGTTTGCAATGTCTGGTATAGAGGGATCGAAAATATCTACAGAATGATCCCTACACCAACGACGAAAAACCTTCCACTTAGCTGCATAGTTTAGCGAAGAGGAGGTCCTCCTACAGTTAGAAATCGCGTCCACTGCTCGTCCTGTAAAGTGCTTGCCATGCAAGAAGGACCGCACAACGGAAAAACGTGAAGGTTGAGACCTTGCGGGTTGTGATGGAGTTGACGCGATTTCCCCTGCGAAAGAACATCCTCCCGTGGAGGAAGCTTTCGCGGTAGGTCCCACAACAGACACCTGAGTAGATTTATCCACGGTCTCTGTGGAGACAGAGATGCTACCAACAGAATCTTGCATTGAGATTGTTTTATCTTTAGCAATACTTGCTGAATTAACGGCGCTGGAGGATACGCATATCCTATCATTCCGTCCCAAGGGATCGACAGAGCGTCTACTGCAAATGCTCTTGGATCCGGACACGGAGACACATACGTCTACAACTGATTGTTGAGATGTGTCGCAAATAAATCTATCATTGGCCGTTCCCATTGGTAGCAAATCTGATTGAATACTTGTTTGTTGAGAGCCCACTCCGACGGTAACAAGCGACCCTTTCGTGAAAGGGAGTCTGCTAGTACATTCAGATGACCCGGTATGTGACGGACCGAAAGAAGAACCTGATGTTCTAGCTCAAACAGAAGGATTCTTTCCGTTAGATTGAACAACGGAACTGAATGAGTGCCTCCCTGATTCCGTATATACGCCACTACTGTCGTATTGTCGGATAGGATTTGGACATGAGCATTGTGAATAATGTCCATCCAATGACATAACGCAAGCCAAATTGACATCATTTCCTTGATGTTTATGTGCTTGCACAGGAATTGCGGATCCCAAAGACCCTGGCATCTCGAATCCGTTGGGATCAATGATGCACCCCAACCTGTTTGACTGGCATCTGTCATAATGGTAAAACTCGGATCCGGCAACTGCAGCGGAACTCCCTGAGTTAACCACTGAATGTTTGCCCAAGTCTGAATCTCTTGTTTCACTTGATCTGACAAGAGAACGTCTATGTCGAGGGAATGAATTTTCACACTCCAATTCTGAGTCAAGAAAATTTGGAGAGGACGCGTGCGTAACCGCCCCATC
This sequence comes from Pictodentalium vernedei, assembly GCA_031216915.1. Classification (NCBI taxonomy): domain Eukaryota; kingdom Metazoa; phylum Mollusca; class Scaphopoda; order Dentaliida; family Dentaliidae; genus Pictodentalium; species Pictodentalium vernedei. The sequence continues at coordinate 176,220,923 of CM062294.1, forward strand.
GGAATGAGATCCGCAGCGGCTCCGCACAGACCTATCAGTCTCATAAATTCTCTCGCTGTGACTTTGTCTGCGTGCAGACAATAGCGAGCGTAACAACTGACTAATTTCGCTCTCGTTAACGGCAGACGAACAAGATTGTTGTGCGTCTCGAAGCTCATTCCCAGATGTGTGAATGACTTGGACGGCACCAGATCCGACTTCTCCTCGTTTACTATAAAACCGAGACGTCGGAGCAATAGAAGTAGATTCTGAACATCGTTCTGAAGCGTTAACTCGTTGCCGTACCTCTGAAGAATGTCGTCCAGGTAGGCCGACGTTACCGCAGACGAATGAGCTCGGAAATAGATCATTACCGAGTTCATTACCCGAGTGAAAGCCCAGGGTGCTAGATTCAATCCGAAGCACATCGCCCGGAATTGATACACCACTCCTAGGACTGCGAAGCGTAGATACTTTCTGAATGTCGGATGTACCATGACGTGAAAGTACGCATCTTTGAGATCTATGCTCGTTGCATAATCGTTCACCCGAATACTCGCTCTGACCGACCGAATCGTCTCCATATAAAACTTCGGAGCGACGATCAGCTTGTTTATCCAGCTCAAATCTATGACTGGACGGAATGAGCCGTCTAGTTTCAGAACCAGAAACAGATGGCTGTAGAATCCCGGAGTCTCCTGGTTTTCTACGACCTCTACTGCGTTCTTCATTAAAAGAGACTGCACCTCTGATAATAGAGCGTCTCTTTTCTGCGGATTTGACGGAAGTTGAGTCCATTTTGGACTTTGAGTTAATGGAGGCTTTCGTTTGAAGGATATCTTTAGACCTTCCGAAGTCACTCCTCTCACCCAAGGGTCGTCCGTAATCGACGCCCATTCTTGTGAAAAGCTTGACAACCTTCCGCCAACCGGTACGCGATAGACGTTTAAGCCATCACCTCCTGGACCTGCGAGGCCTGCGGTAGGAGAAACCACGTCCTCCACGACCCGCACCTCGTCCCGTCGACCTCGGGGCGTCCGACCGGTTGTCCCGGCCCGAAGGACGTCCAGAACGTGAGTCGCTACCTTGACGGTCTCTCGAATAAGACCAAGAGGACGCACTGGAACCTCTATATGAACCTCTCTTGGGCGCATTAGACCCAGAAGTGCCTGTCTTATTCTTGTCTGCCGTATCCGACTTCTTAGAAGCAGATTTGAACAACAGAGAATCCGAAGCTTTCTTTGTAATTTTATCATAAATTGCAGAAAGCTTGCCGTCAAAGAGAAGTTCTCTGGAGACCGAAGCGACTCTGAGAGAGTTCTTCACCTTAGTATCCACGAGTATGGATGTAGCTAGGGCTGCGTCACGTCTAACCAACTCCAGGTTTGCCACTGAAAGGGCGGAGTTACACGTGGAATAAGCTACTGCCCTTGAAAGAAGTCTTAAAGAGGATTGTATATCCTGAAATTCTTTCCCTTGAAGGCGCAGTGATAACGCCTTAGTAAGGTGATCTGCGTAAGATAAGGCATCTAAACTGGCTCTGTTAGACGAAATAGTTGTTTCCAACACCGCGGTTGGAATAGACGCCGACGACGGTAATGACAGCTCTAAGTCTTCCGCCTCGTCGTCCATACGTAGAGGAACTCTCGGAATACCCTGTCCTGTCGCGTGTCGAATTTATTTCTTGCATTAATGAAAGGCAGGTTGAGAGTATTGGCGGACAAGAAACCTGCTTTCCCCGTTTTGGAAGCAAGTTTAAATATAGCGTCGTTCAATAATTCAAATGTTCTTGCAACATTACTGGACTGAGATGGAAACTCGGGAGCAATGTCCCTGAACCGCTCAAAAAATTCAGAGTCCAATGACGCTATAATCCTCTTGTCCGGAACCGCAGCAGTCTGGCCCGAAGGAACAACTTGAGGGAGAAAGTGCCGGATGAAGTCCACGGCAGCTTTATGTTGTTCCGAAAGGGATAGCTCCAAGTCATCCGTATCCCTTTCACCATCCGGTCGGACCTCATGATGCTCCCGGTCGTCTGCCCCCGATGCTTTGGCGGAGCGTACCGACCCAGCGCCGTCGGATAATTCCCGATCCGACACCGTTTCTGTCGGCTGCTGGGAAGCTGCGATAAGTTGTGCTATCTGCACAAGTACGTCCGGCATCGAGGCCTGCGGAGGCGCAGTCTTTCGCTGCTTCGCCGAGGGCAGCTCCGCATCTGATGGCTCCCACATACTTTTTCTATGCGAACGTCTGGAGTCCATCGGCCTCGTGTCCCTGGCTACCGGATGGTGTGACCTGGTCGCCGAAGAATCCCTGATCGGCGAAGCTGGTAAAATATCGGCGGTCACGTAGCCAAGGTGCGGTCGTGTGCGCTGACGAGAGGAAGAAGCCTGAGCAGTCTCCGCGGACTGCCTATACAACGGAGCGTCCCGAGCGACGGACGTATTTGCTCCGCTTGCGACACATTTTGTACCACAACATCTGGTCCCAGATGTTGTTGTACGAGAGAGGGGCCTCTCTCGCTCGCGGCCCGGCTGGACCTGGATGAGCTAGGAACCGGACTCAAAGGCTTCCTCCGATCTCGCCTACTATCCGCCGTCACTGGTTGTGCACGTTGAATGTTTATAGTGCTCACATCACCCAACATTTCCTCCTGGACCGCATCGGACGAACCCGGCTGCCGAACCATTCGGTGAATGGACGCTACACCGGGCGAGCTAGCGGACGACATTTGTTTAATCTCCATGAGCACTTTTGCCGCTAGCTCTGTATTCATTTGTGACGACGGAAGCGCACTTGCGGAAGATAACATGGAAACATCACCCTGTTCTGGTTCCTCTGAAATAGAAACTGAGAGAGTAGAGTGACCTTGCGGAGAAAGAGCCGGCATAGCCCTTCCTCCAGTAACAACATACCGTGACACACGTTTCCAATGTTTGTCATCCCAATATTGACATATAGAACAGGGATTAGTGCGAGAACACTGACTACAATTAATGCAATGATCATGAATGTCAGAGGAAGATTTCTTCCTATTACAATTTGAACAATATTCTTTCATTGTGAAAAGTCAACAACAAGTCCTAGTTACTCGCACAAACCCCTGACACAAAGATACATAATAACATGATCCATTAATAATGAAAAAACAATTGCAAATCAAAATAATTTTTGAAAAATATTTTTTCAGCGAAGCCCAAGTTTCTGAAAAGTAACGTTGAGCCCCGATGGATCCGATGGCAAAGTGTGGTCAAAAATTTTAAATTTATATTAAATAATTAATGCAACACTTACGGATAATAAAAATGTATCTTATAGTGAGATAAACTACACCAAAGGCAAACAGCCCCCCTCAAAAGAGACTGTTGCCAATGTAAACAAACAGTGTAAAACACCAGAAAACATGACTCCAGGCACTGAAAAAACTGGCCCGAAATCAGTCATCAAAATTACACTCTATCTGATGCAAGACAGAGACTCCCAGGGGAGAATCTGCAGAACATCAGATGGAAGATGCAGAACACAACGTTTATACACCCATGGGTGAAAACGTAACTATGGGGAAAATAACAGAAAACATTCTGTAACCAAGCAACTCTCCCAAGAGAATTTTAGAAATGATCTTTCTCAAAAATATGCCAAAAGCATGGGAGAATTGCAAGGGGTGACTTAGAAGACCAGGGGAGAGGAAACACTGAATAAGCAGTGCAACTTTTTAGCAAGAATGACAACAAGAGGCCCATGCCTCGAAAATAGGCAACTTAACATAATTTCATAAAAAATTTTAAGTACAGCCCTGATTATTTTTTGTCACTCCTTTTTCCTCTCCTCCTTCTATATCCTCCTTAGAATCACCATTTCTCCAATAATTACGTGTCTGGCATCCTTTAAACTGAGATTTACAAGCACAAAGATCAGTGAGATGTTGACTGATGAAGGGCCAAACAGAGAATGATAATTGGCGCCAATTTCGGAACGTCCTTGACACTGCGCATGCGCAGTAGGGGCGAAGTAGGGAGGTCCTATAGGACATGATTTCTTTTGGCTTTGGATGCAAATTTTGGGGATTGGGGGGCAAAATTTGTGTTTGGCCCTGGTTTTGTTAGAGTTAGCACCAGCTAAGTCTGGGTCATTGGTACAGTATAAAAATATTATAAGTTACAGCCCTGAACACATCAAACAACTGTTTTTTCCTCTCATCCTCTTAATGCTTCCTTTGATCCACCAAAATCACCATTACTTTGTGCCTGGCATCATAAAAACTGAGATTTACAAGCACAGAAGTCAGTTAGTTCTTACTGACAGAAGGGCAAACAAAGAATTTCAGTACTTCCTGACACTGCACATGCGCAGTAGACAAAAGTATGGAGGACCATACAGGACATTAGTTTTTTGGTTTTGGATGCAAATTTTGGGGATTTGGGGGGCAAAATTTGTGATTGGCCCAGTATATTTTAGTGTTAGCACCAGCTAAGTCTGGGCCATTGATTGCAGTATAAAAATATGGATGGATCGACTGATGGACTGCGGATACACAAAAAAAGAAAAAAGTATTGCATTGCAAAGCAAATCCTCCCATGACTCTGATAAACCATGGCAACTTATGAGGCACAGGACTGAATGCATGACCTAGATGTCATACAAAAGGAATGATTTCTCTGCTTCTTATTATTTTGAAGACTCCTTAATTTTGTCAGGCTTGTGTAGCTATCTTGAGGCAACAAAATATATTAACTCTTAGAAGCCGGAAGTCGAGTTTTCTTGCCTGTGATGCAATACTGCAGGTAATCTGGCTGTGTCGGTTTGGCTATCCTTGGGCTGGGGGAGAATTAAACACTGAGCAGGTGCTTCTAGTCAAGTGTCATCTGCCTGAATAGGCAGACATCACTTGACTAGAAGCACTTGCTTTACTGTAAGTTTTCGCGTTGTGTCATGTTCAATAAATTCATTCTAATTCCCAGGCTTCTAAGAGTTAATGTTGGAACTAGTCCTTTTGTGATTAACCAAGTTTTTAATATGCAGACAAGGAAATGTTCACAACAGAAATATTAACATCTGCTTACCTTTAAATAAAGCTTCTTTAACAATTTTTGTACTTGACATCAATGAGAAGAGAGTTTCTAAATTGAGCTGCCGACCTGAAAATGTTTGTACATAAAATGTAAGACCACACAAAGTAGATCTTCTGTTTCTCAGGCCATTATTTGTGAAATTGCATGCGGGCGAGCGTTTTTTTTATTTTATTTTTTATTTCAGTAATTTCTTCTTTGCCATCAAAAGTTCATGTTCTTAGTTCAAGTTTTAGGCCTCATAATCTATAGAATAGCATGGGTGGTGATGTACTTCGTCCCTTGAGTGCAAGAAGGCTTTGCAATGCTAAAGCATTGCAAAGCCTTCTTGCACTCAAGGGACAAATTCATCAATTTTTTTAACTTGGGAAAAATGTCGGACATTAACCATTTAATTTTAATTTTTTTTAAGTTTAAATTGGTTATAAAAAGAGAGCATACGGCAGCCAAAAGGACCATGCAGGAGGGCCTGAGAAACAGATTTTTAAATTTTTTTAGGCCTAAGTGTGTTTAATTAATTCACAAAGAACAGGGCTTAATAGCAAACCATCTACTATAGTGGATCCCTGCTAAGTTAATAGCAATTGTATCTATGAAAAATATTCAGTTAACAAGATGATTAAAATAAAAGGAATTTGGTCTTTGATAAACTAAGCTTTATTCTAGTATGTATTGTTTGACAGAGCTCAGGAAAACTCGATATAAGATTAATTGCTTTATATTGGATTTTCTCAAGCAAAATAGCTTTTTAAATATTGGAAACATTTCAAATTCGTATTGAAGGTATATTTATTTATTTATTTATTGGTGTTTAAGGTCACATATTTCTGTACAATGGCTAATCGCGACCGCAACATGGATACAGTAAAGTCCAGTCAATCATTTATTCCTATGTTGCCCATTTTAGGGGACTTCCACCCCAGGCATTGGTTAATGGGTCATATTTCACCAGTAAAATAGAGCTTGTTCACCACAGTAAAGAGGCACTGTTTCACTTCCTGGGGTTGCTACAGGGAAGTACTGAAGGTGTTAAATATTTGGAAATTATAATGAAATAACAGGGTTATTTAATTAATAAATAACGAATTAATTGAGTTCCATATACATTTTGAAAAGATTTGATAAAGTTTTGAAGTTTCTGAAAGAGAGTATCACTCTATGAGTCAAAATTTAACATTTAACTTCTGAACTGAGTTCATTAAAATGGATCTGAACTGAGTTCAAGTAAACTAATCTGAACCAAGGTTTACCGAGGCTCAGGTCAATTTTAGTTAACGAGGTTCAGGGTTTGTATTGGTTGAAAGCAAGAGCATCAACGACATGCTGTACATGTTAGCACATGGCACTATTGTGCTCCTAATAGAGATTAAGTGTCTTCCTCAAGGACATTTTACAGATGACAAAGGTCAGGATCGAACCACTAACCTTTTGAACAGAAATGTAATGCACTAATGAATAAGTCACTACACTTGTCACTGTTAGAGAGTTACATTGTTAGATAGAGCACTTCCTTCTGACTGCACACTTGGACATCTGAAGGCACAAGGTTTGTTGAAGTCAAAATTTGGCCCTCAAGAGCTGAAACCAACTTTGATGACAGAAAAAAATAAATTTAATGCCCTTGCCACTAAATGGAGCCCATGGAAGTGATCATGATGTGGAAAATTACGCAGTATTTGGTAACTATTAAAATTTTGATAGGGCAAGAATTTCTATTATAACACAACTTGAAACTATAGTGAACTAGTAGTGATTTCCCGTCAAGTCTTGGCTGCCTGTAGAGGCAGCCAAGACTTGACTAGAAACAACTCGCAACATAATTTGTCAGATATTAGAAAAACTTTGAGATTACTCAAAGGGGCACTTGCTCAGAGGACAAAAAGTTTGCTTTAGTTGTACTTCAGGTTTTCGAGAGTTCACAGCATATTGTGCCGTTGTTGACTAGAGAACTTGCTGCCTTAGGAAATTGGGGCGTTAATGTTTTGCGTTATTTTGTTGGCAAGTCAAATAAATTGACTGACTACCTTAAAAACTATGGTCCTTGCTGCCTTGAAGGGTTGTCAGCTGCAGCATGATTTCTAAAACTCGTAATGAATTTGAATTGAGCTGAGGATCAGTTGTTGCACAAGGAAATCATTCAGAGTGAAGAGCTGACTTTGGAAGGTTTTGGTGAACAATCAAATCAGTTCTCGACTAGACCTTCTGAAGGTAGGACATTCTTTTTATTGGGAAAGAATTTGCGGATGAGTGGGCTGGCCAAGTGAATTTAAAGTAATTTTGTGATTCTGTTGTGGGAGAATGACAGGAAGTTTCCTGGTTCACATCATTCGATAGTTGTGGAAAAAGATAGTTGGGAAGTTCTTTTCAAGATTTCGGGTGGTTGGAGACAGGGGTAAGTCTCGTCGTTTTTTTTTTTCTCACGACCTGATCCATGAAATATTGGGTGGTATTCTCAGTTGCCGAATTTCGATTTGACATCTGCAAATTCCTCCTTTGTCAGTTGATAGTATTTTTTATTTTCGCCTTGGCTTAGTAATTGGTATGTTCCCGGGTGTATTGTTATTTATTTGATTTTCTGTGGTTGGGCTACAGAAGGTTGAAGTGGCCATAATATTATATGTGAAAGAATTCTCAGTTGACGAAGTCTGGCTCGTCAACTGCGAGTTCCTTCTGCTGTCACCAGGGATTCTGGTCGAATTATTGGCCTGATATTGGAAATGCAGCCTGGTGAGTTACATTGGTAAATATTTGGTGGCATTCTCAGTTGCCGAATTTCGATTCGACATCTGCGAATTCTTCCTTTATCAGTTGATAATATTTGCTATTTTCGCCTTGGCTTAGCGATTGGTATGTTCCCGGGTGTATTGTTATTTATTTGAATTTCCGTGGATGGGCTACGGAAGGTTGAAGTGGAAATAATATTATACGTGAGAGAATTCTCAGTTGACGAACTCTGGCTCGTCAACTGCAAGTTCTTTCTGCTGTCACCAGGGATTCTGGTCGAATTATTGGCCTGATATTGGAAATGCAGCCTGGCCAGTTCCATTGATAAATATTTGGCGGCATTCTCAGTTGCCGAATTTCGATTCGGCATCTGCGAATTCTTCCCTTATCAGTTGACGGTATTTGCTATTTTCGCCTTGGCTTAGCGATTGGTATGTTCCCGGGTGTATTGTTATTTATTTGATTTTCCGTGGTTGGGCTACGGCAGGTTGAAGTGGCCATAATATTTATATGTGAGAGAATTCTCAGTTGATGAACTCTGGCTCGTCGGCTGCAAGTTCTTTCTGTTGTCACCCGGAATTCTTGTTGGAATATTGGCCTGGTGTTAAAAATGTGGCCTAGTTAAATTCACTGATAAAGTTATATAAAAATTGTGGCTTATGAATTGCAATTACCCAGTGGTGTGTAATATAATATGCATTATTGTGGACTCTCAAAATTCATATCTTTTGAGATTGTATGATGCGGATACACTGAAGGAAGACCTAAGTTGTCAGTACAAATTATAATAGAATTTCTTGGCAACAAGCTTATGTTTGTTGCCTGGAAATTCTTATTTATTAGATTAAATTCCTTCTTAAGTGCATTCAGTGGATATTTGGCTGATGCCCTGGCGTCGATGATTTTCAATAAAGTATATATTTGCAGCTATTAAAGGTTAATTGTCGTGTATGTTGTCCAAGACCCTACAGAAATAACGCGTGTGGTTACCGGGTTGTCCGATCCTGCCTCTCGCGAGCATCATCTTGAACTTCGTGGGGTTCCGACCAGCCCACCAAAACTGCAATCCACCATCCTTTTGTACTAAGCCCGGTTGGAAATATCTGTGTATATTTATTTTATCGGAAACATCTCAATCACCCGGTGTGATGTGATTCCTTGAATCGCACCACGGCGGGTGATTGGGCTATTCTGCTCACTATAATAATCTTTTTCAAAACTTAATGTTGGGCTGAGGTGGGGATTCGTCACAATATACTCTGCTGTGATCACAAAAGCCTACAAAGAAATTTGAGGGGATCACATCTGCATCGAGATCTGTTTGAAATTATCTTTATGCTTGAACCAGAGGAGTTCAAAATATCACTTGCTGGATAAGAAATGTGGGAATATTCAATCTCAGATGCTATTTTTGTATGCGTTTCTTGATTCAGTCTTGATTTAGCAACAGCGCCATTTATGAAAACTCAACCCAAGAAAAATATCACTTTTGTTATTACAGTAATATATAATCAATCCAATATGTTTGGAATAAGTTTTCTTATGGGACGTACACAAGAGAAATAATACTGCTTATTACTTACAGTTTGGTAAACTTTGTAGTGTTAACAGTAAGTAAGATAGCACTTCTGAGGCTGATATGTCATTAACACATTCTTGATTAACAGCTACACAATTTATCACCTGAAATAAAAAAGAAATCACAATATACAAGTTAAAAAATTTATAGTAATTTATATATTTTTTATACTTACCAATGACCCAGACTTAGCTGGTGATAACTCTTAAAATTCTAGGGCGGGACAAACACAAATTTTGCCCCCGCCCCCAATCCCCAAAATTTGCACCAAATCCAAAAAATCAATGTCCTATGTGGTCCTCCATACTTTCATCCATTGTGCATGTGCAGTGTCAAGGAAGTACCGAAATTTGCTCCAAATCTTCATTCTTACAACCAGTGCCTGTTAAGTATTATGTCAACTCATGGGAGGGCCATCCCCATCTGGGTCATTGGTAAGTATAAAAAATATATAAATTACTATAAATTTTTTAACATTTTTATACTGTACCAATGACCCAGACTTAGCTGAATAGAAAAATGGCTGGAGGGCTAGGACATAAAGAAAAATCCAATAGACCAAATTACATGTAAACAGAATTATCCCCTCACGGAGAAAAGGAGAAACAGGCTTTACATGTATCTTTCTTGTTTATACCAAAAAAGAAAGACACAATACCATTCTGTAATTGAGCACAATAACATCAATGATCTCTATTAACCTCCAGTATAACCCATTATACTAATTTTTTTAAAGGAAAGCCAATAAATAAAGATAGCCTAGAGAATGAGACTCTTTATACTATATTTAAAAGTGTCAGAGGATTGTATATTAACGCTCATATGACATGTGACATATACAAATGCTTCACACTGAGCTACACTTTAAAAATATTACATAAATGAGATTGACATTAGTTTTACACTTTAAAACCATCCCGGCACCGACTCAGAATTACTGACTCCAGAGGAGGTATTCCCTTGCTTTTCACCATAAAGCAGGTGATATAAGGGAACACATCCCGCCCCTCCTCTCCCCGCCCCCTTCCCCTTGCTCTGGGTCAAATACCCCAGAATGAAGAGGGCAGCAGGACAGAGTCACTGCCGGAACAGAAAGCCTGCATAACTATAGTTGCAACTGTTTAGTGGACGACATTCTGAGCAACAGATAACGGACCTAAACAATGCAGGTCACCAGAAATAGACTCAATATTTCTAAGATAAAAATTTGTGAATGTGGAAGGCTGAGACCAATATGAAGACTTCATCAAATCAGTATTAGCAACACTATTAGCATAAGTCCAAGATGTAGAAAGTGCTCTTACTTCATGAGCCGAAATCTTAAGCACAGACTGCTGAGTTGAAGATAATTTTTCATAAGCAGTACGAATAGTTAATTGAATCCACATTGCAATAGAATGGACCGTAATGTCCTTTCTATTAGGCAGCAGAGACAGAAAGAAACGCTTACGACCCTTTCTGATAAACTCAGATCTACGTTTGTAAATACACATAGTTCTAACTGGACAAAGCGAAGGCCTATGACCGTCTGAAGATGGAAGAGCCTTAATAATAAGGTTTAGGGTACTTATTAGGAGCCTGATTCTTAGCCAAAAATCCAACATTAGTAGTCAATGTAATAGTATTACCAACACTAAGATAGTGAGAATCATCAACAGATAGTGCATGAAGCTCACTAACTCTTCTAGCAGAAGAGAAGGCTAAGAGAAAAGCGTCTTATAAGATAAGTATTTGAAGTCCACTGTATCAAGTGGCTCAAATGGCGCTTCTTTCAGCTTCAGAAGAACCCAAACTAACTTCCACTTAGGAATTAACCTAAGGGTTCTAGGTCTATTTATCGAAAAGGTTTTCACTAACTTAGATAAAGAGACATTAGATCCAATTTGTAAGCTATCATGATGAGCATAGGTATCCGATAGCATAGACCTATAACCCTTAATTGTTATTGGCAGCAGTTTGATCTCGTCAAACAAGTAGACCAAAAAATTAGCAATGTCCGGAATGGAGGGATCATAAATAACAACAGAATGATCCCTACACCAGCGAGAGAAAACCTTCCACTTAGCAGCACAATTTAGTGAATTGGAGGTCCTCCTACAGTTAGAAATTGCGTTCACTGCTCATCCTGTAAAATGCTTGCCATGCAAGAAGGACCGCACAACGGAAATATGTGAAGGTTGAGACCTTGCGGGTTGTGATGCAGTGTGCGCGATTTCCCCTGCAAAAGAAGGTCCTCCCATGAAGGAAGCTTATGCGGAATGTCCCACAACAGACACCTGAGTAGATTTGTCTATTGTCTCAGGGGTGACAGAGATGCTACCAACAGAATCTTGTAATGAGATTGCTTGATTTTTAACAGTATCTGTTGAATCAACGGAGCTGGAGGATAAGTGTATCATATCATTCCGTCCCAAGAGATTGAGAGGGCGTCTACTGCAAACGCTCGAGGATCTGGGCATGTCGACACATACGTCTGCAACTGATTGTTGAGATGCGTTGCAAATAAGTCTATCATAGGACGATCCCATTGGTAGCAAATCTGACTAAATACTCGTTTGTTGAGAGTCCATTCTGACGGCAACATACAACCTTTCCGAGAAAGGGAGTCCGCTAGAATGTACAGACAACCCGGAATATGATGGACCGACAGAAGAACCTGATGCTCTAGGACAAACAGAAGGATTCTTTCCGTTAAGTTGAACAATGCAATCGAATGAGTGCCTCCCTGGTTCTGAATATACGCTACTACTGTCGACTTGTCGGACAGAATTTGAACATGCAAATTCTGAATAATGTTCATCCAATGACGTAGTGCAAGCCAAATTGACATCATCTCTTTGATGTTTATGTGCTTGTTTAGGAACTGCAGATCCCAAAGACCCTGGCACCTCAAATCTGTTGGGCTCAAAGTTGCGCCCCAACCTGTTTGACTCGCATCCGTCATTATCGTAAAAATCGGATCCGGCAGTTGCAGTGGAGTTAACCTCTGAATATCTGCCCAATTCTGAATCTCTTGTTTCACTTGTTTCGACAAGACGATGTTCGTTTCGAGCGAATGAATCTTCACACTCCAATTCTGAGTAAAAAATATCTGGAGTGGACGAGTGCGTAGTCGCCCCATTGGAATAAGATCCACGGCAGCTCCGCACAAACCTATCAGTCACATGAATTCTCTCGCTGTTACTACATCTGAGTGAAGACAAAAGCGAGCGTAACAACTAATTTCGCTCTGGTTGACGGCAGACAAACCAGATTGTTGTGCATCTCGAAGCTCATTCCCAAGTGGGTGAATGACTTGGACGGCACTAGATCCAACTTCTTTTCATTTACTATTAAACCGAGACGTCGGAGCAGTTGAAGCAGACTCTGAACATCATTCTGAAGAGTTAACTTGTTGTCGTACCTCTGAAGAAAGTCATCCAAGTAGGCTGACGTTACCGCAGACGAATGAGCTCGGAAATGAGTCATTACCAAGTTCATTATTCGAGTGAAAACCAAGGGTGCTAGATTCAGACTGAAGCACATTGCTCAGAACTGATAAACGACTCCTAGAACAGCGAAGCGAAGATACTGTCTGAACACTGGATGTACCATGACGTGAAAGGATGCATCCTTGAGATCTATGCTCGCAGCATAAACGTTCACTTGAATGCTTGCTCTGACCGATCGGATGGTCTCCATATAAAATTTCGGAGCCACGTTCAGCTTGTTTATCCAGCTCAGATCTACAACTGGACGAAATGAGCCGTCTGGTTTTGGAACCAGGAACAGATGACTGTAGAAACCTAGAGATTCCTGGTTTTCTACGACCTCTATCATGTTCTTCTCCAGAAGAGATTGGACTTCTGATAGAAGTGAATCTCTCTTCTGAAGGTTTGACGGAAGTCGAGTTCAACGTGGACTTCGAGTTAACGGAGGTTTTTCCTTGAAGGACAGTTTTATACCTTCGGAAATAACCCCTTGCACCCATAGGTCATCTGCAATTGAGAACCAATTAGTTAAGAATCTCGACAGCCTTCCGCCCACTGGAATGCAATAGAGGTTTAGACCATCACCTCCTGGACTTGCGAGGCTTGCGGGAGGAGAAACTATGTCCTCCACGACCCGCACCTCGACCTGTCGACCTAGGTACGTCTAACCAGTCATCTCGGGTAGCATTATGACCCCTACCTGAGTCGCTACTCTGAAGGTCTCTAAAGTAAGACGTAGAGGCTTTCTTAGATCCTCTATAGGAACTTCCCTTGGACGAACTCGTCCCAGAAGTGCCTGCCTTACTCCTCTCTGCTGAGTCCAACTTTTTCGATGCAGATTTAAAAAGCAGAGAGTCTGAAGCTTTCTTAGTAATCTGATCACATATTATAGAAAGCTTACTGTCGAAGAGAAGCTCTCCGGAGACCGAAGCGACGCGGAGAGTTTTTCACCTTGGTATCCACTCTTGTGGATGCAGCCAGGGCAGCATCACGTCTGACTAACTCCAGATTTGACACTGAAAGGGCAGAGTTATACGTAGAATATGCTATGGCCCTCGAAAGAACTCTGAACATCCTGGAATTCCCTCGAGACGTAGTGATAATGCTCTGATAAGGTGATCTGCATAAGATAAGGCGTCTAATCTGATTCTGTTAGACGAGATTGTCGTCTGCAGCGTACTGGAGAGAATCAACATAGATGCCGGCAATGACATCTCCAAGTCTTCTGCCTGCTGGTCGTCTAAACGCAGAGGAACTCTTGGCACGCCCTGTCCTGCTGTTTCAAATCTATTTCTATTATTGACGAAAGGCAGCTGTAGAGCATGAGACGATAAGAAACTGGATTTGCCAGTCTTAGAGGCTAGCTTGAATATAGCGTCATTAAGAAGTTCAAATGTCCGCATGACATTTCTGGACTGGGTCGGAAACTCGGGCGCAATGTCCCTATTCCGTCCGAAAAAGTCTGTGTCCAGTGACGCTATCATTCTCTTATCAGCTAACGCAGCATTATGGTCCGGAGGAACAACTTCTGGAAGGTGCTGTCGGATGAAATCTACGGCCACCTTATGTTGTTCGGAAAAGGAAAATTCCAGCTCCGCTGATTCCATTTCACCATCCGACTGGACCACATGAGAATCTCGGTCGTCCCTTTCTGACTCTGCAGGGGAGCGAACCGACCCAGCTTCCTCAGACGGTTCCTGTTCTGAAAAAGTTTCTGATGGTTGCTGGGATGAGTTGAGCTATCTGTGATAGTAAGTCCATCACGGAGGCCTGCGGAGCCGCAGTCTTTCGTAATTTAACTGCTGGAAGCTCCTGGGACATTAATTCCTGCATACTTCTTTTATGCGAACGTCCCAACTGGAAAGGCCTCGTGTCCTTGGCTACCAGATGGCATGACCTGGTCGACGTGGATTCCCTGGTCGGCAAAGCAGGCTGGATATCTGCGGCCACGTAGCCAAGGTGTGGTCGTGTGTGCTGCCATGAGGATGAGGAAGCCAATAGACTAGCCACGCCAGACTGTCTCTGCGATGGAGCGTCCCGAGCAGGAGGAGTGGACGTATGCTCTGACTGATGAACGTTACATACAACAACATCTGGGCCTAGATGTTGTTGTAAGAGAGAGGGGCCTCTCTCGCTCGTGGTCTGGGTAGACCTGGACGAGCTAGCTACCAGACTGACTGGCTTTCTCCGTTCCATCCTCCGATCCGTCGTCGCTGGGTGTGCACGATCCGTGTTTTTAGTGCTCGCAACACCCGATCTCCTTTCCTAGACCACAACAGACGAAACCGGCGTCACAACCATTTCGTGAATGATTGTTTCACTGGGCGAGCTAGCGGGCGACAATGCTGTCGATCCTACTAGGGACCTCTTAGGCATTTGCCGAATTTCATTGAGCACTTTTGCCACTAGCTCTTCATTTGACTGCGACGACGGAGGTGCACTTCTTGAAGACATCACAGAAACATCATCCTGTTCTTGTTCCTCTGAAAAACTAGAGTGACCCTGTGGCGAGAGGACCGGCATGGACCTCTCACCACTAACGATATACCGTGACACACATCTCCAACGTTTGTCATCCCAATTGGCACACACTGAGCAAGAATTAGTGTGAGTACACTGACTACGTGAAATACAATGAATATGAGAATCAGAGGAAGACTTCCTCGAATTACAATTTGAACAATATTCTTTCATTTTGAAAAAATATTAAACAGTCATTGTACTCACACTAACCCTTGAAAACAAAGATACATGATAATAATGTAATCCATTACAAACATTTCGAAAAATAATTCAAAAGAAAAATTTTCTTTTCAAAAAAATTTCAAGATGAGCCCAAGTTCCCAATGGGAACGATGAGCCCACATAGATCCCAAAAAGGCTAAGTGTGGACAAAAATTTTAAAACATATCTAAAAATTAATGTTACACTTACGGACAATATTAATGTATCTGGCTATGAGCAGAACTAAATAGAAGACAAGGAATCACGTCAGAAGTAACCGTTGTCGACGTAAACAAAAGTGAATAAAAACCGGAAGCGAGACTCCAGGCACTGAAAATATGACCCAAAAACAGTAACCAATTTTAAACACTATCCGATGTAAAACAGAGGCTTCCAGAGAAGAAACTGCAGTACATCAGATGGTAGATGCATGACCAAAACGCCTAACCACCCTAGGGTGAGGACGTAACCATGGGGAAAAACAGAATAAACATTCTGTTACCAAGCTAAAAACTCCCAAGAAATTTCAGTAAACAAATTACAAAAATTATGCCAAAAGCATGGGAGAATAGCAATAGGGGTATCAAGGAAAGGGAGAGAGGAAACACTGAACAAACAGTGGAAATTTCACAGCAAGAATGAAAACATCAGGCCCATGCCCCGAAATTAGGGAACATAAAATAATTTTGCATAAAAATTATAAGTTACAGCTCTGAACACATCCTTCCACTGTTCCTACCTCTCATCCTCTTATTTCATCCTTAGATCCACCATTTCTTTCATGATTTTGTGTCTGGGATCATTTTAACTGAGGTTATAAGCACAGATATCAGTGAGATGTTACTGATTGAAGGGCCAAACAAAGAATGAAGATTTGGCACCAATTTCGGTACTTCCTAGACACTGCGCATGCGCAGTGGATAAAAGTATGTAAGACCACATAGGACATTAATTTTTTGGATTTTGATGCCAATTTTGGGGATGGGGGGGGGGGGGGATTTGTGTTTGGCCCTAGAATTTTAAGAGTTAGAACCACCTAAGTCTGGGCCATTGGTACAGTATAAGAATATTATATATTCAAAGTAATTTGTATATTTTTATACTTACCAATGGCCCAGACTAGCTGCTGGTGCTTAATTCAAAGATATTAAGGGCCAAACACCCCACCAAATTTGCTTGCAAATCCGAAAATTAAAAGTCCTATCTGGCCCTCCATACATTTACTCTCTGTGCATGCACAGACGTTAGGAAGTGTCCGGAACAGGTGCCAACATCATTCTTTGTAGAAGAGAGTACTACATAAAATAAAAATTCAGCAGGGAGGTATGAGTGCACACTCATGGGAGGGCCATCTCCGCCTGGGCCATTGGTAAGTATAAAAATATACAAATTACTTAGAGTCTATAATATTTTTACACTGTAAACCAATGGCCCAGACTAGCTGAATCGTAAAAATGGTGGAGGGCCTAGGACTTCAGAATTAGTAGATCAACATAGTTCCAATCCTGTAATCCAAGGTGAAAGGAAATTAAAACTAGAAAAATTGTGAGCACTGCTCACTAAATGATACCACCCACTCCCACCAAGAAACATTTTACAACAGCAAAAGTGTGTTCAATGTAGAGAGCACAAACACTGACACCAATGTTTGAAGGTTTCATTGAAATCTATTCGCTAGTTTAAAAGAAGTCGTGGATAGCAAATGTCAACACCCCCCACCATGCAAGCTTGAATTGACAAAGCCCATTTTTAAATATGGGAAACCCTCAAAATGGAAATATCTGAAAACAAACAGCAGGTGCACATCTTCAATATATGTAAAAGAATGTCTGAAAGTTTCAATGAAATCTTTCAATGGTTTAAGAGGAGTTGCGGATAGCAGATCTGTACAGAATGTCAACTGAATTTGACAAAGTTCATTTGTCAATATGGGAAACTGTAAAAAAGAAAATATCTGAAAACAAAATAGGAGGAGCACATCTTCAATGTATGTAAAAGAAGGTCTGAGAGTTTCAATGAAATCCGTTCACTGGTTTAAGAGGAGTTGCGGATAGCACATGTGTACCCTCCCCCCCTCCCCAAAGCGTAACACCACTACAGCATAATGGACGGACGGACGTATGTCGGAATATGAAAATATCTGAAAGAAAAAGAATGCCTGTAAGTTTCAATGAAATCCACCCACTGGTTTAAGAGGAGTAGCGGATAGCAGATGTGTACCCCCAAAGCGTCACGGACGTACGGACGGAGTAGCAGATAGCAGGTGTGTACCCCCCACAAAGCATCACAACAATTTGGCTAAGTTCATTAAGACCTTTGGGACAGAGTAAAAAAAAAAATACCTGAAAGTAAAATAGGAGGTGCACATCTAGAATGTATATAAAAGAATGCCTGAAAGTTTCAATGAAATCTGCCCACTGGTTTAAGAGGAGTAGCGGATAGCAGATGTGTACCCCTCAAAGCATAATGGATGTATGGACGTACGGACGTACTAAGTTCATTTTGCCACATGGGATAGAAAAAATAAAAATACCTGAAAGCAGAATAGAAGGTGCACATCTATAATGTATATAAAAGAATGTCTGAGAGTTTCAATGAAATTCGCCCACTGGTATAAGAGGAGTAGCGGATAGCAGGAGTGTACCCCCCTAAAGCATCACAACAATTTGGCTAAGTTCATTTTGCCCTTTGGGAAAGAGTAAAAAATAAAAATACCTGAAAGCAAAATAGGAGGTGCACATCTATAATGTATAGAAAAGAATGCCTGTAAGTTTCAATGAAATCCACTCACTGGTTTAAGAGGAGTAGCGGATAGCAGATGTGTACCCCCAAAGCGTCACGGACGTACGGATGTACGGAAGTACGGAAGTACGGACACCATGAATGCTATATACCGCCCACTTTTCAAGTGGGTGGTATAATTATTAGGAATTACATGTATGTCTCTCTATACAGTAATAGAGAAGACATATCATACAAAAGGAGCCCAGTTTAAGTAATTCCGTATACTTACCATGAAGACTATGCTAATTGGATGTAACAAGTTCCCAATTTTTAAGGTTAGCCCGGACTAAGCCGCAAAAATTGGGATGGCATATTTGAGAATGAGAGAATATCCCCCACAAACATACGCCATATACAATAAAACTACAGCTGTATGCAGGATATAATTACGGACAAAACAGCTTCCCTCATAGTTACATACCCATCAAGCCAAAGGAGAGGTAAAAAATCACCTCCCTCCCCCCTCCCCTTTACTTTTGAAGGAATCTTCAAAAAGAAAGAGGGGAGTGCTCTGGAATCAGTAAAAGCAGGACCAAAAATCAATATAAATATTCGTTGAACAGGCTCTCTGATATTAATTTATTATTAATAAATGGTGCTTAATGCCACTTCAGAAGTTAAGTCTATAGCGACGATCCCGGTAATTAATATTGCCAGCGAAATAACGTACACCGGAGATGGCATACACAGATAGGTCGAAAACCGGTGATATAATATAACATACACATGTCCAATCGAACCACAATGAATGATCTCTGGAGAGTAAAACACACTTCCGAGGTAACCCACAGGCGACCCCATTCAGGTGTACAATAAATTCCAGTAACAACACTCCCCAACGAGTACTATCCGATATCTATGCCACAATAAACATGCGTATATATGAGTTGAGTACCACATGTCGTGTACGCTGCCCATATGAACACAGAAATTGAGACCCCACTAATTACACTACGAGGTGGGGTCTCAAAACCCCACCACGTGACTTCAATTTGTCTATAATTAACTTGTGTTTTTGCAAGTGCGGTAATCAGGTTTATTCTTCCACTAAAAATAGTTTTAGTTCATTGTTATTTAGTTATTGTTAGGTATTGCACTTAAGTATAAATTGAATACGTATGCTCCATACATGTTTTTTGATAATAAAAAGTATTAATATGGCAGAAAAAACGATCAAAATATGGAGTTTGAATCGTGTTTTTAATCTCGCATGAATATGTCAAACTGTGTGATGGGATGTTCGGCTGACGTCGGTTTATCTTTTGATCTCTCAGTCACAGGCTCTTAATTAGATCAAATTTTTTTCACAGTCAGTGAAATATTACTTTTACTTTTACTTGAAATATTAAAAAGATAGTTCAATATTTGAAAAAGTTATTGAAAGCTATTGCGATTCGGAATGTTGTTCATCAAAATCGATTCAGAACTAGAGGAATTACGAAAAAATAAATATTATACCGTACTGAAATCATGGATGTGAGTTGAAAAAAATATAACTTGACCAGCACAATATCTGGACATTCCCCCGACGGTCTTTTACCTAACTGTAGCTATTGACGGAGAAGAATCATGTTACCGGTACTGAATTTTGAATAAATTGTGGGTTGGGGAGGAAGGGAATCCGATTTACGATTTTAAAAGTTAAATTCAGAGTGGAATGTTAAAATGTAAATGTTGAGAGTGGAATTAACATAAATAAACTGCATTAACGAAAAAGGAATGCTTGTGGTGGCCCTGGGACGTTTCAGCCCAAGACGCTTCGGAATCCATATATTGAAGCGCCTGCATGAACTAGCAAGGAAAACTGGCCAAGATGGGGGGGGGGGGGGGGGTGGGTGGGTGGGGGGGGGGAAGCAATCAATGATATAGGCCTATTTGTGCTCGTGGGTTTATGGGAGTCTGGGGTCCAATTGCCTTGTTTCGGGATGGGGAGGGAGGGGGAGGGCTGTTTACTTCACCATTTAGGAGTGGTATGGATGACTGAATCTTACACTGCCAAGACACTGAAATTTCAGATGTGCTGGCTGCACGCAAAAAAAAAATCAGGGGTGGCGTCAGAAAATCTCCGATAGAGGAACTAAAATCTCCTGTCTGAAAGACCTATTTTAATTTTGGGGGTTTCAAGACACGTGTGGGGGGACAAAACAAAAAAAATTATAATACGAAATTTCGGGGCATGTTTGAGCTAGGGTTACGATGTATGGTGGTCTGGCTTGTCGATCGGCATGTCATTATTGGAAATAAAAAAAATATTATTTTCTATTGATTTTATTTACATATGGTTATAATTATGATTACTGAATTAATAAAAAGCAATTGAAAATATTGATTTGTCTCTTATTTTTTCTCAAGCTTGTCATGTGCAGAGGTTTTAAAAGAGATGTTGGTTTGAAGGACAGCTCTGTGCTTTGTCGCACCACTCAAATGTCATTTCACACCTTGTGCAAGTGGTAGTTTAATCTACTGTACCTAATTAATCACTTCAATCCCGACTACTTTTATGTAGTAGCCGTAGAATAATATTTTAAGTGTCACATTTCAATACACATGCATAATATTCATACATGTCGAGTATTTTCAAAATATTTATATGAAATCCAGTCTATGGAGGCTTATGAGACAAATTTTCATCAGATGTAGGTCTTTTTTTACAGTAGGTCATAAAAAACAACAAAAAACCCAAACCGAAAGACCAAAACACATGCACGCACACCAAAATACACACCCTTGCGGACCCCCCCCCCCCCCCACACACACACACACACAAACACACAGAGAGTAATATGCAGACATACGCCCACATGCACTTGCGTATAATTTCGTGTACTAATTTTCTTTCACTTTTTCTTACCCCCCCCCCCCCCCCCCCCCCATCACGTATATCTGTCTCTCTCTATCTCTTTCCCACTGAAGCGTACTCTCTCTCTTAGAATGGCACATTCGCAGATATTTTAATTCGGCATCTCCCTTATACTCACCCACGTATTTTTACATACACACAGGCTTAGCTATTTCAATTGATAATACAAATAACAACAATGTAGAGGAACGTTGAAAAATCCGCAAATGCAAAGAGTATAAAAGTATGTACAAACCCCTACAGAATTGGATGAAGGATATTTATTTCTGTATGCAAATATCTCCCGTCCACCCCCCCCCCCCCTCCCAGCCCCCCCCCCCCCCCCCACCCCCCTGTGAAATAATCATTAGTTTCAGTCTCGAGTGAGATACTTTTTGGTATCCATTCAAAAACACTATATTTTCTTTTTACTATATCCTTTTTATAAGAATCTTTAATTGCGTTGCCCGAGAAAGAGGATGTGCTGGTCGAGTTGACTCAATGTCCTGGACTGGTATCACTTCGATCATTAGCCGTGGGCGCTTTCGTGGCGCAAGAGGCTTTTTCGCCCCCACTTCCCACCCAAGAAAAACACGGTTCTTCACGTGTTGGCCTACAGCTGTAAACAAAATGTGAAATTGGGAACTTCGCGAATATTATTTGTTTTTCTCAAGTCTGGTTTATTTATTTCCTCGATCAAATCGATTGCGTAAACACAACAGTTTAGTTTCGAAAGTGACGAGGACTTTGTACTTAACCAAATGGAACTGACTGTTCTATTCCCAATTTACAATTTCAAACCGGAGCAATAGTCGCAGTCTGCCTCCTCCAAATTCCAATTTAAAATAAATTATCTACTACCAGTAACAAACGCAGTTGTCTTGCCAGTTGACGTCACAAGACAGTATTTATTAATCAGCAGAGAAACTGACATACAAAAGCAATTAAACTAATCGTTAACGCTCGTGACCACGGTGGGTCACAGTGTTTTGAAAACTGTCTTCCACTGATCAGACACTGCGGTCCACTGGAACTCCACGGAGGAGAACACACCGCGGCGGCGTTTTTGTTTCAATCCACGTTGAACGTACTGCAATGTTAGTTATAAGAAACCAAATGAAGTTAAAAGATTAAAAAAAGACAACTCATTTATGTAAATATCAATGTGCAAAATACAAACTTATTTATGTTAATATCTATGTGCAATGTATTATGTTTCTATAGTTTATCGCTTGTTAAAAGTTGAAACACTTGAATGAAATAAAATATATCAAAGCCAGTGTTCCTGTTATTGTTGCTCTGTTGTCAATGAAGATAAGTAATTAATTATACACGCCCACTCATAAATAGTTCCTCTATAAATAGACAGCACTAATCTAAATTTAGCATCAATAACTGGGGTATTTATTGACCAGTCTCATATGGGTACTGTACACGTAATGCAGCATTAATAGGAACCTGGATCTAGAAATGGAAGTAGGTATGATTAAGAGGCTCCGACACGGACTGCCCCTGAAATAATTCATAATTTCTAAGGTCCATAACATACAATAAAGCGTCAGCCTAATAATTATTATGTGTGTGAGCATTAAAATCCTGCATGTAATCATCTGAATACCAGTTAACTGGTTATGCAGCTTCCAAGGTACCCAAAGACCAGTAATTTATTTGTGATGAAATATGCGCTCGTATATGACATATAGATAAGTAATCATAGGAAACCAACCAACTAAAAAGTGGATGTGACCATGAGGTCGCCATAGAACACGACCCAGCCGCCAATCGAGAAGTGAAGAAATGCATGTATGTATTTAAACTCATACAAGGCTTTTGGGAGAAAACTATGTCTTGCCCGGTAATTGCCTCTAAACACATTGGCGGTGTGTGTGGTGGGTGGGGTGGGGGGGGGGGGGGATTCAAAGTCATATCGAACCCTCCTCACTCGCATTATTTAATCGTTCTTGTGTTACTTATAAAATAATGTAGGAACCGCAATGGTTCCCTCACGTCTAACAGACTCCAGTATGCCACTATGGGCGGAGAAGGACGTGAAGAACAAAAACTTCCCCTGATAAAGAAGGTCCTCTCGTGGAGGAAGCTTCTGTGGAACGTCCCATAACAGACATTTAAGAAGACTGATCCAAGATTCTGTGATGACAGAGGTATTACTAGTAGGATTCACACCGAGACTGTTTGATCTTAAACAGAATCTACTGAATCGAATGAATTGGAGGATATGCATATCCTATCATCCATCCCCATGAGATTGGCAGAGCATCTACTGCATAAGCTCAATGGTCTTGGCATGGCGACACAAATGACGGTAACTGATTGTTCCGGTACATCGCAGACGGATCTATCATGGGGCGATCCCTGTCCAAACACCCGCTTGTAAAGCGTCCACTCCAATTGCAACAGGTGACCTTTCCGAGAGAGCGAGTCTGCTAGTATGTTCAGACGACCCGGTATATGATGAATACAAAGATGAACATGATGATTCATGATGTATTAGGAAAATCTTCTCCGTTAGTTGGCATAACGGAAATGAATGGGTGCCGCCCTGGTTTCCGATGTATGCTACTACTGTGAAGTTGTCCGACGAAACTGAACATGGACATCCGTTGTTATTATGTGAATCCAATGTTGTAGCTCTATCTATAATTAACATTATCTTGTTGATGTTTATGTGTTTCTACTGGAACCGAGCCGTCAGAGTAATAGAAGCAGACTCTGAACATCGTTCTGAAGAATAATTCTGTTGCCACAACCCTGTAGAAGGTCGTCCAAGTAAGCTGACGTTACCGCAGACAAATGAGCTCGTAAGTAAGACATTACCGAGTTCATTATTCGAGTGAAATGCCCAGGGGGCCAGATTCAGACCAAAGCATATTGTTCTGAACTGATACACCTCCTCTTGTATGGTGAACCGCAGGTAATGGGTTAAGGTAATGTAAGTGGCATGTTCCAGTACTCCACCAGTTAAGGGCAAGGTTTATAATTAAAAGCCTTCTTAGCTCTAAAAAAACACAGATAAGTAAAACTAAACTAGCTTACCTCTAGAGCAAATTGCTGTAGTTTGGCACAGTTGTCTAATCGAAGTAAGCAAAACAGCAGTTTGAAATGACCAATACATTGTATTTCTACACCTAGAAAAGAAAATGTATCAGTAAGTCATAAAGTATATCAGGCAGAGAAAAATAAAATACGTTGAATAGCATACTTGGAAAATGTGCTTGTCAAACTTTTTTCTCACTTCTAAAGTTAAAAAAATATTATCTTGCAAACTTACAAAATTCAAATCGTAAATGGTATTTTATTTAAAGAGTTATTCTCCTAAAACATCACTTGCACTGAAACTGAAATCACATATTGTCGTCTTTTGAGGACTAAAATCTTATTATGTATGGTTTTCACCTTCAGAAAAACTACCCAGGAAATGAAAACGCACCAACAAATTTTTGTGCCGTCTCAGATTTTTGCAATCAAATGGTACATATTGTGGTAAAAGAGATCATGTTTTACTAGAAAAGAAAACAATTCTTTAGGCACCACAAAATAGATCTTCTGTTTCTCATACCATTTTTTGTAAAATTGCGTGTGGGTGGGCATTTTCTTAATTTTATTATTTTTATAATTATTTCTTTGCCATCAAAAGTTCATATTCTTCGTTTGTTTTATGGGTGGTTGTGTATTTCATCCGTCAAGTGCAAGAAGGCTTTGCAATGCTAAAGCATTGCAAAGCCTTGTTGCACTCAATGCACAAATTTATCAATTTTATTAACTTGGGTAAAATATCAGACATCAACCATTTAATTTTTATTTTTTAAAATTTGCATTAGTTATAAAAAGAGAGCATGTGGCAGCCAAAAGGACCATGCAGGAAGACCTGAGAAACAGATTTTTAACTTTTATAAGCCATGAAAGCAGTAAATAATTACAGTGTGATGACAGAAAAAAAGCAGTGAATTCCATTACCGCCCATCACTTTGGACTAGTTACCTGGATTATTTCTAATGACATTTCTGAGTGCTTCCAGAGACATCCCAACTTGTGAAAGCCTGCTTTCCTGGTCGGGAGCATTGGAATTTTTGTTCTGTTGCTGTAACATCATCAGAGAATGTAAATACTGTAATAAACAAACAATCATAATGTTCAAATCTGAAACAAGAGGTTCCTGAAAAAAATTTTTTTTTATTTATTACACACCTATTACTTTTCCTCCAGTACCATATTTACCAAACCATATGGAATGCAGGTTCCATATGGATTTCTGTTAATGGACTATTTTTTTTTCTACCTGATGTCATGGATCCATCAAAAGAACTAAACCTCACCCATTTATCTAAGCAGCCAATCGAAACATTGCATTCTTATCTAGGTCAATTTGGAAGCTGCAGTGACAGTCCATAAATGGAATGTAAATTGGAAAATGTTTTTGTTCAAATCAATCAAAAATTAATGAAATTAAACTTATTCTATAAACGGGGAGTGATTTTATAACATTCAAATTGTGACTGAAGCAAATAGCTCTCAGATAAAAGCAGACAATTTCTTAAAAATAGGAATATATAAGCTATTTGGACACAATTTTCCTTTATATTTTTCTGCTTACCTACCAATCTGAGACACGTGCTTGCCAATCACACCCGAGTTTTGGTTTTTTTTTACTTCTAGCAGCTGTCAGAACTGTCAAATTCTACAAATACGACCAAATTTTTAAATTGATTTATTTATTGGCGTTTAAGGTCACAACCTTCTGCACAATGGCTAATAATGACCGCAACATGGAGATAAAGTCAAGCTCAGTCGATCGTTTCTACCCATGTTGCCCATTTTAGGGGACTTCCACCCCAACCCAAGCATTGGTGACTGGATCCTATTTTACCAGTAATACAGAGCCCGTTTACCAGAGTAAAAAAAGGCAGTTTCACTTCCCAGGGTTCCCACAAAGAAAAATTTTAAACTAATGGATTCTATGTCATAGATGCATGTAATAAACACATAAACATTTGTGCCATTGTGGAAGGATATAACTCAAGGCTGTGCCCTTGTTCTATCATTCCATGCTGGTACTCATGACGTACTGACGAGTGCATTCATACATCATGACATTCTGCATATTTTTGGCATCATGCATCTAACTAAAAATCCTGTCATATTTTCAATCTAGGTGTACTTAGACCAACAGAGTACAAGGTAATTTCCTGAAAATCCACAGTGTTAAATAGTTATGCCCCAAGTCACGAAATAAATATGACTCTAGGAGCTTGAGTTGAAAAATTCCTAACTCATCCTGACAAAAGATATTAAAGATCAAATATAATAAGGCTACGGAATGCATAGGCCACTATCCCCGACCCTTAGGCACGTTTGAAGTAGCCTTAACAGTACTGTGGGATAGAAAAATTTTCTAAGTCAAAAGAGTGAGAACAGACAAATTTTCAGAGTCCAAAAAGTGTAAAAGGACCATAACTCCTGGAAAAATTATTGGATTATATAATTATATCTGTTCCCCCATGTGGGACTAACAGCATATGAAAGGAGATCCAAATCCAACCAATGGCTTTGAAATTACAATGCAAAACATTTGAATGGACAGATAGATGGACAGATGGACTGACAGACAGAGGGCTTCACCAGATACCCCCAAATCCTCCTTTGGATGTCGGGGCATAATATTCAAATCAGTGATGCAAGGCAAAAAATTATTATTCCCACATTCAAATATTGGGGTTTTGCAACACTTTCAACAGCCATGGTTATCTCCTGTTATTCCCCAATTACACACTCTGTTGATATGTTTATCCATTTATTTATTTATTTATTTATTGATGTTTAAGGTCACATATTTATGCACAATGGCTAATCATGACCGTGACAGTTTTACGGGTGGAGGAAGCCGGAGTACCCGGAGAGAACCACCGAGCAGCTGCCAGCTCCCCAACATCGTAACTCCGCACTGCAGCACAGACAGGGTTAGATTGGTTGAAGACATGCGTACCATCGACGTGCAGTACGCCTTAGTACACGGCGTCATCGTGCCCCCACATGGGCAATGGAGATGAAGTGTCTTGCCCAAGGACACAACGCGGTTGCCACAGGTGGGATTCGAACCGAGGACCTCTCGGCTTGCAGCCAGCACCTCTACCTACTGAGCCACCGCGCCCCCGTTTATCCATTTGCAATCTCAAATATTACAGTACTTTGATTACATAAGTTCCCAGAGAATTTCGAGCATATAACGATTGGTTGTTTTAAACCACATTATTCCAGGTTTTTTGAGGAGGGGAGTGATATTCAAGGGTTTTCCAAGTCCTGGTGATTTTAAATTCCAGGGTACTTCAGGGTTTTCAAGGAGCTGTGTGAATCCTGAAATCACTCTGTGTGTAAACTGCCATTTGGAAGGACTCTCAGTAGCCAAACAGTGTGCCATGTAACATCATACCATCATACGGACAGACTAAGCGACCTCTACATGCATTTATCTTCCCCAGAGTAGATGCATAGGGGGGGGGGGGGGGGGGGGAGGGGAGAGAAGATATAATACACCAGGTCCTATTTCACCAATAAAATAAGAATTTGTTGATTACTCAAATGTACTAACCTGAGCTTGTGATCCTAGAAAATCCAGCAGATCAATTGTAAAGCCTTTTGCATTCTGCAATAAAAGAAAAAATCAATACTTCATTTAAAATCATTTTCTGATATACCTTTTAATTTTAATCCGAGGCACATGGTGGGCCTATTATGTTCACCTGAGTTAAAGTAAGATGAACTAAACTTGAGTGAAGCCTTTTTATACCTTTAACTTAATAAAGCTCCCCCTGAAATGTTTCATGACAGTGAAGTTGTTGTTACTGATTATTGTTTTAATGATTGCTGTCTTGCAGTTTATTTCATCAAGTGAAACATGATATTTCTGGTTGAACCCAAAACACATCCCCTCGTCCATGTGAAGCATGCTTCCCACGAATGTCACAATAAACACTTATCATCCACATGCAATATCTGGGTATAAAACAAGAAAATTTGTCACTTTTTTATCAATAAACATTGATATGGCAAGGAGGAGACTGTCAGAGGCACTAAGACGGCAAATGTCTGTCATTCAAAGCCAACTTGGCTATAGTCATTCAGTCATCAGCAGACATGTCTGAAATCATCAACAAACCAATGATGTTAAGGGCCAACCAAGGCCTGGAAACCCCAAAAGATCTCTCCTCAGGAAGATCTCAGTCTGGCATGCCTCGTTAGGCATGAACCCTTTGCTTCAAGTAGGGTTTTGAAATGCCTTTGGCTCCCCAACAGGCGTTTGTGAAACCGTCTCAAAGCACTAGGTATGAGGTCCAGAAGAGTCGTCAAGCATCCAGCTCTGTCCAATCAGTATCAAAGATGTTTGGAGTGGTGTATGGCACGACAAAACTGGAATCTCAGGACGTGGAGGCGAGTCCATTGGTCAGGCGAGAGTAGGTTCCTGTTTCCTTTGTTTGGATTTGAATTAATGGTACTGAAGAATGAAATGCCTAAGTTAATGCATGAAGGATAAAAATGAAAGTGTCAATGACACTGTAGCTCAACTTGTTAAGACATGTACATGTATAGTATGTGACACAGCAATGACAAACATCTAGGTAATGACCTGATAACAAAGGTACATATAAAGTATTGTAACAATCTGTACATAATTACTGACTGTAGCTTGTAACAAATGTATAGGTAAAGTATTGTAAAGGTGTGTGACAGTCAGATGCTAAACTAGAAAAGAAATCTTTGAGTCCCAGAGTGGGTTTGACTGAACCTCAAAATATTTGTTCTCAAAGCACAGTGATAACAAATGCACCCCAAAACACTCGTTCCTGTCCTAAGGTGATAGCAAAGGTACCCAAGAAGTTTTATGAAGACCAGTTCATAAATACGGCCTCTAGCCAGAGCCGTATAGAAGTTGTATATAAAAAACTGATTGGACCTAATTTCAGAACAAAATGGCTGCTGGCAGCCATCTTGATTTTTGGACCACACCCAGAAACACTCGTTCTCATCCCAAGGTGATAACAAAGGTACCCAAGTGGTTTCGTGACGATCGGTTCATAGATACAGCCTCTAGCCCGAGCCGTATTGATATGTGCACTTACTGTGTATAAGTAGCACTTGAAAAATCAAAGTTCATCTAATTTGCATAATTTCTGCACGAGACAAAACCTGTATTATATGTGATGTATTCCATGTTACTAAACATTCATTCAAAAATTTATTCAAATCAAAACCTTCATATAGAAGTTCTGTACCAAAAACTGATTGTACCTAATTTTGGTACAAAATGGCCACTGGCAGCCATCTTGAATTTTGGACTGCACCCCAAAACACTCGTTCTCGTCCCAAAGTGATAATGAAAGTGTCAATGACACTGTAGCTCAACTTGTCAAGACATGTACATGTATAGTATGTGACACAGCAATGACAAACATCTAGGTAATGACCTGATAACAAAGGTACATATAAAGTATTGTAACAGTCTGTACATAAATACTGACCGTAGCCTGTAACAAATGTATAGGTAAAGTATTGTAAAGGTGGGTGACAGTCAGATGCTAAACTAGAAAAGAAATCTTTGAGTCCCAGAGTGGGTCTGACTGAACCCCAAAATATTTGTTCTCATAGCACAGTGATAACAAAGGCACTCCAAAACACACTCATTCCTGTCCCAAGGTGAAAACAAAGGTACCCAAGAAGTTTCGTGAAGATCAGTTCATAAATACGAGCTGTATAGAAGTTGTGTACAAAAAACTTATTAGAACTAATTTCGGTACAAAATGGCCACTGGCAGCCATCTTGAATTTTGGACCGCACTCAGAAACACTCGTTCTAGTCCCAAGGTGATAACAGAGGTACCCAAGAAGTTTTGTGAAGATCGGTTGATAAATACAGCCTCCAGCCCGAGCCGTATTGAGATGTGTACTTACTGTTTGTAAGTAGCACTGAAAAAATCAAAGTTCATCTAATTTGCATAATTTCTGCACGAGAATAAAATCCGTATTATATGTGATGTATCCCATGTACAAAATGGCTGCCATCGGCCATCCTGAATTTCGGACCGCACCCCAAAACACTCGTTCTCGTCCCACGGGGATACCAAAGGTACCCAAGAAGTTTCATAAAGATCAGTTTATAAATACGGCCTCTAGCCCGAGCCGTATGGGCATTTGCACTTACAGTGCTGAAAGTAACACTAAATACATCAAAGTTAGTATAATTTGCATAGTTTTTGTACGAGAAAAAAACCTGTATTATATGTTATGTATCCCATGGTACTAAACATTCATCCAAAAAATTATTCAAATCAGCACTTTCATATGGAAGTTCTGCGCAAAAATCTGATTTCACCCAAGTCTGTACAAAATGGCTGCCAGCGGCCAACTTGAATTTCGGATCGGACTCAAAAACACTCGTTCTCGTCCCACAGTCATAACAAAGGTACCCAAGAAGTTTCGTAAAGATCGGTTCATAAATATGGCCTCTAGCCCGAGCCGTATTGAATTGTTGACGGACAGACGGACAGATGGACGACTGGCCATGGCATAAGCTCAAATTTGGCTTCGCCAAAGTTGAGCTAACAAAGGTACCCAAGAAGTTTCATGAAGATCGGTTCATAAATACAGCCTCCAGCCCTAGCCGCATTGACATGTGCACTTACTGTGTATAAGTAGCACTGAATGAATCAAAGTTCATCCAATTTGCATAATTTCTGCATGAGAAAAATACCTGTATTACATGTGATGTATTCCATGTTACGAAACATTCATACAAAAATTTCTTCAAATCAGAACTTTCATACAGAAGTTCTGTACAAAAAACTGACTAAAGTACAAAATGGCTGCTGGTGTCCATCTTGAATTTCGGACCGCACCCAAAAACACTCGTTCTCATCCCACGGTGATAACAAAGGTACTCAAGAAGTTTTGTACAGATCGGTTCATAAATGCGGCCTCTAGCCCGAGCCGTATTGAATTGTTGATGGACAGATGAACGACTGGCCATGGCATAACCTCAAATTTGACTTACGTCAAAGTTGAGATAAAAAATGATGGATGATGAACAACAGACAACAGATGCCAAGTGGGGGTAAGAGAGCTCACCTTGATTTTCACTCAAATTGTAACTTACTCTTTTTAATCTTGCTTAATATTTTATATAATCCTTCTGGAAGATAAATTATTTTGCTACTCGTTTATTTGCAGTGAATAAACAGTGAGTAAATAATAGTTTTGAAATTATCTGGAAAATGTTAATAACAGCCTTTTACTTTTTATTATCTACATTTTTAACATTTGTGGGTTTTTTGCAACTAAAATTATAAATTTTAAGTAATTTGTATATTTTTTATACTTACCGATGGCCCAGACTAGCTGATGCTAACTCAAAAATTAATCCAGAGCTAAACACAAATTTTGCCCCCAATCCCCCAAATTTGCATGCAAAACTGAAAATTTGCATGCAAAACCGAAAATTTAATGTCCTATCTGGTCATCCATACTTTTCAGATCTGCGCATGTGCAGTATCCAGGAAGACACCGAACTTGGCGCCAACCAACATTCATTCTATAATTGCCTGTTAAATGTTGTAAACAGCGGGGAGGTATGAGTGCCCACTCACAGGAGGGCCATACCTGTCTGGGCCATTGGTAAGTGTAAAAAATATACAAATTACTTAAAATTCATAATATTTTTGTACAACAACCAATGGCCCAGACTAGCTGAATCATAAAAAGGCTGGAGGGCCTAGGACACGAAGGAAAATCCCATCTCTCAATCACTTCAGTAAAGGATATCTCCTACAGGAGAATAGGAGAAGAAAGGAATTACATATTTCTTTCTCCTTTTCGAGAAATGAGAAAGACATAACACCAACAATGTAATTGAGTATTACATAAGATATAATTCTCCATTTAAAGCCAGCATAACCCGTTATGCTAATTCGGTGAAAGAAAGCCAATATATAAAGATAGTCCAGAGAATGAGACTCTTTATACTCATTTAAAAGTGTCTGAGGATTGTATATTAAAGCCGTTTGACACGTGACATATTCAAATGCTTCACAGTGAGCTACACTTTAAAAACAGTACATAAATGAGAAGTGGTTTTTACTTCACACCGAGCTACACATTAAAACCATCCCAACACCGACTCAGGACTACTGACACCGGAGGAGGTCTTCCCTTGCTTTTCAATATAAAGCCAGATGATCATACGGAAAAAAACTGTCTTCCCACCTTCCCCTTGTTCTGAGGTACGTGACCACAGAACAAAGAGGACAGCAGAACAGCGTCACAGCTGGAACAGGCTACCTAAATAAATATAGATGTAACCATTAATGGACGACATTCTGAGCAACAGAAAGAGGACCTAAAGATCTAAGGTCACCGGAAATGGACTCTAAATTTCTCAGGTAAAACTTGGTGAATGTGGAAGGCTGTGTTCAGTACGCAGCCTTCATGAGATCAGTAATGGCTATATTGTTAGAATAAGAAGTGGACAGTGCCCTAACCTCATGTGCTGATATCTTATTTACAGAATGTTGATCTGAAGATAGATTTTCACAGGCAATGCATATTGCCAGCTGAATCCATCTTGCAACTGAATGAACAGAAATATCTTTTCTGTTAGGAATCAATGAAAGAAACAAACGTTTTCTTCCTTTTCTAATAAAATCTGATCGACGTTTATATATGCGCATAGCCCTGACTGACACAGCAGAAGTCTTTGGTTGTCTGAGGATGGCAGAGCTTTAGTGGTAATAGGTTCAGGCTGTTTATCTGGAGTCTGATTCTTAGCCAGAAATCCCACTTCCACAGTTAGGTTAATGGTATTACCCACACTACGGTAGTGAGAATCATCAACTGAGAAAGTATGAAGTTCACTAACTCTTCTAGCAGATACAAAGGCTAAGAGAAATGCTATTTTATAGATCAAGAATTTGAACTCTACAACATCCAACGGCTCAAATGGAGCTTCTTTAACTGGTAGAGTGCTGGAAGCCCATATTTGGGCTTTACTCTGACGTGCAATGACCGTAATGTAAAGGCCTCATGTTCAGTGGATGTGCTTCATATTATATTTGAAGTGAAATTATTTAGTCTGTATAGATTTGCCTTGTTGCAATTTATGGGAGAGTGCCTTTAGGCAGTCTCCCATAAATTGTAACAAGGCAAAGACATGTGAACAAATTTTGCTGGTCAAAATTAATTTAGCACTTTACCAGTTAAGCTTCAACAGAACCCAAGCCAAATTCCACTTAGGAATTAATCTGGGGGTTCTAGATCTATTTACCCTCCGAGACGTTAATTATCCTGATGTTCAAACGCCACTGGGAATTCAGTTTCTAGATTATTTTCGGTGGTCTGAATTTGTTATTCAAAACTTGTTTTATTACAAATTATTGGAGAATTCCCACATGCACTCTCCAATAATTTGTAATAAAACAAATTTAGATAAACAAAATATTGCGTGTTTGACTGAATATGAAATATAAGCAAGGAAAGTGTTGGCTTTTGCTCTGGTATCCTGATTTTTTGAAAACTCTGTGGTTTCTGGCACCCAACCAGTTAAGAAGTCTTCTCAGCAGGATTATATTTGTATTTTAAGTTGCAATAACATTTGGCTCAATGGTAGTCACTGAGCACTATTTGGGAGAAACTAGAAAATGAGGTTAAAACTTTTAAAAAATCGAAAAATAATAACAAAACAAATGACCACGAAGTATCAACGCGCTGTTTGATTTCATACGTAAAAAGACGTACACAAGTATCAAAGGGTTAATAGAGAAGTTTCTAACCAGCTTGGACAATGAAGGATTAGATCCAATAGCCAAGTTATCATGATGAACGTAAGTGTCTGATAACATAGACCTATAGCCCTTAATAGTGACAGGCTGTAGTTTGAGAATGTCTAACAAGTAGACCAGGAAATTGGCAATATTTGGTATGGACGGATCATAAACGTCTATCGACTGATCCTTACACCAACAGAAGAAAACCTTCCACGTCGCTCCGTAGTTCAATGAAGAGGAGGACCTGCTGCAGTTAGAAATTACGTCCACTGCTTGTCCTGTAAACTGTTTTCCGTGCAAGAAGGATAACACAACGGAAATACGTGAAGATTGAGACCTTCCGGGTTGTGATGCAGTGCGCGTGACTTCCCCTTCCTCTCGTGGAGGAAGCTTCCGGGGAACGTCCCATAACAGACACCTGAGAAGATTGATCCACAGTTTCTGTGACGACAGAGGTGCTACTAGTAGAATTTTGCAACAAGATTGTTTGATCTTCAACAGAATCTGCTGTTGGAGGATACGCATATCCTATCATTCCGTCCCATGAGATCAACAGAGCGTCTACTGCATACGCTCGATGGTCTGGACATGGTGACTCGAATGCCAGTAACTGACTGTTCAGGTGTGTCGCAAACAGATCTATCATGGGGCGATCACACTGATAGCAAATCTCCCAGAATACTCACTTGTTGAGCATCCACTCTGATGACAACAGGCGAATCTTCCGAGACAGCAAGTCTGCAATTCCATTCAGATGACCTGGCATATAACAGACAGAAAGCTGAACATGATGATTCAAGATGTATAGAAGAATCTTCTGAGTTAGTTCGCATAACGGAATGGAATGAGTGCCACCCTGGTTCCTGATGTATGCTACCACTGTCGAGTTGTTCGACAAAATCTGAGTGTCCGCTATTATGTGAATCCAATGTTGCAGTGCAAGCCATATCGACATCATCTCCATCTCTTTGATGTTTATGTGCTTCTCCAGGAACCAAGGGTCTCAAAGACCCTGACACTTCAAGTCTGTGGGACTTAGGTTCGTGCCCCAACCCATCTGACTCGCATCCGTCATAATCGTGAAAGCCGGATCTGCTTGCAGCGGAACTCTCTGAGTTAACCACTGAATATATGCCCAAATCTGAACCCTTTGTTTTATCGAGCGAAGGCATCTTCACACTCCAGTTCTGAGTAAAGAATATCTGGAGGGGATGTGTGCACAGGCAATCCATCGAATAAGATTTGCAGCCGCTCCACACAGCCCAAACAGTCGCATGAATTCCCTTGCTGTTAATGCATCTGAATGTAGACAAAAGCGAGCATAACAACTGACTAATTTCGCTCTGGGTAATGGCAGACGATCTAGATTGTTGTGAGTCTTGAAGCTCATTCCCAAGTGAATGAACGACTTGGACGGAGCTAGATCCAACTTCTTCTCATTTACGATGAAGCCGAGACATCGGAACAAGAGAAGCAGACTCTGAACATCATTCTGAAGAGTAGTTTTGTTGCCATATCTCTGAAGAATGTCGTCCAAGTAAGCCGACGTTACCGCAGACAAATAAGCTCGGAAGTGAGACATTACAAAGTTCATTATTTGAGTGAACGCCCACGGCGCTAGATTCAGACATAAGCACATCGCTCGGAACTGATATACTATCCCTTGAACGGCGAACCGCAGGTACTTTCTGAAGGCCGGCTGTACCAGGACACAAAAGTATGCATCCTTTAGATCTATGCTTGCCGCATAGTCGTTCACTCGAACACTCGCCCTTACTGACTGAATGGTCTCCATATAGAACTTTGGAGCTATGATAAGTTTGTTTATTCAGCTCAAGTGTATTGCTGGTTGGAACGAGCCATCTGAATCCTAGAGAATCTTGGTTCTCAATGACCTCTATTGCTTCCTTTGTCACGAGAGCCTTTACCTCCGATTGGAGAGACTCTCTTTTGCAAGGATTTGATGGAAATTTTATCCATCACAGACATCGTGTTAGCGGTGGTTTTGCTCGGAAAGATCGCCGTAGGACGTCTGAGACCACACTTCTCACCCACTGGTCTTCTGTAACTGTTATCCAGTTTGTTGCAAATCTTGATAACCTTCCGCCAACTGGCAAGCAACAGAGGTCCTGACCATCACCTGTAGAACTTGCGAGGCTTACAGGAGGAGAAACCACGTCCTCCTTGCGAAGAGCCTCGACCTGTCGGCTTATGGACGTCTGACCAATACTCTCGATCAGACCTACGCCCCCTTCCCAGGTCGCTGTATTGACGATCCCTAGAGTAATTGTAGGAGGGTTTCCTATACCCTCATGAGGAGTCCCCTTTAGATGATTTCTGTCTAGGACATCCTCCCTTACTCTTTTCTGCTTGTGCAGGTCGATTAAATGCTGACTTAAGGAGCAGAGTATTTGACACTTTCTTTGTAGCTTGGTCATAAACCAATGAAAGCTTATCGTCAAAAATTTTGTGTCCTGATACCGGAGCGACCCGTAGAGAGTTTTTCACCTTGTCATCTATTAAAGATGACGATGTAAAGGCTCCGTCACATCTGATTAACTCCAAATTAGCCACTGTTAAGGCGGAGTTATAAATGGTAAACATAATAGCCCTGGAAAGAACTCTTAAAGAGGTATGAACGTCCTCAAATTCCTTTCCGCTGAGACGTTGTGCCACAGCTCTTGAAAGGTGATCTGCGTAAGACATAGCATCTAAATTCGCTGTTTGAAGAATTTGCCATCTAAATTGTGTTCGAGCGAATAGTGAATGATGAAGACAAGGACATGTCTAGGTCCTCAGCCTGCTCATCTAAACACAGAGGAACTATCTGAACATTTCCCCGACCTTTTTAAATGAACGTGGTCCAACAAACGGTAAATTTACGGAAGATGATGACAAGAAACCGCCTTTCTTCTTCCCACTGGAAAGTTTGAATATGGTATCGTCTAAATGGCCGAAGGCCTGCGACACCTGTCTAGACTGAACTGGAAAAGACAGGCCCTCCTCCTTTGTCCCCATAAAGTCGGCGTACAATGACCCCAGCGCTTTCTTCCTAGTAGTCGCAGCATTCTGATTCGCTGGAACAAACTCAGGGTAGCATTGATGAATTAAATCCATCGCAACCATGTGTTGTTCCGAAAGGGAAGGGTAATCCACCTCCGTATCCCTTTCACCATCCAACTGAATCAGTTGTGATTCACGGTCAGCAGCATCTGAACATGCAGATGACTGGACCGACCCAGCACCATCTAACAGCTCAGATTCTGAGACTGCCGTAGGCTGCTCCTGCACTTGAAGGGATGATGCGATGAGCTGTGCAACCTGCGACAGCAAGTCCGTTACGGAGGCCTGAGGAGCAGCGGTCTTCTGTATCTTGGCCGCCGGCTGCTACTGGGATGGTGTGTCTCTTTTCTCCAGACATCCTGATATATGAGGCCTCATCTCCTTAGCTACCGGATGGTCCGACTCCTTTAACGAAGAGTGGTCTCTTCTCGGCGATGCAGGCTGGATATCAGAAGTCGCGTAGCTAAGGTGCGGTCATGTGTGCTTGGAAGATGCTGACGTAGAAGCTGTAACTGTAGCCAACGCCGGTTGCAAACTGAACGGAGCATCCGGAGGAGAGGCGCGGACGTATGCTCTGACTGACGCAAGTTCCTAATCGACCACATCTGGCCCCAGATGTTGATGGGAAAGAGAGGGGGCTCTCTAGCTCGCGGTCCTTTCAGACCTCGCTGAGCTTCCCAATGAACTTGCCAGCTTCTTCTTCTGTTCCGTCGTTGCTGGGTGAGCCTGTTTATATTTTAAGGTGCTCACTCTACCTAATCCACTCCTCTCGACTGCAAAAGACACACCCGGTGTCACGGTACCCACGGATGGAGTAACCGCTTCACCGGTCGAGCTAGCTGGCGATAAGGGACTGAAACCACCGGCCCATGGTTTTTTGCACTGTCTAATATTCATGAGCACCTTAGCCGCTAGATTTACACGATCATCTGAATGCGACGACGGCAGCACACTCTCTCTTGGCTAGTACTTAATAAGTAAACATCACCATGTTCTTGTTCCTCTGAAATAGAAACTGAGAAACTAGATTGACTGTGGCAAGAGGACGGCATTGGCCTCTCGCCGCTAACAATGTACCATGACACCCGTCTCCAACATTTGTCATCCCACCCGACACATGTAGAGCAAGAATTAGTCCGAGTACATCGACTACAAGCAAGGCAACCAGCATGTAAATCAGAGGAAGACTTCCTCGACTTGCATTTTGAGCAATAAGCTTTCATACTGAATTAAAATAAAGTCGATAGTACTCCCATCAACTCCATAATAAACATATGAAAAAGATACATAATAAATAACAGTCAAAATATAAATCGAAAAATAATTTACCAAAAAAAAATTTTTTGAAAAAATTTTGACAGGAGCCCAAGTCCCCAAAGGGATCAATGAAACCAAATGTATCCCAATAGAGCCTAAGTGTGGACAAAATTTTTTTTTTTTATTGTCCAAAAAATTAATTGCTACACTATGGAATATTTAAAGTATCTTACAACAGTCTTACCATGATAATAAATAGGAAACTACATATATTAATAGAGCGCTGTCAATGTAAACAACGTCAGAAGAAAAACCTGAAACAAGACTCCAGGCACTGAATAAAAAGACCTGAAGTCAATAACAGATTTTGAACTATCCGATATAAAGCAAGACCTTCATCAGAAAAAAAACGATACATCGGATGTATGATGCATGACCAAAAGCGCCTGTGTTTGGCCGTGGATATTTTTGAGATAGCACCAGCTAGTCTGGGCCATAGGTTGTTGTATAAAAATACATAGGTTTTGGCCCCTTAATGGAATGAGCTCGTTCCAACAAAGGGTCATAACCTATGTTTTAAAACAAAAATTGAAAAAATATTGAAAAGTTAAAAAATTTATAGTAATTTCTATATTTTTTATACTTACCAATGACCCAGACATAGCTGGTGCTAACTCTTAAAATATAGGGCCAAACACAAATTTTGCCACCCAATCCCCAAAATTTGCATCTAAAACCAAAGAAAACATGTCCTGAATGGCCCTCCACACTTCACCTCTACTGCGCATGCGCAGTGTCAAGGACGTTCCGAAATTGGCGCCATTAATCATTCTAATTAACCAGTGCCTGGTAAGCGCTATGTACTCAGCGGGGAGGCAAGAGTTCCTAAGTCCTGGGAGGGCCATCCCCGTCTGGGTCATTGGTAAGTATAAAAAATATAGAAATTACTATAAATTTTTTAACATTTTTATACTGTACCAATGACCCAGACATAGCTGAATAGTAAAAAGGCTGGAGGGCCAAGGACATAGAGCAAGATGGAATACGCTCAATAATATAAAATAGAGTCATCCCCTCTAGGGAAAAAGAAGTAATAGGCCTTACATGTATCTTTCTTATTTATGATAAATTAGAAAGATACAACACCTTCCAAAATTGAGCATCATACATCCATGTACTCTATTAATATCCAATATAATCCTTATACTAATAATTTTTAAAGTAAGCCAATAAATAAAGTAAGTCTAGAGAATAGAGACTCTTATACTCCTTAAAAGTGTCTGAGGATTGCCTAATCATGTCCGTTGACACGTGCTATATTCAAAAGCTATACTTTAAAAACTAAGACTTGAATGAATTTTTAAAACATAAACTTCTCACTAAACAACCATCCCAATAACAGCTCAGAATTACTAACTCCGGAGGAGGTATCCCCTTGTTTTCATAGTAAAACAGGTGACCCAAGGGAACACCCTCCCCCCCCCCCCCTTTTTTCTTGCCCTGGGTCAAATAGCCCAGAGCGAAGAGGGCAGCAGAACGGAGTCACTGCCAAAACAGACAGCCTACCTAGCTATAGTAGCAACTGTTAAGTGAATGACATTCTGAGCAGTAGATAATAGACCTAACAATAGAGGCCTCCAGAAATGGACTCGATATTTCTGAGATAAAAATTCATGAATGTGGATGGCTGAGCGCAATGAGCAGCCTTCAAAAATCTATAATAGCGACACTATTAATGTAAGCCCAAGATGTAGAAGAACTCTAACTTCATGAGCCGAAATCTTAAGCACAACTGCTGAGTCAATGATATACCATAAGCAGGCCAATAGTTAATTGAATCCATTAGCAATAGAATGGAGCGTAACGTCCTTCTAATAGGCATCAAAGACAGAAGAAGCTTACGCCCGTAGTAATAAACAGATATCTGTTTATAAATACATAAACTCTAACAGGACAGAGTAAAGGCCTATGACCGTACGAAGACGGAAGGACCTTAATAACAATAGGATCCGGATATTACGAGCCTAACTCTTATGCAAAAATCCAACCTAAATAGTAAAGGAAGTAGTGATTCCGAAACTACGAAAGTGAAAATCATCCATCGATAGTGCATGAAACTCACTGACTCTTCAGTAAAAGAGAAGCCAACAGAATTACTGTCTAAAAGGTCAGAATTTGAAAACTACTGTTTCCAGAGGCTCAAATGATTACTTAGCTAAATAAGAACCGAAGTTAAATTCCATATAGGAATTTAATCTAAAGATTCTAAGTCTATTTATCAAAAAGTTACTAACTGACTTAGATAAAGAGACATAAGACTCAATTGTAAACTATCATAGAGTGCATAGGTATGAGGTAACATAAACCTATAACCTTAATAATAACAGGCTGCAGTAGATCTTGTCAAACAAGAATACTAAAAAGTTGCAATGAGTAGTATGGAGGGATCAACAATATGAACATAGTGATCCCTACACCAACGACGGAAGAGCCTCCACTTTAGCCGCATAGAATAGCGAAGAAGAGGATCTCCTATAGTAAGAAATCGCATCCAAAGCTCGTCCAGTACAATGCTTACAATGCAATACGGACCACACAACGGAATACGTGAAGGTTGCGACCTTGCGGGTTGTGATAAAGATGACACGATTTACCCAGCGAAAAAAGATCCTCTCATTGAGGAAGATTTCGCGTTAAGTCCCACAGTAGACATCAGAGTAAATTACCCATGGTCTCTGTGAAGACAGAGATGCTATCAACAGAAATGTAATGTGGTTGTTTATCTTAGCAATACCTGCTGAAACAACAGCGCCGGAGGATACGCGTATCCTATCATTCCGTCCTATTAGATCAATAGAGCGTTAACAACATTAGCTCAGAGATCCGGACAAGCCAACACATACGTCTGCAATTGATTAGCAAGCTGTGTCGTAAATAAATTATCATTGGGCACTCCCATAGATAGCAAATCTGATTGAATACTTGTTTGTTGAGAGTCCATTCTGACGGCAACAAGCGACCCCTAAGTGAACGGGAGTCCGGTAAAACAATCAGACGACCCGGAATATGACGGACCGAAACAGAACTTGGTGTACTATAACCAACAGACGGATTCTTTCCATTAAATTGAATAACGGAAACGAATGAGTGCCTCCCTGGTTCCGGAGATATGCCACTACTGTCGAATTAACGGACAGGATTTGGACATGCGTTTCTGAATAATGTTCATGCAATGACATAAAGCAAGCCTAAAAAACATTATTCCACGGAAGATAATTGCTTGCTTAGAGACTGCGGAACCCAAAGACCCTGGCACTTCGAATCCGTTGGGATCAATATTATATCCCAATCTGTTTGACTGGCAACCGTCATAACTATAACACTCGGATCCGGCAACTGCAGTGGCACTCTCTGAGTCAACCACCGAATGTTTGCCCCAGTCTGAATCTCTTGTAACACTAGATAGACAAGAGAACGTGTAAATCGAGCAATTCATGGATTGCTGAAAAGTTGCCGTCGAAGAGAGGCTTCTCCGAGAACGAAGCGACTCTGAGAGAGTTCTTCACCTTACTATCCACGTGCGTGGATGTAGCTAGGGCTGCGTCACGTCTAACCAACTCCAATCAACACTGAAGGGCGGAGTTATACGTGAACAAACTACTGCCCTCAAAAGAAATCACATTGAGAATAATATCCCGTAAATCTTTTCTTGAAGACGTAATGATAACGCCTCAGTAAGGTGGATTATGTATGATAAAGCGTCTAAGTTAAGTCTACTAGGCATCATTGTCGTTTCCAACATTGTGGTTGGAAAAGACATAGACGGCGAAAAAGAATATTTCCAGTCTTTAACCACGCCGTCTAGACGCATATGAACTCTCGGTATGCCCTGTTCTGCCAAAATAAATTATTCGTATAAATGATAAAACGGCAGAAATGAGCATTGCGGACAAGAAACTAAACTATCATGCTTGGTAGCAGGCTTATATGCATATATAACGTCGAAAAATAAAACACATGTTGTAATGACATTATTGGACTGTGTCGGTAAGTCAGGGACAATGTCCCTGAACCGATCCAAAATTCCGTGTCCAATGACGCTATAAGTCTCTTATCCAACATCGCAGCAATGTAGTCCGAAATAACAATCACTGGAAGATAATGCCAGAAGATATGAATGGCAGCTTCCAATGCTACGAAAGGGAAAACTTGAAATCTTTCGAATCCCTTTCGCCATCCTGTCGGACACTATAAAGCGTTCGGTCGTCCGTACCTGATGCAACCGCGGACCGCACCGACCCAGCGCCGTCAGATAATTCCTGATTCGAGTAAGAAACTGTCGATTGCTATGATGCTGCGAAAAAACTGTGCTAACGCGGATAGCACGTCCGTCACTGAGGCCTGTGGAGAAGCGGTCCTACAATGCATTGCCGCTGGAAGCTCCGTGATCGTTACCCCGTGCATACTACTAATATGCGAGCGAACGGAGTGTATAGGCCTCGTGTCCCTTGGCTACTGGATGGCGTGACCTATTTGCCGTGGAATCACTGAATGACGAAACTGATCGGATACTCAAGGTCACGTAGTCAATGTGCGGTCGTGTGCCCTGCTGTGAGGATGAGGAAGCATTATCGACAGTCTCTCGGACTGTCAATATAACGGAGCGTCCCGACCGACGGACATATGCTCCGAATGTAAAATATCTGAACCACAACATGCGGTCCCCTATGTTGTTGGACGAGAGAGGGACCTCTCTCGCTCACAGCCCAGACGGACCTGGACAAGCCAGGAACCGGACTAACAGGCTTCCTCCAATCTATCCTCAATCCGCCGTCACTGGGTGAGTACTAAAGTAATTATAGTGCTCGCATCACCCAAAACTCCTTCCTAGACCGCAACGGATGAACCCGGCAGCCGAACCATTCGATGAATGTACGCTACACCGGGTGAGCTAGCGAATGTCACTCCGTCGATCCTACAAGGGACCTCTTAGGCGATAGACATATTCCATGAGCACTTATTGCCGCTAGCTCTTCATTAACTATGACGACAAAGGCACACTTTTGAAAGACATCTCCGTAACTTTGCGAACAAGAAACCAGAAATGCTTGGTAATAGCAAGCATATAATAATAATATATATAGCGTCGTTCAATAATTCGAAAGTTTGTGTGACATTATTGGACTATGTCGGAACTGAGGGACGATGTCCCTGAACCGAACCAAAAATTTCTAAGTCCACCG
Source organism: Pictodentalium vernedei (assembly GCA_031216915.1). Lineage (NCBI taxonomy): Eukaryota > Metazoa > Mollusca > Scaphopoda > Dentaliida > Dentaliidae > Pictodentalium > Pictodentalium vernedei. Next base: position 176,264,477 of record CM062294.1, read on the forward strand.
ACGCTATCAGTTTCTTATCCGGCATCGCAGCATTCTGGTCCGACGAAAGAACCTGTAGAAGATCAAGTCAGATGACATACACAACAGCATATGTTGTTCCGAAAGGGAAAGCTCGAAATCCACCGAATCCCTTTCGGTATCCCGTCGCACCGGATGAAATTTTCGGACGTCCGTACCCGCTTCCGCGGAGCGTCCCGACCCAGCATCGTCGGATAAAAAATATGCGATAGATTCAGTTGATGCTGGGATGCTGCGATAAGCTGTGCTATTTAGGAAAGCACGTCCGTCCCCGAGGCCTGTGCAGTAGCGGTCTTACGATGCATTGCCGCCGGAAGCTCCGTGAACGTTGACTCCCGCACACCTTCCTATGCGAACGTCCGGAGTCTGCAGGCCTCGTGTCCCTGGTTACCGGATGGTGTGACCTGGTCGCCGATGATTCTCTGACTGGCGAAGCTGACTGGATATCCGAGGTCACGTAGCCAAGAGCGGTCGTGTGCGCTACCATGAGAATGAGGAAGCCTTATTGACAGTCTACTCTGGACTGACTATATGTCGGAGCGTCCCAAGCGACGGACGTATGCTCCGAATGCGAAACATTTTGTACCACAACATCTGGGGCCAGATGTTGTTGTACGAGAGAGGGGCCTCTCTCGCTTGCCATCCGGATGGACCAGAACGAGCTATGAACCAGACTAAAAGGCTTCCTCCGTTCTCCCTCTAATCCGCCGTCACTGGGTGTGCATTTTGGTTGATTTATAGTGCTCGCATCACCCCAAAACTCCTTCTAGACCGCAACGGACGAACCCGGCTGCCGAACCATTCGATGAATGGACGCTACACCGGGCGAGCTAGCGGACGTCAAAGGCCGTCGAACCTACTAGGGTCCTCTTAGGCAATTGGCGTATTTACATGAGCACTTTTCCGCTAGCCCTTCATTAATTGTGACGACGGAGGCACACTGTTGGAAGACATCACAGATACATCACCCTAATCTTGATCGTCTGAAATAGAAATTGATAAAGTAGAGTGACCCTGCAGGGAAAGGACCGGAGTGTCCAATTCCCCACTAACATACCGTGACATACGCTTCCCACGTTGTCATCGAAATCATACGATACAGAACAGGAGTTAATGCGAGTACACTGACCACATATAGAATGATTATAAAAGTCAGAGGAAGACTTCCTCTTATTACAATTGATCAAAATCCTTTCAATGTGAAAAGAAAACAAAGTCCTGGTACTCGCATCAACCCCTGGCAATCAAAATACATAATAATAATATGATCCATTAATATAGAAAAAATAATTGAAATCAAAATATTTTGAAAAAATATTTTTTCAGAACAGCCCAAGTTTCTGAAAAGTAACGTTGAGCCCCAATGGATCCCAAGCCTAAGTGTGGTCAAAAATTTTAAAAATATTTTAAACAATTTATTCAACACTTACGAACAATAATAATGTATCTAGATGTGATTAAAATAACATCAAGATGTTATTTTCAAGAAACCCCCCCTCACACAGAGGGCTGTTGTAAATGTAAACAATGAGTGCAAAAACACTAAAATAAGACTCCAGGCACCCAGGCCCGGAATCAGTTACCAAAAATACACTATCTGATGCAAAACAGAGACTTCCAGGGAAGAAACTGCAGAACATCAGATGGTAGATGCAGAACACAACGCCTAACCACCCGTAGGTGAAGACGTAAACATGGGGAAAGAACAGAATTCATTCTGTTATTCACCTAAAACTCCCAAGAAATTTTAGTAATAATAATTACAGAAACTATGCCAAAAGCATGGGAGAATAGCAAGAGGGGACTTAAAGGAAAGGGAGAGAGGAAAATACTGAAAAATCAGTGTAACTAAATAACCAGAATGACAACAAAATGGCTGCTGCCTTGAAAATAGGTAACTTAACATAATTTCATTAAAAAATTTTAAGTTACAGCCCTGATAATATTCTGTCACACATTTTTCCTCTCCTCCTTCTCTATCCTCCATAGAATCACCATTTCACTAATATTTATGTGTCTGGCATCATTTAAACTGAGATTTACAAGCACAAAGATCAGTCAGATGTTAACTGATGAAGGGCCAAACTTAGAATGATTAATGGCGCCAATTTCGGAACGTCCTTGACACCGCGCATGCGCAGTAGAGGTGAAGTGTGGAGGGCCATTCAGGACATGTTTTCTTTGGTTTTAGATGCAAATTTTGGGGATTGGGGGCAGGGACCAGCCGTGAGGGCGACTAGGGCGATTAAGTCGCCCTTCTAAGCCAAAAGTCGCCTAGAAAAATAGTCGGGGCGATTACAAGTCGCCCTCTAAAAATTGGCCAAAATGAGAAAAGGCTGAACTGAGTGATGCGAGGTTTACATGAAAACGAGTATTTTCAAAAATCGAATGTGCTCGAGTGTGATAAATGGGCATTTTAATTCGTCAAATGAACGTCCATTTATTTGAAATCACACGACAAGCAATTGTCCATTGTCGCTTTTGGCGGATTTTTTTTATTTCTATTTTGTTGCGTTCCAGTCGGAGCTTCAAGTGTCGAAACGAAAATAGGTGACTTACGCGACTCAACAAAACAACCCAGTTTGAAAGTAGGTTACGTCGCTTAGGATGCCGAAAATGTATACACAACGGACGTATTTTATAACACAATATTTTCATTTCGATTTGCTGACGACTGTTAACTGTTGGGCTGTCTATTCCCAGAAAAACACGAATGGAATTGAAACACATGAAAAAACGCTTTAGTGATGTCAAGAAAAGCTTTGTACAGGACACAAGTGTGCATGTTGACGATCTTGAAAAAGGGTCCTCCTAAACATCGGAATGACATGAAATGACGCGGAATGACACCGGAATGCCATAAAAATGATGTGGAATGACATTTCTTTTACAAAATACTCGACCCCAGAATGTATTTTGTTTATTAACTAACAAAGTACCTCCCAAGCAACCTTCTTACATCTGGTCCTGTTCACACTTTCAGACTTAGGAAATTATTAGCTTAGTAGACTTTGTTGAAAGGCAACCACAGGAGGGTGATGGGGGATTGGCACGAAGAAGAGGTGAGGGGTCATGAAGGAGAAGGTAGCAGTGGGGGATTTTCTGTCAATAATTACATTGTGATTTTTTAACCTGGCACAGATGCATCATAGACAACTGGACCTGGATTATTTGTACGTTAATGGAGGACCATAAATTGAAAATATGAAGGGGCGGCGGGGGTGGTACATGACTATTCTTAATTTTCCCCACTTGCCTATGAAGTCTCCCTACATGACTCTGCAGTCTCCCTATTTTTTCTGGAGGGAGACTTGAAGTCTCCCTAAAATTCCCCCCTAGGCTGGTCCCTGATTGGGGGGCAAAATTTGTGTTTGGCCCTATATTTTAAGAGTTAGCACCAGCTATGTCTGGGTCATTGGTACAGTATAAAAATTTAATTGGTGATTTTTGAGAATTGCGCTGGCCGGTTATGGCCGTTATGTTGGGCAAAGGGTTAAAGAATTAAAATAGCACAGCAAAGAGAACACAGGCACTTACTTCCAGAGGGAATGTAGGTTGTTCATTGTATATTCTCACAAATATTTCACCAACAATCAGTTCTTTGGCATGAATATCAAACACAAAATCAGCACCATAGCTTGCTTCACACTCTCCCTAGAAATATAAGATAAAAATCTGACTTGTGTCAAAATCATTTTCTTGAAAGTGAAACAAAAACAATGCAGAATGTGACATCATACATCAGTTTAAATATTTTACAACATGTACCTCAAAACATTATGACCATCCATAGGATTTGACCTAAACACACTTGATTGTAATAATAAATAAAGTACCAGAGCTGTTTTTTTTTTTTATTTTCCAGTTCAATTCCATTTTTGTGGCAAACCGGCAAACAAAAATCAAAAGATCCAGCAAAAACCAGACAAAAGGTTTTAGTGTTTGTGTGCATAAACTGATCAAACTATTGCACTTGACCAGTCAAACATCGTGAAATGTGACAATGAGAACACAACACAGAATAGATGAACTTTATTCATTTGTTACCCTAATTTATGTTTTCTTTAACTCAAAAGGCTCAGCAAATCCCCTAAAACCCCTACTTATTAAGTACTAGTGGATGAATACCCGGCGTTGCACGGGAGAAGATGGTTATATCAATATACCCTCAGATATGATGGGCTCTGCCGTTTTTGAAATAGAAGGTCAAGGTCACCAATTTCAAGGTCAAGATCACCCCGCACGGGCACCCCGATAAAGTCAAAATGATTGATGGGTTAATATACCTGCACATTTGAAATTTTAGCCCGATCGGCCCATCTGTTTTCAAAATAAAAGGTCATGGTCATCAATTTCAAGGTCAAGGTCACACCACATGGCCAAGGCACCCATCCCATGTTACTCGCAGGGATGAATTACCCCCGTGTACAAAATCTGAGATCGATCGGTCGAGAAATGAAGAAGTTCACCAGGAACAAAAATAGAAAGATAGATAGACATTCACATTTATATATTAGATGATCAAACTGAAGTTGGGCTGAACCCAAGAAGGATATCTGGACAGGACTTTTTGTGATAGGGGTGTGGTACAAACTATTGCAGATTTTTTCCAAGTTAACTGGTAGAAAGTTAAATTATTTTTCAAAGGTGATTTGAAACAGGAGTATTGTATGTCAAGAATACCATGCTTCCAGCAAAGGGAGCACTATTTTAGCAAGATTTTGTTCACAAACACTTGTTTTCTTACAATTTATTGGAGATTGCCTACTCTACTCTGAATATGTGCATACTATGTTTCATCTAGATGTGACAAGGACTATAGCTGCTCAAATGGATGTGGATACTGATGTTCAGTTTATTACCACATAAAAAGATGAGGTCACACAAGTTGACTTTTACAATCAGTGTGCCACATAGCTCAATTTCGTAAATGCAAATGGACTGGAAATGTGTGATATTGCCATAACCTAAAATTATCCATCAGTGTGTTGCAAAGAATGAGTCACCAGATGGCTTGAGGTGTTTGCTAACAAAGGTGTGTGAACAGAAGTAAACAAATCCACTTTTTAAATCATATATAACCTCAAATCATTTAGAAGTACAATTCAAACACTACACTAAGCTCTTTCTTTAACTGACTTCTTGCAATTATACAAGCCAGCAACTGAAAAAATGGCAGCATATGCAACCACTGTATATACTGTATTTCAAGGACAAATCTAAATCTATGTCAAGAAGAGGCATTTGCTGTGCACTTTTAACGTTATGCGATACAATAGATACATTAGGTAATACACTACATACATCATGTAGGATATCTGGATTACATGCACACAGACCTGAAAATAAGCAGTCTGACATTTGCAGAATGAGGTCCCCAGAGGGTCAATTTGATGATGCTATTCCATACAGTGGGACAATTTATCCTCTGGGTACCTCTTTCTGTTTAGTTTTGAGACCCTGATTCAGATTGAGGTTCACAGAGGGTAAATTTAGTGATGCTACCCTGCTATGCAGGGGAGCATCACTAAATTCACCCTCTGGGACCTAATTTTGCAGATGAGTCTGCTTATTTTCTGGCTTGCGTGCACAAGAACATCATGTAAGAAAGCATCTGATTGAACATTATGCATTAGAGTGACATTCTAATGTGAAAGAAATGCTTCCGACACAAACAGTATCAAAGAAGAAAGTTATCAGACCTCCAAAGAAATATCAACTTCATGAAATAAATCCAAGTTCAATTATGGTATGAACACAGAACATAACTCGGGTAGAGTGGGGGGAGGGAGCAGGAATCAATGGCCCTTGTCAGAGTTTTTCTTGTATTTCATGCATGCCTTTGAAGGAACAAACGAGAAGCAGAGTGCAATTAACAAAAGATATTAATGGCACTTTCATGTCAAATACCAAAGTGTTCAGCAGTAAAGTTTTCTTTAAGGCCACTTATAATGAACCCTCTTCACAATGATTTCAAAATATCGAAATTTAAAGCAGAAAACTTTTCACAAAAAGCAATTTAAACAATTCAATTTTGTTTGTCACAGCTTGATGAGCTCTCTCAACCAATACCGAATTAGTTGAATTCCCAGTTGTGTTGCAGGAAACAATTGCATTGAATTCCCAGTTGTGTTACAGGAAACAATTGCAAGATGAGATGTCGGTGTGAAGAGGGTTACCCATTTATACTTTCTTTGACAGGAGCTCTGTCAAAGAAAATGTCTGTTTACATTCTCCACCTAACTTTAGAAATATTAAGTGATCAAATGAAGTTTTATTACATGACCAGAGTACCAGGAGTTAAGTGGATAGTATAAGCTTCGTACCGCCCTCAGAGAGAAAACCTAGGACATTCACGGGGGTTTCCAAGTACTCTCCAGGAACTCTGTCTCTAATTATTTTATTTATCTCTGCATTTGTATACAAATGAGTTAACTGATGAAGTGATAATTACTTTACAAAGGTAATTTGTAACATGACTAAAGTTTTTTAGAGATACTCTACTACCAGCAAAATTTTGTTCATATATAGTTTTGTTGTAATCTATTGGAGAATGCCTGCCTGCCTGCCTGCCTGCCTGACCACTCCAATAAATTATAATAAAACAATTACACATAAACATTTTTTTTCTTTTGCTGTTAAAACAATCAAATGCACACTTTCATCACTCATCAAGAGAGCCATGATAGTGATTTCTAGAACTCAACAAGTTAATATTTCCCATGCATGTAATGTCATGTATTCCAAACCAATTAAACCTGCATTTGACACCTCAGGATGTTCTTCCAGAGAGCCTTCCAAGGAAGAATTTTTAGTACAAGAATTATTACAGTTGATACAATAAATAATTCCCAGAACAAAAACATAACAATACTGGAGTTTATTGAGGATACAGTTTGACCAAAATGAGTGAAATAATGACCAAAATAAATCTTTCCATTACTTTTCCAAACAAAGTCAAGTTTCCAAGCATTTTCAAGGACCAGTTTCCAAACACTGGAGATTTCTTTTTTTTTGTTTTTCATATTTTTTTTATTTCAGATAAAAACTTGTGTACATAAATATATGTATATATAGGTAACAATGTACAGAGCTGAACTGCTTAATCTTGAAAAAAAATGAGTATAGTAGAAATGTTGCACAGGAAGTAATGTCTTTTGTATAACTGTAAAGGAGTCGGGATATCTCATGGTTTTTTACATATTGTATGAGAGCTATATCTAAATGTGGCATTTCTTCTTACGCTAGTTATTAAGCACAATGTAATAGGAAGAAGGAAATTACTTTTTATATATTTCTTCGCTCCGGTCAGAGCAAGAAGGACTGAACCCAATGACACAGTTCGAAATTGGTTCTTTAATCAATCCCGATTAAGCCACCCAATGCAGTCTACCTTGCTCGCATTGCGACTGATTTTTTTTTCCGTGTAAGAATAGGTGGGCAATAGTTCAAGACTGCGGTAATATTTCAACTGATCAATATAATTTTCCATCACCGGTAGACATTTTCTCAATCTACAGGAATAGATCAATTTTTTTGTACAGAAGTGCACACAGATAGCCTGTATCATTTATTTATTTATTGGTGTTTAAGGTCACATACTTATGCACAATGGCTAATCATGACCGTGACAGTTTTACGGGTGGAGGAAACTGGAGTACCCAGAGAGAACCCACTGAGCAACGATGAGCAGCTGCCAGCTCCCCAACATCGTAACTCCGCACTGCAACACAGGCAGGGTTAGATTGGTTGAAGACATGCACACCATCGATGTGCAGTATGCCTTAGTACACAGCGTCATCGTGCCCCCATGTGGACAAGGGGGTTAAGTGCCTTGCCCAAGGACACAACACAGGAGTCTGAATCGATCGCTCAGATGGTCACCAATCCGAGGACTAACTGAGCCCGTATCAACAGAGATGTCTAATTAATTCATTATCTTCAATGCAAAAAATCAATGCAAAAATCTCCCCCTCCCTCCCAAAAACAAAAAACGCTGGAGATTTTTTATATACATTCTTGCTGCACTTTGATAGCCAACATTCTATGGTTTTATGGTTATTTCTAGGCAAGTTTTGGTTGCCTAAACATGCAGCACAAAGTCTTGCCTAAAAACACAAAAACACGCCCAAGCTTAACTCTTAACCCGCTGAGTATTTTCAAGATATTTTTTCATCAAATCTAGTCATGGCTGCTGTAAAGCAGCCATGACTAGGGTTGATGAAAACTTAATCTAAATATAACAAGAAATCACTGGTGAAAAAATCCATTCAATTTACAGGGGAAAATATGTTTAAATATGCCCAAATTATACTTATATTAGTGACAAGAGAAATCCTGTGCTGGGCAGGAATATCCGCCAGCAGCATCCAAAGAGTTAAGATTCACAGAATGTTACTTGCAGGTTTACTCAGAGACTGCATGCTGGGGCATCTATTTGCAACTTTACACAGAAACTGCATGTTGGAGCACCTGTTCTGTTGCAGTAAAAAAGATCATATTTGGAATTAGTACTGCAGGGTTAAAAATCTAAACTGTTTAGCCGCTGAATTAATAAAATGGCTTCACTTCATTTTTTGGCTGGATCAGGCAAACAGTGCACCCTATAGTGCAAAAAAAACATGCTTAGTAAATAATATATTTGGTTAAAATTTGACTGAACATGCCTGATGTTTAGCCACTATTTCAGACTCTGATGTGAGAGGTACTCAAAGTGGAAGAGAACTTACTGTTTTGAGAACATTTTGCTGTTGATCAGATAAATATTCTGTTAACTGTGCCCTAGTAGCATTGTCCCATATAATGTATGGCGTTTCTGAATTACAATTGAGCAGCTTCAACAACTGGAAATAAAATAATGTAATAAAAGTATATGCAGTATGGATGAGTGAACTACTACTGGTCCAAAATTTCAAAGTTGTAACCAGACCCAAAATTTTCAGGCTATAAATTTATTTTTTCCTCTCAAAATTGAACAAAATGCATAAAATCCTACCAAAAAAATTACCGAATTTTGGTCCAAAATTTCGAAGTCCGAACCGGACCCAAAATTTTCAGGCTAATTTTTTTTTTCCATCCCAAAATTGAAAACGCATAAAAAAAACATAAAAATTTTTTTCCCAAATTTGGGTCCAAAATTTTCAAGTCGGAACCGGACCCAAAATTTTCAGGCTAAATTTTTTTTTTTTGTCTCAAAATTGAACAAAATGCATAAAAAATCAGAAAAAAAATTTTCTTCGAATTTTGGTCCAAAATTTCTAAGTCTGAACCAGACTCAAAATTTTCAACCCAGGGACCTGATTTCAACAAACTTGAATCTGAGCCCCCTGGAGATGATGTATACCAAATGTTAAAGGATTCTGACAGGTGGATCTAAAGAAGAAGTTTAAAGAAATTTCCTCATATTACACTGAGTTAAAATTCGGGCTCCCAATGGGACGCCAAATATTAATTAACCGAGGAATTCAATTTGAACAAACCTGAATCTGGCCGGCCTAGAGATGATGTATACCAAATATGAGAGGATTTTGACAAGTGGATCTGAAGAAGAGGATTTTTAAAGAAATTTCGTCATATTCCACCAAGTTAAAATTCGGGCTCCTATAGGGAGCCCAAATATTAACCGAGGAACTCGATTTGAACAAAGTTGAGTCTGGCCCTCCTAGAGATGATGTATACCAAATATGAGAGGATTCTGACTGATGAATCTGAAGAAGAAGAATTTTAAAGAATATTCCACGTACTGCACTAAGTTAAAATTTGGGCTCCAATAGGGAGCCCAAATATTAACCTATGGACTCGATTTGAACAAACTTGAATCTGCCCCCCCCCCTAGAGATGATGTATACCAAATATGAAGATTCTGACCCACTGGATCTGAAGAAGAATATTTTAAAAGAAATTTCCTCATACTGCCCGAAGCTAGAATTTGGGCTCCCATAAGGAGCCCAAATATTAACCCAGCGACTCGATTTGAACAAACTTGAATCTGAGCCCCCTAGAGATGTTGTATACCAAATATGAAAAGATTCTGACCACTGGATCTGAAGAAAAAGATTTTTTTTGTATTTTATGGGTGCTATCAGAGTTATGCCCCTTGTGGTGCCCCTGTGGACGTGACAACTTTATTTGAACAAATTTGAATTGACATATGAAAGGGAACATGCACACCAGATTTGGTTCAATTTGGATGAGTAGTTTATGAGGAGAAGTCAAGAATGTAAAGTTTACGCAGTACGATAAGGAACGGACGACGGTCAGCAATTGATTAGTAAAGCTCCCCTTCAGCTTCGCTCAGGTGAGCTAAAAATTGAATGTATAATTCAGACCATCAATTCTTATCTCTAGTCTTTTTTCAGTTTTCCTGTTAAATAAAACCATGGTCAGGGTTCCAGTAGAAATCACATGTAATTCTGTGAACTGTCAGCATGAAATGGGTTAAATGAAATAAATCGAATGAATAATTCAGACAATAATTTCTTATCTCCAGTATTTTTCAAGTACTTCTATTAAATAAAACCAGGGCCACTTTACAAAGGGTTCCCCTAGAAATATCTAACATAATTCTGTGAACTGTCAGAATGAACTGTGATAAATGAAAAGTACCTCAATAAATTCAATAAATAATTCAGACAATAAATTCTTATCTCTAGTCTTTTTTCAGTTTTTCTATTAAATAAAACCATGATCAGGGTTCCAGTAAAAATCTCTAAAGTAATTCTGTGAATTGACCATCTTTCTAATATATTTAGTTTTAACCCCCTTCACTCTGATGTCAAAATACCAAAATTGCAGGAAGCTGTTTTTTCCCATAATGCATCAAGAAATTTAACCAATTCAATCTCGTTTGACAGAGCTCAATGAGCTCTGTCAAATGAGATTGAATTGGTTAAATTTATAGTTGCATTATGGGAAATTTTTTCTGCCTGAAATTTAGATATTTTGACATCAGTGTGTAGGGGGTTAATATACTGTGATGACTAGTTGTAGTGATGAAGTGATGAATCAGTTATTGAAATGGCATCCTCCTCCCTTTATAGCCATCCAATCACCTCACTTGAAGCTATTTAAATCCTCCTCCCTTTATAGCCATCCAATCACCTCACTTGAAGCTATTTAAATTGATAGTTTTACAAAATGATTGACTGTAGGGTACAGTGGTTCAATGGTTGGCATATTTGTATTGTGATTAAAAGGATGGGTGTAAGGTCCTGCCCAACACCACTTTTTTGGTCATTTAACTGAGCAAGATACTTAAGTCTTGATTGCTTAAATGCGAGTGTGGTTGCACATTGTGCTTTCAAACAATATGACCAAGACTAAAGTACTGTTTGATCCCTTTTGGTACACTGGAAAGTCTGACAACTACTAACTGCTGCTCAGCAGTTTTCTCAAGCTTCCCATTCACCTGTCAAGCCCCTCAACCTTGAAATAAAACTAGAGCTACTGCTGAATGCAACTCACACCCCAATGCACTTCTGGACAGGATCTTGAAGGAACTGGAAAAACAAGAGCTGGACTGTTGTCCAGTGCATCATCCCCCACGTGGTGTACCGCCTGGTGTGGGAATACCTATGACCAACAAATATTATAGAAAATAATGAAAGTTATGAATATTCTCGGATGGACTCACACACTGACAGACGCATGGATGAAAAGACGGATGCACAGATGGACGCATGTAATCCAATGTAACCCCCCCCCCCCCCCCCCATTTTCTTCGAAAGTTTTCAACAATTTCCAACAATTTCTAAGTCAAAAGGTATGGTACATTGTTTGGTGTTTGGAAGTTTTATGCAATGAGGCAGAAGCCTTTGTCATAGGCAAACTGCATGCCATATTTCACTGAAATCTGATAACCCATACCTGAGATACAGGCTGAACAGACAGATAATGTCTATTTCCTACAATTTCTAAGTCAAAAGAGGGGATAACTCTGAAAAGGAGAATTTGAGAAATATCATTCAATCCTTTTTTAAAGCCTATACCATAAGCAGTGTTCACAGCAAATTTCATTGCAATAGAACATTCGATACCCGAGATACAGGCTGAACAGACAAAATCTGGCTTGGACGGACACAATTTCTAAGTGAACAAATAATAAAAACAAGTGAAAAAAAAAATAAATAACTAGTGTGGGCATACCTATGACCAACAAATATTATAGAAAATAATAATTTACTTAAGTTATGAAAGTTATGAATATTCTCGGACGGACTCACACACAGACACACGAATGCACAGACGGACGCATGTAATGGAGTATGCCCCCATTTTCTGCGAAAGTGGGGTATAAAAACATATGGCACATTCCCATAGGGATGTGAAAAATGAAAGAAATACCAAATTTGAGTTGAATTGGCCAATCTGTTCAGAAAGTTAAAAAATTTATAGTAATTTATATATTTTTTATACTTACCAATGACCCAGACTTAGCTGGTGCTAACTCTAAAAAATCCAAGGCCGAACACAAATTTTACCCCCCAATCCCCAAAATTTGCATCTAAAACCAAAAGAAATCATATCCTAAAGGACCTCCATACTTTGCCCTTACTGCGCATGCGCAGTGTCAAGGACGTTCCGAAATTGGCGCCAATTATCATTCTCTGTTTGGCCCTTCATCAGTCAACATCTCACTGATCTTTGTGCTTGTAAATCTCAGTTTAAAGGATGCCAGACACGTAATTATTGGAGAAATGGTGATTCTAAGGAGGATATAGAAGGAGGAGAGGAAAAAGGAGTGACAAAAAATAATCAGGGCTGTACTTAAAATTTTTTATGAAATTATGTTAAGTTGCCTATTTTCGAGGCATGGGCCTCTTGTTGTCATTCTTGCTATAAAGTTGCACTGCTTATTCAGTGTTTCCTCTCCCCTGGTCTTCTAAGTCCCCCCTTGCAATTCTGGGTCATTGGTACAGTATAACAATATAGAAATTTTGGGTGGGACTGATGATTTTGCTCTTCCCAGAACAAGCCCAAATACTGCCGGAGAAATTTTCTTTGAAGAAATGCGAATCTTGAGCACATATAGAAGTTGCATACCAAATTTTATAGTTTTGTGATAGGTGGTTCATGAGAAGAGAATTTTTGAAGAATTTTTGGCTTTTCAGGAACTTCTCACAGCCCATTTGACTTCGCAACTTCTACCTAACAAACTTGGAAGGGTATCTCCCAAAGATAATTTGTGTCAAGTTGGATGGGTTTGGGTCAGAAGTTCTGAAGAAGACTAAAAGGTAAAAGTTAACAAATGCTGGACACCAGATAATGAACACAGGATAGATGACTTATGACAGAAGCAAGGTGATGACAATAGAAGACCTTCTCATTGCCAATTGGTTGACTGCCATGAAAAAAAAAAATAGTCTAGGGCCAACTAAAAAACTTCTTGTTTCTCAAGATATTTTTCCTCAACATTAGGACAAGGGTGAAAGGGCTTTTTTTAATTTGATAAAAAAAGTACTGAAGATAGTTTGAATAGTCTCAAAAATTCAACTCTCTGCACTGTAATGGAAAACATTTTCAGGAGCAAAATTATCCCATAATGCCGCAGGGAATTTATTCAATTATATATCTTATTTGTATGAGTAGTCTTTCACCAAGGGTTATTTTAATGAAACTGCATGAACCTTTTTCCTCTCAAAATGACCACATCTGCCCGTTAATATACAAAGAGATCAGTTGAAAAAATTTTGTTTTTTTAAATTTCAACAAAACCATGTCATATGACCCCCTCATTGGAATGAGATCCTCAAGCTCATTCCAATAAGAGGACACATGATATGGTGTTGCTGAAAGGTCTTGAAAAATTAGAAAAAATAATATTTCAAATAATAAATTTTGATATCGTCTTCATGGGTAAGGGGGGTTAAAAACACAGGTTTTTGGCATCAAGTGGAACCTTGGTGTCAATGAGATATCCGAGATGACCTGAAGCAAATGAAGAGTACAGTTATTTCCTTTCTATCACTATTAGTTATACCTCTGATGGATCTTCAGTGGAAAGCTTCCTGGATAAGAATGGAGTCAATAAAGAATGGAGGGATTTCTTAACTAGAGGGTTGTCAGGAGAGGCCTGATCACTTGAGCTTGAATAATATCCTCCCAATCGTGAGCATGCCTTCACACTAAGCTTTGCTAATTTATTCTGTATCTCCTACAATGAAAGAAATTCTTAAGAATCATTAATAATAGACCACAGACAGCAGGGGAAAAGTGGATTGCCATGAAAATCTCGAGTCAAGAAATCATTAATAGAGCTGTCGCGATTATTCGATTAGTCGACTAACCGTCGACTATTAAAGTAGTCGACGTTTTTTATTTTTAGTCGATCGTCGTTCATTTTCAAGGTGGTACACGTCTACTACACGTCGGGGCTAAATTGCATTGTTTTGTGAGGTGAATGATCAATGAAGGTGAATAACTTTAAATATCTAACCACAGTTAACATTCATATCCGGAAGACTGTACGACTGTCACTGACTGTGTAAGAAAGAACACTCACAGTCACTCGAGAAGAATAGATTCTTCTGAATTTCTCCAGTCTTGTACACACGAATGCACCCATTGGAAAACCCAAAGCGCGGAAGTGACAAAATTATGACGAAAGTCAGAACGTCAGATCACTTCTCAAAGTTCGAAACTTCAGACTAAGATCCAATTTTAACAACTGACGAGGGAATGCATATATCTCAATGTTCAAAATTTCGAGAAACTTATTGCAGAAAGGAAACATATGGAGGAACGTTCTTTGGTAAATTCATTTTAATTCATCGGCTTCAATCTAGTTCAAACTTGGACCCGCAGTCAGTAATATTATTTTTGGGGTTGGTACGTCCTACAGGACGTACCAACCCCAAAAATTATATTACGGACTGTGGGTCCAAGATGGGACTACATGTAGCTTCAGTCGGGACCGATTTGTTGTTCCCACAACCCCACTTCGTCTGAACACACTGGTGCCATTGTCATTTTCAGAGTTTTACGAACAGAAGAATGATTTGCTAAAAAATCATGGGAAGGGACTATTAATCGACTAACCGTCGATTACTGGTCACGATTAGTCGATTACAAAAAATGATAGTCGCGACAGCCCTAATCATTAACCCTTAAAGGCCAATTTCTGACTTTTATGACTGCAGAACAGGTGCCCTTAACATGCCACCATGAGTAGGTGTTTCTGACAATAGACAAATTACACGGGCAGTGGTTTCTAGTTAAGTCTTGGCCAAGACTTGACTAGAAATCACTGTTAAGCCACTGGATGTGTACAGACTGTGGTCAGGTGTGAATTCAGAGCAATTGTCCAGGCCCTTAAGAGTTAATGGGGACTACTCATTAATATTTATTTATTTCTGGTGTTTAACTGGTAGAGTGCTGGAAGCCCATATTTGGGTTTTATTATGAAGAGCAGGTGCTTCAACTTAAATGCATCATTTTTGGTGAATGAGCTTCATATTACCTTTGAAGTTAAATAATTTAGTCTGTTCGGATTTGTCTTGTTACAAATCATGAGAGAGTGCCCATAGGCACTCTCTCATGAATTGTAACAAGGCAAAGATGCATGAACAAATTTTGATGACCAAAAATAATTCAGCACTCTACCAGTTAAGGTAACCTCCAGCATGCATGGATATCATTACCACAACACAAGTGTAAAGTCAAGTTAAGCCAAGCATACATACCTTTGCCGGCGACTTTTGATGAATGCAACAAAAAGGCATTGGTTACCGGGTCCTATTTTACCAAACAAGCAGAACTTGTTTATTAGAGTAAACAAGCACTGCTCAACTTCAAAGGTTCCAACAGGAAACACATATTTAAATAAGTATGTTTTTTTTTAACTGGCTTGATGCTTGAAGCCCATATCTGAGCTTCATTCAAATGTGTAACAGTAAAGTTTCCATATTCTGAGCACATGCTTCATATTCAGCTGAAATCGAAGTTTAGTTTGTCAATACATATTTTAATTGTTAGAATTAATTAGGGTGCCTACAGGCACTCTCTGAATACATTTCAACAATGACGATATTAATGAACAAATTTGTACTCCCCAAAATAATTTAGCATTCTACCAATGAACATTTCTCTGCTTGGTAACAAAGTATTTTTGTATTGGGCATGAACATCTCTTGCAACAGGCCATGTGTTAAAACTGCAGGTCTGTCTGATTAACTATGAAAACACACAGATTATTTTTTAAATATTTTCAGCAAATTTGTTTCTTGGCTGCTTTGCAGAAGCCACAATTAGACTGCTGAAAATGGAAGAAAATTTAAATCAAGAAATCATTGGTCAAGAAGTCAGCTCAAGATTCTAGGAAAATTTGGTTAAAAGTTTCCAAATTATATTTATTTTAGGGGCAAGAGATCAGCTGTCCTGGGTAGGAATATATGGCAGCAGCATGAAAGGAGTGAAACATTGCTTACGCTTTTGTTTAGACACAAAATTTGATGTTTTCCATTTTCTTAACGATACATTCATGTCAATTGTATTTCATGTCAACCCAAACATTCTTATGAGAGCAAATTTGTGTTTTAATGATTGCTAACATGTGAATTTACTTAACCCTTTACCCAACGTAATGGCCTAAAATTATTAATTTAAAGTAATTTGTATATTTTTTATACTTACCAAAGGCCCAGACTAGCTGGTGCTAACTCAAAGTTATCAAGGGCAAAACACAAATTTTGAACCCCCCCAGATACCCAAACTTTGCAAAACCAATGAAAGTGTCAATGACACTGTAGCTTAACTTGTGTGCTGTGTTTGATGAAAAGGATAATGTTCAATGTTTATGAAAGGATTATGAAATAAGACAAGAATTGTGATAATTGGGAATATGTTCATTTCTGTTCCCTGTATACTATGTACTAAAGAGCTGAGGGGTGGGTTAATATGACCTCACAGTTAATGTATGTGGCCCTCACAGTTAACGTATATCAATGAAAGTTACCAAGTTACAGTGAAATTATTCCAAAACGAGTCATCCTATCAAGTTAAATTGAAATCCCTTCATAAATATGGCCTGTAGACTGTGCTAAAGGTTTTCAGTCTTCCGGCCCCTGTAGCCGTCAGTTTCCCAATTGCGTCCAAAGGGGACGTTCTCATCTAGACATTATATGAAGTCAACCTACCAAGTTGCAATGAAATCCCTTCATAAAGATGACCTGTAGACTGTGCTAAAGGTTTTTGGGCTTTGGGCTCGGGCAGCCATCATGGTTGAATGATCGCAACCAAAACAGGACATTCTCATCTGGGCATCATCTGGAGTAATCCTACAAAGTTACAATGAAATCTCTTCATAAATATGACCTGTAGACTGTGCTCAAGGTTTTCGGGCTTCGGGCACCTGTAGCCATCACAGCTGACCAATCACGACCAAAAGGGGATGTCATCATCTAGGCATTATATGGAGTCAACCTAACAGGTTACAATGAAATCTTTCCATAAATATGACCTTTTGCCTATGCTAAAGGTTTTTGGGCTCGGGCACCCATAAAGGCTGAATGATCGCGATCAAAATGGGACGTTCTCATCTAGACATTATTTGGAGTCATCCTACCAAGTTACAATGAAATCCCTTCATAAATATGACCTGTAGACTGTGCTAAAGGTTTTCGGGCTTCGGCCCCCTGTAGCCGTCACAGTTGCCCAATCACGTCCAAAAGGGGACTTTCTCATCTAGACATTATATAAAGTCAACCTACCAAGTTACAATGAAATTCCTCAATAAATATGACCTGTAGACTGTGCTAAAGGTTTTTGGGTTTTGGGCTCGGGCAGTCGTCACGGTTGGCAGATCACGCCCAAATGTGGATATTCTCATCTAGACATCATAAGGAGTCATCCTACCAAGTTACAATGTAATCCCTCGATACTAAACATGACCAGCAGACTGTGCTAAAAGTTTTGGGGTTTTGGGCTTGGGCTGCCATCATGGTTGACAGATCATGCCCAAAAGGGGCCGTTCTCATCTAGGCATTATACAAAGGCATCCTACCAAGTTACAATGAAATCCCTTCATAAATACAACCTGTAGACTGTGCTAATGGTTTTCGGGTTGTGGGCTCGGGCAGCCATACTGGTTAATTGATCACGACCAAAAGGGGATGTTCTCATCTTGACATGACCTCAAACCTGCATATGAAAATTTGTGATGATCAGACAAGAACTGCGGGGTGTAGCCCATGCTAAAGGAAAATGTGAACAGACTCACAGACTTCCGCATGGGTGATGGCAATAGCTTATCTTGACTTTGTCAAGTTGAGCTAAAAATTAAAAGTCCTATCTTGCCCTCCATACATTTACCCTCTGTGCATGCGCAGCCGTCAGGAAGTGACCGGAATTGGCACCAACATCATTCTTTGTAGAAGAGAGTACAACATAATAATTCAGCGTGGAGGTATGAGTGCCCACTCATGGGAGGGCCATCTCCGTCTGGGCCGTTGTTAAGAATAAAAAAAATATACAAATTACTTTAAATTTTTAATATTTTTATACTATAACCCAATGGCCCAGACTAGCTGAATCGTAAAAAGGCAAAGGGCCTAGGACTTCAGAATTAGTAGACCTATATAGTTCCAAGCCTGTAATCCAAGGTGAAAGGAAATTAAATTTAAAAGGAATTACATGTATGTCTCTCTATACAGTAATAGAGAAGACATATCATAAATAAGGAGCCCAATTCAAGTAATTCCGTATTCTTAGCATGAAGACTAAGCTAATTTGGATGTAACGAGTTCTCAATTTTCAAGGCTAGTCCGAGCTAAGCCCCAAAATTTAGGATGGCGTATTTGAGAATGAGAGGATATCCCCCACAAACATTCGCCATATACAATAAAACACAAGCTGTATCCAGGATATAATTACAGACAAAACAGCTTCACTCATAGTTACATACTTATCAAACCGGAATAGAGAGGTAAACTATCATCCCCCACCTTCCCCTTTTTGAAGGAATCTTCTTCATAAAGAAAGAGGGGAGCGCTCTGGAATCAGTAAAAGCAGTACCAAATAACAATATAAATATTCGTCAAAAAGACACCCAGGTATTAATTATTATTAATAAATAGGAGCTTAACGCCACTTCAGAAGCTAAGGCTGTAGCGGTTATCCCAGTAATTAATATCGCCCGCTTGTAACGTATACCGGAGTCAGCATACGCAGATAGGTCGAAAACCGGTGATATAATATATAACATACACATGACCAATAGAATCACAATGGAGGATCTTTGGAGAGTAAACACACTTCCAAGGTAACCCACAGGCGACCCCATTGAGGTGTACAATAAATTCCAGTAAATAACACTCCCAGACTAGTTCTATCCGATATCTATGTTCCTGGAAATGAGCAAATATACGAGAGTGCAAAACAAGATGTATTCGATTAGGTACTGCCATTATTAGAAACCTGGATCTAGAAATGGATCGAGCTATGATTAACAGACACGCCATGGACCGCCCCCAAAATAATTCATAGTTTCTAAGGTCCATAGCATACAATAATGCGCCTACCTAATAATGCGATGATTATGCACGTGAGCATTGAAATCCCGCATTTAATCATCTGAATACCAGTTAACTGACTTGCTATGGAGGGATCAAAAATATCAATAGAATGATCCCTACACCGAGAGAAAACCTTCCACTTAGCAGCGTAATTTAGTGAAGAGGAGGTCCTCCTACAGTTAGAAATTGCGTCCACTGCTCACCCTGTAAATTGCTTGTTGTGCAAGAAGGACCGCACAACGGAAATATGTGACGGTTGAGACCTTGCGGGTTGTGATGCAGTGTGCGCGATTTCCCCTGCGAAAGAAGGTCCTCTCGTGGAGGAAGCTTCCAAGGAATGTCCCATAACAGACACCTGAGTAGATTTATCCATGGTCTCTGGGGTGACAGAGATGCTACTAACAGAATCTTGCAGTGAGATTGCTTGATTTTTAGCAATATCTGTTGAATCAACGAAGCTGGAGGATACGCGCATCCTATCATTCCGTCCCAAGAGATTGAGAGAGCGTCTACTGCGAACGCTCGAGGATCTGGGCATGGCGACACATACGTCTGCAACTGATTGTTGAGATGCGTTGCAAACAAGTCTATCATCGGACGATCCCATTGGTAGCAGATCTGATTGAATACTCGTTTGTTGAGAGTCCATTCTGACGGCAACATATGACCTTTCCGGGAAAGGGAGTCCGCTAGAACGTTCAGACGACCCGGAATATGATGGACCGACAGAAGAACCTGATGCTCTAGGACAAACAGAAGGATTCTTTCCGTTAAGTTGAACAACGGAATGGAATGAGTACCTCCCTGGTTCCGAATATACGCTACTACTGTTGAATTGTCGGACAGAATTTGAACATGTGAATTCTGAATAATGTTCATCCAATGCCGTAGCAAGCCAAATTGACAGCATCTCTTTGATGTTTATGTGCTCGTTCAGGAATTGCGGATCCCAAAGACCCTGGCACCTCAAATCTGTTGGGCTCAAAGTTGTGCCCCAACCTGTTTGACTCGCATCCGTCATAATCATAAAAATCGGATCCGGCAGTTGCAGTGGACCTCCCTGAGTTAACCACTGAATATCTGCCCAAGTCTGAATCTCTTGTTTTACTTGGGTTGACAAGACGATGTTCGTTTCGAGTGAATGAATCTTCACACTCCAATTCTGAGTAAAAAATATCAGGAGTGGACGAGTGCGAAGGCACTCCATCGGAATAAGATCCGCGGCGGCTCCGCACAAACCTATCAGGTGCATGAATTCTCTCGCTGTTACTACATCTGAGTGTAGACAAAAGCGAGCGTAACAACTGACTAATTTCGCTCTGGTTAACGGCAGACGAAGGAGATTGTTGTGCGTCTCGAAGCTCATTCCCAGATGAGTGAATGACTTGTAACGGCAGGCTAACCAGATTGTTGTGCGTCTCGAAGCTCATTCCCAAGTGAATGAACGACTTGGACGGAACTAGATCCGACTTCTTTTCATTTACTATGAAACCGAGACGTCAGAGCAGTTGAAGCAGACTCTGAACATCATTCTGAAGCGTTAACTTGTTGCCGTACATCTGAAGAATGTCGTCCAAGTAGGCCGACGTTACTACAGACAAATGAGCTCGGAAATGAGTCATTACCGAGTTCATAATTCGAGTGAATGCCCAGGGCGCTAGATTCAGACCGAAACACATTGCTCAGAAGTGATAAATGACTCCTAGGACAGCGAAGCGAAGATACTTTCTGAACGCCGGATGTACCATGACGTGAAAGTACGCATCTTTGAGAACTATGCTCGCAGCATAATCGTTCACTCGAATGCTCGCTCTGACCGATCGGATAGTCTCCATATAAAATTTTGGAGTCACGATCAGCTTGTTTATCCAGCTTAGATCTATAACTGGACAGAATGAGCCGTCTGGTTTTGGTACCAGGAACAGGTGACTATAAAAACCGGGAGATTCCTGGTTTTCTACGCCCTCTATTGCGTTCTTCTCCAGAAAAGAATGTACCTGTGATAGAAGCGAATCTCTCTTCTGAAGGTTTGATGGAAGCTGAGTCCATCGTGGACTTCGTGTTAATGGAGGTTTTTCTCTGAAGGACAGTTTTAGACCTTCCGAAATAACCTCCTGAACCCATCGGTCATCCGTAATTGACAACCAATTGGTTAAGAATCTCGACAGCCTTCCGTCCACTGGAGCGCAATAGAGGTTCTGACCTCACCTCCTGGACCTGCGAGGCTTGCAGGAGGAGAAACTACGTGCTCCCCGACCCGCACCTCAACCAGTCGACTTGGAGGAATCTGAGCAGTTGTCTCGGCCAGCATTATGTCCCCTACCTGAGGCGCTACTCTGACGGTCTCTGGAGTAGGACATAGAGGCTTTCTTAGATCCTCTATAGGAACTTCCCTTGGACGTATTCGCCCCAGAAGTCCCTGACTTACTCCTCTCTGCGGAGTCCATTTTTTTCGAAATGGACTTAAAGAGCAGAGAGTCCAAAGCTTTCTTGGTAATCTGATCGTAGATTAGTGAAAGCTTACAATCGAAGAGAAGCTCTCCTGAGACCGGAGCGACTGGAAGAGAGTTTTTCACCTTAGAATCCACCCTCGTGGATGAAGCCAGGGCAGCATCACATCTGACTAACTCCAAATTTGTCACTGAAAGGGCAGAGTTATACGTGGAATATGCGACTGCCCTCGAAAGAACTCTCAAGGAAGTTTGAACATCCTGGAATTCTTTACCATCGAGATGCTGTAATATCTGCGTAAGATAAGGTGTCTAAACTGGCTCTGTTAGACTGGAGAGAATCGACATAGACGCCGGCAATGACAACTCCAAATCTTCTGCCTGGTCGTCTAAACGCAGAGGAACTCTCGGAATGCCCTGTCCTGCCATTTAAAATTTATTTCTACTGTTGATGAACGGCAGGTGTAGAGCATGAGACGATAAGAAACTGGATCTGCCAGTCTTAGAGGCCAGTCTAAAAATAGCATCATTCAGCAATTCAAACGTCCGTGAGACATTTCTGGACTGGGCCGGAAACACAGGCGCGACGTCCTTAGCCCGGTCCAAAAAGTCTGTTTCCAGTGACGCTATCAGTCTCTTATCTGGTATCGCAGCTCTCTGGTCTGGAGGAACAACTTCTGGAAGGTGTTACCCAATGAAATCTACAGCCACCTTATGTTGTTCTGAAAGGGAAAAATCCAGCTCCGCTGATTCCCTTTCACCATCCGACTGGACCAAATGTGAATC